>CM052547.1:78455655-78548692 GCA_028533065.1 Trachops cirrhosus
TAGATGGTAGGTAGAAAATAGATGGGGGAGGGTAAGAATAGTATGGGAAATGTAGAAGCTAAAGAACTTATAAGTATGACACATGGACATGAACTAAAGGAGGGGAATGTGGGTTGGAGAGGGTGTGCAGGGTGGAGGGGAGTGAAGGAAGAAAATGGGACAACTGTAATAGCATAATCAATAAAATATATTTTAAAGAAATAAAAGAGACGGTAGGGACTAGCAGGAGTTCAGTGCTGAGCTGAGTCATATTGGAGCCTGGAGGCAAAAGAAAAAAATTGGTAATACCAATATTGTCTTTACTTAAAATTTTGATATTTTGATCATCATGAAGTTTCTGCATTAATTTTGATTTTTAAAAAATATTGGCTAAAATATGATCTATCTTCATGATTGAGTTTATTTGGCATCCTCCTTTAAAATTTGTGTCCAAGGTAAGTGATTTCTTCACTCATCCTAGTTCTGGCTTGTAAGTGAAAGCTGCCTAGATGGTCCCAGTCAGCTCGGAAGAAACATGTGAGATAATGATATTGGGCTGATTTGTTCCACAGCAGTAGCTAACTGATACAGGAAACACTCAATTTCTATGGTCAGGTTGCCTGGATTTATTTATTTGCTTGCTTGTTTTGCTTAGGGTTTTTAATTTATTGAGTCAGAATTAATTCAACCAAAACAACATCACAAGCTACAAATAAACAGAAAAAGAAAGAGGGCAGAGTCAACTGTGATGATGACATTATGAAGACATGTACTGAAGTATGGGGAGTAACATCAAATACCTGTGACCTGTGAGCCCAGCTCTGCCATACCTAATATTTCCTTTTTGCCTATGATAACAAAATAAAAGATTAGTTTGTCTAGATTTAGGTACAAGTTTTACTGCCAGTTGTTTGGGTGTCATTAGGTATCACCTAATCTTGCTGAATTTCAGTTTTTCATCTGAGCAATGGGGAGAAACTCCTCATGGGATTGTTGAGAATGAAATGAAATGGTCTGTCTCGAGCAGTTAGCGCACTGTCTTCCCTACAGCACGTGTTCAATAAATGTTAGTTATCATTGTTTCTGCTTTCGCTTTTGCTGTTGCTAGCTAGAACTTGAAGAGAGAACCTGGGAGCATTCTGCCTGGACAATTGCAGGAAGTAATTGCAGCCTTCCATTAGGATGCAATGCACAGTAGAGGAAGATTGTGCTTCTTCCTTTCCATTCCAAGGTGGCGTATCACTGCTGTATTTTAAACCCAGACTGAGGATATAAGCAATTGAAAGTGTTGGATATAGAACTAATAGATGAACCAAAGACAAACCAAGCTCTTGGTAAGTGTAAGAGCCTTGAGCTGAGAACCTCAGACTTAAAATAGAGCAGTGTTTTCGGAATTAAAACAGAGCTAGACAGTTGACTAGTTCTTCATCTTCCCTCTGGCTGGTGTTACATTTTAGTTGTGAATATGCAAGTGAGTGGGTGGATTTCTGAGTTTGTCAGGCGTGTGTATGTGTGACTTGTCTGTGTGCTTGTGTGTGTGCCTGTGTGAGAAGGTGGGTGTGCCTGAGCACATGTGTTTGTGTGTGTGTGAAGATGAACTCCGAGAAGGTAAGGGTCGTGTGCCTAACAGAGTCACTGGTACAGATAAGGCACCCAATATTGTTGAATGAATGAATGGATATGTATGAGGGTTTGTGTGTGTGCCTATGTGAGGGCAGATCTGAGCTGTCTTTCTGAGAGTGAGGGTGTGAATGTTTGAGCAAGCATGGCGGGATGGGCTTGCCTACATCCGATTGTGTTTAGGGTTTTATAAGTGCAACCTGATTATGTGGGGACAATGGAATTTTCTTGCAGTCCCTGACCCCCAGTATGCTCCCATCCCCTTCTCTGGGGCTCTTCCTGCCTGCAGAGCCGTCCTTCCCAGCAGCCTGGAGCCGGGCCCCCATGTCCGACCTTTGCTTCAGTGTGTCTTCCGGAGGACACAGATGGCAGGAGCGGAGAATCGGAAGCACTTGGCAACGCAGCAGCAATTCACTGCGCAATCCCTTTGGTATTCATTGCAACAATGCCCGCTCTGATGGGCTCTGCGTGCTGAATGCCGCTGTCAATGTGCAATCCGGCAGGAATTACTGCGCTGTGCGGCCCTCATCACGTCCACTTATTGTCAAGTGTTGCTGAGAATTCTCCCACTCGGGATGAGGGAACCACTTGTTTTAGCAACTGATTTCCGAAACCTCCTCGGGTTGGGACTTCTGCGAAGCTCCCGGTAATGTGTTATTGTTCCTGGTTTGTGTTTTGGACACTAATGTACTCTGCTGAAGTATGTAAATTGCCATAATGTGAGGAAATGAGATATAAAAATAACTCTGGGGCAGCAAATGCCGGAGGAGCTCTGAGATCGGTGTAGCCTTTTCTGGCTCCACTTAGGGGGCCAGGAGCACCTCTGGCGGACGGTGCTGGGAGACAAGACCTGAGATGCCCTGGGTGAGCAGCTCTCCGCCGAATGGGCTGACTGCTGCCCAGCCCCCTGCCGCTGCCCAGCTGGACTGCAGAAAGGAAGGGAGGGGCTGATACTGACTGTCACCTTCTTTCAATGTCATACATCGGCTCGGTCAACTGAACCAGAGGCTTTGCTGTTGCTGGGGCAATCTGCTGCCCACTGTCAGAGGGCAAATTTACATCCTTCTTGGTCCACCAACTATTTACCTTGTCCCTTCCCCAATCTGGGCTGTTGGCAGGGGGCTGACCCCTGCAGACTAGGCTCCTGGTCAGCTGGTTCAGTTGGGTTTGGCCAATAGGATGTACTGGTGGGGACTGGAAGGCAAAAGAAGGGAGGCCGGGGAAGGGGGGACACCTCTGTGACTCAGACAGTGTCTCCAGAAGCAAATGGTTCCCTCCATGGGCCCAGGCCCCCATGGTCCTAGTTCCCAGCAGATGATCACTTTTTTAAGGGAAACAATATTTTATTTTATTTCTTCTTCTTTTTTTTAATTGTTGTTCAAATACAGTTGTGTCCATTTCCCCCTATCACTCCCCCCACCCCAGACATCCCTACCTCCCACCCTGATGCCTTGCCTGGTTCTTGAATTATTCTTGCTTATCCCATCAAGGTGGCCCTGGCCTTTACCGGGGCTCTCCAGGGACTGAGCACCCTCCCTCCCAAGCCATGCAGGCTATTGTTGGAAGTCTTGGAGGCTGGAAGACATTCACTTTTCTGTAACTCCAGGGACCCTATTCCGTTTCCCATGGGGCAGATCTTTGATTTGCAGAATGAATCCGTTACATATACCTTCTGTCTTAACATGTCTCATCTTAGTTTGTTTCAGTCCGTTGGTGGATTTGCTCACCATCTAGAGTGCCCTCCTTCTTGGAGGTTGGGGCTCAGAGCTGAACCCACCAAGTTGGGGTGTTCCAGCCACATGTGAAGATGAGAACAGAACTTCTGTCTTTTGAACTTTATGTTTCTATTCATAATAATTAACATTAATATTGTAAATGCTGTCTTCCAGCCACCAGACCACGGTATGACATGAGATTGAGCCTAAGGTCAACCCAGGCCCCAACATGTCTTACAAATATTTATTTTTAATTTCAAAGCAGCTGCTGCCAGGCAGCAAAGCCCCTAACCTGTGCTTTTGCAGATGATTTTGGGGCCCTATTGCAGACTAGGCTAGTGCCTTTATCAAGTGTTACTTCATTAGTCTGACCCTTCATCCCTATGTGTTGCTAACCCCTGCAGCCTCATTAACTCATTTTTATTCACGTCATCCAGTCTCCATCTTTCATCCAAATTACTGGTAAAAAATGTTGAATTGAAAAGACCAACTGACCTAGGACTCACCAATAGGCATGAACATTTGCCTAATAGACAAAGACTTGGTTATTAAGCTACATATTGTATTACACGATCAGCCACGTCTCCAGTCAAGATTTATCAATCTTCACTTCTCCAAATACATAAAAATGTTTGGAGAGAAGTTGTCAAAAAGCCTTTTGAAACCAAGACCCTATGGCCCAGCACTCACCCTATCTGCATTCTTTCTTCAGCTTGTTTTAACCATGTCCATGACTATAATTTACATATGTTGTCCAGATCTTCTTTCTTTCTAGAAAATCTCCAAATTCCTTCTAAGCATGTCAGTTTGTCATTTTCAGCATGGACTCTCAGTCCTTCCCCCGTAGACCCACTCCTCCTCCTCTGTCCCTAGCTCACAGAAGGGTAAAACTCTCAATCTAGTGCCAAAGTCTTATCTGGATATCGGGAGGCAACCAATCAGTGGTTAGACCTGCATAATCTCTCTCAGAACCCCTGCCTTCTCTCTCTTTCAGATACTGTCACCTGGGGCTGGGCTGCCATGCTCATTTGCTGAGGTGACATGAATAGTGTCCTTTATCCCTCTTCTTCCAACATTTGCTCCCCATAAGCCATTCTGCAGAGCATGCAGAGAAGTCTTTCTAAAATACATATTTATTCTCTGGTTACTCTGTTGCTTAGGACTGTTCAATGGCCCCCTAGTGCTTTCTAGATAATGTACCTACTTCTTCACTAAGGGGGTGCAGAAGGACTTTTATGACTTGGTCTTGGAGTATTTCTCCAGTCTCATCTTTATCCATTTTACAATTACATGGAGGCCAGAGAATGATGCAAATCAACCTTTTACTTTCCTGGCTGAGTCTATGATAAGTGTGTACCATAGCCTTCCCTGTATGGGAATAAGAGTCTATTTTCTTTGTCTTCCCTCTTTTTTTACTCCTCTTCTATTATCCCCTCATTTCATTTATCTCTTGCCTCATTTTCACTTACTTCCAGTCACTAAGCCCCATTCATTTTATTTGAATTATAAGGAGTTTGGAGAAGGGTTGAGATGTTGACTTTGGTTCTTCTAGGTTCTACTGGTATAAATGAAATGGCCCTTTCCATCTAGCTTTGGAGTGAAGCATTTATAGGACGCATACTTTTTTTTGCTTATATTGACTCTGGTAGTTATGCTAATTGATTCTGTCCTTTTCCTTTCCTCAGCAATGACCTTTTATAGTTTCTTACCTTAGTAAGTAAGGATCAGAGACTCCAAGGGAACTAACAAATGCCTCAGACAGCAAGAGGATTAAAGGGTTTAAGAAATCCTATTCTCTGTCATACTAAGAAGAACACAGTGACAATAACTACAGGAAAGCCAAAACATTTGCTGTTATTTTATATTATATGTAAAGCCTTGTCTCAGATATTCCCACATCTCTACTTTCCAATGCTCAGACTGATGCTGAGATATGTGGAATAAATTTCCTAAGGACATACGAAGAGAATGCTGTAGACACAAGACTGCTTCCTGAGGCCCACACTTAGTCCAAGAAAATTTGTCCCTTCTCAGTAGGAATGTGCCCTACCCTCCTACCAGGACCATTAGGAACATGTGGTCTGAAAATGGTTTGCAGGGCTCTCTCTCAGTGGTACCGGGATGGCCAGAAATGATCAAGTCAGGCTGGCCCATATAATGGGATGATGGGTGCTCCCAGCATCCTCATGTCCCTGCCTTTGCAGAGGTTGATGTTGTGGGCACTGTCCATTTGTGACCCCTCCACTGAAGCATTAACCAGTTTTTATAGATGAACCTGCCTGAAGTTCCTGCCTGTTTCTACTCAATTCAAGAGACAGAAGAGTAGAGGGCCACGGTCACACCAGCACAAGGAGGGTCCCATGAAGATCTCCTAAACTGCACATCACCATATTAATGCTCAACTACCCTACTGAGAAGTGAGCAATATTAGGGCCCATTTAATCCAAAATATAAATGACAGTACCTGCCATAGCCTACATGGAATTTACATGTGTCTGTCTTGATGAGCTTGGAGGAAATGGGATGATTCATGATGGGACCACCTTCCCTCTGATTTACACCCCATGATTTACATGTTGGCTTACAATTGCCATGCGTGGAAGGTCGTACTCAACTAGCATGATGCTCACTAAATATCTGGGCATGGGTCGTCTAGTCAGGTTGTGCCTGATCACAGGTTCCAGACTCTTATGACCCAGAGAAGTGACAGAGGTCTGGATAAAAGAGTCTCACCAAGCACCGTGGCCACCACAGAGCTCTGACCTTCTGATTGACTTCACATATTTGGGAGATGGAGACTCAGGGTCATTGTTAAGAGTGTGAGATCTGAAGTGAGAATGTTCACTTCTTAGCCCTATAACCTTGGGGAAACCACCTAACTTTTCCTAGCTATGGTTTCCTCATCTATAAAATGGGAATGATAATAGTACCAACATCATAGGGCTGTGGAAAAATTAAATGAGATGCATTAAACATTTAGAACAGGGCCTAATGTGTGATGGTGCTTGGTTATATGACATTATCGCTTAGTAGTTAAGTGGTCCATTTTTGGAATTAAGATTACTTATTGCCATAGACTGCATGCTTGTGTCTCCCCACCCCTTACCCAAATTCGTATGTTAAAATACTAACCCCCAATAAGATGGCATTAGGAAGTGGGGACTTTGGGATGGGATTAGGTCATGAGAGTGCAGCCCTCAAAATGGCACTAGTGACCTTATAAGAAGAGACAGGGGACAGGTTGCTTTCTCTCTGTCTATTCTGCCCTGTGAGGACACAGTGAGGAGGCAGCTGTCTACAAGCCAGGAAGAGGTTCTTTATCAGAACCTGATCCTGATCTCAGACATACCATTAAGAAACAAATTTCTGTTGCATAAGCACCCAGTCTATGCCATCTTGTTATAGCACCTTGAACTCATAGAAACACTTGTGTTTAGATCCTGTTTCTGTCACTTAATAGCTGTAAGATCCAGAGAAATAAACTTCCAGCCTCTTGAGTCTTGATGATTTCATAAATAATCTATATGATAGTAGATAATAGTGCTCCCTATTCTCAGGGCCATGGTGAACTTGCATTAGAGGCAGTAATCTAAGTGGAGCACTCAGCATTGTGTGTGGCCTGCTGAGTGGCCATTAAACGTCAGCTACGTGGAGAAGGTCATGACGAGTCTGGATCTGGACTTGGACCCAATCTGAGCAGATCTGGTTTCACAATGTGTCCTGCATCAATGATGAGCAGGCCTATTGGCTCTCTCCACCAGCATTTTTGATAACAGTCACACCTCTCATCTACAGGATCAAAGATTCTCTTTTCTTTCTTGATGTACTTGTGTAAACATCTACACTCCTGCTCACTTCATTGGGCCTTCCCCGTATTGCCCCCTTCTGTTGACTGATGACCCTCGGCAGACCCAGGTGGCCACCTGTTCTGACTGCCGGGCAGCAGGACTGTGGCGCACTCAGCAGCCAGCTCAAGGCGTGCACACAGTGGACCTGCTCAGGGAACTTGTGCTGAATAGGGAAAATGATGAATGGGGATGTAAAAATCAGAGAGTATTTTTCCTCCTTCCTTCTTTTTCTTAGAGAGTTAATAAGTGATGCCTTTTTAGAGGTATAACAGAATCAACATTTTTTCTTATCAAAATGTTATTTTCAATGTTAAAAAAAATCTCAGTGGGTTGATATATTTTGAAAAATTAGTTGACTTGTTTCCTGTGGAGTTTCCTGATTTTCCTTAAAAATCCCTATAAACTACTTATAATACATGTTATAATCAATTAGTCATAATAGCTAATATTGAGTGCCTTCTATTGCTAAGTTTAAGGCATGGTGCCCTACACACTAATCTCCTTTCATTCTCCCAGTGACTCCAGGATGCAGGTATTACAGTAATTGTCCCAGCCGTCCCAACATACGGAGTCCAAATCTTGGTGGTTTAACACAGTAAACTTTTATTTCTCACTCTTGCACGATTTCATAGGAGTTCGGTTGCCTTCCTCCATGTTTCAGTTTTACTGCCTGCAATATGTGACTCCCAAGGTCACCATGGTAGAGGAAGGGACTAGAGACTTTCATAGAATACGCTAAGGAGCTAGGCTTGTAAGTGGCTGACATCACTTCTATCAATATTCCATTGACCAGAATTCACTTCATGGCCAAACCCAGCTACAAAGGAGGCTAGGAGATGAGGAGGGGTGTTGCAGATTTGGTCACTAGCACTCTCTGTCACATGACATTTCTATTTTATAAGCAAAGAAATGAAGGTTCTTAATTGAAGTAAATTGGTCTTAGACACACAGATGGTAAGAGGAAGGGCTACCCATTGAAGTCAGCGCTCCTGACTTCAAAACCTATGTGCTATGCCAGGGGTCAATGAATTAGGGCTCATGCCCCCATCAGACCCACTGCCAGCTTTTGTAAATAAAGTTTTATTGGAACACAACCATTCACACCACTTTATGGATTGTTTATGCCTGCTTTTGTGTTATAACAGTAGTATTGAATAATTGAGACAGAGACTATACAGCCGCCAATAAGGCCTAAAATATATACTATGTCGCCCTTTGCAGAAAAAACTTGCCAACCCTATTCTATGCCATTAAGCCATATATCTCTGTCTCTGTCTCTATCATCTATATCTACATCTATACCATCTGTTATCTATATCTATCTATGAGGTCTGTCCAGAAAAAACTCCAGCCCTTGTTAATGTAATGAGAATGGTTTACATGACATTGATGTAACCCGGCAGCCAAGGAGAGTAGACTGGAAGGCACATGTGCGAACAATGATGACTCCATTGTACTAGTCAGTGGGGGCAGTAGACGTTGTTGAGTGAGCATGTGTACTGTGGGGATGTCAAATTCAAAATGAGTGAGCAAGTACAGTGATGAATTTGCATTAAATTGTGTTAAGCCTCAACATTCCTCCATGGAAACTATTTGGATGATTCAGAAGGCCACAGCTATGGGCAACTGGTGATTGGCAGCTTCATCACGACAGCTCACCTCCTCATGAATCATGTCTTGTACAGAGTTTTTTAGTGAAACATCAAATCACCCAGGTAACTCGGGCCTCCTACAGCCCAGATTTGGTGCTCTGTGATTCCTGGCTTTTCCCAAAACTGAAATCACTTTTGAAAGGGAAGAGATTTCAGATCACTGATGAGATTCAGGAAGATACGATGGGGCAGCTGATGGCAATTGGGAGAACTGTGTAAGGTCCCAAGGTGCCTACTGTGAAGGGGATTGAAGCGTCATTGTCCTATGTGCAGTGTTTCTGTATCTTCCTCAGTAAATGCCTCTAGTTTTCCTCCTACATGGCTGGATACTTTCTGGACAGACCTTGTATACACACAGGGGTGGGCAAAAGCAGGCTTACAGATATGAGTACATGCAACACCGGGTTTATTCTTGCATTATTTATCATTGTGTTATTTTCCACATGAACAGCTGTAAACCTACTTTTGCTCCACCCTGTATTAGCTC
Organism: Trachops cirrhosus; assembly: GCA_028533065.1. Classification (NCBI taxonomy): domain Eukaryota; kingdom Metazoa; phylum Chordata; class Mammalia; order Chiroptera; family Phyllostomidae; genus Trachops; species Trachops cirrhosus. Next base: position 78,464,957 of record CM052547.1, read on the forward strand.
AGCTGGCATCTCACTGACCTGATTGGTAGGAAACTGAGAAGTTGGAAGTTTTGACTTCAGTCTTCATCTGGGGTTGCCCCAAATGAACTAGACTCTGATTTCTGCCTTTTCCTTACCTTGAATTTTTTTCCTGGAACTAAGGAGTTTCTCAGACACAGGACATTCAGTGCCAAAGCCGCGATAATTCCAGGCAAACCGAATGCATTAGCCCTGAGTGAAGGTGAAGATAATGTGCTCTGAGCTTCCCTAAGATCCAAACACCAGGGATTCTGACTCTTGCCCCCTTGGCCAGCATTTTCTGCCACATCAGCACCGTTTGTACATTTTCAAAAGCCCATCTGTGCCCGCAAAGGAGTGACTTCCTGTGTGCATGGGCGGCCCTGGGGAGGCTGGGTCTCCGAGAGCCAGTTTTGGATTAGAAGCCTTTGAAGACATCTGCAGGGAGTGGGTAATTCATTCCAGAAAAACTGCTCTCTTTGCCATGTAAACCAGAGACCAGGAATGGAAATGAGATTTCTAATTACACGGGGCATTTTCAGAGCCACCTGCTGGCGCTGGCGGTTGGCTGAGTTTCTTCGATGTGGAGGTGCTGGGGAGGGGCCTGGCCTGGGCCAGGGCACGAGCTGCTACCTTCAAAGTCCTCTTGCAGCCGCATCCAGCTGGGCCTGCCGGGAGCCGATGCCAAGAAGGTCTTCTCTGAACTGAGCAGCAGTGTCCTCCCGCTGCTCAGAAAGTCTTGGGTGGGACAAGTTTTACCTTTTGTCTCTCAGTGTTCCTGTGCTCCTCATCTGTGCAGGTCTCCTTGGCTCAGGGCTGGCAGAGCCAACCAGGTGCTGAGCATTGGGAACGGAGGGGCTTATCAAGAAGCACCTGCTCCTGCTCCTTCCTGGCAGATTCAATTATGCTGCACATTCAGACAGATCCAGGTTCAGATCTCGGCTTTCCTGTGTCTCAGGTTGGGTTCCCTAAGAGATGCTGAGATGCGGGTTGGGATACAAGATGTTTGTATGGAATCAATGCCTGTGGTCTTGAGACAACAGGACTGGGTAGGACAAAAACTCAGCTTGGGATGCAGGTCCAACATAGGCTGGGGTAACCCAAAGGGAGCATTGCCCATCAGAGTTGTCCTGGGGAAAGTTGAAATGGCTGAGCCTGTATAACTCTGCTTTGCTCCATCGTGGGTTGAGGTATGGGCTTCCCCGGGAAGCATGCAGCCTTGGGTGAGGTGGCCCTGTGCAGCTGAGACAGACAAAGGTGGGCCTGACAGCTGGAGCCTGTCCCTTGACAGCACCCGCTGTGTATAGGCAGTGAGTAATTCACTCGAAGGGCCTCTGGGCAGCACCATGTGGCATCTACCGGCGCCTGCATATTAACTCTTTGACCTTAAGAAAGTAATTAACCTTTCTGAGCTCCAGTTTTCCTGAACAGAAGTGGGGCTAATAGTGTATGTGTGTGTGAAATAACTTTGAACATGCATACATGTCTCCACAGTTCATACAACAATTTCATGCTGATTTCTTCATTCCTGCCTCACACAGGGCGGTCAATTAGTTATCATCATTCTGACTTTACAGATGTGGAAACTGAGGCCCAAAGGGGCTCATGATATTTTTCTCTGTAATAAACATCTTAGACATGAGGTCAAAGGGCAGACTGAGAGTCTAGGCTCTGAATGACATTGATGCTTCATGGCCCTGGGTGTGTTTTATATTCATTAATATAAAATGAAACTTTATATTAGTGCCAGTTATCTGGGTGAATGTAGATGAGAGGATATGATGTCCTGTCTACCATTAGTGTGTGGTAGGGGAAAAGGGAAGGTTGGCTTCTGGCATCCCTAGGACTTCAGGGAGCCCGATTTAAAAAACAACCAGTTATACTAGTAGACACAGGGTGTAATTTTACTAGCTTTGGGTATCATTCCATTCTTGAGAGTTTTGATAGAATGTCTAGGGAATCATTAGTTATAGGATTCATATTTTTAAACCCACACTTTCTACCCTTCAGAAATGTGAGGCTTACTGCTTGCTGGGGGCAGCTGTCAGGGAGAATGTGGAGCTTCTGGGATCAGAGCTCAACTTCCGGGATCAGAAAGCCTTCTGGGATCAGAGCTTCCAGGACTCTGCCGTCCTCATCACACCCGGCTTCAGCCAGGAGAGGAATGAGGAAAAGAAGACGCTGAGCCTGCATTCTGAGTGTTTTTCGGCTAAGGCCTTCACCCAAATAAGGCTGATAATAATTGTAATGGTAACGAGGGTGGTTCTTGAGTATGTGCTCTCTGTGTGTTAAGCACCATGCCAAACAGACATACAATTTAATTCCCACAACACCTCAAGGTTGTATTTTTATTTTAACAAACTAGTAAGATGCCCAGGGCCAAATGGCAGGCAAGTGACTAAGCTGGGTTTCAAACCCAGGCTGCTCCTGCTCCAGTCTTACATTCACTCACTCGTCCATCCTGACTCTTCCAGGCAGTCCTTACCAGAGCCTTCCAGATGGGTATCCTTCCTTCCCTTTGCTCAAGGTCACCCGGGCAGGAAGGGAAACACCTGAAGGGGAAACACAGGGGCTCTGATTCCAAATCATGAACTTCATTGGCTGTAGAGAGGGGGACAGTGTCATTAGTGGGATATGCTACCACTGAGAAAGCCACCTTTCTGTGGGGCTCTGGTTTACTCCCTAAATGTTGGTGAGAAGAGTGTCCTTCTAGAAGCAGAAGTCACTTCTGTTTTCCCATTTTATTTGAGAAAACAATGTATGTGTACAGGTAGGTGTGTACGTGTGTAAATAGGTATTTACGAAAAAGCACACTAGAGTAAGAGAAAATTTTGTTTCTCTGTTTCTATAGACGAACAGTATGGATAGTCTTCTGGCAAGTTTGGGCAAGAAGATAGACTTAACAATATTAAAAATGAAAGGGACATAGAGCTATAGCTAAAAGAGGATTATGACCAAGAAAATAATAAGAACAACATTATGTTAATTCATTTGAAAACTTATCTAAAAAAATCTTCCCACAAAACATTAGGAAGAAATGGTTTTATGGGCATATTTTGCCAAACTTTTAATGAACAGTTATTTCAGAGAATACAGAAAGGTAGAAAGTTCTCCAACTTATTAAATGGTGCAAATTGACCTTGATATCAAAATGGAAAGGCAGTTGACTAGAAGAGTTATAGGGCAATTTTGCCTATGAACAGAGATGAAAAAACTTAAATAAAACATTAACAAACCAATCCAGCAAGACAAGAACAGCAGCAACAATGATAAGAACGATAAAACTACAACAGGACCAAGTGCAGTGGACCCCAGGAACTCAAGGGTGGCTCAACAGTGGAAGATCTATTCATGTAATTTACACAATTAGCAGACTAAAGAAGAACACCATAGGCTCATTAAAATAAATGCAGAAAAAGAAGAAAGATCTGGTTTCACACTACACTCCTCTCTTTGAAAACAGCCCCAAGCACACAGAGAACAATAAGGAAACACAAACCTCATCTTTGGTAAAACTAGGAGACATCTGTAATCGTGAGCCGTACAAGGTTGACAGAGTGTGGACTCGGTTGCAGTGAGTAACTTAAGCAGTGTGGTGGAAAGCCAACCGCAGATACCTGTGAACGGATGTACACGTGGAGAGCCAGCAGGATTACTCTATGTCATTTATAGAGACATACGTATACAGGACATTTTTCCTGATGAAAATACACCCGTATGTGGTAAAGGCATAAAAACATGGATGAGAAGGCAATGCACAGGCTTAAGGGTGCTGATGAGTTTGGGGATATAGAGAGAGGAAATAGATGTAGTGGTGGAATGGGGAGTTTCTCATTTCTATCTGGAATGTTTTATTTCTTAAATAATTTTGAGGTCAATATGATAAAATAATATTTACTAAATCTGAATGGGAGTATGTAGTTTTGTTGTATTATTTCTTATACTTATGTAAGTGTTTGAAACATTTCATAATTAAAAAGCCAACTTAATTCAAGTAACACATATTCACAGAAAAAATTCAATTAGAAAAACACAAAACAAAAAAATTTTTTGGGGGGGGCAGGGGAGGCTAGATTGAGAGGGTCCTTAATACAGAGAAGTCACAGTTCTGATTAGACTTCGCCAACAAGCTTTCAGTGGGGTTCAAGTGCCGAGGCTTGATAAACAAGGTACCTGCTGGTGACCGGCATGGGACACTCATCCACCATGCCACGATTGATACTACTCAGAGCAATCTCTTGTGATTCATTAAGGGAGGCTTCCTTTTCTAAAAGGTGAGAGACAGTCTGGGGATGATCTAAGTCAAACCAATGTCGTTCACCTGTCACTCACAGGGTAAAGTTCTTGAAGGCATTAACACTGCTACTGGCTTTGCTGGCACGGAAAACCGGCCTGCCTTCCTCAACTGGTGATGTGCTATAGATTGACTGAGAGTGAGGAGGGGGAAGAGGGGCTGGTGTGTGTCCCCTGGAGGTCTCTGGTGCCTTTTTTTTCCTGGTAAAACATTATCTGCATCACTGTTTAGTAGAGACATTTTTTTCTTCTTCTGGCCTTCAGCACATCGCTGTGTCCGTAGTACTTGGAGGTAGTGGCAAATGCCATCTCGGGTCCTAGTGCCGTGTGTGGAATGAAGGCAGCTCTTTGGCAAACTGCAGACCTGGCTGTTCGGGTGGTTGAGGAAGGGACATCACAGGTCATAAAAGAGTCAAGAATTTCACTCTAGAAAGAAGCTGAACCCCTTCTGTTCTGGATACTGCCTGCCCTGGGCATGCTAGGAATACTTCTAAATTTTCTAAACAAATAAAGCAGAAATTCATTATTTTAAAAGGTGGTCATGTTTTCAATTCATACGCTTCATTCATTTTATGTGTATGATTTCAATATACGTACCTTCTGAGGTGGCACAAGTAGGCGTTAGTAGGTCTGTTTACTCATGGGAAGTGGACACACAGAGCAAATCCATCCTTTGTCCGGTACAGAAAACTGGTGGCCAGATTTGAGCCAGAGGCCCGCGTTTGGCCTGGAAACCTTCTTCTCTGGTGTGACCTACCTGACTGCCTCTCTTATTAGAGCACACCTAATAATTTATGAGAATTTTAGTAGCTGAGGACACTAAATTCGTGTAGTTCCTTTTAGGAGATACCTTTATCAGGGGCCCACTAACTCTTACTCTATGAACAGTTCAAATGGTTTCTTATGTCCTATCTAAAGATGAGAAGCCCAGTTATGAAAAGGAAGGCTATCTGAATCTCTCCTCTGCCTCACAGCTGCAAAAATCTGCTATGTCGCAAGGTTCACAGGAGGCACACACAAGCACCTTAGTCCAGGTTTCTCCTGGATCTGTCCAGTTTCTCCTACATCCCCTGCTCCTTTTTGATGTTGTGAAGTGGAGAGTCAGGTACGTCTGGGTTGGAATCCCAGACCTGCCATATCCTTGTGTGTGGCCTTAAAGCAGTTATTTATTCTCTTGAGACATCAGTTTACTTCTCTATAAAATGCAGAGAGTAATATTTTGCTCAGGGATGATGTGAGAATTCAAGATAATGGGTAGGTAGAAAGACAAATCTTTCTCTTTCTCACTGTTCCTTCTGTCTTCTCCGTATCTTTTGAAAATCTTGTATTCTCAGCACAGAATCTTTTCCCTGCTTCTCCTTCTGCTTCCTCCATGAGGACTTCTTAGTTTGATGAATTCTTGGGGAATTCATCCATAAGCAACGAAACTCTTTGATGAGCAACTTGACATTGAGAAAGGACATGGAAAGGACTCCCCTGGGCACATGTTTCTGGAACAGCAGAGTTTTGTTTTGGTCCCTGCTGGGATGAGTGGGGTCCACAAGATGAAGGCCGGAATGAGATTTCATGGGGTGTGAGAGTGGTGTTGGAAAGGCCTTGGTCATGTCAGGTAGAGGATGAAGAGAGATGAGGCAGTAGGCAGGAGAAAGGAGCATGGGGCGCGGGGAGATCAGGTAATTTGTTCATGTTTCTCTGGTATGGTGAGCGAGATGAAGCTTTTCCTTCCATCTCCTTAGGAAATAAATCTTCAGTTAGGTATCAGTTGCTCATGAATATATTGTGCATCTGGATCTTTGACAGGGGACATCTGTTGAAGCGCTAAGTAAGTATGGCCTCAGGGTGTGGTGGGGGTGAAAACCAAGGGCACCCAAAGAAGGCCCACCATGTCTGGCTTTCATCTAAGTGCATGGCACAGAGCAAGTGCTCAGTCAGCAATGGTGTTAACAGTAGCCGTAGTTACAATTTCATCCTGGCTTTGCTTTCTCTTCTACACTAAGATCTCCAAGAGCTCAGGGGAATGTACCTCCTTTATTTGTTCCTGGATTTGTACCATTGGCAGAATGCCTGGTCTGTAGCTGGGTTCCAGAAAATACTCATTTGTATGATTAATAAATTCATGTAATCTCTGTGACCGATAGAATTCTCTTCTAGGCTCTAGTCTCTTCTTACTCTACATCCTTCCATCTTCGGAAAGCTGATCCATTTTGGGGCATTAGCTTTTGCTTCATCTAGTGGGTTTCCAATCTGTAAGTCCATTCCTGGCTTCTTTGACTTCCAGTCTTGCGTTTCTCATATTAGGTTAAGTGATTTGGAGTTGATAATATTTGACTACTTTTGACTTACAAAAAGAGCAATTTCATAAGTTGCATGCTAATAATCTTTGAATTTTCACTCTATGTCATCACCTTTAACACTATTCACCAACCCTGAGCTTCCTATCACCACTGCTCTGCCCGCTGGGTACTGTCCTTCTTGACCTTGATTCATAGGGAAGGCATCACGCTATCCAACAGCCTCTTTTACCTACAGAATCCAGAAAGGGTAAATGACTTGCCAAAGGCCACACAGCAACATGGCAGCAAAGGCAAAATGTAAGCTCTGTCTTTAGTCTCCTGTTCAGGTGTTGGGATTCTTCAGGTTCCGGAGGCTTAAATCCCGGACTCCTTTTCCTCTCACTTTTGGGCCACACTCAGTAAGCCACTTAGTGCAGGAATGTCTTCCTTTTAAGTATTTTCTGTATTTATACAAAGACTCCCCAGTCCGTGGGTGCTATGTTAGTTCAGGTCAACCTCGACTCTCCCTTGTATTACTATGAAAGAATTTCATTGTCAAAGTTCCTTCCTAAAGGCATATATGAAATTTTAAAAAGTCAGCCAATAGATTTATACGTTTAAGTGGTATTTGGTTCAGCAGATAAAAATACTTTCTGAAAGTTAAAATGGTATTACATCATTTGTTTAATAATTTCAGATTTACAGAAAAATGCAAAAATAGTGTGATAAATTCCTATATACTTTTCTTCATATCTCCCCAAATGTTAGCATTTTCATGTTTGCTTAATTATTTTTCTCTATACATTTTTTATTATTTTTATGAACCATTTTCAGAGTAAAGTGTGGATATGATACTCCTTAAGCTCTAAATATATTAGTTTGCATTAGTTTCTTAAAAACAAGAACAATTTCTTACATTATCACAGAAACATTATAAAAATAAGGAAAGTAGCTAGCATTAATACAGTATGATTCAGTAATTTACACACCCTATTCAAATTTTGCCAGTCATCACTCTAATGTCCATAGCAGAAAAAAAAATTCTGACCCAGGATCCCAATGAAGGTACTTATTGAATTTTGCTGGCATATCCATTAGCCTCCTTTAGTCTAGAATAGCTCCTCATTCTTCCTTTGCCTTTAGTTGACCTTGACATTTTTGAAGGGAGGGCATTTATTTTGTAGAATGCCCCTCAGTTTATGTTTGTCTAATGCATTCTTGTGGTTCTCATTAGTTTCTTTAATTTTTAAATAAGTTAATATATGTAAATTGCTTAAAGCAGTGCCTGGCACATCATCAGCTGTAAAAGAATATTTGTTAAATACATTGTGATCCTTTATTTTCCAGCTGAATATACACTTGGCCAATTCAAGAACGACAAGTACTCGAAATGGAAGATGTGCCATTTTGGCAATGCCTAAATATTTCCATCTCTGTTTCAATTGCTTCACCTTTCTGAAACCTGTGTTTCTTATAATCGATACCAGCATTTACATTTTCTCCCTTTCGGCGCTCACTGTAATGTAATAAAAGCAAAGCAAAACACACCATTAACTCATCACAAAGATCTGGCATACGGATGAAGATGCTAATGCTGCCAAAGCTGAACGGTTGGACATAGGCAGGACCACCTTACTCCTGGTGCTCAAGAATTCAGAAGTGGTGTCTGAAAGGTGGTAGCCCTCTCCCCCTCCCGACCTCTACCTGCCTTCCTGCCCAGGTGTTCTTACAGTCCCAAATAGCCCCACCTCTCCTGAATCATTCTCTCTGCCACTTTTGTCTCTTCCCCTTCAGCCATTTGCAACATATCCACTCTGCCTGGCACTACGCAGGAGAAGGACTTTATTCTGAATTATCTGTTCTCTTCCTCAAATCCTATTCCCCCAAATGGACTGGGACTAACTCTTGGCAGGAGGTATAACTGGAGGTAGATTTAAATTTTGTAATTTGAGTTTCCTCAACAGTTTTAATTTCAGGATGTTGTATTTAAGGAGGGAGCATAAATAAAGTTGTTTTCTTCTCATTTTATTAAATATATGCCCCATAGAAAAAGCTAGTAGTTATTGAATAATTATTTCCAACTACTTGCCAATTACCACATGAAGTAATTTACATGCATTATTTCATTTATTTTATTTCATTATTTCATAATCTTTACAAAACTCTATGCAGTGACTACTAGGTAATGTTATAATTTCATTGCATGGAGGAGAAAGCTGAGGCTCAGAGAGGTTAGGAAACTTGACCAGGGCCACACAGCACTGAAGTGTTAGTGTTGAATTTGATTCTAATCAGGATAGCTTCAGAGCTTGTGCCTTAGCAACTATGTTATTCTGTCTTGATTATAAAAATTTTTTGATGAAAGCAGAGGGAAATGGTAGGTTTATTTAGAATGAACCTTTATTAATTACCTGGTGGGTGCTGGACACTGCTTGATACTTTGATATGAATTATTTCATAACCTTCAGCACAACCCTGGAAGGTAAGCAGGTGCTATCATCTCCATTTCATGAATGAAGAAACCAAGGAACAGAGAGGTCAAGTGACTTACTCAAGGGTACACAGCTCAGAGGTGGTAGATATTTCTGGTATATCAAATTGAGTCCAGTAACACAAAGTTCCTTCTTCCTTGTCTTAGAACAATGTTTTTACTCTCAAATCGACTTTAACTCCCCAGTGTAATTATTCTTGCATTGAATCCCCATTGCCTCACAGTATCTTTTAGCTTCAGCGTCTCCTAGCAGACCTTCCCAGGACAGGCTTCTGGGAAAGTCAGGGAGTGAAGTAGGAGGCATGTTCCTGCCCTTTCCTCCGTCTGACCCTTCCTGATGGAAGCCCACGGTTAAGACCACCCACCGGGACTCCCTGTGGTCTTCCTGGAGAGTAATGGTCCGCTCAGAGGTGATAGAGAGCTCTGTGGCCTGCCCAGTTGAGGTATCGAAGAAAGATCCATCACCCCTGAGTGATGGGTGACCCACAGGTACCATGCGTGGAACCTAATGACCAGTCACTCAATTACTGGCTCAGTGACATGTTTATAAGGGTGAACTTTAGAGTGCTATTAGGGAGCAGACAGATGAACTATCGCTGTGCCTGCAGGGCAGAGCTCACCCAGCCCAAATGCCTCCGTGGACCCATTACCCAGTAATTAGGGGGGTTTTAAGTAGGAAGCAAGGAGTTAAATTATTGCTTACATTATTGCTTCACTTGTCACAGTGGAAAGTGATGCTTTGGGGAAAGAAGGAAAAAAGGAAGGATGGAGAAATAACACAAAGGGAGAGAAGGAGCAAGAAAGGGAAGGAGTTGGAAGAGGGGAGGCTCTGGAAGATCGAGGCTTGAGATGAGCACTCCATTCGTTTTTCCAGTTGGTGGCTATAACAGAAAGGTGCCAAGGATGACCAATGAGGGATGCAGATGGGTCTGGCGCCTGGGCCACCAGCTGTGGTTCCTCTGAGTCACTGTGTCTGCAGCACCTGCTTGGGCAACGGTAGCTCACAGGGAAGATGAAGAGAGTAATACAAGAATAGTTACTGATTATTAATAGTGTGCTAGGACTCACCTTTAACTGGAACCTAATCAACAAAACAAACAAGCAAGCAGAATATAACTGGAAACACTGGAATTAAGAACAATCTGACAGTAACCAGAGGGAAGGTGGGAAGGGATAAATGCGGGAAGAATGTTCAGAAACAACTATAAAGGACACATGGACAAAACCAAGGAGAGGGGGGTGGAAGCAAGGGAGGGAGGTGAGGATGGCTGGGGTGGAGGGGAGTGGTGGGGGGTAAATGCTGACAACTATACTTGAACAACAATAAAATAATTTAAAAAAATAGTGTACTAGGAGCTTTGCTAAGCATCATCTATGCATCAACTCATCTAATCCTTTCCTCCATGGACAAGGTGGCTACCACTGTGATCCCCACCCATCAGATGAGGTCACTGGAGCACCTCCAAGTTACTAAGTGATGGAGCCAGGTGGCCTACCTAACGCCAAGGGCCAGGCTTTGAAGCTCCTCACCGTGCAGCTCTGTGAGGTCCTCATGATCCTGGATGGCACCAGACTTGCCTCATCTGCAGAGGGAGACCATACTCTGGACTGACCCTGCTTGCCCTAGACTTGCTTCTGCCTCCCTCAGTTCCACTTCTCACTTCCCCTCTGGAGCAAAATTGACCACTGCTATTAGTTTTTAATGAGTATGTGTGTGCGCATGTGCACATGTTCATTACGAAACATATTAAGCAGAGATCAGGTAGACAGGACTGTATAACTGACCTCCATGCCCCCATCGCTCAGCTTAAAAAGCTATTCACTACTGACCAACCTTGTTTCTGCATCCTCCACATACTTCCTCTTCCCTCCGGTACTCTTTGAAGCGAACCTCAAGTATTAGATCATTTCGCTTCTAAATGCTTCAGTATGTGTCTCCGTAATATAGAAGTTATTTTAAAAAACAATCAAAATGCTTTGATCATATCCCAAATATTAATAATAATTATTTATTATCCAATCCTTCACGTTTCCCAAAATTATTATGTAATTTAAAAAATTGCTTGAATCAGGATACAACTATGCTCTACATATTGCAAATGGTTCGTGGGTCTTTTAAGTCTCATTTGACTTAATTTTTCCTTGAGAATTGTTGAAAAAACTGCATTGTTTGTCTTTAAGAATTCTCTACTGTCTGCATTTCGTCAATGGTGAAACATGTTTCTTTGCCCTGGTATTTCCTATAAATTAGTAGTTAGATCTAGAGTTTTGAACAGATTTAAGTTTAGTTTTTTTGGCAAGAGTGGTTCATATTTCATGGTACTATGTACTTCTATTAAGGGGTCTGGTTGACTGTCTTCTGATGGTAGCAACAACTGATGATCATTGTAATCAATCATAATTTTAATCCCATCATACCTTTTCCATTCATTATCTGAACCACTTTTTAAAGAAAACCTTCTTCTCATCAGCTACTTGTCATATATTGTATAAATGAAAGACAAGTGAATGCTTGATCCTTTCCCTTTTTTCCCCTAATTTTCAAAATGAGTCAGTTCTCTTGTATTCATTGTAGGACACTCATGAGTCCATTTTTATTTTTACTATCATTTTGCATTCATGGATTTTAAAGTATTTGATGGGTTTCAATCTTTTGCAGTTGTTCTCTTATTGAGGTCCAAATTCTCCTGTGTCAGGCCAGTGGGAGCCTCTTTTAAGTTGACTCCTGGGTCCTTATGACATGACCACATGGTCTTCTGCCATCTGGTTTGGCAATATGTTTCAGGCTCGTCTTGTTTATTTTCTCCTTCAAACCTAGACTCAGTGACTCAGCCCTTATTTTTTCAAGGCCGTTGGACACATGTGTTCTATAAGATGTAAAGCTTCTTTGAATGGAAGGGCACAGCACACGGACAATTGGATAGATGAAAAGCAGAACTCTCTGTTACTTATGGCTCCAAATGAGAGAGGACGAGAAGCCTGCCATGCGGGGACATGCAGAGGGTGGCACCAGCGACAGGGTCACAGCTAGTGGGAGCTGTAGAAGGTGGCTTATGGGCGGCAAGCTGGGTAGGTTTTGAAGGCTCCGTAGAGAATGACAAATGTGAATAGTTACATGGGCTCCTGGCCTTAGGGGCTGTCACTAGCTAGTTGTTTGGTACCTGGCTTTGGAGAGCGGAACCTCATTAAGGGAGATGGTCGTTGTAAAGACTTAGCAAACTACCCATGAAGGGGAATGGAGAGTGTTTAGCCACGATTTCACGACTGAGTCCAAGCAGTGCTTGTGAAATACATTGCAGCATGTGAATTGGATTCAGGACAGACCCTCAACCTCTGGAGAAATTCAAGTTAAAGTTTAGCTAAAACCAAAGCATACATCTTGGACCAAATGTTCAGAATTAGAACAGGGACGCCAGCTATGGGCCGTGTGTGCCATGACCATTCTTCCCTTGATCATAGCCGACATTGCCAATCAGACACGGTTTTGTCCTTGCTGAGCCAGGACTTAACACGGAATTTTTTCTCAGCTAGCATCCCTGACGAGAAACAAGGTTGGGTTTTATTGTTACTATCTATGTAATCTGAAACCCACCAACCATCCTTCATTAGAAGAGGGAACTCATTAGGGGTCGTGTGGGTATCTGGGTCTCCTGCACTTTGAATGTATGGGTAACCTACATGATTCCAGATCCCACTCACTGGTGGGGTTACAGTCTCTCGCCTTGTCAGCATTTCTCAGAGGTGGAAAGGGGCTGAGTCAGAAAGGGCTGGACCCCCATGCAGAGACTTTCATGGAGCTGGAGAAGGCCAGGTTCCCAATGGACAAGTAGAAGACCTAATCAAAAGAAATGTACTCCTCATGGTGGAAACATGCACTAATACACCAGAGCGGGAGAGCTTTTCAGAAGCCAAGGTTTTCCCCGTATAGAGAGGCCAAGATGCCTCACAAGGCATGCTCTGGTGTGGAGTGTGGGCCAGCATCTCAAGGTGGGACAAGGGTTATTTGATCTTTTTGGAAAACACAGCTGCCCAACCTCAACTTCTCCCCACAGCTAGACTACATCTGTGTGTCCTTTCCCGAAGTATTTTATTAATCATTTCATCCATATTTCTTTTTACCTCAGACTTCAAATTTTGATTTCCTCTGGTATTTATGGCAACACCTGTGGTTTCTCAAAGTGCAAAAGGCATGTTTTAGGATGAAGGTATTTTCATAGAGGCCGGCTAGATATCTGAGATCCACCGTCAGACGGTTGACACAAGTGAAATGGAGCCAAAGGGAAACCACACTTGGTGTTCGGGGTTTTTTTCTTTCTTGCAGGGAGAGGGAGACCGCCCATCAATTTCAGTCTGTGTCTCTTCTTTTTTTGTCCCCCGGACTCAATCAGTGAATATTTACTGAGCCTCTACCATGGGTCAGACTGTGTAGTAGGCGCTGGGGACACTCTCAGGGAACAAAACCAGATGGGGCCCTCACACTCCTGGGACTCTCTTAGGAGAGAAAGGGATTAACGATAGCATCCTGTAACAGTGTAAAAGCTTATAATGTGGGATTTGACACAGCGAGGGAAGACATTCAGATGTGGATGATGACTGAGTCCAGAGAAGAATCTGGAAGAGTTATGAAATGGAAAGAGTTACGTAGTAGGAAGGGAACTCCCGGCAGGGGGCACACTGTGCAAAAGTCAGGCAATGGGAAGAAAATGATTATCAGCTGAGAATAAGAAATGTAGAGCGGCCACAGCCCTGATAGGTAATGAGTTGGAAGGGGTGCCCGAGGACCATCAAGGCAGGACCTCGTGAACCAATCAGATGTAGATTTACTGAGGAACGAATTTCAGGGCCTCTCGCTTGCATATCAAGCCAAATAGTACTGAAGTTTTCTTACTACACAAGAAAACTTTTGAAGTCTGCTAAAATTTCACACCTCCTTTATGAAGTAAACTTGATAGAAGATTTCTCAAATTCATCAATAATCCTAAAAATTTAGGAGGTATTTCCAATAATGAATCTCTGAAGCTGAAATAAAACAAAAACAGAAACAGCCCAGTTCACTCTACCATCCTAGAGTGAAAAAAATTCAGTGTCTACATTCTCTTTGTTTTCTCTGTATAGAAAGAAAATATTACAACCTCATTGTCATCTGAAGAGGAGCCCACATAGTCTGCAGCCACAAAAAGTTAGGAAGAATTATTATAGAGTTGTATCAGCATGCTAATTAATAAAAATGTTGTTTTCCAGGATTTCGCAATGTTAGCATTATCTGTTACTTTAAAAATGTACTTTGTTGTGATTTATTTTCTTTCTCTAAATAAATATTCAAGTTTGTGCCTAATTTTGATTCCAGAAGTTTGTATTCTTAGCTGACCTGACCACTGTTATTTTTTGATCATTATTATCAACCCTCCACCCAATGGCCAGGATTAATTTGGAGTGTAATTCTTCCCCAGGCCTCTCCAACTCTTAAAATCCTTCTGTGATGTGAACAGGCTGAATCAGGATCCCTCTCAGGGCAGGGGGGAGGGGCTCAGTCACTTGGAGGTAGAGGGGTGTGGTGAAGATGGAGGCTGGGATGCAGGGTCCCCTGACCCACCCATTCTTCTTACAGGACCTTCCCCCTGTGTTTGGCTTGAGGCCCATAACAGAGATTCTGGGTGGTGTCCAGGAGAGAACGCTGGGTTGCACAACTCAGTTTGAAGGCTGGCTTTCTCACTCACCATGTGGTCAAGTTTCTGAATGTGTAAATCAGACTAAGAGATTCTGTGAGGGATCTGCGTGAAGAGAGTGATTGACAGAAAGACAGCAGCAGACTGCATTAAAGATAAAAGATTTCCTTAAGAGCAAGTGAAATGGAAGTGTCTGTGTTGAGGCAAGAAACACACAACAGGAGGCAGTCTGCAAGGTCCTCGTAGGGGCACGCACTTCTACTCCTAGGTCCCCTATTACTCTTACTAAACAGTAGCACCATAGTGGAGAGAGCTCGACTTCTACCTGGAGGTGAGGGGAATATGTTATTCCATAGTCCAAGAGACTACCATATCTTGCAAGGTGAGAACATCAGAAAGATCCTTGCTGTCCCCCAAATGCCAAGCACAATCTCACCTCAGGGCATCAGCTTCTGCTCCTCCCTCTGCCAAGAACAGTTTCTGAGACTTCCACATAGACTACTTCTTTACCTCCTTAGGCCTGTGCTCAGAAACCCTCAGGATGCCCTCCCAGACCACCCCATATAGAACAGAAGCCTCACTGCACTCCAGAATCCCTCCCTCCCCCCAGCCTGCTTTGTCTTTATCATTCTCATGATCATCAGACAGCATAAATGGACTTGCTTATTTCTTTATGCCTGTCTTTACCTACATACACGAACATGAACAAAAGAGCAGAGGCTTTGTTCTTCTCTCTGCTGGACCCCCAGGGACAGTGCCTGCCACATAGCAGGGACTGATAAGCAGCCAAGGGATGAATGAGAAATGGAAGACTGAGAGTTGAGATACTGACCAATTCTGACTTTGTGGCAGGACTTTTACTTAATAGGATTTCATGTAATCTTCACAACTCTGAGAAAAAAGTGTTCTTCCCATTTTATAGATGAGGAAACTATGGCACTAAGAGGGGGGGTGATTTGTACCAAACCGGACAACCAGTAGGTAGCTGAACCCGGCTCCTAACCTAAGTTGCCAAAATCTGTATTTTCAGCTCCTTCCTCAATGCTGTGTTTTTTCCCTCTTTTTGGCCAAGATGTTCTTATGAAAACCTAATGAAGGCATTTTCACACACATGTATCCCCAGTAGACATGTGCATAGTCACACACACGACATATGTGCACACATTTATAAACTCACACACACATTCATACACATAATGATTGCATATAATTCCAGAACTTGTCACTGCCGATGCTCAGTGTCAGCTCCCTTTCCCTGCACCACGAACAAGAAAGCCTGGTTCTTGCAGACTTGTGATCTGGGCCTTTTCTTCAACTCCTTTGGGTTATTAGCTAATTACTGCTTGTGAAGTCCTCGGGAAATACCAAGCGCTTGTTCAATGTTAAATATGGTTATGAGTGAAGCTTTGATTTCAGAGAACAACTAGGGAACCCTGAAACAAGCAAATAACGGTTGTGTGGGGAGGCTGGCGGCTGGCGGGCATGCCGCGGTGCGTAATCAAACTCCGCGTGTCTCTCAAAGGTGCTCCAGCTTGCTGCTCGCTGCATCTGTCCTCGCAGGGGGGAGTTTGCACATTTTCAGAGAAAAGGATTTGTTCCTAATTGATTGCTTTTCTGAAACCCCCTGCATTTCATCTTTCAGTGTCTACTTACCTTTGTTTGGCCCCCTCTCCAACCCAGCCTCTGTATTTACAGCAGGTAAGTCTACCTGGTCTTTGGGGAAATAAAGGCTCCATCTCAATTTCATTCCTGCCACCCCTAAATATTTCTGTCACATGACATCTCCCCTTCCTGACCTCCCATCTCCTTGGAAGGATGTGCCCTGCAAGCTGGCTTTATGGGCACGTGAGCTGCGCAGTCTCCCAGGGTCACACGCCCAGCTTTCTCCCCTTGATTGATTTAACACTGTGCTGTTACCATCTTGAAATTCTTAATAATTTTCAAAAGAGACCCCCATTTTCTTTTTGTGCTGAGCCCCGCTAATTATGTATCCAGTCCTGACCACCTCCAACTGAATGTTCACCGTGAATTCCTCTGGTTGTATCTGTGAGTGTTGCTCCAAGGCCTCTGACACCCTGTCTTTCAGTCTTTCTCGCTCTCCCGACATCTTTCAGTCTACAGTGTGCTCGTCCAAAGGAACTGAGCCGCATCCCTTCCATCAATGTAGTGACCCTCAGCTGTACGTTGGCATTTTGGGGGTTGCAAGGGATAGAAATCCAACCCAAAATAGTGGAGGAAAAGGAAGGAAATTTACCACGTTCCGTAAATAAACGGGGGAAGAGGCGGAAGAGGAGCTGGCTGCCGGGGCAACTGGACTCGGAGACGTGACCGACGCGACTGAGGCGACCGCTGTTCATCTCCATCTCCACTCCTGTCCTTGTCAGCGTCCTGCTTTCAGGTCAGTTTTCTGGTGTGATGAGAACTTTTCTGCAGGTCCAAAGCCTGCAGCTTATGATCAAAGAGGAAAGGGGCCACTGTTACCGAGTTTGAGTAAATTAAATATAAGGGAGACGAAACAGCCTTTTTTGTTTTTCCTTCTCATACCTGTCTCCCAAGAACTTGGACTCTTCATGGGGGAAACTGGGTGCTAAACTGATATAATACCTTCTGTATTCTTTGATCTATCTATCCATTCTTCCTCCTCTTCCTCTTTCTCACCAGAGTTAATAGTTACTAGGCACGCCGTGTGCCAGGCTCTTTACTAAGTGCTTTGTCTCTCTGAGGCTGGTGCCAGTGTTGTCTCTACTGTAGCGGTGACAATACTCAGGGTCAGAGAGGTTTAGTGATTTGTCTGTGATCACACTGCTCAGAAGGAATGAAAATGAGATGCCAACTCAGAGCAGTCTGACACATTCCTGCTTCCTGGCAATGCACAACCCCAGGAAGTAACCCCTTCAGCTGAAAAAATAAAAAAAAGATTTTTGAAAAAATGAATTATAGTGCTACTACTTAGAGATCTAACTACTAGCAGTCTTACGTTTCCAATGTATTATATATGCACATAAAAATTTAATGTATATAACACTTATAGCATATACATATATACTATACATAGATACTATATATGCTGCATATATGTATGCATATATATTTTTAATTAATAGATTGTATTTTTGATCTGCCTTTTCCCTCCCTACGTAATTGATCACAGATTCATTTTCAAATCATCGCAGAGTCTCCTAGTCATTATTCTTATGGCTGCTTACATTCCATTTGGTGGGGAAAATTCCATCTGGATTTAGATTGAAATAACCTTGAATGTACAGATTGCTTTGAAGACGATCTCTGTCCTCCTCATCAGGAAGCTGGAAAAGACCTGAACATCTTTGAACTCAAGATCCAGCTTGGAGAGGGCAGGAGAAAGGGCCTTTCAAAAGCAGGCGTGGCTTGGCATTTACCCAAGGCGACATCGCTCCTTTCCCCATGAAAGTGAGGAAAAGCCAGGTGAGGGACCCATCTGCATCCCCGGAGATGGCACCTCTAGTCTTCATATGTGATGGAAGCTGGGGGGTCACTGATTGTTAGCAGAGCTTTATGAGTGATAGGACTGCAAGACATGGTGGGAAAAATACCCGTCTTGTGCGGTGGTAGGCTGGTAAATATTTAACAATGGGTTTTTCAAATGTCCAAGCTCTGATGTGTAGTGTTTAGCACGCTCATGGTGCAAACACTTTCACTGGTAAATTTCAAGCTACTAATTTGATATCATTGAACAAGGAGTTGGGAGGAGGTGAACAGTAGCACACGGTTACACGGTATTCCATCACACAGGTACAATAAATGTAAATAACCTGCAAAGCATAGACAATAGACAACAATAACACACAATAAAATAGTTAGAAAGTGATGACTTTGAAGTTATCTTTTATGAATATAGTTTATTTGATTGGAAGTTCATATAATTTAGTGTTTAATAATTGCTATACTTAAAATATAGTTTGCAAAATTCCTAAAAATTTAACAACTTAACTTAATTGTGAAATTATCTAACAGACCCCACTTGGGATGTTCCAGCCTCATAAACTTCCAAAATATGCCAGTTGCATCCTGCCTTGGGGCCTTTGCACGTGCTATTTCTTCTACCTGGAACACGCTTGCTTAACACATCTGGATGGGGCCTTGTCATGCATCAGGTCCCAGCTTAGATTTCACCTCCTCTAAAAATCTCCTCCCTCAATATTCTCTAATAAAAAGCCTCAATTCCCTTCCTGTTGCCCTCTTCTTTGTTCTCATCTCATTATCACATGTTGACACTCACATGCTTAGTTATTTAATCTTTTACTCTGTTGCAGAATTTTAAGTTCTATGTGGTAGGTCCACAACTGTGTTGTCTCTCCAAACCTAGTATAGAGGCTGTTACATAGGAGCCACTTAGACAATATTTGCTGAAAAAAATTTTTTTTGAATGAGGACCTGTTACGTGAACCAGGATGCAAGCTCAATGCCAACCTTAGCAAGGTAGTGACTGGTGGAGAAGGACTGGGGCAGGGGATGGGTGGGAGGGACTAGCAGCTCCAGGGTGGGGGTGGAAGGACACAGAGGCTGGGGCAGCAAGCAGAGCCCAGCCTGCACCTGGCAGGGGACACTTAGCTCTGCCTGATCCCAGGCAGTGACTTCAAAGCCCTTCACAGGAAGTGAGTCAAGACTTGTTGGTCCCTGGAGGTGTCGCCAGCTCTGGGAAGGCCTCAGCCAGGGTTTGATGAAGCACCTTCTGTGGCAGGTCTGGTAATTAACTGTGGCCAGGCAGTGTGTTCCTGCACATGTAAATCATCGGCGATACTTTGGGGCTTATCTACTAATGAAAACTCCTTGGCATTTCTGTAAGCATATTATGGTCAATTACAATTAATTCAGTTTGCATCGACTGCCTCTTTCCTTATGCAAAGATTGTGCAAATCGAGTGTGTGAGCCCAGGGCTCCGAGGCCTGTAAAATCCATAATGGTTAGCTTTCAGGGCTGGTGAGGAGAGAATTAAACTGTGGGCTGTTTGAAATTTAAATCAGAGCAAGGCTGGTCAATAGGGGCAGGTTTGCTGCACTCGGATTAGCTGGGCTGGGCGTGCGAGGGGACAGGGGGCACTTTCCTGCTGCCCAAGGTTACAGGGTCACAGACTGTCCGCTCTCCCTAGCCGCTTCTCCTTCCGGCACCACCTCTGCATTCCTGGCTGCAGCCTCTCCAAGCCCCAAGGGACCTGATTTCCTGTCTGAAGACTCAGAACCGCGTGATTCATGAGGACATGTTCCTGCTGCTTGAACAGAGCTGAGGTTTTTCTCTGTGTTTCTTTCCCACAGCTCCAAGAGCAAAGTTCAGAAGACAGCAGGTGTGAAATCCAGTTTTGAGAATTCAGTTTCTGGGCCAGTCGATATTGGTTGCATATTAACGATGTGCCAAGGATTGTGCTCAGTGCTTCATGTGTCCTTTCTAAGAATGTCTGTGTGTGGCACACGAGCCTAGGAGGTAAATGCTCCCATTTCATACACTTCACAGATGAGGCTTAGACAGGGACAGTGACCAGTCCCTGTTATACAACTAGGAGAAGTTTGGTGTGAATGTAGGTTTTTAACCACCGGCTCTGTCACTTGGATGGCTGGATCCTATAGAAACTCGCACTTAGGATTTATTGGTTTTGTTATCAAATTCTTCTGCACCCAATGCCTGAGGAACAAAGGGTTGTTATGTCTGTGTCTTTTCTCATTTCCTGTAAGGGAAGCTGAGACACGGGGCTTCCGATGAAAGTCAGGGAGGTTGTCTGGCTGGGTTTTCAGAGAGAGAGAGGTCACCCTTGTGGAGTTCTACCCATGAGGAGGGTTGGGAACCGCCCTCAGAGGGGCCACTGTCCCTGAAAGGCGACAGCCCACTCAGATATCCAGAGCACCCCAGAGGCTGCCGGAACAGAGCTGAGTTGCAGTGGGATGTGGCTGCGGCTCCCACCACTGTTGCGGTGTCTTGCTCCAATCTCCTCATTCTTACCACTCAAGTGCATGGCTGCCCAGCTTCCAAATGCCAGTCACTTCATTTCTTTCCCTAAAGGTTTCTCTGGCTGTCAGAGACCTCTTGGCCCCGCTGCGTGGCAGGCCAGAAGTGCCAGGGAATGTAAGCTCCTTAGGAGCAGGCTTCAACAACGAGTGGTGGAGTTTGGTGTATCAGTAGTCCAGTTCCCCGCCCCTCAGGTGAGGTGACTCGGGGGGATGTGTTTCCCACACAATGACCTGCTTGATAACACGCAGTTTACCGACTACTTTCTGTTCTCTGTCTCCTTCTCCAACTCTTTGGTGGTATTTCCTGGGACCACCTCCTACATACCACAACTGCACTGGAATCCTCACCAGAGTCTGCTTCTGGTGAAACCAAATGGGGATAGTTCTCAATTTTAGGTATAAGTCTGAAGCAAAAAATGTGTTATGATTTTTAAAATTGCTTATTTTTAATTATGCAAGGAAACTTGAATATATTTTCATTAAAAAATATCAAATGTTACAGTCACTAGCAAAGTCTTCCCCTGGACTCTCCTCTCCCATTCCTTCCTTACCGTGAAATGTCCAATTCTTATTTTAGTGTTTTTTTTTCTTCCAGACACTTTCTATACATTTACACACACACACTCCACATTGACCTGAAATGTACTTTTTTTTTTTTACTTAGCAAGATGTTTTGGAATTTTTTCCTTGCAAGTACACATGGCCCCATTCACCTCTTGTAAATGCTGCATAACATTGCACTGTGGAATGTAGCTTAGTTTAGGCAACACCTCCCCTATTTGGTGGACATTTAGGTTATTCCCATTTCCATGATGGCTTCAACTTTGGGGCTTGCTCCTTAGAGCATGAACTGTCCTCATGAGGGTCAGTTCTCTCCAATTAAAGGCTCTGCTCTGCAATCCCTCTCCTGTGAATCCCAAAATAGCCACAATGCTGGTTATAAGATGAAGATATTATGAAAACCAGAAAAAATTCTGGGGAATTCCAGACAATGCAACGTGACTCCTCCAGGTCCCTGGAGGACACAAACCAGACTCTGAAGAGGTGAATTGGGATAGGACGCCGGAGAAAGGAGAAGGGGAGAGCAGACAGAGAGGTGGGGGTGACTGAGGAAGAGGAGTCTTTTTTGGTCCCTGACTCTGGAGGTCCCATTTGCTAATTTATCACAAGACCACAGAAAAATTGATCCCTCCTGCTCCATCCAGATGTTGCCTTCTTGAGTTCTGGCCTTGCCCCCATAGTTCTTACCACATCAAGGAGGTGAATAGCAATAAAAAAATCTTTTGCTTTAATAAGATTGAAATCCTCTCTGTTGGATTTTCCTGTATCATCTCAGTCATGAAGTCTGGGAAGCATAAATTATTAGGTTGAACCATATGAAAGTGACATTTTTGCAGGCCAGAAGTTTTCAGTTTCATGTGGTTCAACTGAATATTTTTAGGATCAATGCAAATTCATCTTTTAGGGGAATGGAGTTGGGGGTGACAGTGGGACTGCAACCTCTTGACAGACCCTGAGCCAGAGCCACCTTGCTAAGCAAGTTCTTTTATTTCTTTGTGCCTCAGTTCCTCATCTCTAGCATAAACACAATAATGTAAGTTCACAGGGTTTCTGTAGAGAACACTGAAATAATATAGGTCAAAGACTTAAAACCCTGCCTCTCTCAGTAAAAACTTGCTCAAGTGTAACTACCATTGCCATCAGCATTATTAAGCAATAAGATGCCAGTACTAAAAGGTAAAGAGACTTACTATTTACTGAGTGGCTGGTGGCTAACAAGCACTGGATGAACACTTCACATAAGCCTTACTGAAAAAAACACGCACAATGCTGTGAGGCTATTAATATCCTTCTTTCCAAGTGTCGAAAATGAATCTCGGAATTGTTAAGTAATTTACCGAAGATGGAAAATATAGAGAAGTGTGAGAGTTATTATATGAGACATGGTGAATGCATATGTTTAATTGGAATTCCAGAAGATGAGAGGAAAGAAAAAGGAGCAGAAGCAACATTTGAAGAGATTAATAGTCAAACACTTTCCAAATATGGTGCAAGACACCATCTGTAATTGACCAAGAAGATGAACCCAGAGAAAAACCACACTTGGTTCATCACAGTAAGACTGGTGAAAATAAAAACTAAAGATAAAATAATCTTATACACAACCAAAAGAAAAGCATATTACCTTCAAAGGTGTAAAAATATTTAGAACAGACTAATCAACAGAAATTATGCAAGTCAGAATGCAATGCAACAAGGATTTAAAATATTCAGAAAATAAGTGCCAACCTAGAATTCTACACCCAGAAAAATATCCTGCAAGAGTTAAAGTGAAATAAATACATTGTCACATTAATAAAATCTGAGACAATTTGTGCTAGTAGACTTGTACTAAAGGAAAAATGACAAAGGGTATTCTTCAGGCAGAAGGGAATTAATCACTGATGGAACTTATGAAAGAATCAGAGCTGCAGGAGGGGTAAATATGAGCGTGCCTCTCAATTCATATCGACTATACAGGAAATGGTAATGATATTTTGCCACTACAATATTAAAACAAAAGGAGACCAGAGATACCATAACACTGAAGTTCCCTCAGAGTCTCCTGCTATCTGGGAAGTGGTAAAAGTGCGAACTTCCGTACAACTGATAATTCAAGGATGTGTAATCTCTAGGGTAACTTGTAAAAGAAGAGGGAAGGAATATGTAGCTAAAAATGTAATTGAGAAAAAATGAAATAATAGGAACATCGTTGATTAACCCCGAAGAAGGCAAGGAAGGAAAAATAAATGAATGTGGGACAAATATGAAAATTGATGACAAATAGTAAAATGTCGGATTTAAGTCAATACCTATCAGTATGATTATTAAATATATATGGTAAATTCTGCATGTAAAAGTAAATTTATTTTTCATAACACATATACTGTTTATACAGTATTTACTTTAAATATAAAGGCGCATAAAATTTGAAAGCAAAAAGGCATAATTACTAACCAAAAGATAGCAGAAATAATTAAGGAGACAAAGCATACTTTAAGAAAAGCACTACCAGAGATAAAATAGACAGTTTCTAATGATGAAAGGGTCAATTTACCAAGTATAACAACTCTAAATTTATACTTAACTAATTAACATAGTTTCAAAACATTTCAAATAGATGAATCCACAATCACAATGGGTAACTTGAATGTAATTTTCTCAGAGGTGAGAGAACAAACATAAAAAAATCAGTAAGGACAAAGAAAATTTGGTTAATATACTTGACCCAATTTGCATAAATTAGCCTAATTTACTTAAGTGATGAAACTTAGCTGACTTAATTGAATACTAATTAAAAATAAGCAGAATACTTTCTAACATCACACTTGGACTATTAAGTAAAATTGATTACATTTTCAGACAGAAATCATGTTTCATCAAATTTGAGGCATTAAAACTATTTAGCACATGTCCCCTGACCAGAGTGGAATTGAACCAGAAATAAGCAACGGAAGGAAAATTCGAAATGCTCAAATATTTGAAAATTAAACAACTGACTTCTAAATAATCCGAGTCAAGGAATAAATTATAGTGAAAATTAGATATTACTTTGGAATGAATGATAATAAAAAATAAGACATAAAAACATTTGGAATTTAGCTAAAATTGTTGTAGCAGAAAATTTATAGTCTTTTACCCATAGATGAGAAAAGAAGAAAAGCTAGAAATTCATGATTCTAGTATTTATCTCAACAAGTTAGGAAAAAACAAATTAAACCCAAAGGATATGCAATAGAGAAAATAACAACTATACAATAGACAGAATTTTAAAAAGTTGACTCTCTGAAAGACAAATTAAATAGACGAATCTCTCGGACATGAATTAGAGAAGGTATGAATTACAATTCTATAATAGGGAAGAGATACTATTATACAGCATACAAATATAGAGAATATAATGATAACTTTATGCTAATACATTTTAAAAAGTAGAAGTATTTTAAAATACATTTAAAAATAGAATTATGAAAATTTCAAGAAAAGCATAATTTATCAAATTGACTTAATATGAAAGGGGCTGTCTGAATAGTTACATGTGGCTAAAGATATTTAAACTGCAAATTTATAATCTTTCAATACACACACACACACACACAAAATCTTCAAGTGATGATTAATTTACCCGTACAATTTTAAAAACATTTATGGGAGAAATAATACCAATATTATACAAACACTTCCAAAAATAGAAATAGAAGAGTAAGGATACTGTGAGATGGGTAACTCTGATAAGAACTGTATGCAAAAGGGAAACTTTGGACCAATTTTGCTATACAGGTACAAAATTCTAAAAAGAATATGAGCAAATCAAACCAAGTCATGTTGAAAGAGAGTAATGCACCTAGACAAAGTTGTATTTATTCCAGGAATGCAAGGTTGGTTTAACATTTTTAAAAAGTCATATTACTTATCATGTTGATGGCATAAAAGAGAAAATATATTTAATCATCTGAAGATGCAGTAAAAGCATCTGAAAAGGTCAACTCCTAATCCCTGTAAAAGCTCTCAGCAATGTAAGATAAAAGGGAATTTACAGAATCTGATAAACAATAATACAAAATCCAGCAGCAAACATCACATAATATTTAGTGGCAATATGCTGACAGTTTTCTCCCTGAGTTTTTGTAATGAGCTGAGGATGGCCACTCTTCTGTTTCTAGTTAAGGTTGTATTGGAGGTTCTATCCAAGGCAATAAGTCAAATAAAAGAGATAAAAGACATAAAGATTGAGTAGAAAGAAATAAAAGTATCATAATTTGTTGATGATGTGAATGCATATGTAGAAAATTCAAAACAATGTACAGATATACTAAAACAAGTGAATTTTGCATGATCACTGGATTAAAAGTGAATGTTAAAAAACATTTATATTTCTATTAATATGAACAAACAGAAAGAAAATAAAAATAAATGAAGTGCTATAGTTTACAATGATATCAAAACAGTCAAATACCTGAAAATGATAAAAAGTTGTCCAAGATCTGTGCACAGGAAACTGTAAAAGAACTTGAGAAGAATGTAAAAAGAAGCAAATAAACTGAGGGGTATGACATGTGTATACATAGGAGGATTCAATTCTTTTCAAATTACCCATAAGTTTAGTTCAACCCCATGAGAAACACCAGGGTTTGTTTGCACATCTACAGGGGGTGTGTGTGTGCAGGTGTGCATGCAGAAACGACCGACTGTATTATTTATTTGGGAATATAAAAGGCCCAGAATTGCCAAGATAATTTTAGAAAGGAGCAAGATTGGAAAACTTATACTCTCGATATCAAGATTTATTTTAAAGCTATGGTAACTAAGACAGTGTGGTATTGGCACACGACAGAATGGGTATGGAACAAAGATATCCAGAAATTGACCCAAACGTCTGTGTCCACTTGATTGATGACAGTCGTGACGCTGCTTTGCAGGGCAGAAAGGATGCCCCTTTAATAGATCGGACTGGGCCAACTGGATATTTATATGGAAAAAATGGATCTGGAGTTGTATCACACATACTACACACAAATCAGTTCCAGATGTGCTACAGTTCTACATGTAAAAGGTAAAAACAATGAAACTTCGTAAAGATGAACTCGAGAATGTTTTTATGACCTTAGGGCAGGCCAATATTTCCTAAGGAAGATACAACAGGACCCATAATAGGAAAGATTGTTAAACTGATCTTCATTACACTTAAGAACTTGTGTTTCTCAAAATGGACCATCAAGAGTGTGAAAATGCAAGCAACAAGGTGGAAAGTATTTAAAGTACACATATTCTACAGGGACTCTTAGCCAGAGTATTGAAAGCACTCTACAAATCAATGAGGAAAAAAAAAACCCCAACAACCAGACGACCCAATAGGAAATCAGCATTAAACTGATCAAGTCTTTCACAAGGTGAGGATATCCAAGTAGCCAATAAGCATATTAAAAGATGTTTAACCTCACTATGCATTAATGAAACACAAATTAAAATTGCCATAAGATATCTACAGACTCCCAGCAGAATGGCCAAAATGAGAAAGATAGACAATACCAAGTGCTGATGAAGATGTGGAGTATTTAAAACCCTCATACTCCTGCTATTTTCAATGAATTTCTCAGTTACAAAGCTCTGTGAAAGAAGGCAGACACACAGGGATACATACTGAGTGCTTTCTTTCATATAAAATATAAAAACAGGCCAAACTAATTGTTACTGGAAGATATAAAATGGTTGTTAATTACTATAGAAGCTACATTCTGTTTCTTTATCTGCATAGTGATTACATGGGTTTATGAAAAGTTATTATAACAAGCACATACAAGTATGCTTGTTATTCTGTATCAAATGTTTATTTAAAAAAGTTATCTCTAAGTCAAGAACTTCAGACTGTTGAGAGGAGGGAACTCCTCTGCCTTAAAAGTTTGAGACCTTTCCTGGTAAATGCAGCCCAGGGAACATTCGAGTGTGTCTGGGAAGGGGGAGCTCTTATCCCCAGACCCTTTGCCAACACTTTTTCCATTATAATAAAACCCATCTGACTCATAAAATTTTGAATGCAACATCCTTGGAAGTTTGACAAGTCCTGATTGCCTGGTTCTCCCAAGGCAACAGCACAGTTTGGGAGTGTGACAGAGAAATGAGGAGGCGAGAGGAGGAGAATTCTGCCTGCCCGTCTAGAGCAGTGTTTCTACAACTTGAATGTGCAAGACGATCCCCTTGAGGGTTTGTTCCAACACAGGTGTGCGGGCCCCACTCCCAGAGTTTCTGATTCAGCGGGTGTTACGGACTGAATGTTTGCGCCCCTCCACAATTCGTTTGCTGTAATCCCAGTGCGATGACATTCAGAAATGGGACCTTTGGGTGGTAATTAGGTCACAAGAGTGGAACCCTCGTGCATGGGACTAGTGCTCTTAGAATAAGAGACAAGAGAGCTTTCTCCCCCTCCCTTCCCTCTCTCTGCTCTTCACCATGTCGGGACACAAGGAGAAGATGGCCATTTGCAAACCAGGAAGAGAGCTCTCATCAGACCCCAGATCTGTAGATGCTTTCATCTTGGACTTCCAAGCCTCCAGAACTGTAAGGACTAAATTTCTGTTATCTGAGCCAGCCACTCTACAGTATTCTGTTACAGCAGCCAGAACTGACTAAGGTAGTAGATATGGGGTGGTCCCCCCAGTTTTGCATTTGTGATGCTGATTTGAATGCTATCAGTCTAGACACTTTACTTGGAGAATCACTGACTTAGAGCACCTATTGGTGAGAGTTTTATAGGGATATCAAGGTGTTTCTGGTGGGAGAAGCTGGATCACAGTGCACAGATATCCAGCCATGAGGCCAAATTTTACTGTTTACAGGTTCTCCCAAAAGACTCTCCTTGCCCCAGGGCTAGATTTCATGAGTTAATTAAGGGAGCTTTTATAAAAGAATTCAATTATAGTACGTCAATGCCTTGTTCTTGCACACGACAAGTCCAAATAGGCAGGGCAGCCTTTCCTAAGTGAACTGCGCTCCCCACAGTTGATCTCATTGGGAATTTGGCATCTGAATAGTTGAGCTTGTAAACCCAGGACCATCTGAGTATGTAACATAGTCTTTGTCTCTGGCGATGACTGGCACCCGTAGTAAAATGACTGTGACCTGATTTCTATTCCTGTTAGAAAAACTGACTTTAGACTTGGCATCACACCAGGCTTGGGGACAAGGGGCATGCAGTGGAAATGGCCCCGGGAACAAAGGGGCAGCAGATACAGCTGCCTGTTCCCTGTTTACTGTGAAGCACGTCATGTGTCTCAAGGAGACCAGCTGAATCTATTACATTTTCCATCCCCAAGTGACTCTTGCTTTGCACATGTATTTCCAAGACTGAGAGTTGTCCTGACCACAGGATTTCCCATCCCGCAACTGGATCGTTTTGTATTCAAAAGGGTCTGGGACTTTCCAAGTGTGAGGTGTCATATCTCTGGTAGCACTCATCTCCCCTCTCTTGAAATTGATTTGCCGTGAGCCATCGCTAGCCAAAAAAGACCAGCCATAGTGGCCTCATCCATTTGGCCTGGTCACTGCCATGACCTTGGGCATCCTAGAGACCTAGGATGGGCAGTATGGCCAGCTAAAGAATTAATTGCTTTTGCCGGGTTCCCAATTCCATCGATAGTCACCGACAGGGCCCCCTTTACCATAGAACTGCGCTCTGTTGGCTCTCACTAGTGAAGATCATCCACCTTGGAGGCCGGTAGCAGAGCTCTTGGTGCCCCGCCCCATCCTCAGCCTGCCTGTGCGCTCTCCCTGGCTGGCTCCAAACCGCTGGTGCCTGCGTCTCTGTGCCTCAGGTCCCTCCCCCCGGAGCCCTGAAAAGTTGCTCTGCCTTTTTTGCACAGCAGACTAGATGTCCCGGGAAAGAAGAGCCCCTGATCAAGGACTGTCAGGCATCAGCATATACAAGGAGGGACAACAAACCCCAGAACTTTTTATTAAAAATTGTGTATTTACTCTTACACATTCAAATTTCAGTCACCTTCAAAGTGCTCTCTATTTGATGCAATACACCTGTTGAGACTTTTTTCCCACTGCTCAAAACAGTTTTTGGACTTACCGATTTGGATGCCCTTTAGTGCTCTCGCCATTTTTTGTTTCACCTCTTCCACATCAGCGAGATGTTTTTCTTTGAGAATTTTTTTTCATCCAGGGAAACAACAACAATAAAAAGTGGCTTGGGGCGAGATGAGGTGAATAGGGAGGGTGAGGCATGGAGGTCAAACTGCTGAACACTCAGAGCGGTGCGGGCAAGTGTGCTCGTAAGTCACCAATCACGAAATGGGCAAACTCATTCAAAGTCTTCAAAAAAAAATTCACTGAAGTCGAATGCAGCCTCTCACAACAATGCCAGCTAGTGCACTGATACAGGTGGGTTCCTAGGACACTCACCTGGGAGGGGGAAGCCTGTACTACATGGGGCCCACCCACCAGAAGATAGTTCCAGTTTTTTTGGGTCCCCCCTCATAGATGCCCCGGATCATTTGCTCTTAGGGTGAAATGATTTACACTGTTTCCCAGAATTTCCCCATGGTAACTGACTTAAAAACACCTTTATTAAGTTCTTTCCAAGCAATTGTATATTCAACAGCTAAACTTAATGAGTGCCGACTGTTTGCCAGGCACTGTGTTAGACTCAGGCTATGAATAATGAGTGCAACTGACATGGCTCTTGTAGTCTAGTGGGAGAAACAGATAATAAATAATCCCAGATAATGATAATGATATATAATATCTTATAATATTATATGCAAAATATATATAATTCCAAAATTTCTCCAAGTGCTATGAAGACCCCAACAAGGTGTATGATGGCATCACAAAGGGCCTGCCTACATAATGCAGCGGTGGGGAAGGCTCCGCTGAGGAAGTGAGATTGAACCGAACGTCAGAAGGATGAGAAAGGTCAGTGTATAACGAGCTGGGGAACAGAATGTGCAAAGGCACTGGAGAGGAGAGACCCTAGGAGTGGAAGGAGAGCTGACAGAAGAGGGGAGAGCGGTACCCAATTAACTTGGAGAGACCGGTAGGGACCAGGGATCAGTCACGGGCTTGCAGAGTGCCCAGGTGTGTGGGCGTGTGTGTGCATGTGTCTTGGCACACTAGTGAGCACCTACAGCACGTGCGTGTCTCTTGTGTTCACCCCATGGTATGTTAGCAAAGGGGATGTGTTTGATCTTTTCTGTGTATTCATCCTTGGGACTGGGCTTCTTGTATTCATGTTTTCAAATATCGTTTTTTGTATTCACATATTTTTACCATGGGGATGTCTGGGGAGGTGGGTCTGATTATTTACGAGTGTGTTTGTGAAAACACAGGGATGAATGTGTCATTGTACAAGGAAGCTTGAGTGCCAATGTGGATATCTGCGTGTGCATATATTTTGTCTGGTGTTACTGTATATGTGAACTTGTAACTGCCTGTGTACGTTTTATGAGTGTGTGCCTGTGTGGGTGTGTGTGTCTGTACATGAAGCTCTGGAAGTAGTCTTGCCTTCAGACCACAAAATCTTGGAATTTTTATAGCTGACATTTGTTAGCAAGATGCAAACTTTCTCTGCAGTTACAGTTATGGCTGGTTTTATTTTATATTTTCCATATTCCTGGCCTTTTAAAATCTGAATTCTAAATCCTTTATGTGAATACGTGTGTGAGTGAGTTTAAATATTTCTCTTGGTTTAAGTCAGCTTCAGTAAGGCCAAAATCATTACCCTGTCTTCATGAAGTTAATATCTTTATTTAGAAATGAGTTTCAGGCCTGGAATACAGTGGTTCCCGTAGGCAGCTTTTTTTTCTCAGTTAATTTCCAAGTTGTAAGGTGATCCAGCGGCTTGAGTGTCGATGCATCCAACACCGTGAGCCCCATGGATATTCTCACAGACTGACGCTGTCAGAGAAATGGAGAGAATTGTTTCCAAGGAAAGAGACGTGAGCGGCCAGGGTCTGGACTGCCACTTCCTCAGGGAGCAGCGGGGCCCAGTTCTCTGAGTGGACAGTCCGTCAGCTCCCTGACCCTGGGAACACACCAGAAAAGATTCCAGCATCGTCACGGGATGCAGGCTCTGACGGGCCCCTCGCCTGTGCTGCTTCTCATGTTGGTGCCCTGTTTGCTTCCCAACTAGAGCTGCAGAGGGGGACAACGCTTTATGGGGATCACCCGCTCTTGCCTGCACTACAAATTTTTATCTCATATGTGGTCATTTAGCTTCTCTTTCAACACATCTTGAGGAGATCGATTGTATTGGTGGCCCTAATCAATGGCCTCCCTATGTCAACACCCCTTTGCAGCTTCCTCCCACTCTGTCCCCCGGCTCGGCCACGGGACTTGCTTTGGACAATAAGATGTTAGCAAACCTGATGCAAGCGGAAGTGAGAAAGAGCACATGTGAATTTTACTTCTGTATTGTTTTTCTGTGATCACCTTAAGAATAAGCCCGGAAGCCAATACAAAAACAATATTGAGAGAAAACTATAGTTGAAAAATAAAAATAAAAAGCACAAAAGAAAATAAATTAAAAAAACACTAAAAGTTTCTCAACCCCTGGTAATCAGAAAAATGCAGACTAAGATAACAATGAACTACCATTTCACATTTAACAGATTGGGAAGACTCTCTGTCTCGTACATTATATCCATGTAGACACTTTGGAAAACCATTTGGAAACTTAAGTAAGATTCCACGTGGGTATACCCTATATGATTCTGGTGTCACATGGTAAAACTCTTCTCAGTGGGAATAAGAGGACATGAACTAGAATGTTCATCGTAGCAGTTTGTACTAATGAGTGGAAAAACTGTGATTTATTTATAAAATGAATGCTGAAAGCAATTAAAATGAATGATCCAGGGAAAAAACAATAAGCCCACACTGACCTGCTGGAGGATATGAGACCACACGGAGCAGGGAGAGATGAGTCGCCCCAACCAAAGCCATCATCATAGACTAGCTGTTCTTCAGCAAAGCTGCAGGCTGAGGATAGACTCATGGAGGGAGCGGGCCCAGAGAAGATCAACCCAGCCTGATCCAGACAAGCAGCACTACCCAGACAACCCACAAACTCATGAGAAATAATACATTGTGGCTGTTTGAAGCCACTCGGTTTAGAGATAGTTTATTACACAGCAATAGCTAACTGATGCATCCTCCAATGGCAGGGTGCTTATTTACACTGAAGTAAGTCCATTCCTAGTTGTTACGTCAAGTATTTGATGATAACAGTTACCACCATACGACGACAGCAGCCTCAAGCCTAGGTTCCCTACTTCCTCTCTTATCCACCTCTAACCCATTTGCTACATAGCAGAAATGGTCCTCTTTAAAGAAATTTAACTATTCATACTTAGGAAAAACATTCCATACTTTTTCATTACACTTAGATTAAAATCCAGACTCCTTTCTTGACCATTCAGTACCTGTTCACCTCTCAACCTCGTCCTGACCCCCTCTTGCCTTTATTCACTATACTCTTGTCTTTACTCACTATACTCTTGTCATATCAGCTCTAAGACTCTTGATAGTGCTAAGATTTTTCTCACTTAATGGTTCTGTAAAGAAACAGAACCAATAAGATATACGTATTAGGTATTGAGTCATGCAATTATGGAGGCCAAGGCGCCTCACAATGGACCATCGGCAAGCTGGGGAACCAGGGAAGCCAGTGGTGTACTTTAGTCCAAATCTGAAGGCTTGAGAACCAGGAACCAAGGTCCGAGGGCAGGGGATGGATGTCCCAGTTTAAGCAGAGAACAAATCCATTATTTTTGTTTTATCCAGGCCTTGGTGGATTGGGTGATCACCATCTGCACTGGTGAAGATGACCTTCTTCAATTCTGATCTTTTATCACTGTCTTTTGATCACTGTCACAGACTCACCCAAGGATTAATGTTTTACCAGCCATTTGGGCATCCCTTAGCTTAGTCAAGTCGACACATACAATTCGCCATTTCATTCTTGCCTGCCTGCCTAGGAATGAATGTGTGCTGACATTCCTAAACTCTCTGTTCTCTGGGCCAAACATCACTAGCATTTTCCATTATGTCCTTGATTGACATGGATTTAGGATTTCTTGTTATTCTGGCTGCCTGCTCTAGTTTCTTGCTGTTTTACTTCTAATGTGATGCCCAGAATTGACCTTACTTCTTCGGCAGGACTACAGCAGGAAAGTTATCTTGTTCTTTCTGGAAGATGCCTATACACACTCAAGGGATAGTGCTCACCAGGACAGGAAGGGCCAAGCCCATTCACATGTGATGAGTTGGTTGTGTAGGTAGGATGATAAATACTTGTGCCACAGACTATCTGGCTCCTGCAGGTCAATGACAAAGGCCTCCTGGTATACAAGAGGTTAATGTATACACAGATTGACGAGGCAGCAGGAAGAGTGACCAAGGACTTGTCAGTAGTTGCACTTGAGCTTGGCCTCTGAGGTCAGCTCTGATCTGGAGATGGGTGAGGGAGACTATTATACGCTCATCAGAAAGAGCCAAAGCTCTTCCCAGCTTGCGGTAAACCTTTTCCCTTCAACTTTATCCTAAATTGATTATCTTCAGGTCATAGCTACAGCCAAAATGTCTAGTAATCACCAAATAAAAGTCAAGTGATAGTAATGTATTGTTTTGGAGCATGTTCTCTGAAACAGGCTGTTTCATAGCATCTAGAAAATTAAGAAGTGAAACCAATATACTGATGAGTTTACTATGCGACTGTAGTCAATGAATGACCAATGATTCTTTGATGCTATGCTGGTCTGCGTGTGACTTTAGGTAAAGATGTAGCTCTGTACTTTGCTTATATATACCCCTTACTAGTCATTTTTGAATTTTTACTAGAGATCTCTTTTTTTCAAATGAAATCTCTCAGCACTGAATTCCCCAGGCCATTCTATCCCAAGTTTTCCCCCAGCCGCAGCTCCTGAAACCCAGTCTAGGGAAAATCCCATCTGTTGCTCGTCTTGGACAAAGAAATGGGGGCAAGGGCCAGGAAGCATTGATGCAACTTTGCCATACAAACTGTCCTCGAATGTCAATCGGCATTCTCTGGCCATAATCACAGGTTTGCATTTTGGATGTTAAACATCAAACAAAGATGAGCTTATGGAGAGACAGGAATTAGGGTTGGGAGTGAAATGACTCCTCTCTTTCCAGCAGTATCTCAAACTCCTTGCATCTTAGTCATGTATTGCTAGCTTCGCTTTTATCAGCTGCAGGATTGCCTCAACTTCGTTAATCTCAGCATGGCTTCATCTGTAAGGGGAGATTGTCCTGACAGCTGGCCAATCAGGTTGCTGTGGGCCTTAAATGAGATATGTTTGTGATGATCTTAGCCCAGGGCCTGGCATATGGAAAGTGGTTGGTAAGTGCTGGTTATTATCATCTCAAATGTCATTTTAGCATCCAAGATAAATGCACACTAATTGTTCAACATCCAGTAAATAGAATTTAAAAAGTAAAACATCATTGATTATCTACTTCATGTGTTGCTTTGAGTGTTTCACTTTGGGGGACATAAAAATTATACAAGACTTCCAATGAGTTTGATGATATTCTTACCTTCCTAACCTTATTTTTTTTCCTCACAAGGCATTAAGTTCTTCTGTCCTGAATTCTCTAACTACACATGGTTTTGGGGAAGCCAGTCCTACCATGTGGGGAAAGCTTCCTATAAACTTTCTCACATTTATTGAGCACTTTGTAGTTCTCCCACAAAACTCTCTCACTATTTTATTTGAGCAAGAGAATATTCCTGTTAATATTCAAACCTTATCATTCCCATTTGAGAAATGATTACACTGAATAAGCTTGGGACCATATCCTCTGGACACAAAGTGAACTCACCATGGGCCAAGCACATTGAGAAAACTGAGAAGAAAATTGAGACAAATTAACACTTCACCTCAGTTCCCTGTACCTTTCCAGTTAAATCACCTGGTCTCCTTTTGCTGCTGCAAACTTGGCTTTGCCAGTGCAGACCTGACCTGGATCTGTCCACGTTTTTGCATAGAGGGATGACCTGAATGGGTTTGCAGAATCTACAGGCTGTATACTAAAGGCCAACCAGCAAATGCAAATTCAGCGAATGGAAAATGCATTTCAGGTGCAGATCAAAACAGTCCCAGCAAGATAAATAACTGTGGTGACAGAGACGTTGGCTGTCCCAATACATGCTGAAAGTCTCTGAATTAAAAGCAGAGTATTTGACGATTTCATTTCTTTCCATCTGAAAATTTAATCTTCCATGGGGCGGAGGAAGTGATCTGGGTCACAGACTTGCTCAGCCAGATTCTCACCAACAAAAGGGCATCGTGTGGCTGAATGGGCAGTGATGGGAACCTGGGAGAGGTGACAGAGTGAGGAGTTAAAAATGGGGCACAGTCAGCTGACAGGAAGGTAGATTTCAAACAACTGGCAGAAATAAGTCATTTCAAATCTGTGGGGTGAGGCTTCAAACAGCAGGGTGCCAATGGCTGGAAAATCTCTCCCAAGTGCAGTTCTGCCCAGGCAAATTTTTCCAGCGATGGAGATCATGAAGACGTAACCCGAGAAACCAGTGTGGTTAGCTAGGGAGCTCTCTGATTAGCTCCAGTGCCAAAGAGGCCCCCAGAAAGATGGAAAGAAGAACTCAGGATTGAGAACAAAATAGAAAAGGTGGCAGGGATGCATGGAGGATGTGTCATGGAGGATGAAGCTCACCAGGAGCAGAGGGTCAAACTCTGTCAAGAAAATATAAGTCATCTTGTAAAATAGTTCTGAAAGTTATCTTTCAAAGAGGCAGTAGATCTATGAAAGGATCAGCTGGGTTAATGGTGCTCAGGGGGGACTTGGAAAGAGAGAAATTAAGCCTGAAAAACATGGGAGGGACACTAATGAGGGGACAGGGCCACAAACCTCAAAACAGGAGAAGGAACTGGAAGAGAGGATCCCTCTTGTCTTCATGACCTCACCTCGCCTGGTCTCCTTAGGTTCCAAGAGGATTTAGGATGTGAATCTTGAACATGGCTGATGAACTTTGAGAGACTTCATGGAAAAGGGTCACAGTGGTGGATGGAGTTCTGAAGGGACATAAGCACCACCCCAAATTTCAACGGAGGAGTGTGGCTTTCATGAACCTCTAGGTGATGAGTTTGTTGTTGAGCCAAAAAGATTCTAGACTAAATTATTAAAGGAGTTGGCTTGTGACAACATGGAAGAGGGAAGAATGGTCAGCTTGTGTTCACCAGGAGTTATTACATCAGGTGAGTCTCAATACTTCTTTCACACCGTTGCACACTGATAGACCAAGGAGGTGAGTTTGGTGCTGGAACCTGGGAGATCAGTGGGACACATGACAAAAAGTCACAAAGAACCCCTTTGGACAAGATGGATACGTATGGGTTAGAAGACAACTACTGATACCAATAGTAATATTTGTAGTTAATATTTATTGAGTGTTTACTGTATGTCAGACACAGTCAGGTCTTATAACTAGTTTGATACTCTTTTGTGTTAGGGTTTTGCAGAGGAACAGAACCAATAGGATATATGTATATAATCAATAGGATATATATATCACCAGTTATAGGAATTGGCTTATGTGGGGTTGAGGAGGCTGAGACATCCCAGAATACTCTGTCTGCAAAATGAATAGCTAGGAAAGCTGGTGGTATAATTCAGCCCGAGTCTGAAGGCCTAAGAATCTGGGGGCTGATGGTGTGAGCCCAAGCCTGCATCCAAAAGCTGAGAGCCAGGAGGGCCAGTGTCTGAGGGCGAGAGAAGATGGCTGTCTCAGCTGGAGCAGTGAGAGCGAATTAGG
Source organism: Trachops cirrhosus (assembly GCA_028533065.1). Taxonomy (NCBI): domain Eukaryota; kingdom Metazoa; phylum Chordata; class Mammalia; order Chiroptera; family Phyllostomidae; genus Trachops; species Trachops cirrhosus. The sequence goes on from CM052547.1 coordinate 78,501,994, forward strand.
CTGTTCTCCTCCTTTTGTTCTAGTCAGGCCCTCCGTGGATCGGATGATGTTCATCTGCTTGGGTAAGTGAGATCTTCTTTACTCAGCTACTGATTGAAATGCTAATGTCTTCTAGAAACACCCTCACAGACACACCCAGAAACAACATTTAACCGGCTGTCTGGGCGTCCCTTAGCCCAGTGAAGTTGACGCACAGCATTAAGCATCACATGTCACCTGGGAGAGAGGTTTCCAGTGGTGAGTCCCGGCATTGTGCCCTTGACCTTAATCCCGGCAGCACCGTGATTCCTCCATTAAATGATGTCTCCCATGAATGGCACACGGCTCGACAGGAGGGAGAACAAACACGCTGGATGGAACGGACAGGGAACTTGACAGGTAGGAATAGTGGACTGAACCTCAGAGGGTAGAAAATACCAGGAATAAACATTCAGCTAAAAAATCTTCCTGTTCTAGCGTCGAACAGGGGTGATGTGGTTAAGCAGTTACTCAAATGAAAAGAGTTTTGATTTCAAAAGATGCACAGTTAGAGTCAAAAAGGGAGACCCCCTTGGCAAAATCAGTATTTACACATCAGGCCATATTAATAGAAATGCAGTGTCTGTGATGTGGGAGGTGAAAGTCTTCTGCTCAGCACTAATCACTGCTTACCCCAGTACCTCGTTTGTGTTTTAGTGACACTGCGGATAGAAGTGGGGTCACACTTGTTAATATCACTTGTCTGGTTTCTTTAATGGTTTTGTTACCACCCTTAAAATCACATCCAAATTCCCTTCTGTGACATTTCATAATCTCCTCCCTCCCCACCCTGCATCTCCTACCTCATTTTCTGTTGCTGCAATCGTTTTCTACTTCTCTCAATCATTAACTCCTGCTGCTGATCTTCAAACAGGCTAAGGATGTTCTCATCTTAGGATTAGTCACTAACTATCTTCCCTTCCTACATACGCTTTCCCCAGAAATTTCCTTTGTCAGAATCTGCACTTAATTCAGGTCTCTGCTTAATGTTACCTTCTCAAAAAAAAAAAAGTGTGCCTTTCCCAAACACTTTATTGAATGAAGGACTTTGTCACCTGTCCCTTTCCATTCTGTTTCATTTTCACAAACACACAGCGCTACCTGCCATTATTCTACATAGTCACCCATTTATTATTGTCTGGCTCCCTCACTAGAACACATGCTATGGGAAGGCATGGACTAAACCATTTTGATCATTCCTAACACAGTGCCTACTGTAGTGAAGGTTCATAGTAGGTGTTCAATAAAAAAACTCTTGAATAACAAATGAATAATGAAATGAATGAGTGAAGGAGTGAATAAATGTTCTACATCCTGCAGAACTCATGTAGACCTTTGTCTTTTCATGGTCTAAAATGGAAGGGAACCCAGGGAAAGAGTATTGAGGAATCTTTCTCCATCATCAAAACCCATATGATTTGCTTTATTTTACCCTGTGTGTATGTGTAGAGGAGGAGTCTTTTTCCAAGTTATCCAGAAGGTACGTTGGTTCCATGTGACACGGACACACTAGAAAGCAAGCCTCAAGGACTGAGAGGAATTCCTACCTATTCAGTAATTCATTTGTCCATCTCTTCCTTCCTTCCTCCCCTATCATTATTTCATTCTTGATTAATGATGATAACTCGGTGGCAGGCTGACTCCCCTCCTCAGGCTCCCGTGTGTGAACATGTAGCTCACAGGCCATCTAACACGTGACATGTCAGACTGCTGCCTTCGTGTCCCCTGCCATCACTCCTGCTCAGGACCCTAGCCCTCCCCAATGTGCAACCCGACTGTGAGCTTTATCCTATAGGCAAGAAGAACCACTTTAGATTTTAAGCAGAGTAGTGATTCCGAAAGATTACATTGGAAAGGAAATGGGATTGAAAGAGGAGGTGGGAAGACAGCTTAGTCCCAGACTTAAATCCTGGTTCTTTCTCTTCACAGATGTGTAGCCTGGGAGAAGTCCTTTATCTTTCTAACTCTCAGTTTCCTCATCTCTAAAATGGGCGAGGGGGTGATCATCACTATCTCACACAGCTATTACCTGAGTTCAGTGACATAGCGCACAAGACGGTGAATGTAGTGCCTGGCATAGGTGGTGTGTTCATCAACGATTTCCCAGCCTCTCCCTTGATATTTTATTTAGGGTGAGAGATGAGAATTGGGCTTCACCACAGTTCAGATAAGAGCAAGGTGGCTTTATTGCAGATAATATTCCAATAAGACAGGACCCATGATTATTTTCTTGTAGTCTATGATCTTTGCTTTTTTTTGGTCAAGGGAGGACTTGTTTGTTCATTCTGCATTTGAAAAGTACCCCAGAAGGGTGCTGCTAGCCCTGGGGGAGGGGCCAAGAGAGCAGCTAAGACACAAGGAGAAGCTGCGTCCTCTGAGCCCAGCAATTCCAACACCGCAAATTCCAGCCCAAGCCCTGTTCTTGGCCTGGCCCCACCTGCCCATCTATAATTAAAGTCGTGTCTACAGTTAGACAGATTATAGGAAAGAGAAGAAGAATGTCAGCAAGTCATAATTTCCAGAATCAAAGCTCCTTTCTCTCCCATCATTTTTCCCTCCCACTTTTGGGTTTGGCAGCTGGTTTCCTAAAAAGTAGGCCATGGTGTCCTTTCCTTCAGTTCATTGCAAGTGGGCAAGAGGGGCCCGCGGGGCTGCCAAGGCCCGCATTCTGGCTTTCTCAGGCAGAGGCAGGGAGCCCTTCCTGCAGGCACACCTCTGGCCAGGGAGGCAAACATTTGTCATGGAAGACTTTCTATTTTTTTTTCTTTCTAAACAAGGGGTTGTAATAAATAAGGAATTATTTGCAAATGTCGGCATAGCCAGCCCAACCTTATTTTTAATTCTGCAGTGCGTGTGTGCTGATGCATTTTTGATGTAGGAAATTGTTACAGATGTCAAGTTGGAAAGAGCTTTCCTGTTGGGGTCTTGGGATTTGAAAGTTGCATTGGAACTGTCAGCCTCTGCCCTTGGGTCGCAGAGTTCATGAAAGGAGAACTTTTCGGAGACAGCATGGATAAACACTATTCAATCTAGGCTGTGACTCAGTTGTTAGCATTACAGTCGTTCCCCCACCTTATCCATGGGAGGTATGTTTCAAGACCCCCTGTGGGTGCCTGAAACCACGGACAGGACCAAACCATGTATATTCAGTGTTTGTTCCTATACACACATAACTAGGATAAAGTTTAATGTATAAATCAGACACAGTAAGAGATCAACAATAACTCACAATACAATAGAATAATTATAGCAATATACTGCAATAAAAGTAATGCGAATGGCTTTGGGGCCATTACCAAGTGAAGTAAAATAAGGGCGACTTGAATGCAGAAGCTGCGATACCTGGACAAAGGGATGATTCAGTCCCCTGCAGGATGGGGCGGGACAGGGAGAGATTTCATCATGCTACTCAGAACAGTGCACAACTTAAACCTTACGAATTGTTTATTTCTGGAATTTTCCATTTAATATTTTCCGACTGTGGTTGACTGCGGATAACTGAAACCACAGAAAGCAAAACCGCAGATAAGGGGAGATGACTGTATTTTCATCAAAATATCCACAGACCCGACGTGGCACTGTGTGGATACAGAATTATTTCCTTGAGAGAGGCTGCCACAGTCAAGGAGGAGCTGCCTGCAGGACCCCAAACAGTGGGTCAGAGAAGTGGGAAACAGTCCGCGGCCACAGGGGGTGCGCGCTGAGCCGACACCTCCCGGACTGGTTGTCACTTCTTCCTGTCAGGACGCTACGCATGCTTGCTGTGTGTTTCTGACACCGTTTGGAAAAGGACGGAAGCATAAAGCTTATAAAGCAAGTTTTGAGAGAAATTTGACACTGAGTCCAAATTTGTTTCCTTTGGTAAATTAGGAGCCTAGCCCAAGAATTGTATGTTGGCTTTCTCTTCTGTGTTCACTCTGATCAATCAGTAGGGGATCTTTAGGACTGTGTGCTTTGGAGATGGGAGAGGACAGAAATGGCTCATGTGCTGTGCAGGCTGCTCTAATCGGAGAGGGTCCCAAAGTGCCTCCTGATGTGCGTGGGGTCCTGGCTCCAACCAGGGATGGCCTTCTTCTTGGTGTCTGCTTGCCACCCTTCTCTTCTTCCCCCTCTTCCTCCTCCTCCATCTTCTCTTGTTCCGTCTTTTCCTTTCCTGTCCTGGAAAGTTAACTCACTTTGTGTTAAACACCCACTAAGTCATTTTACGTATTTAATCCTCAAACAACCCTCACAATTACAATCTCATTTTTAGAGATCAGGGAGAAGAAACTTAAAGGGACCTGCCATGGTGACATAGTGTCAGAGCCAGAAAGGAGACCCAGGACTCTCTGAAGCCAAAGCCTTTGCTCACATTCGTGGTGTCGGTGGCCCCACCAGCTGTCCTCCCCGCCCTGAGGCTGCTCCTCTCCGGCTGCCCTGCGGCTGTCAGCAGTGTTTGTTCTCGAGTCATGAGTGGCTGAGCTGGTTAATGAGAACTGTGGGAGTGGACGTTTATTATTTATTTTTCACTTAAAAATGTTTTCTTCTTGTGTCTTCTTTGTTTCTATTTAAACGGTCTTGTGAAAGGTACAGTTTGGACCAAATTAGCCCTCTGGTGGAGGTGTCCAAGAAGAATAGTTTGGAATGGCATCTGAGCATCTGACAATTCCCTGGTCAGCACAGCTGGATCATGACGTTAACCAGAACTGCCTGAGCTCAGATTCCCGAAGTCTCGTCCCGAGGGGAGAGCTGGTATTTCAGCTGCTCTGTGTCAGGGTAGATTTGGGCCCGGGAGCAGGCAGGTTCAGGGCTCTGCCAGTTGGGAAGGAGATGGGCAAATTGGCTGAGCTCAGTTCTGTAGAGACCGCATGGCAAGAGTGGTCCTATCACTCCAGAGTCTGCATTGGCCCATGGCCCTGGCCCCTCCTGCTGGCAGCTTGATTTCCAGCTGTGTCAGGTGGAGTTAAGTGACTGCATGATTTTCTTTCAAGGGTTCAGAGAACACGCTGTGTCCTTCTTCTTTCCAACATTGTGATTTGTGAGGGGCACCAGCCCAGCACCTGAACCATGTGCCATGGTGCAAATGCCTGCACGTTCCCATGGCTACCTTCTCAGTTGGCAACGCAGCAAAGATCCTCGCCAGAGGCAGGAGTGAACTGGGACGGCGCTGTGGAACAGGGCACAGGGAAAACGTTGAGTAACTTATCAAGGCCTGCACATCAGTGCTTGGTGGTTTACTCGCTTGTCTGTGTGTTTGATATTTAGTTTTGATTCTAAACCACAAATCCATAATTCTTTTGCCAATTCTGTAGCTCCCAGAAGGTAGACTAATAGAGAAGAAAGCCATTAGATGCCTGTTTTCTGAATCTCTCTCAGCGTGTCTTAGTCTTAAATGTGTATGGGAATTACTCAGGGAGCTTTAAAAATATTGATGTCTGGGTCCCATTTCTAAAGATTCACATTTAATTGTCTAGATTGAAGGTTCTGCATCATGAGATTTAAAAGCTCCACAGCTGGTTCCAAGGTTCAGGTAAGTTTAAAGACTGCTGATCTTGGATGTCAATGGAAAGCTTTGGTACCCCAGTCTGACGTTCTCACCTGTCATCATAACAATAACCTAAATATAAGAGATAACTGTTATTGAGTGCTCATGTGCCAGACACTGTGTGAGGTTGTTTTGCCTTCATCATCTCACTGAATTCTCATTAAACAATGCGTATCTGAATCACTCAGGCTTGTTAAAACAGAGGTGTCTGGTCCTCACCCCCAGAGTTCTGATTCTGTAGGTGTGGTAGGAAGCCTCGAAGATGGTCCTTGTTCTTAGTGTTTGTGTTTTGTGTGATCCCTTCCCCTATAGTGTGAACTGGTCTTATTGCCTTGCTTCTAAGTAGAATATGGTAAAGGAAATGGGATGTCACTTCTGAAATCAAGTGATAAAAAATGTGGCTTCCATCACTCTGTTGCATCATTTGTCCCGGGGGAAGAAGCTCCCATTGTGTGACACAGCCCCATGATGAAAGCCATCTGGCAAGGATGTCCAGATTTCTCCCACCCAGAGACTGAAAGAATAAATGTTTGACATGCTTAGCTGCTAAGTTATAGGGCAATTTGTTATGCAGCAATAGAGAAGGAATGCAGTAGGCCTGAGGTGGGGCCTGAGAAGGTGAGATTCCAACACGGTCCTCGGTGACGCTGATGATACCAGTCTGGAGACCACACTTTGAGGACCACTGCCTTACATTGATACTAAGAAGATGCTATTATTTACTGTTTGTTATACAGATTCAGAAACAGTGTTAGATGTTTTAAGTAACTTGCCCAAGGTCACGGCAAGAGTAGTAATGCTGGGATTCAAAAGCAGGGAATCTGAGCTTCATCCATTTTAGAACTACTCTGTTTGGCTACCTGCTTTTCTTAAGTCTATTGCCTTTTGTGTTGAATTGTGTTAATTGAATTGTACCCAATGGTGATGGTTGCCAATGAGAAACTTTGATTTGGGTCTTTATTGAGGATTACAGTTGAAATGGCTTTCCTCTAGGATATAAATGTTCCCCCAAATTAGAATTAGTGCTGAAGTAACCCCAAGGACCAGTTTCCCTTTTGATACGGAGGCTCTCAAACTGTAGCACGCATCAGAATCACTTGGAAGGCTTGTTAAAATACAGATGGATGGGACCCATCCTCAGAGGTTCTGACCTAGCAGGTCTGGGGTAGAATTGGAGAATTTGCATTTCTAACAAGTTTCCAGTCAATGGATCCAAGGACCACCAGGGACCGTACTTAGAGATCCACTGTTTAAATCAAAGAGCCGAGATGCTTAGTGCATGACAGACGTGCTCTTTAGGCTAAATCCTCTGAGTGGTTTAGTGCAGAGAGGAGCAGGCAACTGATGGGCCCTGTGCTCCCCCCATGCATATTTCCACCCCACTTGCTTTTCCCGATGGCCGGGACATATGGTTGGAGGAACCATGCTGCTGGGTTCTTTGTGCACGTCCCATGCATTCCAGGGCGAGCTAGGATTCCAGTGTAACGATCGAGGGCAGAATGTGGTCACGGGCAGCCAACAGTGCTGCTTCGAGGGAGGTGTTGCCATTTGGGTTAGGTCTTGAGAAACCAAAGTGGGAACTCTGACAAGCGACTGCTCGGGCATGCCTATCCACATTATCTGTTGCTACAAACAGAGTGAGGTTGGGCCACAGCCTGGCCAGGTGGAGGGAATGAATGGATTCAGCTAAGCCAACATCAGCCAAGCCAAAGTACGGAAAACTGTTTCACATTTTGGATGCCAAGAATGTTTCCCTTGCCGAGGGGACCTGTGTTTTTCTTTCTTTTTTCTCCATCTCTGATCATCCCCTTCACTCAACCTGAAACTCTGGGACCAATTATAGCCTGGCCAGGATGGAGCCCAGGGTGTTGGCATGTGGAGGGTGAACCTTGGGCATACTGGAATGTACAACTGGCTCAAGGCATAGGGTGAGGAGACTTACCTTCCTTTGCACCAGTGTGAACCATGGTTGATACACTAACCTGGGGACACTAACAGACAGTGAGTCTTTTTGTACCAACACGTCCGGGACACCTATTGTGGTTATTGAGTTCTAATTGTGAACCATAAAAAATATACAACTGGCATTCTGTGCTACTAAAACAGACCTGGGTCATACGGTTTGAGGGGCAATGTAACATAGAATGTCTTATTTATTTATAATGTTTCATCCTCTTCTTGCCCTTGTCATCTTTCCCTATAGACAAAATATTGTCTCCATCCAATTAACTTGGATCTGTGCTGTGACTTACTTTGCCCAATGATCTGTTTGCTGCATCTGAGTAAAAACTTTTAGCTCCATTGAAAGTTTCCACCATCCCTCTTATTCTGTCCCCTCAACCATGAGACCAGCCCTCAGCAACCAGAGAGAGATTGCTCCTTCAGCCTGGTCCCATAATGGGCAGACGGGCCATCCCCCACAGCTCAGAGGAATCCAGAGCCACAGCTAATGTGTAATGTGAGTGAAAAATAAGCACTGGTTTTGGAAGCTAAGATTTGAAGGTTGGTTATTACACAGCAGAACCTAGACAAAGCTGTCCAACTCAGAGGCAGAGCCAGATCCTGGTCGGATCTTCCCCTGACTTCTCAAGGATCAGGTACTTCAAATACAGGGCTGAGCTTACTTTGTTTCATTAATTCAGAAACACTTATTGGAATGACCACTTTGAAATGTGACCTAAATGTACAAAACAAAATTTTAAAGCCTTCCAGGGAAAATATAGAATAACATCTGGGTGATTTAACAGTAGGAAAAGTTTTCATAAATAAAACATGAAAGATTGATAAATTAAAATGAAATAAAAGCTTTTATATAACCAAATATACATAAGCAAAAAGGAAAGAAGCCTCAGAAATGGAGCAGGTATTTTATATATAATGGATATGTCCATTATATATGTATGAAGGATTGTATGGATAATAAAATCAGAATATGTAATGATATAGTGAGTTCCTACAAATCAAAAATAAGAAGACAAGCAATAGAAAAAAGGGCAAGGCTGGAGCCAGAAATTCACAGAAGAAATCATTAAAATGGCCAATATCACAAATAATTAGAGGAATGTGGGATAAACCACAATGAGACATCATTTAACAATTACCAGACTTGCAAAATTTAAAAGGTTTGACAATACCAAGTGTTGGTGAAAATGTATTCTGTGGCAGTGCTAAGAATTGCTATGAAACAAACCTTGACCTTGAGGAACATAGCATGGAATGTGAGCAAATGGCTGCAGTGATGGCACATGTGCTGGGGACAGGAGGGTCTCGGAAGGGATCCTGATTCACTAAAACCCTGGGAGTCAAGGAAGACCTCACCAAGGAAGGGACACAGAGCGGAAAGGAGAATTCTGGACACGGGGAGAAAAGGAGAGGGAAAGATAAGGGAACATGGGTTGGAATTCAAAGAGAAATAAGCCAGACAGAGAGGGACACATGCTGCATATGATATTGCTTATGTGAAATCTAAACAGCTGAGCTCATGGGAGCAGAGACTAGAATGGTGGTTACCAGGGGCTGGGGGTTGCGTGGGGGGAAATGGGGAGAAGTTGGTCGAAGAGCGCAAACCTCCAGTTTTAAGATGAATAAGTTGTAGGGATCTAATGTACACCATGGTGACGATCGTTAACAATACTGTTTTACGTACTTGCAAGTTGCTAAGAGAGATCTTAAATATTTTCTCTGCAGAAGAGGAATGGTCACTGCGGGATGTGATGGGGGTGTTGGCTAACACTACGGCAGGCAGCTACCACTTTGCAATGTGTAAGTGTGTCAGATCAACACCTTGCACACCATTAACCTACACAGTGTTGTGTGTCAATTAGAACTCAATAAATCCAGAAGAAGAGAAAAATGGACAACAGAGGATTGACTGTACATTATAAACGCAAAATAATTGACTCCATGTTGTGGAGGAATGGGTCAGTAACGTCAAGGACAGGCTGGCAGAGCTCTTCTGTAATATGGGACAGAAGACGGAGATACACATTATCAGAGAGACATTTTACGACTGTGGAGGAAATCTTATATTAATATAACTGAAAGTGCTGAAAAAGATCAGAAAGAGTATAAGATAAATGAGAATCAAAAATACAATGGAAGAAAATTTCAAGAGGTGAAGAAATATTAGAAAAAAGTCTAACTGGCAAATACCAGAAAAAAAGGAAAAGGGAAACCAAAAAACTAACTAAAACCTAGACATTTGTTGCTTTAAAATTTTTTCAAGGACTTTTTTCCCTAATTAGTGAATTTATTCTCATTTTTCTAATTATGAAATTAATGTGTAAATTTCTTGACACTGGTAATAGATCGCTACCATTTCTATTATTTACATTCTTTCAGTGTTTCTTTATGCTATTGATCTATACAAAACCTAATATATTGTGTGCATGAAATACATGTATACACATATAAACACACAGATATATGTGTATACCTGTGTATATGTACATGCATGTACATGAAATCCTGTGTGCATATGTATTTACATACGTGTATAAACAGTTCATCTTTTAAATTTAACTTTTAGGTGTATGAAGGTCTGTCCAGAAATTATCCAGCCATATACTATGAAAAATAGAGACATTTATTGAAGAAGATACAGGATACAAGAAACACTGTACATAGGACAATGATGCCTTGGTCCCCTTCCAAGTAGACACCTTAGGACCTTACACAGTTCTTCCAGTTGCCATCAGCTGCCCTGTTGTATTTTCCTGGATCTCACTGATGGTCTGAAATCTTTTCCCTTCCAAAGGTAACTTTAGTTTTGTGAAAAGGCAGAGGTTGCAGGACACCAAATCTGTACTGTAGAGGGGCTGAGTCACCTGGGTGATTTGACGGTTTGCCAAAAAACTCTTCACTAGACGTGATGCATGAGAGGGCACATTGTCATGGTGAAGCTGCTAATCGCCAGTTGCCCATAGCCGGGGCCCTCCGAATCATTCAAATAGTTTTTACAGAGGAACGTTCAAGCTTAATGCAAAATTTGATGCAGATTCATTGCTCTACTCACTTGATCATTTTGAATGAGACACCACCCAGTATACACGCTTACTCAATGGTGTCTACTGCCCCCACTGACTAGAACAGTGAAGTTGTCATTGTTCACATACGTGCATTCCAGTCTGCTGTCCCTGGCTGCCAGGTTACATTGATGTCACCCAAACTGTTCTCGTCATATTAACAATGGCTTTATTCTTTCTGGACAGACCTTGTATATAGAAAGACCAGCCAATGAAACAACATAGAAAAAATGTAGGCATGTGAAATCTTAACTCTTTAGTTATATTTTCAAGATATATTATACTCCTTATATTGTGATAATTTTCAAAATATTCTGAACTTGCAGTTTTGATTTCTTACCCAACCAAATGATTACTTTGGAGAGGTTCTCCTATGTTTTCTTCTGAAAGTTTTTACATTTTGCATTTCATATTTAGGTCACATTTCTAAGTGGCTGTTTGCTTGGTTCACATTCTAGAAACAAATCTCTGATTTTCCTCTGCTGTGGTCAGAGAACAGGACTATAAGAGACTTTTCCTCTTTGGAACGTTTTGAGGTTTTCATCAAGGCCTAATTATGTAATCATATTTTTGTCAATGTTTTAGAATCCTGGAAAAGAAAGCTGTTTTCCTTTTTGTTGTTGATGTTTTTTTTTGTTTTGTTTTGTTTTTAAAATGCAGTGTCTTTATTGGCACTTGGTATTGTCAGACTTCTAAAATTTGTGTAAATCTGCTGGCTGTAAAACAATATTTTGTGTTTTTTTCACATTTCTCCAGTAGCTTGAGAATTGATCATCATTCATATGCTTTTTGGTCATGTTTGCATTCTTGTCTATGAATTTCTGATTACAGCTTTTTCCTTTTTTCTATTGGTTTGTCTTTTATTAAAAAAACTGATTCATATGCACTCATTACGTGTCCTGGATTTGACTTTTTCCTGTAAGATGAGTTAGAAATAACTTCAGCATGTCTGCAGCCTTCTCTTTCCTTTTTGCTTATGTTGTCTGTTGTCAAACCAAAGCTTTTTATTTTAATTTAGTAAGTATGTCAATCTTTTCTTTCATGTTTTATACTTTTTATCTTTTGCTCAAGAAAATTTTCCCTTCTGTCAGGTTACAAAAATATTTTCTTATATTTTTCTTTTGCAGATGTTACAACTAGATATTTTTTCATTTAAATATATTTTATTGATTATGCTATTACAGTTGTCCCATTTTTACTGCCTTAATTCCCTTCTACCCTGTACCCCCCTCCCTCCTGCATTTGCCACCTTAGTTCATGTCCATGGGTTGTACATATAAGATCTTTGGCTTCTACATTTCCTATACTCTTCTTAACCTCCCCCTGTCTATTTTGTACCTACCTTTATGCTTCTTATTCCCTGTACCTTTTTCCCTGTTCTCCCCTTCTACCTCCCCACCTGATAACCCTCCATGTGATCTCCATTTCTGTGATTCTCTTCCTGTTCTAGTTGCTTGTTTAGTTTAGTTTTGTTTTTTTTTTTAGGTTCAGTTGTTGATAGTTGTGAGTTTGTTGTCATTTTACTGTTCTTATTTTTTATCTTCTTTTCCTTAGATAACTCCCTTTAACATTTCATATAATAGGGGCTTGGTGGTGATGAACTCTTTTAACTTGATCTTATCTGGGAAGCACTTTATCTGCCCTTTCATTCTAAATGATAGTTTTGCTGGATAGAGTGATCTTGGATATATACCTTTGCCTTTCATGACTTGGAATACTTCTTTCCAGACCCTCTTACCGGTAATGTTTCTTTTGAAAAATTAGCTGACAGTCTGATGGGAACTCCTTTGTAGGTAACTGTCTCCTTTTCTCTTGCTATTTTAAGATTCTCTCTTTCCCTTTAATCTCAGATAATGTAATTATGATGGACCTTGGTGTGTGCTTCCTTGGGTCCAACTTCTTTGGGACTCTGAACTTCCTAGACTTCCTGGAAGTGTATTTCCTTTGCCAGATTGGGGAAGTTCTCCATTATTTTTTCAAATAAGTTTTCAATTTCTTGCTCTTCCTCTTCTCTTTCTGGCACCCTTATGATTTGGATATTGGAACATTTAAAGTTGTCCTGGAGGTTTCTAAGCCTCTCCTCATTTTTTTAAATTCTTGTTTCTTCATTCCATTCTGGTTGAATGTTTATTTCTTCCTTCTGCTCCAAATCATTGATTTGAGTCCCGGTTTCCTTCCTGTCACTGTTGGTTCCCTGTGCATTTTCCTTTATTTCACTTTTCATAGCCTTCAGTTTTTCCTCTATTTTGCAACCATACTCAACATAGTCAATCAACTCAACCAATGCTGTGAGCATCCTGATTACCAGTGTTTTGAACTGTGCATCTGATAGGTTGGCTATCTCTTCACTGCTTAGTTGTATTTTTTCTGGAGCTTTGATCTGTTCTTTCATTTGGGCCATATTTTTTTGTCTTGATACAGCTGTTACATAGTAAGGGGAGGAGCCTTAGGTATTTGCCAGGGTGGGGCAACCCAGGTGGCTGTGTTGTGGCGCTGTATGTAGGGGAGGGGTTCGAGAGGGAACAGTGCCACTTGCTCAGCTCTGGGCCAGCTTTCAGTCACTTCCCCTGCTACTCACAATCAAGTTGGGCACTTCTGATGCTGATTCCTGGATAGATGGGTTTGTGTATATTCTAGGACCCTGTGGGTTTCTCCAACAATTCTGTGAGTCTGGGAGTTTCTCCCGCTGCTGCAACCCCCACAGGTTTTTCAGAGGTTTTGAGGCTTTATTTCCCAGTGCTGGAACCCTGGGTTCTGTGGTATGTCTTGCTCCCCAGTTGTTCCTCCTGGTTCATCTGCATGCAAATGTTTTTATAAATTTATTTAATTTATTTACATTTAGAGAGGGGAAGAGAAGGAGAGAGGGAGAGAAACATAAATGTGTGGTTGCCTCTCACATGCTCTCTACTGGGGACTGGACCTGGCCTGCAACCCAGGCATGTGCTCTGATCAGGAATTGAACCGGTGACCCTTTGGTTCGCAGGCCAGCACTCAATCCACTGAGCCACACCAGTCAGATGTGGGACCACTTGCTCTGCCAGCCGTCACCTGCCACATTTCTCCAGCTATCACCTTGCCACGAGTCCTCTCCACCCTGGCTACCCATCTCTGCTCCTCCTACCAGTCTGGATGAATGTTTCTTCTGTAACTCCTTGGTTATTGGGCTTCCATACAGTTAGGTTTTCTGGCAGTTCTGCTTTTTTTTTTGTTTTTAAATTTGTCATTGTCCTTCTTTTGATTGTGCAAGGAGGCACAATCTACCTACGCTTCTACCTATGTATCTGTATGTATCTATATGTATCTACCTATGCTTCCATCTTGGCCAGAAGCCCTAGGTTTTTAATCTGTAAGGAATTTATGCTTGTATAAGGTGTCAGGTAGGGATTCTATTTATTCATTTTATTTTCCAATTTAGATGACCAGTTGCTACAACATCATTAAATAGATCCTTTCTTATCTAATTATTTAATGCCACCACATATTGGTAGACTTTTCTTGGAGCTCTTTCCTTATTCTTTGGGTCAATTTATTTTTATCTGTATCAATGCCATACTGTTTCAGCTTCTGCAGCTTTATAATAATTCAGATAAAGGGAAGGGCAAATCACCCATTTTATTCTTAAAAACTGTCTTGGCTACTTTTGGTTCTTTACACATCCATATGAATTTTAATATCAGTTTATTAATACCATGGAAAGTCCTGCTGTGACTTTTTTTGGAAACATGGGCTTATATATTAACTTAGAGGTCATTTCTTTTATAATTTGAGTTCTTTTATCCAATGGTGTATCTATCTCTGTATTTAAATTTTTTTCATGTTCTTAAATAAAAATTTATAATTTTATTCATAAATTTCTTGTCTTTTTGCATTTCCTTTGCTGCATTAACTCTTAGCTATCCTGTAACTTTTGTTGCTCTTGAGAATGAGACTTTTGAGTTTATTATAGTTTCTAATTACTTTTATAAGTGATATTAATTTTAATATACCATTCTGTATCTAGCGATAATGCTAAGTATTCTTAAATAGTTCTAATAGTTTTTTCTATAGTGTTTCATAAATTCAATGTTGTCTTTGCGGCTAGCAGACAAGTTACTTTCTTTCTAATCTCTTCTTGCTTTTGCTTGCCTGTCTTCATTGACTGGGAGCTACTATATACTGCTGAGTAGGTGCAATGATCACAGCATCGCTTTGCCTTTGTCCTGACTTTAAAGAGAATGCTGCTAAACTCTCGCTATTCCATATGCTGTGTGCTGGACCTTTTATCTAGATATGCTGTATCAGGAAGTTCTCCTTTCCCTCCCCCATCCCTGGCTTTCTAAGACTGTTTTTTCTTTTTTTAATTTTATCAAACACTTTCGAGGTCTCTTTTGAGATGCTTATATAATTTTTCTTCCTTAATATGTTGATGAGGTGAATTTCATAATAGAGTTTGCTAATGTTTAATCATGCTGACATTTCTGGCATAACTCCAACTTTATCACCATTATTTCTATATATTGGTTACATTATTACATTTAGCTCACTAATGCTTTCATTAAGAGGCTACTCTACAATCCATGTCCATCTTTTTGAATTCTAAAAGTTAAATTCTAAGTTAGTGTAGAAGTTAGTCTTTTTTTCAAATTTGCTTCCTTTCCCCCACTCTTCATCTTTTCTTTCATTACCATTGTCTTTAATCATTTGTAACATATTTTAATCATCTCTTTGAGATAACAAGCTCTTGCTTCCTAACTCTTCTATTTGTTGTGTCTCATGGCTCCCCATAGTGGAGGTGCTTTTCCCTACTGGGTTTGTGATTTCTGATTCTGAGCTTGTCTTCAGCAATGATGAATTGTTCTGCAGATTCCATTGGGCCTGTGGGGTTGAAGCTTCCTTGCGAAGAAGTCTTCACAGTGATATCTGGAGATTTTCTGGTTCCTTCAGAGTTTGAAAGCTCTTTGAGGATCTTGGCTTTCTCTCCATGCTAATTGCACCCTCTGCCTTGTACAACCTTGAATTATGTGTTCACTGTGGACAGTGAAACCTTGGGGCTCCTGAAGCCCATTACTGAGCCTGAACACCTTCTGGTCCCACTGCACCATCAGATCATATATTTCCCTTCCTTATCTCAGAATCTTGGGACTTATTTTTCTTCCAGGGCTTCCATGCATTTAAAAAATCCTATAATTTATTTAGGATTTCTATCAGTTTGTAATGGAAAGGAATGCTTTTTCATTACTTTTAGTCTGTCATTTTTCCAGAAGTTCAAAATCTTTCCATCTTATTTTAAACTTCTGTAATCATGTTGTTTATCTTTGCAATTTTTCCTGATCTCAAATATCTTTGTGCCTGACTACTCCAGTTTCATAAATTCAATGTTCTTTTTAGTCTTCTTATGAATAAGAACAATAGTTTTTGCCTTGTCTTTTAGTTATTTAATCCAATTCTTCCGAATGTCCATCATTTTTTGATTCAAATGATCTTTTCTTAGAGTCAGGGTCTTTTCACTATTTATAAAACCTATTAGAGCTTTTGCTTCTCAAAATGTTCATCACTGGCTACCAGCATTAGAATCCTCCTGATTCTTTCTTAAAATTGAAAATTCCTTGACCTTCCTCATACCCAACTTAATCAAAATCTTTGGGACAAGATCTTAGAATCTACATTTTAGACCAAGATTCTATACAATTGGAAAATGGCTATTTAAAAAAAATCAATGCCTGTTTAACCTTAGCTCCTAGTGAAACAGATACGATAATAGTTTTTTCATATACAAGGTCTGTCCAGGAGGAATTCAGCCATATAATATGAAAAATAGAGACATTTATGAAGAAGATACAAAAAACATTGTACATAGGACAATGACACCTCATCATTTCATGGTTCACAAAAAAACTCTGCACAAAATGTGATGCATGAGCAGGTACATTGTCGTGATGAAGCTGCCAGTCACCAGTTGCCCATAACTGTGGCCTTCTGAATCATCCAAATAGTTTTTGCAGAAGAATGTTCAACCTTAATGCAAACTTTGATACAGATTTGTTTCTCTACTTGCTCAGACATTATGAATGTGACAGCCAAACAGTACACATCCTCACTCAACGGTGTCTACTGTCCCCACTGACTTGTAGAGTGACATCATCATTGTTCACACATGGGCATTCCAGGCCACTCTCCTTGACTGCCAGGTAATGTCGATGTTGCCCAAACCATTCTCATTATATTAACAATGGCTTGAATTTTCCAACAGACCTCATATATCCCCTAAATTTCTTCAAAATCCTTTAGGCTGAAAGTTAGAAGAGAAATGTCTAGATTTGAACTCAATTTCCATTCCAGCCTCTGCCACCCAGAAGCATCAGTTGATTCAAGAAGGAGCTAGAGTGCAGCTGGTGGCGGCACAGATGTGGACTTTGACTCGTGCAGTGTGTCACTCTCTGGCCTTACATCCCAGTAGGTAGTCTACATCTGATGGCTGATGAGACCAGGAGATATGGAGACCATCAAATGCTCCAGTTAAAGCAAAATATTGCTAACCCCTAGTGGTGAGAGGGACGCCAGATGGGATGTCCCACTGTCCTTTGGCTTGCTTTATCTATTGCTGTCAGTCCTATGAGTGGATTTCTGTTGGGTGTCCTTTTATAGAGGACATTGGTGCTGGTATCCTTTGTCTCTTCCCTTCTAGGATATTTCTGGAGCTGGTGCAGACTTTGCTCCGTGTTTATGGTCTCATGAGCTCTCCAGTGGAAATCTGAAAAGGCAGAACCTTCATCAGATGCCCTTATATATATTAATGAGTTTCTGGAATTATTTCCTTGATTTTATACTCTGGGCATGAGAAGAAACTATGAGAATTTTCAGTTTGAAGTTGAGTGGTTTTTGCATCTGAGTCTGAAAATTATGAAGGTTACTTTTATTTTCCCATGTTTATGGCTTCTCAAGTCTTAACAAATCTAAAGTATGTAGATCTTTCAAATCTTAGTGAAGAATAACTTAATGTATTCACCAACCTAAGATTTTTATAAAAGCACTCATTTAGTAAATTTGTGCTTATTTTCTAGGGAAAATGGTGAAGATAGTATTGTAGGATGAAATAAATATTATCACATTGTTTCTAAAATAATGAAACAATTCTTATCTTGAGATAGAAGATATTTGGAGTTTCAAGCGACTCTGATGAAAATTCCGTCTGCAGAGGGGTCAAAAATAAATATTGCCGCTATTTAACGTCTCAAAGTTTTCTGTATTTTTTACTTCTTCTTTTCTCATGGCATCAACATTTCTGGGCTTTTCGCTGCTAGTTGTCGAAAAGCCATTTGGCCTTTCAGCTCAAATCACAAACCCCAAACTCTCACTTCCTTTAGGTTGCAACTTGAGCACCTGCAAATGTGGCCAACTTCAAGCCAGAGTGAAAATGTTTTTTTTCTTTCATCCCCTTTGACATCGTCCCAAGTAACACCACCGTAAGAGGGGAAATGTCAGATTGAGGTGAACGCCCGGCTCAGGTCTGCTCTCTGAGCCACACTCCCTGGTACAAATGAGGAAACTTGGAAAGGAGGGGTGATAACTCAGCCATTTCTAAAAGAGGAAAATGATAACAACGTTGGGAAGGCCAGCCATAGAAAACAGCCCCGCTGGTGAATGTCAAACCAGTCAATCTGCTTCTGCTTAGGGGGTGTCTTGGGACTGGTTCAAAGGAAGGCCTGCTCGGTACCATGTGTGCCTGGGAATGCAAAAGTGGGTGGAAACTAGAGACTGTTCGGGCCTTGGTGTTTATTTAACAAGAGCATAGCCTCCCAGAGAAACATGGGAAGAGCCAGGGGTCCACAAGAGAGAGTCTCCTGGACCCGCACTGGCTGTGGTTCACTAGCTGTGTCTGGGTAGCGCCTCTCTCTGCCCAAGGACTCTGGTTCACTTGCTTGACCACAGCGGTTCCTTGAGACCACCCAGGTCTCCTCCGGTTGCTCCCCCTTCCTTGCCATTCCCTGCTGTCTGTACGTTCTGATGAGGCTGTTTGCAAGGGCTTGAGACCGGGATGACCATGCCCTTTTTGGAAGAGAATTGGGCTCCATCTGGTAAGGCCTAAGGCCAAAAAGCTTGTTAAGTCCTGGATTAAAGTGCTGGCATGACTGATGCTAAATAGTGTGACTTTGGCTAAACCGCTGACTCTTCTCAGGCCCTTACTCTCTTCTCTGATGTGGGTTATCGTTAAGGCCAAATGGCAATCATCCATTCAACAAACATTCATTGTGCAGTAACTCTGTGCCATAAACTCTTATAGGTACAACAAAGACAGCAGTGAACATCCTTGTTTCATGAAACTTACCAGTTGGTGGAGGAATCAGACAATAAACAAAGTAAAGGCAGTGTTAGTATTTTAGAGGGTGGTAAGTGTTAAGAGGGGGGTGGGTAGAGGCGGGGGCCATAAAAATGCTGGGGGAGGGGTAAACACTTGAGCTGGGAGGCTTCTATAGAGAAGACCCTGCTGGGACAGTGACATTTGAGGTCGGGGAGTGAGCTACATGGATATTTAGGGGGAAAACATTGAATAAATGTACACTCTGAAGCAGGAGCGAGTCTGACACCTATAGGCAAGGAAAAGCAAGAAGGTGATATGGCTGAAGTAGATTTAATGTCAAGGAGAGGAGAAGGAGATGAGGTCATAGAGGTCATGTCGAGGTGGAAGAGGAAGGGTCATCAGAAAATAGGAATCCAAAGGCCTTTACAGGGAATGATGCACATGAAACACTTTTTGATGGGTGAAGGGATGTCCAGATGTGTATGCTATAACACAAACAAAACACAGCACCTTCTCTGAGATTTTGGTTCTAAAGTCATTCTGCATTGCAGATGTCAGTGTCTCATTCTCAGTCCTGAAATCCTGGCTCATGTAGAGCCATCCTTCTCAGTGAGATGCCGTGATTTGGGGTGTAACTACTCCATTGCAAGCATGTTGTCAAGTTCTCGATCAACACGTCATATATGCTTTTGCTGTAACTGAGTTGGCGGCTGTTATGGCTGGGTATGGACTTTTTGGGTTGAGTGGCATGATGATGGAGTGCAATGTCTTGTGATTAAAAGCCGGGATTAAGAACTACAAACTGATTGTTGCAGAATAGTTATGGGGATGTAAAGTACAGCATAGAGGATATAGCCAATAACATTTTAACAACTATGTATGGTATCAGATGGGTTCTAGATTTATTGGGGTGATCACTACCTAAGTTATATAAATGTCTAATCACTCCTTTGTACACCTGAAACTAATATAATATAGTACATCAACTGTCATTGAAAAATAAAAAGACGTTATTTTTTTTTAAAAGCTAAGGATTGTAGCTTAGCAGCAACAAAGAACGACCTCACTCTCCTGAAGTGCGCGAGAGGGTCACCTAGCGAGGGAGGCCAGCATGCTCTTGCAGCGCCTCAGGAATGAGGACAGAGCAAACACACGATCCAGTAACTGCGGAGCTTTCGGAGACCCTGCAACACGTTGTCCTAACACAGTAGTGACTGTGCCATTGTCATGGCTGGTGTGTGAAAGTCTGCTGTCAAGAGATTTTAATTCTTCTAAGCATGCGGCTGCAATTCAAATAGTCCAAAGTGTGCTGCAAAAATACACCCCCCCAAAACAAAACAAAATGGGAAGCTCTGTTTCAGAACCTAGAGAATCATGTGACTGTATCTGCTCTGCAGCTGCTGGCTGGATCACTTTGGGCCAAAGAGACACTTTAGACATGAAAGCCGATTAGGTGGGTTTGATCATTGTGTTCTATGACTTTTTCCCTTTGTGTTGTTAGCAAGGCAGTTGGTTTATAAAACACTTTACCCTTCCTGATCCTATTTTTCCTCCTAAAACTCATGTGGGGTAGGTAGCATGGAGATTGTTATCTGCATTTCGTGAGTGAGAAAAATGCTAGAACAGGGAGATGTGGCCCAAGGCCACAGTGTGGTTTAGTGGTAGCGGAGATGGGGCATGGATCCAAATGACCCGAAGACCCCTCCTTCCTTTCTGCTCTAAACTGATTTCTAAATGATGACAACATAATAGAGAAAGACAGTTGGGCCAAACCAATATTTGTTGTTATGCAGAAAAACAGCATTCCAATAAGTAGACACTTTCAATTTTAACCAATTATTTGCCCCACATCTATGTGGAAGACCCACAGCAGCTCCAAAAATATTCTTTTAATACAACTGAACAACCGAATATGTAGCCAGGTTTTATGATTAGCCATGTACTGGAACTTGTGGGCTCCCCAGTGGGCTGAACTTTGCAGGCCTGGTCAGGTAGGAAGGGGTGGGTTAAGAGTTGTGGTCAACGTGAATGCATTATATGGGGTCTTTAATGATCATGGAGAAATGATCTTTTCTGCCTTGTAGCTTAATTCTTCCAGCTAGATCGACCTCTCAAAGTCCCATGTCCATCACTGTTCCATGATAGAAACATCTCACCACTCACTGCCCATTCTCTAGTGCAGTGCTGTCCAACATGATGTTCTAGGATGATGGAAGTATTCTCTATTTGCACCATCCAGTATGGTAGCCACTGGCCACAAGTGGCTCTTGAGTAGTTGACTGTGGCTGGTGTCAAGTACTGACTGAGAAAATCAGACTGAGAGACTGATTTCTAAGTTTTAGTTCATTTTAACTAACTTTGGTTTAGTGCTATGGTCCTCTGACTCTCATTCTCACAGCTGCTGGTGGCATTGGCAGCTGAGAGTCCTCAACGGAACCCTTCTGTGGAAATTGCTCTCAGATACAGAAGGCCTCTTGGCCTCGAGTCACATCACTTTACGGGTCAGCCCCAACTCAATGACTGCTCAGTGCAGGGTATAATGGTCAGGCTCCCTTCCCCCAATTTGGGACAGCTCTGAAGGGCGATCTTGGTTCCAGAACTCTGCATGAAAGTGGCTGGGGCTTCTGTTGCAACTGTATCGCCATTCAGTGTCTCTCCTGCCCAGTCTTTCTTCCTGCACCCTCCACGCATGTGGATCCCAAGAACACTCCCCGAAAATCTGCCTGCACAGGACTGTCCATCTCAGAGCCTGCTTCTTGGGAGCCTTACCTATGACACATCTCCAGTTCTGCCCATCTCAGAATTATCTTGTTAAAAAAAGAGAGAGAAGCAAATACACCATAATTTTTTAATAGCTTATATTTTGTCACTCTGGACACAGTAACACAAGGAAGAATAAACTCCTCTGAATAGGGATTTACCTCTGCAAGCCAATGGAAGGAAACACTTCATGAGCAACACTGCAGCCTGAAGTGTATCACTTTCGCTTCCTCCCACCCCTGCTAGGTCCTTCCTTTGTTCAGTAAACATTGCTTGTGCATCATCTGTGTTCTAGATCCAAACTGAGGTCTGGGAACACAGAGCTGAAAATTCACTGTGAGTTTTGTCCTCAGTAATTCATTGCAGAGTGGCAGCGTGAAACATTCAGGTGTTAGACAATCCAGCACCCAAAACGCCTTGTTTAAGGTACAATGGGACGTGCAAATACAGAAGAAACAGGGGCTGGTTTTAAGGCTGGGCTATTTCAGTGGTGCTTGTTTCTATATGACTCACAACTTTAAAATGTTTAAAAAGTTTTTATTGCTAAAAAAGTTAAGAAAAAAGGATAGTATTTCCTGATACATGAAAATTATATGAACTCGAAACTTCCAGATCCATAAATAAATCATTATTGCCACACAGCCATACTCATTCATTTAAAAATGATCTATGGCTACTTTTGCTCTGCAATGGCAGCGTCGAACAGTTGTGACGGAGACTGTATGTGTTCCACAAAACCTAAGATATTGGCTCTGTTCCCTTACAGGAAAAGTTTGTCAACCTGTGGGTTCCTGCAATCAAGTAGGTCTTCCTGTAACGAGCTGCCTTTGATCTGGGTTTTAAAGCATTCAAAGGAGTTTGCCAGGCTGAAAAGGGCCAGTGCAAGGTCAACCTGGCAGGAGAACTAGCATGTGCAAAGACTTGGAGGCAGGAGGCAGGAGGCAGGAAGGGGGGCAATGTGTTTATAGATAATAAGAATCTCAGTGAGTTTGGGACACTGTGGGAAGTGACTGGACGGAGGTGATCAATGTCACTAGGAACCAAATATGAAAGTCTTGGTTTTTATGCTAAGGAATTTGTTCTTTTTTCCTTAGAGAAGGAGGACACACTCAAGAATTTTAAGCAGAGATACAGCCTGGTCTGTTTTGAGTTTTAAGGAGTTCTTTTTGAGTTTTAAGGAGCTCTATGTGGGTGACAACCTGGAGGTGATGTGACCAGCAGAGAGATTGCTTCAAAAGAGTGGGACACCAAGGGCTTGACATGAAGTGGCTGTGGTGGGAATTCCAGTTCCATGAAAGCCCAAGTCCCAGGAGTGTGAGGAGTTTACAGGAAGTTTGTTGGGACAGGCTGGTGGGGGTGAAGCCAGGATGTGGGGCAGGAAGAGGCTGAGATGGGTGAGTGAATCAGAGGTGGCGATTCCGAGTGTGGACAGGAAGCTGGACGACTGTGGCTAAAGCAGATGAAGAACATGGCTTGGGTACGACTCTGGGGCTTGTGGTTACATGCTGGGCTTTGTATGTGGCATGTCATATGCGAGGACCAAGCAGATGTGGCTAGAGCAGAGGAGTGATGGTGGAAACCTCATGCAACAGGGCATTGGGAAGTGAGGAGCTGGGATGCAGGGGGTAGGGGGCAGGATGGCAATGGCCATAGGAATGAGTGAGGATAATAGAAGTAATAATAGTGGAAGGTCAAAGGCATTCCTCTGAGTCTGGCAAGATGGAAGACGGACCCGTGCCTGTCTCACTTTCATAACATGGAGCTGCAAGTAGTGCAAACCAAGCTTTGTTTGGTAGAAGCAGAGGCCAATGGCTGCCCCTGCCTGAGGGGAGGGGAAAGTGGAGGCTGGGGTGGGATATTTTCCACATACAGGAACCAAGGCAAATATAGGAAATGAAACCTTGAATGCTATTCGAGCTGAAACAAAAGCACACCACAATGACTTTGGTTGAGTTCCAGTGGTCCTTTCCCCTGGCCAGGAATCTCGAGAGGGTCTCTCTCCACTAAGCCTGCACCTGAGAGCGAGCTGAGATTTTGAACGGCGCCTTTGTTCTGAGAGTTCACGGGGCCCCTTTGGCTCCCCGATCAAATTTGCAGCCTCATTTTAGGAGACAGACATGGGGGAAGTGTTTATCAATTTTCACAACAATTCTGTCAGAATATCCACAAGACCCAATGTGCATTTCAAACCACTTAAAGCAGCGGGGGAGACTCTTTTTGGGTCATTTGAGTGATCATGTCTGGGGTACAGAGCCCAGTACGAAAGGAGACCTGAACAAAAGCCTGGGTGGGGGATGACACGAGGGTTTGCGCTCTCTTTGACCTCCCTGCACTGAGATGCAATACTATTCATCTGAGTACTAGTGAATGACATCGTCTCATTTAATGCTCCCCAGCAACAACTGTCCTCAGTAAAAACAAATGTTGGCCCCGTTGTACAGATGGAGAAACCGTTACCAAGAGGAGGCAAAACTACTCGAGTAAACAAGTTGTAAACCAGATTTAAGCTGGAGGGATTGAGTTTAAGGAGATTCTGCCCTTGTTTGTTTGCAGGGAACTTGGGGAGTTGGGAGAGCATCTTTCAGGTGATATCCCCATTGACCGTACCCCAGAATACCCTTCATCTGCCCTTCTTTTTTTTAATCCTTCCCTGAGGAAATGCTTAATGATTTTAGAAAGAGAGGAAGGAAGGGAGGGAGGGAAGAAAGTAGGAAGGGTTGGGGGAAGGGAGAGAGAGAGGAGAGAGAGAGAGAGAGAGAAACATTGATGTGAGAAAGAAATATCAATCAGTTGGCTTTTGCATGAACCCCAACTCTGGATCGAACCCACAGCCTAGGTATGTGCACTGCCTGGGGATTGAACCCACAACTATTCAGAGCATCGGATGACACTCAACCAACTGAGCCACGCAGCCAGGGTATCTGCCCTTCTTTTGTCTCTTTCTTTTTCATCTGTCTCCTCCCCAGAGTGGTCTTCCTTGACCTCTCAGACCAAAAGATGTCTCAGTACTCTCTTTGTTTCTTTCACAGCACTAATTACAATTGTAATTATTTTTTTTGCCACTGCTGCCCCCTTTATTTTGCCTGTCTTATCCAGTAGAATAGAAGTTCTGTGTGCAGTTGAGGACGGTCTGCACCACTCACCCTCACATCCTGACTCCAGGTGAAATGTTTGATGCATAATATGAGTGAGGAATATTTTGTGGAGTTAAAGTCCATCTCAGCTTTACAGGAGTGCAGCCTGACCGGAAGATAGACTCTTCAGAGAGGCAGGGCAGACAAGGTCCTTTTGCCATGCTAGTTTCCAGGTCAGTGGGGGAAAGTGTCGCAGCTGGATTTATGAAAATGGACAAGGAAAGCTCCCACCTGTTTCTTATTTTCTGTACATCAGTATGGAGGAGCATGGCTGGGGCTCGGGGTGGGGGCAGGGGCAGGAGTAAGAGGAAGGAACCTGCTGTCGTGCTGTGTTGAGGAATAGAGTGGGGGTGGGGGACGCAGTGCTACTGTGCTCACCTCTTTGATGGGCGTGGACTTTACAGACCTGGTCTCACCTGCTCCTCCCAGCAATGCTCCAAGGTAAGGGTTCCTACTGGCGTTTCCATTTTACAGGAGAGGAAACAGGCTCAAAGAGGGTGAACCGTATGGTCCAACACCACGCAGGTGAGATGCTAACTCAGGTGTGTTAAGCACCATGGATTTTCTCTAGTGATTATGACTACAGGCTCTTGAGCCAGACTGCCTGGGTTCACATCCCTGCTCCAACACTTACTAGCTGTGAGATTTTAGAAAAAATGCTTAACTTTTCTGTGCTTTGTTTCTTCATCTAAAAAATTAGGATATTATTAGTGCCTGCCTTATAATGTTGCATGAGGACTAAACAGGTTAATACTGTTCAGGTAAAGACCCAGAACAGTACCTGGTGCTATTATATATTATTTTGTCGTCATCATCATCATTAGCAGCAGCATATCATCGTTATCAATTTATTGGGCTTCCTTCCTCCTGTGCCGAGGGTGTACAGAGGCTGTGAGTAGCTAGGATGGGGAACCTTCTGGAAAGATCTGAGTGAAGATTACAGCTTGGAGGTGCCATGAAGCAGCAAGAAACAGCTCATCTCTGGTTCTTATGACCAACATTCTCCCTCTTGCACCACTTCTTGGAAAGGCTAAGCGTTTTCATTTCAGGTTTCCTGAGTTTCTACACAGTAATTGTGACCTTTCTTTCCTTTCATCTTTTACGTCTGGTGGCAAGGGAGAGTGATGAGATGAAGACTCTGTTCGGAAATGACAGGTAACAACACTATTTGAGCTAGCACAGGAGAATGAGCCTCGGGATGGCTCCAGGGAAGGGAAAGGCTGGGCTGGAGCTATGCCTTCCACTCAAACATGTGTCTCAGGTTGAGCCTTTATCAGAATCCGGGGTCTTTCTCGGGTTACTGGAGAAGAGAGAGGGAGCTGTGTGACACTGAGGACTCCTACACACCCATCTTGAAGGTGTCTTGAAAAAACAGTCCTTTCTGTTGACTACAGGCACCACAGGCATTCATGACCAGTGACATGGGATTGATTTTTGTTTCTAGTTCGCTTTACATGCATGTTTTTACTTGGGGCATAACTAAGAGATTCCGTGGTTACTTGGAGGTTGAGACACATTCCCTTGATTTTACCCCAAAGAAGAAGATATTGTTAGGAGTCTTGAGAGCCCATGCATCCAGCTCTGCAAGTTCTCTGTTCTGGGATGTCCAGTTGACTTTATTTTGACCCCTCTAGGGCTGGAGCTTCCCACTCAAGAAGCACATCTGGGTTCCCACGAAGCTGTAAGCACCATGACCAAAGGAGTGGACTCCAGAAGTGGCCAGAGAGTGATGATGTGGAAATGTAATGATCTCCCAGCCTTCACAGCTGGCTTTGGACTCTGCTTCCACAGGCTCAGGACATCTCAAACCTCTCTTCTCTGGAGAACCCACATGGGCAAGTGATGAGAGAACTGTGGTCTCCCTGTAAGGCTGTTTGACCTCTTCTAGAACCTTCAAAAGCTCAGGACCTGAGTTCTGTTGTAATCCATCAATATAGGGAAGAATTGTGTGGTTAGTCTAGGAAAAAGCAGTAATCCAACATGGAAACACATATCTGCTAGGATTTTGGAGAGATTTGCTTTAATCAATGGGAAATGTGTGTGCCCACAGGTGGCACTACTCAGGTGAGTTTTGCAGAGACTAGAATAGATGTGTTAAGGGATGTGGTTCTGAATTTGACAGCCTTGAACATGGGCCCTGGTCTGTCTGTGAAAATGTCCCCTTTATGGCTTCCATACTTTTTGCCCACTAAGGCCAAGAGAACTAAAAACTCCTCAGGAAAATAGGAGAAATCCTGGTATTCTATACTGGCATACATGGTTAATTTTATGAAGTTCAATAAAGTGGTTAATTTCACACAAGAAATAGATTTTTAAAAATTTAGTAATCAACCAGCTGAAAACAGCTTTGGAAGAAATTTATGCTCAGTTAAGAGAAACAACCAGAGATTCTCCTCAGTGCTAATCTTGAGTTTGGGGTCTGAGCTGAAAGATAACTAATTCTCGTTGCCTCTTGTTTTTTCATGCCATTAGTGCATCTGTGGCTTAACAGGATTAGGAAACTTTACATTGCTGATCACAGAAAGGAAGGAAACAGACATTTATTGAGTGGTTACTATGTGCCCATCACTTTCTCATCTAAAAAATACTGACAGCTAGCATATACTTCTGTGGGGCCCAGCCCCGCACTATGCACTTTACAATCAGCCCTGCTACAAGGCAACATATGATAGGTGCATTCCTAAAGATCGGCACCCTGTGCAAAACTGTGCAATTACAGGGAAAATGGGATTAGGGACACAACACTCAAAAACATCAGTGACAGATCCAATAAAAAGAACACAGTAAAAATGGTAGCAGAGTTCTTGTCCATTAAATGATTCAGATATACATAAACACTGCCATAAATATGAGACTGTACCTTTAAAGAGATCTGGGAATGGCTTGTGACAATGGGCTTTAGGTTGCTGCTTGTGAATAATTATAAAAGAGGAAATCAGTTGGAAAGTTGTGACATGAAGTGTGGGTGGGTGTGGTTAAAACATACCCAATGAGCTGAGGGAGCAGTAGGTGTTTGAGGTGTGTGTGTGTGTGTGTGTGTGTGTGTGTGTGTGTGTGTTTTGTGTTCCCGCACAGCTCAGTTAGTGGAGTGCAGTTTTCTCTGTTCAGCTAAGTGATTCTTGTGGATGAAATTGAACATCAGAAAAAACAGAATTCATGTTATGCTCAAATTGTTCCTAATATATTCTGGCAATCACATCGGGACAAGTTCCATCTTCGAAGTAAACATAAACATTAGAGCAGGCCTGACCACACTTGGATCATCTTGTTTAAAGTTCATAACCACACAACTGGCCAACTTCTTTAATATCCTTTTCATAGATAAACCTTGAGTCACAGTTTACTTATATGTGAGTGTTCCTGGATCACAGACAGTAAGTGGTGAAATTTGCTTCTTGTATCATTTTCGAAGAGTTCATGGCATGGTATTCTCACTAGTCCATGCAAAGACAATGATGATTTAATCAATCCCCTTTATCTTCAGTTCCTATTCCACAGGCAGCATTTCTAATGTGTTTGTGCTGTAACCATTACAATAGCCTTGAACAGTTTGCAGATTTTTCTGATACAGGAACTCCTGTCTGAAAGAGGGTAAGTTGAAGGTCGTGGTTGTATTAGGTGATTATATTATTTTCCTAGGGTGGCCACAATGAGTTATCATAAAACTGGTGGCTCAAAACAACAGATTTATTCTCTCACTGTCCTGATAACCAGAAGTCAGAAGTCACTGTGTCAGCAGGGCCATGCTCTGGAGAACCCTTCCTTACTTTCTCCAGCTTCTGGTGGCCCCAGGCATTCCTTGGCTTGTGGCAGCATCATCCCAATCTCTGCCTCTGTCTTCACATGACTTTTCCCCCTGGGTCTCTGTGTGTCAAATATCCATACCCTTTCTCTGATAAGGACACAAGTCATTGGATTTAGGGCATATCCTAAACCCAAAATAACTTCTTCTCAAGACACTGCATTATATCTGCAAAGATCCTATTTCCAAATAATGTCAATTCACTGCTGTGGGGGTTGGGAGGAAGATTAGGACTTGAATGTATTTGGGGACACCATTTAATCCAGTACAGTGGTACAACAGGGATTACACTCTGATCCCTTGAAAAGAAGCACAGTGTTCTTTCTGCTAGTCCAAGGAGGTACAAAGTTTTTAAAGTGCCAGAAAGTACACTCTATCCCCAAAGATACAGGAAGATTTTAAAACACAAACTGGTAAGTTCTATCTTTGACAGAACCTAGTTTTGCCTTCTTCTGCCAAATTCCCTTTAAATACTCCTCCCTTGTGGGTATCTATAGGGAGGATCATTATCCTTAGATGTATCTATAGAAAGGACTATTATCCTTAGGGAAAATAGAGAGGACCATTATCACTGGGGAGTAACTATAGAGAGGGCCATTATCCTTGGGGATTATCTAGCAAGAAGACCCTTACAGTATCTGAGAGAGAGGCCTTGTGGGAAGGGGACCAACAGACTCTGAAGCAGTCTGGATGCTAAGAAGAACTGTTTGTTATAGGTGGGCATACCTGTACATGTGTACAGAGGATGGAATCCAAGAGTTTCTGAAGAAAACCTTCTCCTAGACTCAGGGACAACACTCTTAGAGCCTCAAACAGGCCACCAAATTACGTAGGTTGGTGGTTCTCAAACTTGAATGTATGGAAGAAACACCTGGAAGGCTTGTTAAAACACAGCTTTCTGGACTTCACCCCCGAGTTCCTCATTGGAGAGGTCTGGGCTGGGACTTGAGTTTCACATTTTTAACAACCTCCCAGGTGATGTTGCTGCTGCTGGTTGGGTTTGGGAGGCAGCAGAGGAGGGGGTTGATTAGACACAGAACCAGGCAGGTCAGTCTTTGCATGTACTGTGGTCAAAGATAGTACAAAGAAAAGCAGTGGAAAGGATTAAAAGGAATTCTCATGTGGACTCCTGTTTCTCAAAGAACATTAATAAGACGGAATACCTAGCCCTGAGCAAGTTCTCAAAAGCCTTTAAGTGCTCTCCCTATTCTCTGAACCTGTAGCAGACCTTGAACTTTTCATTCAAGTCCTGCCATCCCCCACAAAGAGCTCTGGCCTGCCCTCTTTTTCTGCATTTTCTCCTCTTTGTCCCTTTCATCTGACTCGAATTTCCAAAATCCTGGGATCTAGGCTGTTACAGAAAAAATTCTCCTAGAGGGGTGGGGAGGGCGAGGCTGGTAAGGTAGATAACACTCCCGAGCTGGTAAATCTTGTCTCTCTGAGACCTATTAATGTTTTCATCTAGACTCTACAGGGACACTCCCCTGATCCAAAGTGACCTGCAACCACTCAAGAGAATGTTTCTTTTTGAAATAATTTAACTTCTTATGGTAAAAAGCAAGGGCAGAAGTGTCCCGAGTAGCTCCATTAACCTATAATTTTTCCTACAATGGCACTGAAATTGGAAGTGTTATTACTTCTAAAAGTCCACTTGAGACAAACTTGGTGATTATATTATCCAGCCTTATATTTGGTTTTAACCAGAAAGAGGTATATGAATATAATATTATGTTATATTATAAGATTATAAATGTATTTTAAAGAATTTTAAACATACATTTTATTTTTTTAAAAGATGTTATTTATTTTAGAGAAGGGAAGGGAGGGAGAAAGAGAGAGATAGAAACATCGATGTGTGGCTGTCTCTTGCATGACCTTACTGGGGACCTGGCCCTCAATCCAGGCATATGCCCTGACTAGGAATTGAACCGACCACCCTTTGGTTCTCAGGCCAGCATTCAATCCACTGAGCCACACAGCCAGGGCTAAACATACCTTTTAATTTGGTACTGGGGTTAAGAGGCAAGAATGGTAGTGGCAGAGTCTGGGATTAGAAGACTTAATAAACTGGCATTAAGTCAAGTGGTGGTATCAGAGAAGGCACCCACCTGCTTGGGAGGGTAAATCTCTGAATACTGACCCATCGTGGCCTCTACCTTCCCCTCTTCCACATCTGGATCCACCAGCCATAGGCTGCTCCCCAACCATGGCTGAAAGCATTCAGCAAGACTGTAGGAGGAATAGACACAGAATTCACTTATTGAGGGTCACGGCCTGGCCCAGCTCATAGCCTACATACAGGTATGGCTGGGTCACTTCTGCCACGACCATGTCTGCTTACTGAAGCCAGGCCAGGTCCCACTCATGGATGAGCTTGTTTCCCCTAGAAGTCTGTTCCCTGCATGACCTATATTCTATGGAATATACACACAGAGTATGTGTGTTCTATATATATTACACATATACTATACATGCATTTGCCAGAATACATATATGTATTCATATACAAGTAGGAAGTAGGTGCATTTTAATCTGCTTTAGCATACATGTGTATATACTTGCTAATGCAAACTAAAACACATGCAGCTTCCTATGCACCCATGTCTCCCCACCCAAGGTCTTTCTATGGCCATATACATGGCAGATGGAGGTACCTGGGATTTCCTCCAAGAGCTCTATCACCAATGATGGACAAGAGTTGATAGAAAAATACCCTAGCTTCCCCACTCATTGGAATAACTCTAAGGCATGTTCAACCTGCTTTTTCCATGGGCCCCCAGTGAGACTGAGTCCTGGTGCCCACAGTGGTCACTGCCTTATTGTCACACCCTTTCTTATTGGCTTTTTTTCCTTCCCTACTCCCTCACTGCGTTGCCTGGATTCCCGGGATTCTGCACGGTCTTCTCTTGGAGGAAGTTAAATTAAGACAATACACTGCAGACAATCCCCTCACATGTCTTCCAAACTTCGCAAAAATCCACCCAGGTATTTTTTCCCACTTTATTTATTTATTTTAAAATTGTTGTTCCGTTACAGTTGTTCCCCCTGCTCCCCGCAACCCCCATTGCTCTACCCTGCACCATCCAACCCTCGATCCCAAAGACATTCCCCACACCATTGTCCTTGCCCATGGGTCCCTTGTACATGTTCCTTGACTTCGCATTGCTTTTTATTGTGCAGTTCAGAGAGGTACTTCTTTTTATTCATCTAGCTATGTCCTTCATATATGCATAAATGTACATTGTTATTGAGTGCGCTTGCGATAAATTAATTTGAACATAATTTGTATGCTCATTTCTTATTTGTCTATATATTTTTTCTGTAAAATAAAAGACATATTTTTTTCATTTTCACCAATAACTTTATTGATTTGGATATTTTGAGTATGTTGGCTATCTCCCACGTGGTATAATGTTGATTGTTCTCAATTAATGTCTCAATTTGATTGCTATCAATTTCAACTGGTCTACCTGACCGTGGAGCATTGCCCAGGGAGAAATCTCCAGCATGAAACCTCACAAACCACTTTTGGTATGTCGATCAGTCACAGCACCTTCTCCATACACTGCACACATCTTTTTTTTTTTTTTTTTGCCTTTCAGTTGTGTTTTTACCTTTCTTGAAATAATAAAGCATAATATGCCAAAAATGTTGCTTATTTTCTTCCATCTTCAATATAAAATGGCTAACACAAAAATTTACCAATTTTGATGTTTTCTTTTTAAATGCATGCAGATGTGACAGCTGTCACAATATAATCTAAAAATTGTTTCAAATGAAGTTAAAGACAACTAAGTGCTACTAGAGCCATCTTATGGAAAAAACCAAACAAACTTTGTGGCCAACCCAATATTTACAACTTTTGGAAGAGTTTGAGTCTAATACATTTTTAGTCACTTTGTGTGAAATCCCACTTTTTTTTCCTTTAAAATTTTTATTTGGCTCAAGACTGCCTGTCCCATATGGTAAGTTCATGCACAAAGTCCCACTGGGGGAAAGTGATTTTTTAATTTGACTTGTTTTCCTAAAAATGTATTGTCAGAACATTTCTTCAGAGTATGTGTAATTCCTCTGGGGGGGCAGTTAAGTGTAGGGGGTGAGCTTTTTAGAGAAATTCTACTTGTGGCTCATCCTGGGCAGGGATATTCTCCTAACTGGTTTCGAGTATATAGTTAATGCTAAACAAATGCTAATTACTAATAACCTAATAGAAAATGGATTTAGGGCAAACAAATGCAGTGCATAATGACATCCTAGATTATTCAAGTAACATTCATCACGTTTATTTTGGTCTCCTCAAAATCGAGCCAGTATTTCAAGTTGGAGAGATGGAGGTTGGATTTGGGTCTGCTCTTTCCAGGATGTTTCATCCTGTAGATGCTTGTAGTTCCTGGGCTGAGACAGAGGCTGCTGTGCACAATGGAGATGCAAAGGATGTGGTAAAAAGTTGCTCCGTGAAGATGCGGTGCTTTCCTCCCCAGAGAGGATACTCACTATGGATTTAGTGCGCCATTCAGGAAATTGTGTCATTCTAAGAGAAGATAAAGGTTTTATTTAATTAATAGGACGGATGAAGCTATAGGCTCCCTCGTTTATAACCTGGATCAGGGCCAAGACCAGGGTCAATAAGAAAGCAGATGTGGCTTTCACACTTTCTTCCCTTTAGTAACTTTTCATTCCTCCCTGATTTCCATCCTTCCATTGAGAATGGTTAGATCTGGTCACCATGCCCTGTACCCACTCTCTCCCAGCTCTTCTTCTTGGTTCTGGACCTGCCCTATCTTATAGCCATTGTTTCTAAGAAAATGTTGTCTATACAGACAAAGAAATATAATTCAGACTTAAAAAGAAGGGAATCCTGATATATGTGACAACTCAGATGAACCTGGGGACAGGATAGTAGTGAAATAAGCCAGTCACAGCAGGACAAATATTGCATGCTTCCACTCACATGAGATAAAAATAGTCAAACACATAGAAACAGAAAGCAGAGTGGTGTTTGCCTGAGCTAGGGCAGAGGGAGGAAAAATGAAGAGTTTCTATCCACCAGGAACACATTCAGTTGTGCAGGTTGAATATGTTTTGGAGATCTGGACAACACTGAGCCTATAGTTACTAACACTGTACTGTACACTTGAAGATTGTTATGAGGGTAGATGTCATATTAAATGTTCTTACCACAGTAATGAAATAAAAAAGACAAATCCCAGCAAGTTCTCTGAGCTTTAATTCACTTCTCTGGAAAGAGGGACAGCGCCAACTTAGTGTCATTGTGAGAACTGAATGTGTGATAATGTTTATCAGATGTCCGGCACGTCGTCGCTGGCAGAGCATGAATATCAGTGTTCATTCATCAGGGCGGTGTGCGTGGCCTAGCGGTGGGCCTGGGCTCTGACGCTAGGCGGCTGCTGAGTCGGAACTCCGTCTTTCCCACTTGCTGGTTGTGTGATTTTGAAGAAAGTTATTTAATCTTTTTGGCCTTCAGTTTCCCATTCAGGTAAGTGGGGGCAATAATATCATCTAATATTTAGGGTTGTTGTGAGCATTCAGTGAGGCAGTGCATACAAATTTCTCAATAGATGTTATCTCATCGTCGTCATCATCATCATCATCATCATTAGTTTTCTAAGGAAATATATTATGCCTCTTCTTTATCTCCTAACTCTGTTCTATTATACTATGATTCTTCCTTTCCAGGTGGGAAAAATGGGTCCTCACTGCTAAACTTACTAAAGAAAATGCTGATTTCTCAAAATAGCTATTGAGCTGTAATTTTTGAAATACATAGTAAAACCAAGCTATACATGAAAGGCTCTTAAAGTAGGTCATAGCTGTGGGGCTGCTTAGAGAGGGTGCCGCTGGGGTGATTTATGTCTGGGGGGATTATTAATTAAACAAAAGAGGGCCTGTGTTTTTGAAAAATGCTTCTGCCACTAAAGAACCACACATGAAGAGACATAAAGGAATAGCTGTGATTAAAGAGTATATCTCTATCTATATTTATATTCAAAAGATTATACATTAAACAGATTTTTCCCCTGTATTTAATGCTTTGGATGTTTTCACAGATCTCTGTTTTGAATTGGGATGATTTTGGCAAACTTGCTGCAAAGGAGATGATTTGTGCACTTGAAATAGCTGCATTAATAAAGCCATCAGCCCTTGTCTCCGAGGAGGAGCCAGTGGGGGGACACCGATCTGTGTGTGTCATACGTGTCTGCCAGTTCTAGACGCTTTAACTGTCTGACCTCTGGATGCTTGTCCACACAGGGCTTCTTTGGGGGGACTTGCTAAGGACAGGGATTTAGAGGTATTTCCCTCAGCACATGAAGTTTTTCTTGCAGGAATGTTGAAGTTTGAACAATCATTTTCAAGCCCTCCTCTTACCCCACTTACTCTATTTTTCCTACAGCAGCGACTTCCTTGCCATTGCATTCTCAAGTTTCCTTTTTCCTCTGACTTCATTACCCTCCAACATTCTCCTTCTTAATCTTGTCCTCTAGTCAAGATGAAAATATCTTTGTTGATTTTTTTCTCGCTATAAAAATAAGGCATATATAGGCAGAAGTCCCCTATATTTTGGAGGTTAACCCTTTATCAGTTATATGGTTTGTAAATATTTTTCCCACTCCGTTGATTGCCTTTTCACTCTGTTGATTGTTTCCTTTGTTGTGCAGTTTGAGTTTGATGGAGTTCCACTTGTTTCTGTTGTTGTTGTTGTTGTTGTTGCTTGTGCTAAGGGCTTGAATAGATGTTTCTCCAAAGAAGACATACAAATGGCCAACAGGTACATAAAAAATCTCAGTGTTACTAATCATCAGGGAAATGCAAACCTAAACCACAATAAGGTAACACCTCACACACAGCAGGATGGCTATTATGAAAAAGACAAAAGACAAGTGTTGGTGAGGGTGCATAGAAACCGAAACATCTGCACACTGGTAGTGGGGTTGCAAAATGGAGCAGCTGCTGTGAAAAACACTATGGAGGTTCCTCAATATTAAAAGTAAAACTACCATATCATCCAGCAATTCCACTTGTGGGTGTTTATCCCACAGAATTAAAATCAGGATCTCAAAGAGATATTGGCACTCATATGTTCATTGCAGCACTCTTCACAATAGCCAAGATGAAGACACAACTTAATGTTCATCAACAGATGAATGGATTAAGAAAATGTGGTGTACATATACAATAAAATACTATTCAGTCTTAAAAAATAAGGAAATTCTATAGTATGTGGTCACATGGATAAACCTTAAGAATATTAGACTAAGTGAAATAAGCCATAGATGGACAAATACTGTGTGATTCTACTTCCATGAAATATCTAAAATAGTCAAATTCATAAAATCAAAGAGTGGATAGGCAGTTGCTGGGGGCTAGAGAGAAGGGGAAAAGGGCAGTTAGCAATCCACAGACATGAAGTTTCAGTTACACAAGGCGAGTAGGCTCTAGAGATCTACTGCCCAGCGTTGCACCTGCAGTCAACAGTAATGTACACCCTGTTGATGGGAAATCTCATGTCCAGTATTCTTACCACAATAAAATTAAAAAATCGTTAAAGCTTAACAAAGTAAGGCATAATTGTAAAAATTTAAATGACACAGGTAAAAAATTACATCTAACAACAATAAGTATGATTACTATTTTGGGAGACAACTTTCTAGATTTTTCCTGTGTGTGCACACATGCAGTCATACATACAGAGTTTTGTAGCCTGCCTCTATCACTTCATGCTCCAGTATTATTGCATCTCCATGCCAACATATGTAGCTCTATTGCATTTGTTTTAAAGCATGCACAATATTTTTTTGAGTGTAATAAATTACTTGCCAGCCATATGGGTAAACCTCCAAGGTCCTCCCCCCAATTTTGTTGTTATAAACAATCCTCTTATGAACATCCACATACGGACAACCTAACACAGTTGCCTGAACGTTTCCTTAGAATGAGGTCCTAGAAGGTTAATGGCTGGAGTGAGGTGGATAAACATTCATATTGGTAAATTGTCCTTTGGAAAGATCCTTCGAGGTCATATTTCCAGAATAGTTTAGGAATGCACATTTCCCAACATACTCAACAACAGTGGGTAATTTGGATTTTTTTATTCTTTGACAATTCCATAGGCACAAAAAGGTATGTTGAAGTTTCAATTTGCATTGCTTTGACTGCTGCTGAGGCTGAACATTGTTTTCCTCTGTGTATTGCCCTTGTGTATGTCTTTTGTGAATTGCCTGTTTGTACTCTTTCCCATGTTTTCTACTGGAATGTTCATTTTAAAATTGACTTCTACGATCTCTTTATTGATTAATAATATTAACTATTTTCTGTCATATATCTTGTAGCTGTTTCCCTAAGTTTTATTTAATGTTTTATTTTTGATTACATTACCTTTTTCCATGTGAAGTTTTAATGTTTTGTGAACAAATGTATTAATCTTTAACAAAGAAAAGATGTCAAAACTAATTTCTGACATCTTTGGTGTTGATGTCAAACTAATAATGGCCATCCCTGCCCCATGATGATAAAATTAAATGCACATGAATCCAATATTTTATACATGGGGCAATTATGAAGCTCACTGGAAAAATCAGAGACTGTAATATCTGGAATAGGGACATGTAGATAGATGCATATAGGGCCTTGGCCACAAAGTTGAAAACTTTTGTATCACATGTCCACATTCACAGTTGTAAAAACATTCACTGTGGAATAAACTTTGAGCAACCAAGTAGACAAAATGACTTAACTGGTTGATATTAGCCACCTATCATCATTGGCCATCCCAGAACTGGTACATATACGAGTGAGGGATCCTAGTGGCAGAGATGGAGGCTGCAAATGGGCTTCATAGTACGGGCTCCCACTTACTCAGGCTTATCTAGCTCATGCTACATCTGAATGCCCAATCTGTCAGCAGCAGAGATGAACACTGCGCCCTTATTATGACACTCTTCTTCACGGAGTCCAACTGATTGATTGGTGCAAGAATGTTCCCATGACCTACTGATCATATCACGTACCATACCATCCAGAATCAGTAACTATAGCAAGCCTCCTCCATCCTAGAAGGGACAAAGGTTTGTCCTCACAGGGATAGACATTTATTCTGAGTATGGGATTGCCTTTCTTGCCCAGGCAGCGTCAGGCAGCACTGTTATCCTGAACACTAAGGAATATCTAATCCACAGGGATGCTATTATCTTTCCCATGAAACTGAGACTTAGAAAGGTCTTACAACTTGCTCAAGGTTGCATATTCAGAATGTTTGAGAACTCTAATTGAAAGCCAAATCTTGCGTCTCCAAAGCCCATTCTTGCCCTAGCCCAGCAGGACCAGGACATCTTCCTGCAGAAGATGCATTGACTCAGGACTTCATTTGGCCACTAGGCAACCAAAACTGAACTCCAAGACCCTCACAAATGTTCCTTGTGAGACATGGGAACATCTTGGGAAAAGCCTCCATGATTGTTTCATTCAAAGCAAAATGGAACAATAAACGAACATCTCCTTTTACTACATCACGTATCCAGAACTTCAAGTGTAGTATTGGTGACTTTTTCTTCAACTGCCCCAGAGATGGGTGGATGATATAAAAAAAATCTATAGTGGAGTCAGGCTCAGTTCAGCAACCAAGTTACTGGGTTCTCTTTCTGAGTCCTGTTGGGTCATCTGTCTTAAGTCCCATCTCATAATACGCTTGTATTGGACAGGACACTTAGTGAGAGAAATCCAGTGTAAACTATCATGGGATTTATCAGGCTATATATACAGATCTTCAGCTAGACCTAGGGCCAGTGGAATGAGTGTCTTGAATGTCAACAAGATTCTTTTTTCCATCTCTTTTCTATGCTTCTTTTATCCTATCAGCTTTATACTTTCAGATTGGCTTCCTCCATTGGGCTGGAATCATTGTTGATAGTCCTCATGCATCCCAACTTACATCTTCATTATTTCCAGTCCAGTTGAAAAATCTCCAGGACAATGTTGTTGGGTAGGCTTGGCTTAGGTGCCCACTCTGGGACCAATGAAATACTGCCATGAAGGTGGAGTTCTATATCTGGCAGCTCTCCTGCAATCAATGGTTGGAATGTGGGGAGCAGAAGCTCCCCAAAGGAAGGCAGAGTGGTTTTGGCATCCCAGAGGAAGCACTGCTGAACAGACAAAACAGTGAAACCCACAATGGTCACCTGGTGACTTGCATGAGTCAGCCAAACCAACAACACTATAAGCACCTACTAAAAAATTACATACTTTTTTCCCCAAGGAAACAATTTTTCAGCACAGTAAGAGGTGACTTAGCTCACCTTTGTACTTTCCACAATGATTAGCACAATGCCTGAAACTGAAGAGAGAAGCAGGAAGGGGAAAAACAGAGCCGGTGATAGATTGCTCCACTGGGACAATGACATTTATTCTAGCCACCGACTCCTTACTGGGCATCTTCAGGTATTTCTTGATTGCACTTACCTCCCCTTGTTCTGTTAGGGAAAAGCAAATAGGATTTCCCCCTTGTTCCGTTAGCCTGTAGGTCTTTGAGCTGCTTATGCACTGCATCATGGGTAAAATTTGGATTAAAGATAATTGTAAATATGGTATTGATATTAACTGATGTTTTCCCAACATTGCAATAATGCTTGTTTTGTTTGTTGGAGAGTTTATTACTTTTTGATCAATAGAATGTGAGATTTGTGGGGGCAATTAGCATAGTGAATAACAATTAGGCAAAAAATCAATGACATTCAGACAAATATGGGACTTGGAAAAGTCCCATAGGCACATCAACCTTCACACACACACACAAGCAGGCACACACACACTTTTAAAACTGTAATGCATCTCATTTACAATTCTAAAGCATGTGTGGGGGTGGGGGTGGGGGTATGTGTTACTCTTTGAACAGAAAAAGAGCAGGTCCAGAGAAGCAGTCTGAATGTTCAGGAAACTCAAGATGTTTGCATTCTGAAAAACCTGAAACATCAATATCCACTAATTCTATCTGCACTCTCTTTATTTTTAGCTTAATTAAGAGTCACTCAATGCTTCTTTTTCGCCAGCTATCTGGTGGTGCTGGGGAGAAGAGGTGAAGCAAATAGAACTGTAGTCCTCTCATAGTCTCCCTTCCATTTCTTTTCCTCCTTCAGTTTCATTCCTTGGGTGGCCAGAAGAAAACATTTATATTCTATGTCATTGACCCATAGCCAAATAAATTAGAAGAGACTTCAGCAGTCATATGGTCCAATTCACAGTTAAGCACAGGATAGAAACCTCTGAAATTACAGTGGGTCCTCACTCCCTTGCTTGAACACATCTAGTGACAGGGAGCTCTTTACCTCCGAGTGCAGTCCCTTGTAACATGGGGCAGCTCTGACGGTTAGAATGTGCTTCCTAACGCTGACCTGAGACCTGCTTCCATGCACATTCTTACTGGTCCTGCTTGTGCCTCTGGAGTCGGAAGGAGTGCGAGAGGAAGGAAGCTGTGATTCATTTATTGCCCTTTAAGGTTATAGGCTATATCATATCTTTGCTTCTTTAGGACAAATGGTCAAGACCAAATATTACCTCAGTTTTTTGAACATCATCATGTGCCAGACACCGGGATAAGCTCCTTACAAGCATATCTATCCCACACACTCTTACAACAAATGGTAATTGCTATCACTAACTCCCTAAGAGGCAATTGCTAAACTGAGATCTGATGAGTTTAATTAATATGTCCCAGAATGTGTTAGAGCCAGGATTCAAACCCAGAGAAGTCTGCTTTCAGAGCCTGTTCTTTCAAATACGACTCACTGTGAGCTTGTTGTCCTAAGCACAGGAGGTAAAAATACATTAAAACTCAAACATGTTTCAATATATGAATTGGGGTGAAAGCACTTGGTTTTCCTCTGGTTGTTGAATATGGTGTGGACACTTTCGAAGGGATCCACCCTGAAGCATTTCCCAGTTCCCTTCCTCCCTGCTTGGTGGGCAGAGGAAGCCATAGGAGTTTGGAGAATGGGAAGAAGAGCTTCCATTTATTTAACAGATTTATTTTTCTCTGGAGCTCAGAGAGATTCATGCCATGATTAGCAGCTCTCTGTACCTTGTATGTTGTCAAAGAGATGCCCCACATTTCTGTGAACATCTTCTCTCTGATGCATGCCTCTTGGTGAAAGATGGAGACCTGTCGGCAAAGGAGGGCCTTCTGACCCGGTAGCCACAGTCCAAATACCCATCCTTTCTGAGTGAAGGGCGCTTTCAAAATTCCTCAAGGAACACATGTTGAGTGTTAGCTCCTTTTTAAAAAGAATTTTATTTTTGTCCAATTACAGTTGTCCCCATTCCCCCCCATTACTCTCCCATGACCTACCGACCCCCACCTCCCACATTCAATCGTCACCCTGTTGTCTTTGTCCATGGGTCCTTCATACATGTTCCTTGAGGGTAGGGCCTGGTTAGTACTTGGATGGGAGACTGTTAGCTCCTTGAAGGTGGAGGTGCGCGTTTCCTTCTCGTCTCCTGAGCCTCCAGAAAATATAGTTCAGAGAATTTAAGTATATATTTATTGGATTAAATACAGTGTTTGGCATACAACCCTGGTTTCAGCTCTTATATTTGATGGTGCTCTAAGAAGTATTTCCTGAAAACATTGCTAAAGTGTATTCACAGCACTGCTCAGTGTCCCTGTGGGCTCTGCCATCTGTATATCATGGTATTTGAGGATTCCGGGGGTTCATTGCCATGTCTGAGAATCCTTACTATATATCATCCTATCTGATAATTCCTTATGGAATACCTCTGTAGCTGAAAATTTCCTTCCCCTGCATGCCTGTTCAGAAATCAATGTTTAGAATAATGGTCTTGCTTGGCTCTGAATTGGGCTGGTTAATAACCATTGCCAGGGAAATCAATCAAATCTATGATATCTTATTACTTACACTAATTTAATCACAGAGAACAGATCACTGTTCCAGTTCAAAGGGCAAAGAGAATGTGTGTGTGTGTGTGTGTGTGTGTGTGAGGGGAGAGAGAGAGACAGAGGAAGACACACAGAGAGAGAGAGGTAGGGCTGGACCTTAAGAAAGACGGTAGTGAACAATCCTGGGTGGAATGACCTATTACTATAAATCTCTATGTTGCATTATTGTAGGCAATATTCACCTGAACTTTAATTTATACCTAAAAGCATGCCACTTTTATTCCAATTTTAGTCTGAGAATATTTTGTTTTGAATAATCTTTGAGATCAGAGAAGGCAATTGTTAATCCCCCGATCATACAAATTAACTGATCTTTACCCAAATGGCTCACGTATGCTTACTGCAGCCAGCCCAGCTGGCTGAGTCCTAGGCAAATGGTTCGATTGCAAATGGGCAGGACAGAGCTTGTGAATATGGGGCATTGATCCCAGTCCTGTCTCTCCGTGTACATCATTTAGTCTGCATGCACAGCCTCTTACACTCCCTCCCATCTCTGAGATGGGAAGCAGCACTTTCTATCTATCTACTTTGTTCTCAAATGTCCCAGCCTCCAGGAAGCCTTCTCTGAGGCCCCCAAACAGGGGGCCTTCTCCCAACTTCCTCACACTTGTTTTGTGGCCCAGTAGTGGGCACTGGTTATCTGGCTTACCCCTGTCTGTTTCTCTTGGGCAACACCAGTCTCCTATTCCATGTGGGCTCTGGTGGGGCTTTTAATCAAGGGCAATTCTTCTTTGCCCTGGGCTGGCAGTAACTGATCACCCCTGTCCACCTTGCCCAGTCAGACAGGCTGGTCCTGGATGAGTCTGTTTCTCAAGCAGGGCAAGAAAAATCATCCTTTGGTGATCTGTGGAGTTTGGGGGAGGAGACACTCCTGGGATTGTAAATAGTAAAGATCATGAAGCTGTAGCTCCTATCCTGCTATCTCAGTCTCTTTCCCCATTGCCATGTCCTCCTTCTCCTTCCTCTTCCATAACTTTGCTTTAGTCCTTTGCTTCTGTTTCACAAGGTATTCTACTCTCTGATCACTGTCTCTAAAGCAGAGATGACAAATTTCATCTCAGGCTCCCAAGCCTGATCAGCAGTGGCTGCTGGAGTGCTGTGTTAAGAAAGAACCTAAGGTCATGCCTGGGGTCAGCAGGAAAAGAGATCCGGGATCAATTAGTTATGTCTGACACAGGGACGGGATCTGCTGTAAACAAGCCAGGAGTTTGCCATCCTTTATCTAGTGACACATCTTATTTCTTCTCAGTGATTGCTGTGAGTCCTGGATTTAGGCAGCAGCTCATTTCCACCACGTGTCACATTTTTCACCAGGAAAGCCGACAGTGGCCACCACATGAACCAGGCCAGTCAGAGTTTTGCCCTTCAGATTTTGACATTAATTCTTTAGATCCTCAAAGGCTGCAGTCAGTTAGCAGAATAAATGATATTAAAAAGTATAAATCCAAGTGGGGCAGGAACATAAAGAATGGAAAAAAAGAACAACTAAAGCCATTCTGACAAATTTAAGGAGTGTGCGGAATAGGCCGGGAGGCCCAGAGTGCTATGTTCAGAGCCGCGCATGAAACAAATCCACTTAAATTAGCTTTTGAATTTAATTTTCAATTGATTGATTTGGTGGCCTCATGATCCACTGGGGATTTATATGTGCATATGCAGTCATGGACCATGTATGCCTTCTTTGCTATTTGCCTCTCCTGTGCTTAGTACATGTAGTATGTGCTCAATAATGTTGTGTTGAGTGAAGAAATAACTGTGTTGAATAATTCTGTTGAATGAGGGAGTGGGTCAATTAGCAAATTAATGCACAAACTCTCCTGCTCATATCAGAAGTCAGAATTGATCAAATATTGTTTGAACAGAAGCAGCAGCATCTAGAAAACAAATTTCACTTTTGAGAGATATTCAGAAGTTGGAATTGACAGAATTTTGTGGTGGATGGACTGCTGGGAGATAGGGAGGAGAAAGAGGAACAGGGGCCTCTGAAATTTATGACTAAAATAACTGGGTGGGTAGTGGTGGCATTCACCAATATGGTCTTCTCAAACACCTCCATGGATCTTGGCAAAACTACGTCCCATACTCTATTTGTATTGGCTGGCTATTTGTCCGTCTTCCTCCCAACCCAAGAAGTGCATTGAGGGAGGCATTGGGTCTATCTTGTTAACTCTAGAGCCTACCAAAATGCTAGCATGTAGTGGGCTTGCAAAAACACCAAGTGCATGCATGAATTGGTAACACAGACATTGATGATGACAACCATTTAGTCAGTACATAGGATGACACTGCATTTCTATTCATTGTGGCAAGAGAACAGGTTATCCAAAGCAACTTGCAGCCATTTATGATGGGGAGCAGGACACAAACCTCGTTTCACACAGCTCAGAACTGCTCTCTGGTGTACCAGAGACCTGCCAATATTACCATGGTATTAAAACACAAATTTTGCAAGAGTTTCAATTACTGCAAGTCTATATGGAGTTTATGAGGCTTAACCCATAGCTGGGTCCTGTCAACAGTCAAAGGCCAATGAATGGTCAATAAAAGCTGTAAACAGTTTTTCATTATTCCTGATGGACTTCTCTATGAGATGATAAAGTGTAACAATGATCAATAGTGGAAGGGACATTCCTGAAGGCCTTTGTGCCAGATATAATATATTGATAAAGAGGAGGGAAGCATGAAGTTTTATTGGTCCACAGACACATGGTTTTGGGGTAAACAGAGGAAGGCTCTCCTTGAAAATAGAACAGACTGTGTTCCCCCAGAAAGTGCTACATAGTTGGGGCTCAACAACTGTGTGGCTGTAATGATCATAGCAGAAGAGTTGGTTTAGAGGGAGCAGATTAGTATGGACTCGAGTCAAGAAATAAGAAAAGTTCTTGTGGAAAAATATCTCAACCTGGTATCATTAAATTTTAAGCTTTGAAAGCAGATGAGCTAAATGAGGTTGAGAAGGAGCTGCAACCTACAACAGGACCTTATCA
This sequence comes from Trachops cirrhosus, assembly GCA_028533065.1. Classification (NCBI taxonomy): domain Eukaryota; kingdom Metazoa; phylum Chordata; class Mammalia; order Chiroptera; family Phyllostomidae; genus Trachops; species Trachops cirrhosus. The sequence continues at coordinate 78,546,485 of CM052547.1, forward strand.
CGTTTATCTTGGATGACTTCTCAGTAACATTGAAACACTTAAATACTGTCCTTTTGGCCAAGATCACTCCAGATGGTGTCCCTAAATCCCTGTTATGGGTTGAGATATGTTCCCTTCAAAATTATATGTTGAAGTCCTAACTCTAGCACCTCGAAATGTTACCTTATTTGGAAACGGGTTTAATGCAGACAGATGATGTAAGACATAAAATGTAAGATGAGGTAGCCTTTAGTCCAATATGACTCATGTCCTGATGAAAAGGGGAAATTTGGATACAGGCACGTGGAGAATGTCAGGTGAAGATGAAGGCAAAGATTGGGATGATGTATCTACGTGTCAAGGAATGCCAAAGAAGGCCAGCACACCTCCAGAAGCTAGGGAAAAGTCATAGAATAGATCCTTCCTTCTCAGCCTTCAGAAGGAACTTACCTTTGACAGACACACTGGTTTCAGACTTGTGGCTTCTGGAGCTGTGAGACCATCCATTTCTGTTGTACAAGCCCCCAGTCTGTACTTCACTGGGGCAGTCCTAGGAAACCAACACCACACACAGCCCCTTTCTTCCCTCCCACTCCTTTGTCGGCTCCTTCTGACTCTTGTGTAGATAGATGCCTGTTCCACTGTCTTCCCGTATGTGGTAGGATTTCTTAGAGCTTTGTTCTCACTGAACACACCCAGGTGATTCCCCCTCCCTATACCATTTCCCCTTCAAGGCTCTGTCTTTATCCCAAATCTTTTCCTGTGCTTCAGATATGTGTGCTCACACACATCTGTGGACTCTGAAGCTTGAGTCTTCTATCCTTATATCCATGGAGTTTGGATCTTATTTGGCTTATATGTTTTTTCCCTGACTATATAGGTTGACACTTTCTCTTCAATATTTTCCAGGGCTAAAGTACTAATCATAATTACCTATCACCTGAGTGAGAGGTCACCTGTCCCAACTGAATTAGCATCTACATTAGCTAAGAGGTTTTCATCTTGAGGGTCCCTTAGCAGACTGTTGAGGTACTCATCCAGTGCCCCTTTTTGTTGCTGAGACTGTCTCATTGTAAGTTGTCCTTTTCCACATTTCTCCAGTGTGGACCACACTAGGATGTCAGGTGCTCAGGCTCTGATGGAGAGGAGATGCTTGGATCTATGATCCTCAGATTTTAAAAGTTCCACTTTTTCAGTGTGGGGTCACTATCACTGCTGCAGAAATGGGAGGCTGCCATTCAACCTGGCCTAGAGGCTACAATAAGTTATTGGCCAATCTGAATATTTAAATCAATTATTCCTTCAATTTCTAACAAGTTAGGAGACAGTGGTAAAATCAGGCATTGGCTGAGGTTTCATCATTATGGAACGTTTGGGAAAAGTTTCTGTCATTAAAACAGTGATTGCTATAACTTAGTGGCTTAGTTGGGCTGGAGTTAAGAATATCAAAGAGTAGACAATGAATGGAAATCAATTTCTACACTTCTTTTAAAAATAGTGGTCAAATACATATAACAAAATTTACCGTCTTGACCATTTTAAGTATACAGTTTAGTGGCATGAAGTACATTCACATTGTAGTGCAACCATCCCTACCATCTGAGTCTAGAATTTTTTTCGTCTTCCCCCATTGAAACTGTCCCCATCAAACACTAACTCCCTGTTCCCCTCTTTTCCCATCCCCTGGAAAACACCATTCTACTTTCTGTCTCTGTAACTTTGACTGGGAACCTCATATAAGTGGAGTCCTGCAGCATTGGTCCTTTTGTGACTGGCTTATTTCACTTAGCATAATGTCAACGTTCATGCGTATTGCAGATATATCAAATTTCCCTTTTTCAAAGGCTGAATAATATTCCATTGTGTGCATACACCACATTTTGTTTATTCATTCATTGGTCAACGAACACATGGTCTTTTTACACCTCTTGATTGTTGTAAATAATCCTGTTGTGCACATGGATATACACATGGCCCTTTGAGTCTCTGATTTCAATTCTAGTGGACATATATCCAGAAAAGGGACTGCTAGTTCATTTTATAATTGTATGACTCGTTTCTGGGGGAGCCTCCACACTCTTCCACAGCAGCTATACCACTTTACATTCACCCCGTAGTGCACACAGTTTCCTATTATTCCACATCCTTGCCAACGCTTGTTATTTTCTGGTTTTTTTTTTGATAGTAGCCATCTTAATGAATGTGAGAGGACACATTTCTTTTCTTTTC
>CM052547.1:78548792-78570179 GCA_028533065.1 Trachops cirrhosus
TGATAGTAGCCATCTTAATGAATGTGAGAGGACACATTTCTTTTCTTTTCTGAAACATTTCTCAATATTTATTTAGATTTAGAACCAGTTCTATCCCCATGTTTACAAAGATAGTGAAGCAGCCATCCCAGAGAAGCTAGGGTTTTGAGCGAGTAGACTGTATGCTGAGGATTTGAAATAGGCTCTAAGTCCTGCTACGAATGTCCCTTAGCACCTCACTCTCAGTAAGTCCGAAACAGGACTCAGTGTTTCACTGGGAAACCTGCTCCTCCCCGTGTGCGCTCCGAGGTCAGGAGCCTTGGCGTTGCTCAGTCTGGAAAGCTGGAGACATCTCCTTTCCTCAGCTCCAAGTACACACGCCTGGCCAGCTCCTGCCACTTTCCCTTCTTTAATATTTCCCCCCAAAACGTGTTCTAGGCAGCAATTTCCTTTGTTCAGGGTACTTGAATCTCTTGCTCCAGTGCCTATAATAATGATCTATCTCTACCCCTGCCTCCCAAACCCAACTGTCTCCCTCCCTTTTCCCCAGTTTCCACATTACAGCCCGGTGACCTTCGTAAAGTCGAAAGTTGATCACGTCACACCTCACCCCAGTTAAAATCCACAACCCTATCTCCTTTCCTTTGGAATGAAACTGAACATCTGGCATAAGGCCTTGCTTCGTCTGGTCCCCACCTACTTGTCCTATTTTTCTCTATGCCTTCCTGCGCAGGAAGAGAGTGGGTGGAAACATAGTTTCTGTTTACTAACGGACACAGACTGCATTTCCCCCTATTCATTACGCAAATGCTGAGCACTCTCTGGCCCAGGTCTGGCCCTCAGGGGGAGGGGTGTCAGAATTGAAGGCCTCCTCCAGGATGCTGCTATGCAATGGATGAAGGATGTGGAGAGCTGCCCCAAACCTGGGGGACACCCAGCATCATCTGATGTACCAATTGGCTAATTCATCAGTGTCTCAAAGATTTTCTGAAGGAAGGCACTTAGGTTTGAATACCTAGTTTTAGTACTCAGGAGAAGCAGGTAAATAACAGCCTGTGTACAGACGGAAGAGCAGTATGCCCTTTATAGGTGTACTAATTGTCAAAAGTCACCAAACAGCAAAGTTAGGCTCAGTCATAGTAGTTATCAGAATCATTATGAGTCTGATGGAAATTAGTTGGGAATCTTTGCAAATGCTAATGTGGGCGCTCCATCCTAGAACATGGTCTTTGTGGGTGGGGCTAGGAATCAAGATTTTAAAGAAACTCTTCTTAAAAACATTACTTTTACTTAAAAAAAGTAATACAAAAATGACTGATTTAGTTCCATAGAGGAGCAGTTAAATTCTCTAACTACTCTTGTACAGAGGAAACCTGTTTGACCTGCCAGTTAATTAGATAGTGAATTTCCTTCAACTGAATTTGGAGCATCTTTGCAATTAGCCATTGTTAGCTAAATAATAAGTAGCTTGACACTGGGGTCACTGATTTCACTTCTGTGTATGCCCTGGGAAGGGAAAAACATTAAAAAAGGTATTTGATCCCTTGTCTAGACACCGGCTACAATCATTGGCTAGAGTATCCAAACTTTGAGGAAGGCAGATTAGCAGACGTGATGAACTGGGACTCTGCTTATCTATGGAGAGTGCCTCCAAGCATACACTCCCTCTCGAAATTTCACCCCAGGCAGACACGGGAGGGGGCAGACACAGGTAGGAACAGGGAGGGAAAGCTGAACTCAGGGGTTTAGGCTTCAGAAAGCACCCAGAAGGGGGGCCTGTTCTGCATCAACAGGAGAATGGTGGGTCTGAGGAAACAGCCTGTGATGCCTGGTGTGGGTCTCCTGGTGCATTCAGGCCCAGGGGTTAACTCTGTGGGTGGACACTGTCAGGGGAAGCCATCCTGAGACGTCAGGGCCTGGGCTTCGAGGTGGGATGAGGGTGACCCATTCCTCTCCGTCTGGGCCCATGAGAGAGCTGTGTGCCATAGTGGATAAAAGCAGCCCAGGAGGGGCTTCACTTGCTAAAGAAGGAACTAAAATTGGCCGAACCATTCAGCGACCTCAGATTTTTTAAAAAAGCCTGCTGGATCTGAGCATATATATTTTATTGCCACTGCTTTCAGATTTAATATTATTATAATGGGTATGTTAAAAACTGGACTTGTTTTTATTACTTTAAGTAATCACCTGACTTATAAGAAATTTGCTCAGCAAGTGTTGTTCAGTAAAGGCAAGGATTATATTTCTGTTATAGCATAAGCCTGTATGTCTGTGATCATCCTGTATATCTGGCTGGTGGTGTGCTTTTTCCAGACCCATCTGAGTGGGTTAGTTTATTCTCCTCACTTGACTAATGAGTCTACTGGGACTTGGTAGGAGTTGCCAGAGAGCTATTAAATAATGTGGAAACTGAGCCTTTTCCCAGCAGGCTTCTTTGCAGGGAAGATGAGTGAAGGCAGAAGCTTGCTGCTCAGGAGAACCATCAGGACCATGATGGCAGCTCCCTGCATTTTTTAAAAAAAAATCCATAGACTGAAGGGTTGTCACGGTGCCTTCTCTCCCCAATGTTCTTGAGACCTCGGTTCTGTAGCCAAGTCCTCCATTCTTCGGCCCCCTTTTCTTTGTGCCGTGTCACTCTGTGCAGGTGGATGAGGTGACAGAGGGAGATCCATGGAGCATGCACGAGGTCATAAAGTTGGGGACCAGAGAGTATTCAGAGTGGTGGCTACCAGGGGCTTGATGGCCTGTGTGTTTTGGATGGAAACCAGAGAGCCATCCCAAATTCCCCAAGGGAACAGATTGCCCGAACTCAAATCTCTGTCCTGCCACTTTTTGACTCTGTAACCTTGACCCTCAGTTTCCCTACCTGTATAATGGGGTGATAACAATAGTCAGCCTCACAGGGCTATTTTGAGAGTGAAATGAAGTATGACTTGAAAGTGCTCAGAATAGTTCCAGACATGTATATAAAGGTTAGTCATTATCACAGACTTTTAGGATCTATGTAGGGAAATTGAACACCGGTGCCTTCCTAAAATGGGTGCTCGTTCACTCAGTCTTCCATTTATTCATTCTGCAAGTGTTTGCTGAGCAGTACTATGTGTCAGGTCCCATGCCAGTCCTCACAAATCAATTACAAATGCCCTCTATTTCAAGGAGTTGGGAAGGCTGGTCTGTTGTTTATGTCCCAAGAACAGACAATCAAAAACAAACAAACAAACAAGCAAAAAACAAGAGACCTGCCTATCAGGCAGGATCGAGCATTGGGGGCTGGAACTTCCCTGGGATCTGGTGTCATGGCAGTCACAACCCCAGGTTGCAGCTCGAGTTGGGGGGCAGATGGAAATCAGGACTCCAGGCCTTTCTCTTCCTTCCATTGTAGATGTGGGGCTGATAAAATCGTTTCCTAAAAACGTGCACCCTGAACCCAAGTTCCCCATCTCCGTCTCAGAGAAGTGGGAAGGTTGCCTCCTTTCACAGACCTTGAGGGCAGATGTTGCCCATTTCTCATGCAAAAACCCGCCAGATTCTTCAGGCTCCGTAGAAGCTTCAACGTGAGTGAGGCTGGTCGTGGATTAAAGCAAACATCCTTTGCCGAGGTCTCCTGGGTCCTGGGCCAAGGGCTCTGAACAGCAAGCAGCTTCCTGGGCGCGGGACCGCTGTGTTCTTAGTCTGCTTTAAAGTATAATTAGTTATAGCATCTCTGCTTGGAAAACTGGGCTGGGTCTTGGAGATAATTTAATTTGATCTTCCATTTTGCAAAGGAAATCCTTAGAACAAGAGAGAACCGAGTTCTCCTTACTCTGCTCAGCGCTGTTTCTCTCTCAGCAAAAATCTCTTCTCTCCACTAACAGTTCATAGGGATTCTGCCTGCTCCATGTACATATGATTTACAGTTTAAGAGCTTTTTTTTTAATCAAATAGAAAGGCTAACATTGGAACTAAAATGGAAGATTTTATCAGTTGTTGCTAGAATAGGACATGGGACTTACTAAAATATTTTATTGAATTATGCAAAATAAATGTATATTTTACTTTATTATTTATATAATAATCACAGTCATCATCATTATCATCAGAATCATCATCAGCAGCAGCATTATCATCGCAATGGAAAACACTGCTAGACAGTGGTTCTCAAAGTGTCGTCCCAGATCAGCAACAGGAGTGCCACCGGGAAACTTGTTAGCGATTCAGTCTCAGAGCCCATCTTAAATCCAATCAATCAGCAACTTTGGAAATCAGACCTGGAAATCTGTAGCATTTTATCAATGCTACTGTTGATTCTGATGAATACTGAAGTTTGAGAACCATTGTGCTACACTGCACCAAGGACTTTTAATGCGTTATGTCAATTTTTCCTCCTAATAATCCTTTGTAATAAGTATGGTTGTCATCTTCAACTTTGAGAAGACGAAGACATAGTGAGGTTAGGTACCTTACCCAGCTTGTGAGCAGTGTAGCTAGACCCAGGCCCACACTGATTTTGGTGCACCATATCATGTTTTTAATGAAGTCAGTATCTGTGTCTCTGCTTATCTCAATAAATTCTCTGAAATACAAAAGGAAAAGCTTAGCAAATCCTTTCACAACCACCCCCACCTGCAATTTAAAATTGTGATTTATTTACTTAGCTCCGCCCCCTTTAGTCCATAACTAGTATGTGGGGCTTGAGGTAGTGGCATGACTTTAAATTCTGCCTTGTCCCTTGAAGTAAAGCCAGAGATGATTTCCTGGGTGGGATCTGCGGCCAGTGAGGCTTGTGGCCGAGGGAAAAGGAGTGGGCAGAGGAGGACGAGGCTGGGACCAGCTGCAAAATACTTGCTGAGTAGGGAGAGAGGGGATGGAGAAGAGAGGCCAAAAGAGAAAATAAGTAAGCAAGCAGAGACCCCTCTTCTCCGAGACAAATGTGATGATGCCCATTTAACTAATGAACAAATGAAATCCTGGGGACAGAGGTCTGGGGATTTGACTTGGTTGTGACTCTCGGTCCATTGATTATTCCACTGTGGTGCAACTGGAGCAAATATATGTGAAAACCAGCAATGTTATGCTGTGAAGCAACACCACGGGCAGGGAGGAGGTCCTGTCTTGGGGTTCGCAGTGACTTTCAGGGGATGAATGGACCTGCTGAACTTGAATGCAAAGTTATGGTGTGTGTGTATGTGATATATGTGCACTTATACATGTGTGTATGCATGCATGCATGTATACACACATATATGAGGTCTGTCCGGAAAAAAGTCCAGCCGCTGTTAATATAATGAGAATGGTTTGCACAACATCGATGCAACCTGGCAGCCAAGAAGAGTGGACGGGAATGCACATGTGTGAACAATGGTGACTTCACTGTACTAGCCGGTAGGGGCGGTAGGCACCATGGAGTAAGCATATGCACTGTGTGGCTGTCACATTCAAAATGACTGAGCGAGTAAAGTAATGAATCTGCATCAAATTTTGCGTTAAGCTTGAATATTCCTCTGTGGAAACTATTCAGATGATTCAGAAGACTTTCAGTGACAATGCAATGAGTATAGTGCAAATAAAAGTTGGCACAAACACTTCACAAATGGTTGAGAATGTGTTGAAAGCGATCCACATTCTGGAAGGCCTGCAACAACAGAACACCTGAAAATGTTAAATGTGTATGGGCTGCAATCAGCAAACATTGGCAACCCAGGTGACTCAGCCCTCTTCGGCCCAAATTTGGCACCCTGCAACTTCTGGTTTTTCCCAAAACTAAAATCATTTTTGAAAGGGAAGAAATTTCAGACCACTGATGAGATTCAGGAAAATACAATGGGGCAGCTTATGATGATTCCAACAAAGCATCTTGCAGAATGTTTTGAAGAGTGGAATAGATTCTGGGAGAACTTTGTTGGGTCCCAAGATCCCTAGTTTGAAGGGGACTGAGGTGTCATTGTCTTATGTACAATGTTTCTTGTATTTTGTATCTTCTTTAATAAATGTCCCTATTTTTCATATTACATGGCTGGATACTTTCTCATATAAATCTGTAGTAGTCAGGGTTCCCCAGAGAAACAGAACCAATAGGAATTCTATCTACCTGTCTATCTATTCATCCATGTCTTTCTTTCTTTCTTTCTTTCTTTCTTTCTTTCTTTCTTTCTTTCTTTCTTTCTTTCTTTCTTTCTTTCTTTCTTTCTTTCTTCCTTTCTTCCTTTCTTCCTTTCTTCCTTTCTTCCTTTCTTCCTTCCTTTCTTCCTTTCTTCCTTTCTTCCTTTCCTTCCTTTCCTTCTTTCCTTCCTTCCTTCCTCTCTCTCTCCCTCTCTCTCTTTGTTTCTTTCATCTATCCTATCATCTATGTATTATCTATCTATCATCATAAGAAATTGGCACACACTATTATAAAGGCTGAGGAGTCCCCAATCTGCTAGAGGCAAGCTAGGAACCCAGAAAATCCAGTACTGTAAGTTGCAGTACCAGTTCAGAAGACCAATATGTATATATGAGAAAGAGAGAGATTGAGAGGCAACGATTTTCAGTGTGGCAGATTGCATTTTCCAAAGGTGGCTGTACTCACCCATCCCTGATATGTACTCTTCCACTGAGAGTTGGGATCTGTGTTCCCTCCTTTCTGAAGGGAGGGGTTTGAGACCATTCCAACCAATAGATAATAGTGCATATATTATTATGTGACTTCCAAGGTACGGTCATAAAGAGGATACAGCTCCTGTCCCCTGGGAACCCAGACTGGGTATATGAGGGAGCTTAAATTAGCTTAGGCGAAGGGACCACAGAGAGGAGCTGAGGTTGCCCGGTTGACCCCCAGCATCCACCACCATCATTGTGAATGAGTGAGATTTGAAACGGCCCTGGCCCCCAGCCTTGGAATCTGGCACCTTTAAGATGGTGTAGCAGAACCCAGTCGTCCTGTTGTATCCTGCTCAGTCATGATTCACAGAATCCAAGAGCATAATGAATGATTGTTTAACATCTGTCCCCTACTACAAAACACTGCCCGGACTGTGGAAGGGCTTAGGGTTCCCTGCAGCCACTAGCTTCCAAAGCCACGTGAGCAATAGCACATTTGGCTGCTTCACAGGTTCACTGCGAAGGAAGGTGAATGGGCAGTTTGCATGGTCAGGCATTCTTAAAGGCAAAGCGGCTCAATCTGCAGAACAGTACTTCCCTCTCTTTCTGTTTCTTTTTTTCTTTGAAGAATGTTTGAACTAAAATTTATATCCTCCTACTTTTTAGATCTAAAAATGTCTTTTTAAAAAATGAAATAATGAGAGTAACTTATTTCATTGTTTTTGCTGCTGTTGTTTTTTGTGTTGTTAAAAGTCCTTATCAGGCAAAATTAAAAGTTGGTCACTAAATGCTAGTCTCCTGAGCCTTTAAAAAGTCTTGTTTTTTGGTACTTAGAAGTCTGGGAATCACTGACCCACATAATGAAGTCCAAGCCACTTAGAATGTCATTAATGGCGTGATGCTGTATTAGTTGAATCCTATTCTAATTGTATGATAATCAGGCCTACCCACAGTGTGATTCAACACCATGCCCCTCAGGTAAGTTATGGACTTGTGAGAGAACTAGAGGCTTGGTCGGGCTTTCTTTCTTTGGGAAAATGGGTTTTCAGACACAAACTATTGACTTGGGTTAATTTTTAAAACAGGTGACTGACTTTGAAGTTAGGCATTGCTAGTTCATGAATAATTCACACAAACCACACATCCATTCAGTGTCCAGGGACATTCACATGGCGTCATTCCCACACTCACACAGCGGACACACCACACCGAAGGGGGGATGCCAGACACACAGAGACACACGAGGCATCCAGGAGGATGCAGAACTCAACCAAGCGATCCAGTGAGGCCACCAAGCTGAGCTGTGCTTCCCCGTTCCCATCCAACTGTGTGGGAATCCATGTCTGTGCATATCCGCTTTCCGGAGCCTTTCCCCCAAAGTCTTTGAAATAAATCTATGGCCTGACATTTGAGAAAGAGCCCATGGACTCTCTGCTTACACAACTCATTCATGCCCTTGACATCCCCCACTTGGATTTGCCCATAAATAGCTGCCCATCCGAGGACCAAGACCAGACAGACCTTCAGCTCAGGCCCTCTGGCGGAGGAAGCTTTTGCCTGTTTTCCTGGACTTGCGACCACCTGGACTTGCTTCAGTTAATCAGTTGCCTGCCGCCTACCCCGGATAATAGTTCGTTTCAGCTTTGTTGACCTCTGTCTCTTCCAGTTGCCTGGTGTTTGGTGATTCAAAGAGTAAAAACTAAACAGAGGATTCATAATCACAGCATGCATGATTGGGAACATTTTCCCAACATCCCAGTTCAATTCGCATGTAAGTCTGGCCAACGTGAGGAGCAGGCATGTTAATCCTCACACAATACGGATTGATTACTGTCTCCTCTAATTTTTCTTCCTCCAGATGACAAGCCCCAGCAGCCTGGAATTTGTCAATTTAAGATAGCACCCAAGGAGCACAACTAACTGACTTTAGGAAAAAAAATTAACTTGGAATAAATACATTACTTCCGCACAGAGCAAGAACATGAAATTATACCCCAAGGAAAGGCGCAGCCTATAACCTACTGCACTCCTGAGATATCTCGGTGCCGCTATTAAATTTATTAATGAGGGTTGGGAGGTCTTAGCAGCGATGCTGGCCCATCACTTCCACCCAGCGCTATTGTTTAATAGGGTCAGTGGACATTTACCAGCACAGATGATTAATTAGAGAGAGGCTTTATCAGTGTAAGGGTTGGGACTGGAGAGGCAGGTGGAGATGTTTTGCCTTGACCTCATAATCCTTCATCTGTCTGCTTTGTGGTAAGATTTTATTACTCAGAGTGCACAAGGATCCATTGCTTACCCTTGAACGTGTCGAAAAATACAGGGATGCCTTGTGATCACTGTGGAAGACCTTAGGAATGCCTTCCAGGTGCACAGGCTTCTCTGCTCTGCCCCAGACTTAACAATGAAACTACAAAAGGGGTGAGTCTTAGAGGTATTTGGTATAACTTACTTGCATTTTTTTCAAAAGGCAGAAGTTAAGCCTTATGGTCCTCAAATATCCTAGTAACTGGTATATTTTATGATGGACAGCAGGTGCTCAGGAAATGCACATGAAATGGATGGCCTGTTGGACTGTTTGGGAGTTGATGAGCTCCTCACCATTGGTTGAATAAAAGTGGTAGAGGATATTTCACTGCAAGAAGAGGTATCTGGATAGTCTCCGCAATATTTTTTTCTCACTATTCCTCTGCCATCACATCGCGCTCATCATCTTTCACCTGGTCCGCAAGAACAAACTCTCAGCTGTTCTCCTCCCACCCTGGATCTCTGTCCTTTCTCCCCTCCGTGGTTTTTACAAAGTGATGTTAACGCTCCCCTGTCTGCTGTCGATGGCACTTGGGGCCACGTCCAAGTGCAACATAAGATCACTTCATCACTACCACTGACCAAGGAGTACCATCTAGTGATCAGGGGCCTGTTTCTTTCCCAGCCTCTGCAGAGAAATAATGTTTAAAAAGGATTGCTTGCTCAGAGGGTCTGCAGTCCACCTGTTCTCCCAAACCTTCTGAAAACATTTCGCTGGAATAAACTAGGCCAGTAGAAAGCCGGGCACCTGGACAAGCTGCTAATTCCCTGGAGATCTGCTTCCAATAAATGGCCTTTTGAGATTCTGATAAAAAACAGATCTATGAAGCTTATAGTTACATCCATTTTAATGATGCTGTAAAATGGTGTTTATTATAGCATACATTGTCTTCTTTATGAAGACTCCTGGGAGAAATTTTCATCTGGTCCCAGTGCCATGGAGGGTTGGATAATTAGCAAAGTGTAGGGCCTTTACCTTTATGAGACACATAAACTTTCATATGTGTTTAGTGTGGTGAGGTTTTATTGCTCATTTTTATTTGTATTTTTATTCATTCATTCATTCATTCATCCATCCATTAATTTAAATTTATACTTATTACACACGTATGTATGTGTGTTTATTTCAGTAAATTCCTAAAGCAATTTAAGGACAAGGTTCTCATGGAAGAAGAATATGTATCCATCCTTTGGACTTACCTTAAACACATGCCTTTTGAGAAGCCTTTCCAAACTGTTACTAGGTAGCTGGAAATTCCTGCCTCTGGCTCTCCAGGTCACTTTGTTCTGTAGATTCGTCAGTTGCACTGTGCTGGGATTTGTGTGTTCATGGCCGTCACTTTCACTCCCCGGGGAGCTCGTCACAGAAAACGACAAGGCTCCCTCTGTAGCCCCCAGAACACAGCACGTATCTAGGGACAAGTCGCTCTGAAGTGTTACCTAAGCCTCTTGATCTCCACCTGACTGGTGGATTCTCCACTGTGCTTTGTCTATGTGCAACTTTTGTAACAGCCTGTGGGAGGAGGGGTGGGCGGTTGGAGAGAGGGGTTCATCTGCTATTGAGGCCTTGCAATTCTATTTCCTGGAGTGAAGAAATCTCTTCGTGTGTGTGTGTGTGTGTGTGTGTGTGTGTGAGAGAGAGAGAGAGAGAGAGAGGGAGAGAGAGAGAGAGATTAATCAAGACATATCTCAGTTACTGAACGGGAAAAGACTTGTAAGTTGGATCTGACCCACAAAATTACAATGTGTCTGTGTTGTAGAACTAGGTGCTCTTTTGTATCTTTTCTTAATAAGTCTGTGACCCGGCCATTCTCTTTTTTGAATTTTAGAGCAGGTCTATGGGAGATAAAAAACATGCCTGGGAGGTTTGCTTTCTAAACCACAGCTGGTTCCGATATTTTTTTCTTTCCTGACTTGCTTTTAATTCCATCTTTTCTTCAACCACTTCCTTTTTCCTTTCTAGGAGCAATACAAAATTCAGACACACTCTGTGGTTGCGTTTTGGTGACTTTAGCAGAATGTCAGCAGAAAGCTGAGAATTCTCCTCCCTTCAGGCTGGTAATGGAGGGTGATGATGTCCATGGTCCCCAGCCCTCCCTCTGGACCTGTGATGTGCTGCCATGGAGTGGACTGTTAACATCCCGGGATTGTGGAAGAAGCCAGCTTTCAAAAGCATCACCGAGTGACCGTGGGAAGAAATGGGCATCATGGACTTGCGTCACAGCCGGGGGCTCCTCACTCAGTTGTGGGCTGCTTTGGATGCTGAGCATCCTGGGGCAGGAAAAGTTGGGGAGGGCACAGTGGAGATCCCTAAGAGGACAGTACTGGCTATCTTGCCAACATATTAAGGGGAACTCAAGACTTTAATTTGACTTAAAAACTCTTATAATAGCTATGCTCTCTGAGCTTCTAAAAATGGAACAAGTCATTCCGGTTATTCTTTTTAACAAAAACAACCTGGAAAATTGTTACAAAGTGAATGTGTATGACCCCCCAAAATTCATGTTGAAATTCCAAGTCCGTGTGGGGCTGTATTTGGAGATGCACTCCTTACAGCGGTAATTAAGGTTAAATGAGATCATAAGGGTGGAACCTTAATCTAATGAGATTTGCATCTTTATAAGAAGACTGCACAAAGAAGACGTCATGTGAGCACACAGAGGGACTGCAGTCGCTTGCAAGCGAAGAGAAGAAACCTGAGAATGAAATCTATCTTGACAGCACCTTGATCTTGGACTTCCAGCCATCAGAACTGTGAGAAATAACTTTCTGCTGTTGTTTAAGCTACCTGGGCCGTGGCATTTTGTCATGACTGCTGGGGCAGACTAATACAGTAATGCTAGTGAATCTGCTGTTTTTACAAGGAAGCAGAATGTGTGCAGGCTTGGTAGCTAGAAAGACCAGGGTTCAAGTCCTGGCGCCACCATTTGTTTGCTGTGACTTTTAGGTGAGTTCCTTTTGCTTCTGCACTATGTTCTACCATGTGTAACATGGAGAGTATTATTTGATCTTCAGTGTGAAGGTTAAACGAGATAACAGATAAAATGCAAACTAAATGTGGGGCTAACATAACAAATTGTCTAGCAGATGTCATTTATCAAGCATCTGCTTGGCTACAGTAGTGCCACCGGATGTGGCCACCTCCTGATCCTCATTTCCACCCCAGAATTGGTGGCAGGAGGATTGGGGGTAGGAATCTTGCTTCTGATTCGTTTATCTTCATAAACTGGAATCAAAATTAAAAAAAAATCTTCCCCTAAGTAATTACCCTATTACCTTAGGACAACAAGCCTCATGTTATGGTCTTGCTGAGTTAGTATAAGCAAAATTTTATCTTTCAAGTTTCCCACAGGAAGGAGAGGACACCTTCAAACAGGATGAGAGAGGCCTGAAGGTAGGTTAACAAAGAGACTAGTTCCAAAACTACGGATTCCAGGAAATACCAAGGAATAGTGAGGTGGCCCCAGGGCGTAGCAACTATGGTGAGCTGACATCACCTCCAGGTCTCCCGCAGTAAGGGGACGGAGCAGTCCACACAGGTGGCTGGGCTAATTGCCCAGAGAGGGAGATCTGGCAGGAGCTGTGACTGGGGCTAGAGGTACACAGCCCACTCAGGGTGCCTTGGCAGGGAGGGAGCTAAGGGTTACAAACATCCAGCTTCCTTCTCTTTCTATCTTCTGCTCCCCTGCTGTCCTCCAATTGGATGAACCCAGCCTGAAGCTGGGGCCAAGGGAACTAGCGGATAGATCCCATCTTAGTGCCCCAGGGCACCCAGCAGAGTGGAGGAGGGGAGAGTGAAACTGGGAGGGTAAAAGGAAGTGGTTCCGGACAAGAGATCTTCTCAACTTCTCTGGAAAGAGAGAAACTCTACACTGGATTCATCCAGGTTTGGCTCTAGATGCTTTAAAAGAATATAGAACAACCTCTCTCTTCCCAAACTTAACTTTCCAGTTTAATGTCTGTCTTAGAGTGATACATTTCTACCTTAGAGCAGAGAAGACTGCAAAGACACATGATTTAAGAGAAGAATTAAAAAGAATGGGCTTAATGAGTGAAACCTACTTTCTCCATTACATGGGCTTGTCCTGCCAGTTCACCAATGTCTGAGGGTCCTTCCAGCATTGTGAGCTGGGGACATCGCCCGTCCATACCTCCTGGTCTCTGGAAGTAAAAGTGCACTTCTTTGGACACTCTTCCTCTCCCTTTTTAACTGAACTTTTTAGTTCAAGTTCATTGTAGGCTCATATAAAGTTATAAGAAATACTACAGAGAGATCCCAAGTACTCTGTGCTCAGTTTCCTCAATGACAACGTACTGCAAAACTGTAACATAGTGTGACATAGAGCAATGTCACAACCAGGATATTGGCATAGATAGAACCCACTGATCTCATTTGGATTTCCTCAGCTTTGCTTCTGCTCCTGTGCGTGAGTGTGTGTATGTGTCTGTGGGTGTATTAGTTCCATACAGCTTGATCACGTGTGTATATTTAGCTGTATATCAAGTTTTCACATGCTTAGGTTTGTGTATCTACAACCCAGGCAAGTTGTAGATAGTTTGTTCAGCAAGACGCTCCCGTTGCTCTCTCATATAATCACATCTATTCCTTCCTGCCTCCACCTCACTGCATCTCCCATCTTTAATTCATAACAACTCCCAATCTGTCCCCCATTTCTGTAATTTTGTCATTTCAACCGTGTTATATAAATGTAACCAGTAGGGTTTTTTCTCAGTGTGATTCTTGGGAAACTCGCACAAATCACTCTATTTACCAACAGTTCTCTCCTTTCTATTGCTGAGCAGTATTCCACTGTGTGGACGCTCCACGTTGTTTTGGCCATCCATCCGTCCAAGGTCATCTGGTTGGTTTCCAGGTTTTTGCTATTATAGAAAACAAAAAAGCTGTAAAAGTTAGTCTTGTGCGGGTTTTTGTGTGAACGTGGATTTTCATTTCTCTGGGATAAATGCTCGAGAGTGCAACCACTGGGATATATAATTTCACGTTTAGTTATAAGAAACTGCCAAACTTTTTGCCAAAGATGCTGTACCATTTTACATTCCCACCAGCAAAGCATGAGTGATCCAGTTTCTCTGCATCCTCACCAGCATCTGGTCTGTAACAATTAAACTTATCTTACCCATTTGAATAGGTGTGTGGGAATATGACATTGTGATTTTAGTTTTCATTTTCATAATAGTTAATGGAAGAACATCTTTTAATGTGCTTCTTTGCCACCTGTATATCCTTTTCAGTGACAAAGCTGTTCATGTCTTCTGCCTGATTCTTAATTGATTGTTTATTTTTACTCTTTTGAGAGTACTTTATATATTTCAGATGTCGATCCTTTGTCAGATGTGATTTTCAAATATTTTCTCTCAGTCTGTAACTTGCGTCTTCATCCTCTTAACAGGATATTTCACCGAGCAAAAGCCTTTAATTTTGGTGAGGTCTAATTTAGTTTTTTTTTTTTTTTGCTTTTGATATTGAAACTACAGCTCTTGATTGGCCATTTGGCTGGCCTAAACCATTATCCAGTTCTTATGCTTCCGACACTATGCCATGTTTTTGTAAATAAAGCTTTATTGAAACACAACCATACCTGTTCGTTCACATCTTTGTATGGCTGCTTTTATGCTACAGCAGCAGAGTTGAGGATTTGCTACAGAGACGATATGGCACTTTAAGAAAAAGTTTGGAAACATCTGAGTTAGTGCATAGTAATTGTTTCAAAATTATAAAAACTATTTCATAGGCAACAGAAAACTGAAACATAATTGTTATAACTTTAATAAAAACAATGTAAATTCATACTCATGTTATAGTCAAAACTATGTTAACTTACAATTACTTAAGAACTTGAAAGGAAGGGAAAATAAAACTGATAGTTAGATTTGGGGGATTCTAAGTGGTTTTCCTTCCCTGAATTTCTTGTATGAAAAAAAATCATTGTGCAATAATAATTATCATTTAAAAATCATGTCGCCTCTTCAAGAGTTCAGACTTTGAGGTCGTCTCTGGGTATGGCTGCGTCTCTAGGGAACAATCCTACAGGTGATTAGGAAGTCTCCTCCTTGGACAGCTGTTCTGGAAGTGAAGACACTCACAGATGGAAGGGTAAAATGAAGTCCTTTTCTTTCTCCCCTTCCAGCCACTTCAAGCAGAGCCAAAGCATTTCTGGCTGCAGAATGAGCTTGGGCTTATTTGATATGCAAAACGACTACCCAACAGTGGCAGTAGGCTTTTTAATAGAGTCATTCTTAGCTGTCAGAAGTGAATTTATATCAGTACATTGATTAGTTGCTGAAGACACGCAAAACTTGTATTTCTGACAAGATTGGGACTATAAGACTATAGTTAATAGCTTTATTACTGTTGTGTACACCTTGAGTTTCTGGCACACGTACACACACACACAACCACTAAGAAGGTCAAACAAAATTTACGTGGGCTATGTCTCCCAGGCTGAAAGTTTTTAATCTTTGCCCCAGAAAATGGTTTGGAATAAAAAAACTCTTAATGTGACTACCTAGCAGACAGATGATGTCTTTGAATCAGATGCACCATTTTTTCTACTGAGTCTATTAAACATCCTACAAGCCACTGTTGGGGTGTTGCGCTGTCTGTATCACAGGTGATGTGTAGCGACATGACAGTAACTCCCTAGCTGTGAGTTCACATACCTTGGAATTCAGAGGGGTCCGAGCGGCCATTCCCAGAGCTCTACCCTGGGTGCGCCTTTTCTCCCCAGTATCCTGGTTCCACGGTGGTCCAGCTGTGGCTGGTACACATCTGATACAGATGAAGTCAGCACACGGAAGGTGGTTGAGTTCACTACAAAGCACTTCACTTATCTGGGAGGTCTTCATCATATTAAACAAATCCAATTTCCCTGTTAAGTATTCTTGTTGACCCTTTGGAATTCTATAACAGCATCTAATTCCTCTTCTGCTTGATGGTGCTAATTATTTCAATAGAGCTACCAAAAGATCTTAAGTCTTATGATCTCCCTGCAAAGCAGCGACAGTCCCTTCATGGTTTCCAGATGCTCCATTTACCGCAGATGGATCCTGGGTGTCAGCAAAAGCTACTTTGAAATGTGAACAGAGAGCTCTGGAATCCTGTGGGCAGCACGGGCACTGGAATAAACAGGTGAACGACTACACAGCTGGGGACACTGAAGGAAACCCGGAGTTTCACTTGCTCCTCAGCTTCCTCATCATGGGCTTCAGAGTGAGCTTAGCATCACCTTACGTTCCTTAGCTATTGTACCCACATTTTCTAAGCCACGTTTTCCTTTGTCTCATCCTTTCCCAGCTGACTTATATATAGACTTAGATGTAGTAATTTGCATGTCTATTCTCCTTTAACTGTATTAGACACGACTCATTCTTCCAACCCATTTAAGTATTCCTGTCAATTTTTAACTCATTTGTTTATTCATTCATTCAACGGATGTGTGCTGAGCACCCATTCTTTGGCCGAGTGCTGAAAAAAAAATGGTGGAGATACTTGGAGATTAATTCCAGTTCTTCACCGGATTCACTCCCACTTCAAGTTTTGTATCATCGGTGAAGGTGATGAGCATAACTTCATGTGACAAAATGACCAAGTGAGATTATGTTCCAGATGTAGAAGGAGGTTTGGTTTGAGTGCCTCTTAATCTAATTTACCACATTAACGTGTTAAAAAGAGAAAAAAATATTTTTAATAAAAATAAATGTAGAAATCCAATTTGATACAATAATTTACTTTTACTTTCATGTTAAGATAAAAAAAAACAACCCTTGGTTAATCAGGAAGATAACTCCTTAACCTGATAAAGATTATCTTCTAAAAAATGACAGCAAGTCTCAGATACACTGTGACTAATATAGAAGCATTTTGTTTAAGGTTATGAGGGAGATATGGATGCCTATTCTCATTGCTTTGTCTAACACTGTACTGGACACTTTAACCAGTACCATAAAGCAATGCAAAGAAATAAAAGGTATGATGATGAAAAAGGAAGAAATAAAAAGATCATCATATTTAAACAATATGATTGTTCACATAGAAGCTCTGAGATAATCTATTTGTAATATTACTACAAATAATAGAAATCAGTAATGCTGCTATATATAAGATCAATGTGTAAAAATAAAAAATGTTCATGTATAGCATACACAATTAGGAAATAGGACCTAATACATATTATTTTAAGCAGCAAATGAAAACTGCAAATGGCTCAGGAATACGACACTTTCCCTGAGTGTGATACCTCAGGGAAAAATTATAACACTTTGCTGAAGGCCCTAAAAAGAAAAGAAAATCTAAGAGAGAGATTTATTGTGTTTATGGATAGTAAGAGCCATAGTGTAAAGATGTCAGTTGCAAAGAACCCCAACCTGTGGGGAAAGCACAGCATCAGAAGCATAAGAATTTGATTATGGTTCAGCCCAGCCACATACAACATCATGCGTTCAAAGGACCAGCAGTTGGGGTGACAAGATGGCCAACATTTGGTGGACGAAGGGGATAGGGTTAGCATATTAAATAAAGATCTCTTTCCAGTAGAGAAATGGAGAAACTAAAAAAAAAATCTCAATCGTAAGAACTGTATAAATATGATGGAGTGAGAAATAAAGGCTACTGCTCTGCGGCCGCATTGTATATAGTCAGGGTCCTAATAGGAAACAGATGGCAAACTCAGATGTGATAGTTTGGGGAGAGGTTAAAAGACTATTTATAGGAACGTGAGCAAGGTAAAGGAAAACCAACAGTGAGGGAGAAGTAGCTGGGGAATAGCAGTGGATGAAAGCACCATGCCCCTGGGCTAATGGAGCGCAGGGCAGGGACTGCTGGTGGAAATTAAAGAGAGAGTAGTAGCTGTAAAATGTCCACAGATTGTAGTTGTGCCTTCTGGTAGAGAAACACAGTCACTGCTCCACTGTGGCCCAGCGGAGAGGGATCTAGGGGAACAAATGTCACAGTCTCACCTTCCTCTCACTCTCTAGTCACCTGCTGGGGGCTTTCACTGACCGACTCCCACCAGAGCCAGAGATGCCAGTGGTATAGCCCACAGCAGTCAGTATCCCAGAGCACAGAGGAAGGTGGAGGGCAACCAGTGGGTTTGGCAAGGCAAAGGGAGACTAACCAGCTAGCTCACAACAGCAGCTCTCCACCATGCTTTTACGGTAGCAAATCTATTTGCAGATGCCATTCAATGGGGAGAATCAGCTCTGAAGAACAGATGTCTCTTTCACTTTATCCCCAAACAGAGCCTTCTGCAAAAGGGTCTCAGTGTCTATTGCTGAACTGGATTGGGGAAAGCAGGATCTGATCTAAGAATCAGTCCTGTGGTGAACAGATGTGAGGACCTGAGTACTTGCCTACTTAGTGTAGCTGTGTACTCTGAGCAATGAAGTCCGATCTGTTGAAATTCATTTTGCTACATACCAATGTACCCAGGTAACTCCAATTAGGAGGAGTCCCTGAACTGGACACATGTTGTACTCTCATTTCATTCTCCTTCCTACTGCTGCACCAACCACAGGGTGTCACAGGGCTTTCTGCATGAATCGTCTTCATTTGGATCTCAGCTCCGGCATTAAGCAAATATTTATTGAGTGCCTGCTGTGTGCAAGATACTATGCAGGCACAGTGGGAATGCAGCGATGAATAAGACAGTCCTTGCCCTTGACACCTTCTAGCTCGGTAAGAGATTTTAAAAAAGTTCATAAGAAGCTACAATACAAGGCTTTATTTATTGTTGACTCCCTCACCCCTGCTTTTTCCAAGCTGCTTCTCAGTGGATGATATGGTTGTTGTCCCTCTTGTTTGTGCCTGATGTCTTGATCTCTTGGCAAACCTTGTATTAGACAGCCTCTGATTCTGTGGTTTATGGAACTAGAAGCTGGAGGGGGTTTAAGGAGCAGCCTGTTGCCACTGAGCAAGCGACTTCTTCCTAACTGCATCATGCTTCTGCTGAGGGTGGGGTGGGCGTCAGAACGTGGGCTTACTGCCAGGGGTGTCCAACCTGCAGCCCACAGGCTGCATGCAGCTCAGAATAGCTATGAATGTGGCCCAACACAAAAATTGCAAATTTACTTAAAAAATTATGAGTTTGTTTTTGTGATTATGTGCCACAATATATTTAACGTGTGGCCCAAGACAACTACTCTTCTTCCGCTGTGGCCCAGAGGCATCAAAAGGTTGGACATCCCTGGTACTCCCTAGTGTCTCACACCGAGTAGCTTCACGCCAAGAGGAGTGCCATTGGCATGGCAAGAGAGCTGTGCAGACTTCCAAGGTGTGCTTGGGTGTAACTGTTAGCCTGAACACATGTGGCTGTGGCATTTAACTCTTGCGGTTCTGGACTCTTGAAGTGACCTTGTCAGAGACTGCAATTTTGCCTTCAGCTATAACATCCTAGCAGCAGAACCCACCCACTCAGAGAGAAAGGACGTGTGAAGGGGAAGAGTGTTTCAACAGGGGACGATGCCTTTGCAGTGAGCTCTGCTCTGCCTTAATATTTTCTTTTTATGGCCCTTAGCTAGTTAGCCCCAGAATTCTCAGCTCTTTCAGGCATGGCCACCACCCGAAGACTCCAGCAGAAAAAGGTCCCAGCTGGCCACAGGCTCATCTCAACCTGCGTAAGGCACCTGGAAGCTCCAGCACAGAGCATGCTGGGTCTGACCTTGGTTGTTGTTTGTGTTACCAGAAACCTAAGGGCTAGTGGGTCTGGGTTCAGGCTGTACCCCTTACAAAGCCCCTGAAATCCAACCTGCCATGTACCTTCTCTCTTGGTTTATTCAACCCAGCGCCTCCTAAAGTGGTCCTCAGAAGAACTAGTAGAATTTAGAAAAAAAAAAGGGGCGTTCTATGGTCAGAACAGTTCAGGAGACACTGCCCACCCTTTCCTCTTTTGAGGGTGCTAATCTATATATTTAGGGCTCTGAGAAGTCTTGTAATCACCAAGAAGAAAGGGAAAAAAAGGCTCATTGCAACGAAACTCACAATTTACAAATGTATTTGCTCATATACTCCCCCTCCCTTTAAGGAAAACCATACATGCTGGGTCAAAAGGCACGCAGTAGGCGCTCAATGGATATTGGCTGCTGCTGGCTATTGAAGATCTGCTGTGAATGCTACAGCTTTCAGGAACAGGAGTTCCGGAAGCTTCCTTCATGACTCTGCCTCTCACAGTTGGTCCCCACACCCATGAGCTTCTGTGACACCCGCCCAGTAGCTGCTCAGTGAAAACCCCATAAATGCCTGCATGGGGCAGTGCGTTGCAGCCAGGCACAGCAGACGGGAAGCAAGCTAGAGGTGATGCCTTGAGGGGTGGTTTCCATGGACACTGCCCAGACCCCAGATCCCAGAGGCCCACGCAGGCATCTGCATCTGTTTTTCCACTCCACTTGCTCCTTCAGGCCCAAACTGGGGTCTGGGGATTCCTGTCTGGGCTCTGCCGTTAATGGGTTGTGTGACCTTTGGGCACTTACTTAACTTTGGGGTCCTGTTTCCTCAGCTGTAAAATGAGGGGCTTGCATTGGGTGGCCCCAATGGGCCTGCCAGCTCTGCAGCTCTGTGAATTTTGCAAGCACAAAATTGTACGTCCCCTCTCCATGCCTTGTTTTGCAAATAAGAGTGTGAGTCCCCCAAATGGGGTGGTCCATAGTATGGATGGACGCAGGACCGCTTAAGGAGGAGTTGCAGTCCCTGCCTGTACTTACTTGTGCCTTGCTTCATTCCAAAGCTGAAATCTGCTCATTTTCAAACATCTGGAAGAAGCACACACAAACAAAATTAAAGATCCGAAGGAGAAGCTGGCCACAGGGAAGCAGAGCCTTAAGCAGCTGCTATAAAGTGAAGAATCAAGAGGCTGCCAGGAAAAGTGTAAGAGCAAGGTCTGGTTTGAATCTCCGCACCCCCCGCTTAACCTCACTTGATCTCCGTTTCTTCCGTCTCCTTAACTCCTAGCTCCCTGGGTCATCCTGAGGAGGAAATGAGAAGCCGAGTTGCGCAGACGACCCAGGAGATAGCCCTGCTCTGCAACCCACTCACTGTGACCTTGAGTAAGTTCATTACTCACACTGTGCGTGTTTCCCCTTCTAGGGTTTCGAGGATCAGGGAGACAATACAAAGTGCCTCCCTCATTGTAAGCATCCAGTAAACGTTAGTGATTCCTGGCAATCTTATTGCAGTAGTCTGTGTGCTACTATCGCTATTGTTGCTTGTATCATACTCAGTAAATTTTGGTTCTCTCCATCCATCTTTACTCTGTTCTTTACATTTCCAGCTTCATAGATTATTGCAAACCGTTGGCCAGTTTCTTGCTTATAAACATAAGGGTTGGCCAGATGCAAGCGAGGTCTTGATATAAATAAAACAAAATAAAAATATAACCTGATTTCCTGAGTCACTTAAAGTTTCCTTTACAAACAAACCCATTTCTTGAATCATTTGATTCTTTGGTTCCATTGAACCTGGTATTTATTTGCCTGTGTGTTTTAGTCTCTGGAAGTGTGAGATGAAGTCAAGGAACTTCCTCTTCTGTATCC
>CM052547.1:78570679-78590447 GCA_028533065.1 Trachops cirrhosus
CTCTAAGGCTGCACTCCAGTAGGCTTTGCTACTACTCATATCTGAAAGCCATCCTTACCGATCCCTGTGCCATAATCCGGTAACCTAGGACGCAAGGTTACGGAACGCTTGGGAAACCTGGACAAGGAGTGAAGTTAACTCTGTAACTCAAACTGCCCTGTTGGTTTATGGCTTTCAGGGAAGCTACGCAGACACAGATAGACACCAGTCTAAATTTAGCTGCCCTTGTCCTTCCACTGTAAACTTCATCGAGGCATCTGCAAACTGTGGAATGCACAGTATTCCGTGGAGAGGTCTCTGTTTTTGGTGTTGTAATGGGAATCAAGTCCTTCTTTGTTACTCAGTAAACTTTTAGTGACAAAAATAACCTTCATATGGCAGGTTAGGCAGGAGTTTTACTGAAAGATCAGTGACAAGGACTGGCTCCAGAAAGATAAATAACCTTCATTTCACATGGCAACCTAATGACAGATGAGGACAGATGGTGACAACCCTCAACTTGGAATTCTGCTTGAATCAATCAATCAATCAATCAGCAACTATTTATCGATCTCTTATTTTGGCTAAGAGCACAGACCTTGGAATCAGATGTCTGAATTCAGAACCCAATTTTTCCATATACCAGTGACTTATCCTTGGGAGATTTTCAAAACTGCTCTGAACTTCAATTTGTTTTTCCTTTAGATAATAAGGAAAATAATTGTATTTAATCTGATGGGTTGTTGTGGGGACCAGATCAGATGTAAGGTCTCAGCAAGTGCTAGCTACTACTCTTGTCATTGTCTTTGATATTATTGTTGTGGTTGGTGGTGTTGCTGTGATTGTTGTCACTTATGGGTATCCCAGGGTAGTACACAGGCTTCCTTTCTTTCCAGACTGATGTTACAGCATTTTCCAGAAATGGGTAAGGTGAGCTTCAAAATAACACCCAAGGTGGTGCCCTGCCCTGTGAAGCTTACTCTAGGTACTTAACATTTCTAGTTTTCTGATCCCCTAGAGAAACACAGCAGTCTTAGCCTGTGAGGACCCTGTGGGGAGAAAAGGGACAAAAAGAGTAATTGGGCACAAAAGTGAGGTGAAGAGACAGGAAGGCAGGAGAGGGAAGGGGAGAGAAAGAGAGAGGGAACATGGATGGAAAGGGAAGGGTTTTATTGTAAAAAAAAGGAGATACCATAGATTGTTGCCTCTACTTTTGCAAAGATTCATTTACTCATTTAAAAAATACTTACAGATTGCTATGCCAGGCATTATTCTAGGTTGCTGGGAGGGTGGGCAGAGGATACCGAAATGACTAGGCAATCTGAAGCCTCTGCCTTCATGAATTTTATATTTTATGGGGGAAGGAATGGGAACAAGAATAAAATATCATCAGATCCATAGTTTCACATATTAGCAAATGCGATGAAAAAAACCAAATCTGGGTGAGTTACTAGAGGTTGGCTTAGGGAGGGTGAGGGGACCTAGTTTATTTAGATCATGTGGTCGGTCAGGAAGGGCATTTTCAATTGCTAAAGATAGGTCCAACTTGGTTAGGGGACTGTTCTTACCCAGTATTGGAGTTTCATTCTATGTTGTGCCTCGAACTGGCCTGTTTGCTCTCCCTGGCCTTTTACAAGCTCTTCTGCCCAGAAGAGGTCTCCAGCCTTTTCTGTGGTGGAAATTGGGAGTGAGACTTTGGGAGTATTCAGAACTCAGCTAATCTCCTCTCCTTTTAAGGAAGAGCGGGGTGCCTGCAAAGAACCTGTATTCCAGTCTGCTTCTTCACGCTTTAAGTTTTACGAGGAGAGGCCTCCATGTTCTTTCTAACTCTGGTGTTCAATATTAGCAGGCCCTCATGCCTTCAATACCAGCCTGCACGTCCTAAGGCTGTGATTCTTCTGAAAGTGTGGCGTATGGACCTGTGGCATCAACATCACCTGGGGACTTTTTAGCAATGGGATTTCTCAGGCCCCAACCCAGACCACCTGAAGCAGAGACTCTGCGGGTAGGGCCCTGCAATCTGCATTTTATCAGTTGCTCCAGGTGATCCTGATGAGTGCTCAAGTTCGAAACCACTGTTCAAGTACAGTTTCACTGCTTGTCAGTGCTCTGTGTGTTGAAAGGGTTTGCATTCCCATCTGCTTGAAGTCAGCAACAAAGAGCATAGAACTTGAATGTCAGAAGCTTTTGCGTTTCTTTTCTCTCTCTCTCAGGGTTCCTTACCCTTGGCACTAATGACATTTGGGGCTGGTTAATTCTTTATTGTGGGGATTGGTCTTGTGCGTTGTAGGATCTTCAGTACCATCCTTGGCCTGTACTCGGTGGATGCCAGTTGTGACAATCAAAATGTCTCTCCATAGATCACCAAATACCCTCTTGGATGCAAATTGTCCCTGGTTGTGGACCGCTGGTCCATCTGCATTAGTTGAGTGTATAGCTTTTTGACTGTTCTTAGTGATCACTAAGTGAATGGTCTTCCTTAAAGAAAAAGACAACACCTACCTCACAAATTGTTGGGAGGATTAAATGTAAACATCTAAAAAGTCTTAGAACAATATGTATCTTAGCACAGTTGTTACATGAACTAGGTATAATTGCTGTTATTTCAATTATTATTGTAGATGAATAATATATAGACCATGGAAGTCCATGTAAGAGTTAGAAATAGTTAATATTATTACTTTAATTGTTCTTAGTCTCTTTATCTCATGAAATGTCTATAGAGAAGTTAGTTGTTATTAGTTTATTATTGCTCTGTTCATCACACGAAAGACCTGAGATTGCCTTTATTTTATATGTGGCACTGCTGGATCTTCTATGAGGGGAAAGGATCATTTTGCCTGACTGTATACTCCTTCCACAAAGAAAAAGGCACATTATGAAACCACTCTCCTACTTCCCCACTCCCACTGAGGAATACTCATATATATCTCAGCCCTCCAAATCTTGCACTTGCTCAACACAACCTGCTTTCAAAAAGAAAAACAGGTTCTTTCCTCACTGCTAGCCCATCCCATGAATGTTGTGATCCACATATGAACATAGAGACTCTGTTACAATAAATTCCTCATAGTGTGCCAGGATGGACAGCTGCTGCCCACATCCTTAACTCTATAATAGCAAACATCTGAATAAGGAGGGAAAAAATCAGTAAACCATCCAGATGTTTTGCTCAGGCTTTGCCACGCATTAGAGTTGTGCAACATCTGGATGACAACCTAGTATTTTGGCTTTCTATTGGGCTGCTTGGGCATTGTGTAGACACAGGCTTTATCTTAACGTGGTCATTATTTACGAGTTCAGAATTTCTAATTCAATTCAAATCCTTGGAGCCTAAATCCACTCACCCTTGGCAAAACGTGAGTATGGGTTTTTAAGCAGTAAGACTTGGAAAGTTTATTAAAAAGTCTCAAAAGGCATTTGGACATCAAATAACCCTCAAAACCCAATGTTTTTGTGATTTAAATGAATCAGAAACATATGGATTAAATTTCCTTTAAATTGCTAGCAAGATTAAAAATCAGGAGAGAAAGAGCTCGGGGCCAAATGTGCTTTGGGTCTTCCAGGACAAAGCACGGGTGAACCTGAGCTGGAGACATAAATAGCACCCACACTGCACCCACACTCCTCCACTTGAGAGACCAGAATTTTGTGCACAGGGCATTTGTTCTCACTCTCAGAGGCAACCACACAGACCACCAAACACCATCGTAATAACAAACACCAACAATTAAGATGCCTGCTAATTTGCAGTTAGCCAAAAACAAACAGCGTACTTCAAAGTCAAACTAAAGATGTCTCTTTATAAAGTTCTGCAGAATCTGAAAGTGATTAAAAGAGAAATTACGTCTGAAAAAGGAGCTGTTTCAAGCATTATTTAACCGTGGGCAGGGGATGGGGCTTCTAACAGCCAAAGCACTCATGCAGCAGCCCAAATTGGGGCTTGTCATCCTTGGGCTCTGTATCAATCTAAACTCAGCTCCAAGGGCTCTAAACTAAGCCAGTGAAAAACCAACCTGAAGACACAGCATGGAGGAGCATGGGAACTTAGTACTCTATGGGGGGTGGTGTCTCTATTTGGTCTCTACTACTCATACAGCTCGAGACTCTTGCCAACCAAACAGCAGGATCAGTTTGATCTTATTAGTGACCAAAATACATCTTCAAATATAAAACATGTGTTTTAATCTGATTGTCTCTTTTATATCAGTTTTTTTGGGGGGTTTGGGGCTCAAATTCTTTGACCTCTCATTTTTGCTTCTTTAGATTAAAATAATAACCCTCTTTTCCTCAGTTCATCGTTCTTGACTTTGACCAGTCCCTGGAGGCAAAGAGATTTTTGAAGAATGAAGCACAAGTCTGACCTTGCTCGATTTTTCCTAATTATCTCTCCTGCAGGCATTTCCTACACTGTCACCTCTCTATCTCCTACCCCACCCCCACTCCGCAGTATGGCTTACATTTAAGGATTTTATTATCATTAAGGGTTGTACTTATTATCTTCCTTTTTCAAATTTCCAATCTGATTTCTCAAATACATTTCAGAAAGCCATTTATTTGTTCAACAAATATTTATTTACTAGGTATATATTCACTGAAGATACACCTATAAACAAGATGATTCACAGTACATAACTAAATAAATGGGTAAATAAGATAATTGAAAATAATGACATGTTATTTAGAATGTAAAAATATGTTGATGTGATGAGAACATTAGTGAGTGCCTGAGTGGTGGGATAGATAGATGGTAAATAGATGATAGATAGATAGATATATTAAGATGCTATGGCCAGGAATAGGTTCTCCGAGTAGGTTGTATTAGACTTGAGCCTTGTATGGAGAGAAGTAGTGAGCTTTATGGAAAGCTGGAGAGGAATGCCCTTGGCAGAGGGAGCAGCAAAAGACAAAACCTTGAGGCGGGAACCAAGATGGTCCATTGAAGGAGCACACGGAGGACTCTGACTGCGAGTGAGAGACAGGACCATGAGAGATTAGGAAGGCAAGCGGGTGCCAGATCCTGTAGGCTCTTGTAAACCACAGTACAGCTCTGCATTTTAATGTGAGGTAAGGATGTTTTCAGTCAAAGCAAGCACGATCTATTTGCTTATAAAAATTTTATTTTGGCTGATATTTGTAGAATGGACTGTAGGGAGCAAGTGTTTATAACAATAGAGATCTGTGGATTCAGGTTATGTCCTGTCCTCTGTCCCTTCATTTAGCTGGGGCATTTGGACATCTCTAATTCATTGTAGTCTCCAACCACAGGAAAAATTGAGTTCTGTTGGCCAACTTCTGTCTTTTGCCATGACAGGGGTGTAAGTGCTTTCAAAATCTTTCCCTGGCTTCTGAGCATTAGGATAATGGTATTCTACTGACTTCTTCAAGATTGCTGGGACTTCGTGATATATAGACCTGCCTAAAAATGTATTAGCAGTTGAACCAACTAATGTGTATTCCACATACAATAAAACAACCTTAAATATCTCATCAGAATTGAAGTCTATTCCTCTGAGGCATTTCTCGATCTTTGAAATGGGTGTAACAATAGAATTTATAGGGTTGTTGTAAGCATTGGAGTCAATGCAGAGAGGAGAGTGTGTAGAGGACTTCAAGTGCATGAAGACAGCCTGGTACTCAGTGAAGGAGTCCTTGGTATGTAGTAGCTACTATTTTTACCTCCAGTAGATTAAAATAATATTTGAACTAATCTAATCAAGATAAGGAGAGACATGGGACAAAACAATTTGTGACTGATGCTGCAATAATGTTTAATGTTCATGAATAAGATTCTATATTAAAAATATAGGATCTTATGACCAACTATGGTTTACTAAAAATTCAGAGGCGGCATTAGTATTAGCAATGCTGTGAATACAGCACAGTTCATCTCCCAGAATCCTTTCCTATTGGTCCTTCACTCTGGCTGTCTGTAGACATCTCACCCTGAGAACACGTATTGCAGTTCATTGTAATCATTTCCCGACAGGAGTAAGAACTACTTTGGAGTAAGAATTAGAGATTGTAGCTTTTAAATAACACGAAGAGGATAAAAATATTCAAATGCCCCCTTCAAAACATTTTGCAATTTCCACCTGCTTCTGATGCTATGATTTTAGCATTTATAATCATATTTTCATATACTTTAAACAGAAGCTGACAATTCCATCTATTACTTTTCTGAGGAAACAGTGATCAGTTTCAGTGCTGGGGGAAAAATAGTCATTCCAGTGAGGACAATTTTAAAGGCGTGTTGAAAGTAATTTTGACTTTATGTGATTATTATGGCTTTAGTCATAATAGGAGAGGCTAAGCAGTGATAACAAATTAATTTTAAAATGAATGAAGATGAACTTCTTTGTCAGGTCACAAGTCCTATAGAAATCCACCCATCGCTCAGATTTCTAGGCTGACAGTTTCCTATGTCAGGACTGGCTGGCCTCTGAGGTCATCACAGAAGGGTATGAGAGAACAGAATGCTTCTTTAAGGAACAGGCCTGAAAGTGGCTTACATTAGCTGTCAGACTTTGCTGCACCTTAGGATCATCAGGGGAGCTTTTGAAAACTTTAATGCCCCAAACTGATTAAACCAGAATTTCTGGGGCTCAGATCCATACATCAGTATGTTTTAAACTTTTTTGGGTGATGCCCATATGAACTGAATTTAAGACTCAGTAGCTTATATCACTTCTGCTCACACTCCATTGGCCAGACTGAATCACATGTCCTTGATCTAACACTAAGGGAGCTTGGGAAATGTAGTCTTCCTGTGTGCCCAAGAAGGGGATTAAAAGAGGAATTGCCACACCTCTATCACTGTGTCTGATGTCTTCATTGTTTTTCATGCTAACTTCAGAATGTACCAACCCCTCCCCAACACATAAATGTAATCCCACTCTAATAATATCATAAAGCCCTGGTCTGGGGCAGTAGGGGAAGTAAGGAAAGAAGTGGATTTTTATGGCCTTTCAGAAGTACTTGCTTTTCATTCTGGTCCCACTCATATTTGAAGTAGGACCCCAGTGAAGGATTCTAATCTTTATTAAAAGAACATTGGGCAGCAAATGAAGAGTTTTAACTGAGGAAATGATCACATTATTTTAATTTGAATCGGCTATGATATGGGGCAAGAGTGGATGGAAGCAAGCCAGTTAGGTGGTCTCTGAGGTCATCCAAGATAAGACGGCTGTGGCTTGGATTAAAGTAATACAGGTAAAGATGTATTTGAGGGAAATTTAGGAGATTGAAGCCATGGGATTATAGGCTGACTGTAAATTGAACAGTAGGAATGTGAGCCCTTCATCAGGACTCATTTTCTTGCATAAACAACCAGATGTAGACTGGTAGAGAGATGGGGGAAGACACTAGGTCCAAGTGTGAATGAGAGAAGTAATGGAGAAAGTGCTCCTAGATTCCACTTTTAAGAAGCATGTCTCAGGCCCTGACCATCGTGGCTCAGCTGCTTGGGGGTCATCCTGCAGTGTGAAAGGTCTCTGGTTTGATACCTGGTCAGGGCACGTGCCTGGGTGCAGGCTAGGTTCTTGGTTGGCATGCCTGCAAGAGGCAATTGATCAATGATGTTTCTCTCCCACATCCATGTTTCTCTCCCTCTCTTTCTCCCTCCCTTCCCCTCTCCCTAAAAATATTAAATAAATATTTTTTTTGTTTTTTAAAAAGAACTTTGTCTCAGAATGACATGGGAAATTGTAGAACTGGGAGTATTGACTTGCTCAGCTATTAATAATTCAATTTTTGCTTCCAACTTGATTATTGCTCTTTTTGTATAGAGCTCCTTGGGCTACCACTCAGATGGGAGAAGGAGGAGGTTAGTATTGGAGCACTATTGTCTTTCTTTATACTTAACTCATGCCTCCTGCCTGGTCTACCTGTCTATCTGCATGCCTGCTTGACTTAAAATTTACATCATGTCAATTATGTTGAAGAACAAAAATTGTAGTTGAAGAATAAAATGCTCAGTGTACTCAGTAGAAGAAAGACTAAGAACCACACTATATTCTTGACATGGTCAGCCTAGTCCTGGCTAAAATACAGTGGCTCAGGAAAATTCCCTTGTAAACCCTTGCTTTCCTGTCTGGTCGGGGACTATGTTGTCTTATGTGACTCAAAAGTTGGAATGGAAGTTTGGAAATATTTTCCCAGGGAGCGGCCTACTTCTTTACGTGAAATTCCCCTTTTCTCCCTCCATACACACACCCTGTTCCCAACACTAGACCTCAAAAGCATCCAGTTTTTCCCTCAATGCTTAATAGATAATCTGATATACAGTAGGTGTTCCATAATTATTTTTAATGAATGAATCAATAGCTTGTGGCCTGAATCAGAAATATCCTTGGAGCTTTCTCTTCCCTGCTCTGGCTGATTCTCAGGGGTTCTCTGAGTAATGCAAGGATGTCCTCACACTGGTTCAATCCACTCTCAACATCTCAAAGGAAAGTTTTTCTCTTATCTAATAGTTTTTTTTAATAGCTATAATTCACATACCATAAAATTCAACCTTTTAGTGTACAGTTCTGTGGCTTTAATATATTCAAAAAGTCATGTAACCATCTAATGACTAACTCCAGCAAATCTCCGTTATCCTAAGAAGGGCCCTCAAATTCATTATCAGTCGCTCCTGATTCCTACCTTTCCCTGGGTGGCAGCCACTAATCTATTTTTCCTCTGTGGATTTGCCTCTTCTGAACACTTTTATGTAAATGGAATCAGCCTAATGTTTTCAAAGTTTACCCATGCCGCACCATGCGTATATCAGCACTCCACTTCTTTTAACGGCTGAATAGTCTACCATCCTATGGATGGATATACCACATTTGGTTTATCCATTCATTCACTGATGAACCTTTGGGTTGTTTCCACATTTTGGCTGTTATGAATAACCCTGCAGTGTTGTAACAGGTTCAGAGTAGTCAGAGAGAGTGAACAGGTACCCCTCAGTTTACAGAAGACTCACAGGGCAGCTGGGGTAACCGAGTGAGTCACTTTTTAATCAAATTCCCCTTTACAAACTTACAAATGTTTTGCTTCTAGGTAGATGGGCTTAATGCAGCAAAATCTTACTTAAAATATGGTGAACTCTCCTTTGGAATCAACTCATCGCTAAAGGAAAACTAGAACAAATCCAATCAGGCAGCTCCTTCTGTGCAATAAAAACCTCAGGTGGTTAGGAGTCTGTGCAATCCTAGTGGGAGAAGTTGTTCTTTTTTTAAAGCAGGATACAGGAAGAGGGAAAAGAAAATTGTTGACTGCACTAGTGACTTAAATGTCATTTCAATGCCCTCATATCATCGAGTTTTCAGTTTCTAACAACTCCTGAACACAGGTCATTCTGATCATGCAAAAAGATCCTCACTCTGAGTTGATGAATTTTTGGATGAGTCTTTCTTGGACCCAAATTATTAATATTTACGTCCTCCCAAATCTGAGCACATGTTTTCCTATGCCATCCCAAGTTAGCATCTCATCTGTCTCCCTCACTGCTCTGCCAAATATGGAAAGATTTGTTGTTTCCTTGATTAGTGTAGCATTCCATAAGGTTTTAGCTCAGTCATTGCATCTTCTCTCTCGCTGAGGCTGCAGCCTCCACACTGATTCAGGAGATGAGTCCTCCTGTATAGAGCCTGGTGCACGGACATCAGGTTGAATGTTTGGGGCCCAGGATATAAAGTTTCTGGGCATGCACCACTTTTGCACATTCCATGTTTGCGGGTGCAAAATTGCACAAGCAAACCGAGCTGCCCACAACTGGCTAATTGCAGAGGCAATCATCGCCCTGGCTCCTTCCAAATGAGCAGGGAGCAGCTAATTGTGCTCACAATTGGCTGATTGAGCTCACAGTCAGTAAATTGCTGCTGCAACTGTGTGTGCATAGAATTTTGCACCTGGGAGTAATCGCGGGCGATAGGGTCTAACACACTTTGAAAGCACATTAAACACTACAACATCCGAGAAATCCAACACCATCCAGCCTGCATGAGGAATTTGAGCTGGGTGGGGGAGACATCCTTCTTCGGCTGGGGTTGGGGTATGTCAGGCCCTGAAGCAAGTCCCTGGAGTACAAGTTACAACTTACGGGTCTGGTTGTGCCACATCATATATCTCTTACCTCACACTCTGAGCTCAGAGCTCAGCCAGCAAAACATCTCCGTCACAGGAAGGGTGGTAGAGTGTGGTGCTTGGAATGGGAGTTCTGAACTCAGGATACCTTGGTACAGACTTAAGTTCTTCCACTTCCTTGCAGGGTTCCTTGGCAAGCTTCACTTTTTGAAAAGTGGTGGCTCTGATAAAAGTGCCTGTGTCACAGGGCTCCTGGGTGGATTATGTGAGATAGTGCCTGAAAACTGTGAGCACGTGATATTTACTCAGTTAATGTTTTGTTTTCTTTTTCTTAAAACTCAGAACATCAGCCCAAGTTTGAACCTGACTTAATGTTCCATGGAGTACCTCCTAGTCTGATTTTGAAGACAATTGTTAATATGCTGGTGTCAGCATTGAAGGGCCTTTTGCTTTTCTCCTTATCGGCTGCACCACTCTGGCCAAGTTGCTTGATTTCTCTAAACCACACTTTACCAACCTGCAAAATGGGGGTGGAAATGTTATCTATCTCATAGGTCAATAGGTAGCCTGTCTCGCAGGCCTGCAGATTAAAGATTACCCGCAGGTGAAGATTAAATAAAACAAGCTATGTGAAAGGGTTAACACTTTGTAAGCACGCTGTAAATGCTAGCTCCTGCTGTTACTATTATTGTCACTAGAAAGCTCTGTGAGAGCAGCATGGCATAGGGCCTGGCATACTGGGGACTTTGAGCTAATATTATTATGTAACTTCTGCCCCAGAATATTAGCTCCTACCCCCTGCCTTGACAGAATGGATCCTTTTATATGGGAAGGTGTGTGAGCTCCGTGGCAAATTGTCTAGGGACCCTCCCAAACCTATATGAGGAGACACATAGATTTTTGAGCCCAGAAAGACACGAGGGCCCAATCCTGTGTCTGCCCTGCCCTGGCTCATTTTTTGGTCCCCGAGAGAGATGGTTTTATAGGGTTCTTACTCTCAGCAAGAAAAAAAGAGATAAGGACAAGCTTTGGCAGGATCCGGAAATTAATCCAGGGGAGGCAGACATTGTGTCTCTAAATGTAATTGAATCTCCCTGGTGTCTGGTGGGGGGCGGGGGATGGGGCACAGACCTTCTGACTTTCAAGTCTGTGGGGTGGGGTGGAGGCTGGAGGGAAGGAATGGGGGGGGGCGGTTGCTGCTCCAGGCT
This sequence comes from Trachops cirrhosus, assembly GCA_028533065.1. Classification (NCBI taxonomy): domain Eukaryota; kingdom Metazoa; phylum Chordata; class Mammalia; order Chiroptera; family Phyllostomidae; genus Trachops; species Trachops cirrhosus. The sequence continues at coordinate 78,581,941 of CM052547.1, forward strand.
AAACAGGCTGCTCCTTGAGCATTTCTTTCCACCCATGGACCCAACTTCCTCCCCTTTCCTCTTTAGGACTGCCACCACTCATCCTGTCCCTGCGGGTGTTTCTGGCCCCCGATACAGCTCCAATGTCGGGTACACATGCTCTTTGCCTGGCTGTCCAAGGATATAAGCACACAGGGCTCTGGTGAAATGGGCTGCCCTGCTGACCTCTGCAGGGGTGCAGGCCAGGATGGAGGGCCCAGGTCCAGAATCCCAGGCTTCTCAGCAGCATTGCTCTTCGTTTCTAACCCTCGCACCACGGTGCATGCATTTGCCAGGGCTGCCGTAACCCAGCACCGCGGGCTGAGTGGTTCAAACAACAGAAAGCTACTCCTCACTGTTCTGAAGGCTGGAATGCCAAGATCAAGGTGTCATCAGGTTTGGTTTCTCCTGAGGCATCTGTCCATGGCTGGCAGATGGCCACCTTCTCTCTGTGGTTTTTCCTGTGGGTATGTGCACCCTGGTACCTCTCAGTGCGTCCAAGTTTCCTCTTCTTATTAGGACACTGGTCAGGTTGGATGAAGACCCTTCTGAAGACTTCAGTGTAACTTAATCCCCCTTTTAACCCTCATCTCCATATGTGATTATAGTCTGAGGTATTTGGGGTTAGGGCTTCAGCTTATGAATTTTGGGGGCCATATAACTCAGCCCATTACACAAGAGATTCTCAGAATTCCCAAGAATTGTTCTTTCCTTAGTGGTGACACCAACTGGACCAAGACCCCAGTTCAGACACTGATTAGAATTGCGTGACCTTGGTAGGCAGGGCACACAGCAAAGCTTAACAACTACGGTGACCCTATGTTTCAGTTTGCCAGGGACTTCCCTGTTTATTTCTATTGTCCCAGTGTACGTACAAGAGCACCCTCTTTCACTGTTAAATATCCTGGTTTAGATGACAAGTTACATGGTTACTGTTCTTACTTTCAGACCTAAATCACAAGATGCTCAGGGTTATCAGGGGACACTGGAGAAGTACCCACCACACTAACTGGTACTTAGTAAGGGTGACTGCCCCTTTTGCTTGCCCCTTCCCATTCCCCACCCCAACTCCCTTGGTCAGGCAGGCTCATTTTGCAGGACCATCCCTTTGCCCAGGATGCATCAAGGTAGACGAGGGAGACTGGACCAGTGCTCATTCCGACCCACCTGTGCCACATGCAGCTGGCATTTTCAGGGTCTCCAGATTGGGTGAGAGCCAAGTTAATGGGCCTCTGCCACCCTAAAAAATTGTTCAGCTCCATCATCAGCAGTTGGCAGTGCCCCGGAATGAATTAAGTTTCCTTGGCTGTAAACAACAGAAACAGTGACTTGATTAAGTGGCAGGAAGTGGGGAAAGAACCTAATTATAAAGGTAGTTCGCAGACTCAATGGAAAAATGAAGCCACCAAACCTAAGAAAAGGAAGAGACCGTAGTGGTTCCTGTGATCTTTGGTTTAGGGATGAATGGGCTGTCATTAATTTTTTTTTGAGAAATTAAAAACTTATATGCATAAACAGAAACAGTAAGTCAAGCATTCATCTCCCTCTACCCAGATTTAACAGAAGAAAGTTGTTTATTTTGCTATATTTGCTTCTGGTGGAGTTTATGTTTTATTATTGTTTTGGTTTTGGGGCTTTTTTTGCTCTTATTTTGTTTGGCTAAATAAATATGTGACACAAAAACAAATGGACTTCTCAGGGTCTACTGCCCGTCCCCTCTCCACTGGTCAGAGGTGAGCACCATGGTGAATTTGCGCATCCATCCCTGCAGGGTTCCCGATGGACACGTGTCTCCGTAACTAACAGGCAGACAGACGGCCCCTGTGTTGACCCTGGTGTCTTTGTAACTCACTTCCCTAGAGGCATGCTCCTGAGGGAGTGTCCCATGGGCAAGCTTTGTGTCACATGCCTATGGTCCGGGCTACATTATGACTTTCAGGGACCTGAGGCAATTTTGCCTTCGTGAGTCTGGTTCTCCATTAAAAAAGTATTGAATATTATATTTTACTATTGCAATGGTATAAAGATGAACAGAATATAGGTTGGTATATATTCATTTTTTCCCTTCTCATTTTCACAGACATTGAAAGTGTTCCCTGGGCTCCTGAAGGGGTTGTGGACACTAGGCGCAGTGCCTGTTGTGGTTAATGGGGAATTTGGCCATCCCCATTTTCAAGGTCATTCAGGGAATAGACAAGGCTGGTGATTGGTATTCCCAACAGAATCACGGGAAGGCCTGCTTCCCTGACATAGTGACACTGAACAGGAAAAATCAGGAGACTTCCACTGTAAGTCATTAAGGGTTCCTCAGTGGCTGGAGTCCACGGTCCAGGTGCAGACACAGACAGTCCTGCTGTGTCACAGGCCCAAACCTTTGTTAGAAATTCCTCTTACCCATCTGTTGAGTAGACTCCAGCTTGGGTCAAGCTTCTGGAGGGGCTCATCTTTCTACCTGTGACTTTCAACTAACCTTGGTCACCTGCAGTTGTCCCTGGAACTCCTGGTGCAGAAGCCCCTTCTCCCCTTCACCGTTTTAAGTTTTTTCACTTGTTCGCTTAAGAGACAAGAGCTGCTGCTGTGTGCTGTTTTTCCGGCACTCCATTTGATCTCTGAGAGATGGGAGGTGAATGAGGCCATGCCCGTGTGCTGAGGGAGATCCTCGTCTTCAGCAGAAACAGACAACTGACTGATGTACAACTGACTGGTGCCGTGTCATGAGGACTTGGGGGTAGCTAGAGGTCATTCTTAGTTCTTCCTGTCCTCGAGAGGGAGTTCTATACCTTCCTGCTCCTTCTGGTCAGACCCACCTCGGCTCATCTTTGGGAGGCCATTGTGCTAGGGCCTAGCTTCTATCCCTGGACGTCTTATTCATCCAGCAATGAGCCCTATCTTATCAATTCTACGATGCACATATTTTAAAAGCTATTTAACCTATCTGAAAATGGGTTAGGATTGATGGCCTCTTACAAGCACTGCTGGCTAGGTGGCAGTTGTGACATAGTTGTCATTTCCTTCCCATGAGTGAACTTGTTCTGAAAATCTTTTGTTGATATTTTCTGATAAGATCAAGAGAGTGTCTGCAAGAAAGTTGCAGAGTGGGGGTCAGCAACCTAGAAGAATACCCCAGAGGCTGTAGCTCTTAACCAGTAATATTGCATATAATTTTTTATGTGTGCCAAGAGCGATAAAATAAATCTAAAAGAGTTTTTAATAATTGGAAGATAAAATTTCTAAGGCTTAAGAAAATATGGTGTCATGATTTAAGTGGTTACATTTTTCCCCTCTCTGAATAGTGAATAAAAATGATGTCTTTAATCAACGGTGACTTAGTTGCTGAAATAAGTCTTATCTGCGAACGTCACAAGGGCCCTCTGGGGACCACCGTTTTCAACAGAGCACAGGGCCTGGTCTGCAGTAGATGTGCTATATGGATGCACTGGATATCTGTCATTATTATATAACTATTGTTTAATATAATATGTACACAAGAGTGAAGGGAGGAACAACAATACACCTGTAAGAGACCTGGAGTGTTTTCCTATTTCTCACACTATGGCTTTAATTGCAAACATCATGGGGCATTTTCTGGAAGGAAAGGTTGGTAAACTTTTTCTATAAAGGACCATGTAGTAAATATTTTAGATTTTGTGGACCATACAGTCTCTTTTTTAAAAAAATATTTTATTTATTTTATTTTTAGACAGAGGTGAAGAGAGAGAGACAGGGAAAAAGAGAGGGAGAGAAACATCGATGTGTGGTTGCCTCTTGTGAACCCCTTACGCCCCAGGTGCCAAGACCAAGGCATGCGCCCTGACTGGGAATCGAACCAGCAACCATTTGGTTCACAGGCCCACACTCAATTCACTGAGCCACAGCAGCCAGAGTAGGACCATACAGTATTTGTCTCAGCTACTCAACTCTGCTGTTTTAAAGTGAAAGCAGCCATAGACCATATGCAAATGCATGGGTGTGGCTGTGTTGCAATACAGCTTTATTTACAAAAACAGGCAGCTGGCGGGATTTGACTCATGGACCTTAGTTTGCCAACTGCTCAAAGCAGTGGGTTTCAAACTTGAGATGGTAAAATAGTGGCCCAGTGAACTTACTAAGTTTTAGATTTTTGAGCACACTTCTAGATGGCCCTAATAGAGATAGTGGTCTGTTTTTAGAGAAACGCTTCTATAACGTCTTGAAGAATTAGTTACTCTTGAAGGTATCTGCAACTCTTCTAGAAACTGTCCTTACAGTATGGGCAAGAGCCTGGATAAGCAGAGGTCAGAATCTCTTGACGCCTTACTTACCCTAGCATAAATACATTTCCCCTTCATTTGGATGGTGTCTGGAGCAGCCATATGTTACTAGAAGTTAAATTAAATGGGAGAGCTAGGCAATCTTTTCAAGAAGACAGATGTCTCATCACTCACCTAAGATGAAGGATAAATGGTCCAAAATTGAAATTATACCCCCTTTAGCTTTATGGTCAAGAGGAGACTCTTTCATAGGCAACCAAAGTCCTGGTGGCCATGGCTGGGCACAGGCTGGGTTCGTGCCCAGAGAAGAAACCACTGCAGACCAAGCCTTGTCCACCGATGCCAGAGCCTGATGCGGCTGCCACATGTGCAGAACTGTGCAGACCCACATCAGACAAACACTGAATTCAAAGACCTGAGTCAGGCACCTCTTCAATGAGCCTGTTAGAATGGCCCTCTCCAAGGAATCACTTCTTTTTTAGGAAATGCAGCCTCCTTAGATTTGTTTGCTTATTTGTTTGCGAGACAAGTAAATGGTTTTGAAATATCTGTGTGAGATTTTAATCTGGATAATTGTCTTTAAATACATCTTGCCTGGGGGTTATAAACCTCTTCAATACTGCATATAATCAGGGAAATGCAGGGAGTTCAAAATCATTTGATAATATAATGAGGATAACTTTTATTTGCTGGGCACAAGGCTAAGAACTGCCCTGCATTGATCTATTCAGCTCTTATAGTAGGTTCTACAGTCACCTCCTTGGTGCAGAGGAGGACGAGAGGTTCTGAATGTTTAAGTAGCCACGCAGGGTCACTAGCTAGTAAGCATCGGAGCCATGATTTAAGCTCAGACATTCTGACTCTTCATCCTAAAACATTTCTAGTTGACAAAACATTTTACTGAGACAGCACAGCAAGAGAGTAGACCCATTGTAGCTGTTCAAGGGGAGAAAACCAGGATTGCCCCCTGACTGACACTGGGAGAATGCCCAACTAACCCTGAAGGACAGGGCCACTAGGATGAGGGTGACCAAAATCTGGCTTGTGTTCGAAGGAACAAGGAGGAAGAGCTAGTGGTGGATGACTGACAGGCTTGCTGTGGGTGAGAAGCTCTGTGACATCCATTTGTTTAAATTAAAATCTCAGGCATCGGCTTTATTAAAATGGGAAACAAAAAAATTAATATCAGGTGCTGTGAGAATATGGAGCAATTGGAACTCTTGTACATTGCTGGCGGGAATGCAAAATTGGTACAGCCGCTCTGGTGAACAGTTTGGCTGTTTCTTAGACAGTTGCACATTTAATCACAATACCCAGAATCCCACTACTACATATTTACCCAAAGTAATGAAAATATACAAGGTATGTTAACACAAGAAACGGCACATGAATGTTTAAATCAGCTCTGTTCATTGTCATGCCAAATTGGAAAGCACTCAAATATCCTTTCACTGGTACATGGATAAACATGCGGTGGCCTGTCCATGCAATAAAATACTATTCAGCAGTGAAAAGAAATGAACACCTGTAGACGCAACAGCACAGGCGAATCTCAAATGCATTTTGACTAGAAAGAGCCAGACTCAGAAAGTGAAGCACTGTATGATTTTAACTGTATGACAACCTGGAAAAGATAAAGCTGTAGGAACCAAAAACAGATCATTGGTTGCCAGGGCTGGGAGTAGGTTGTCTCCAAAGGGACGTGAGGGATTTTGGGGGACAGGGTGGGTGGTGGAGCTGTTCTACGTCTTGACTGTGGTGGTGGTTACATGACTATACACTTGTCAGACTTCATAGAATTGTACACACATGGGTACATTCTGCCATATATACAATACAGCTCAGTAAATGTGACTAAAGTCAAGTCTGGCAGCAGCTGGGATACAAGACGAAGGTCCATCTCCTGGGACCTAATCTGAAGGAGTTGTGCAGTTGACGACATTGGTCCTCTGGAGAGAACAATGTACAATTTGCACCCCAGAGGTCGTTGGTGGAGGCCCAGGCGAGGCTGATTTAGGGATGGAAAGGGTTGTGTCTGCTGATGGGCGATGTGAGAAAGTCCAGCTGAAACAGATGTTCTGGCAGCAGATGTTCTGACCAAGGGCCTCTATTGTGCAGTCTCCCCACTATAATGTACAAGCAGCGCTGAAGGATAAAGAACGGGGTTGTATCAGTGACTCACGTGAAGGGGTGAGCTCAGCAGGGGCTCGCCCTGTTGGGGCAATATTTCTATTGACAAGCCAATCAAGTGTGACCCCGTCTAAACAGGAAAATGTCTTTGGATAAGGAATAAGGCACACCCTTCCGTGCACTTGCTATTTCATTGTCTGTTAAATACTCCCAGTGTATCCTTCCTTGTAACTGACAAGGCTCCATTTTCCCCTCCGTGTATAAGAACAGGGACTTTGGAGGCTGAGGGTCGTGTTCGTGGGATATGATGTCTCCATTCCTGTGATGCAAGTTTCCGATTTCTGTCCCCGTGACTGCAGGGACCTCAAGCCAAACCTCAGCCCCAGTTTTCCCCAATGCATAATAAGGAGAAGGGTCTTCACTTATTTATGACGGACTCTGTTACTTGAATGAGAGATGTTCCAGTGTAAGTGTTATTACAAGGTCCAATTTACTGCCCAGAAAGAAGCAATCCTGATAGAAATCTTTCATTTAATTAAAATTGATTTTAAAATTGCCTGATCAATAGTGAGTTAAAAATTCATCCTGACTCAGTGGGAGGGGCGAGGTCTCCGAGCACTCCGGAGTGCAGTGGTTTTGGCTCAAGAGTCGGGCTGGTCCTTGCTGGCCCTGCCTGCCTGGCTGAAGTCTGGTGGCTTCCCCTGTGGTCCAGATGGCCAAGAGCTCCCGAAAACAAAGAGGACATGTAGAAGAATCAAGTCTTATTTTTTGCACTCTGAATAAGAAACGCTACAGATTGCAACTGGCCGTACCAGTTAAGCTTGAGCCATTTAATAGACTAAAAACCTATGAGAACATCTACTTACTTTTTGACTGATTTCTATGAAAGCTACCTCCCACGGGTGGGTACTGAGGGCCTTTTCCCCATGTCCAGTCACTCCTGCCAGAGAAACGAGCTGTGTCCCACCCTCCCAACCCCTTCACTCCGGCATGCAATCTGCTGACCTCTGTCAGTTCAGCCTCCTCATCCCTGCCCTTTTCCATCCCCACGGCTCCTGTCCTGGGTCAAGTTCCCTCCACCTCTCACCTGGAACATCTTTACAGCTATCTCACTGGTCTCCCTGGCTTCAGTTACCCACCTTTCTAATCCATTCTCCATGTTCTTACTTGAGAGACGTCCTTAAGTGTAGGTCATCTTGGGTCACTGCTGCTAAAAATCTCTGATGACTCCCATTTTAATACAAAATTCAGTCCAAATGGCCTAGTGGGCATTCTCAGACATCCACAATGAGACCCCTTTCCAGCAGGTAACATCCACTACATGTCTCCCAGCAGAGTGCCCACTCTCCCCCCTCCTTCCACACGTCCACGCTCAGCACTCTGAGAAGACACAGGTACTCTGCTGGTCTCCATGGCTATGCTCACACTGGACCCGCTGAGCACCACGTGCATGCATTCTCTTGACAAAGACTCACTTGGAGGCTGCTTTGTGCCCGGTCCTGTTCTGGGCGAGGGAAGGAGTTGGGGGGAAGTCTGACAGAGGAGGGCCTTGCTCTCCTGCAGCTGATGTTTCCATGAGGAGGTACACTACTAAAACAAAGTCAACAGACAAAGAAATGAAGAAATACAGATCCTGGTATGTGTCGTGGAATACTTCAATAACATACACTTGGGGTGGGGGAATCCAACTAGGAAGTCAGGGATGGTCTTTTAGAGCCAGAGCCACTTAAATGGAGCCATGAAGGATAAGGAAGTGGTAGACAGAAGATGTGCAAAAGAGTGGGCAGAGGGGCAGGTGATTCTAAGAAGCTGAAGGGGATAGACACCACTATACTCCAGGAAAGCCGGAGCATTTATTTTGTTTGTTTTCTCTCTCTTTTTCTTTTTCTAAAAAAAAGATTTTATTTATTTATTTTTAGAGAAAGGGAGAGAGAAAGAGAGGGGGAGAAACATCAATGTGTGGTTGCCTCTCGCATGCCCCCAACTGGGGACCTGGCCCGCAACCCAGGCATGTGCCCTGACTGGGAATCAAACCAATGACACTTTGGTTTGCGGGCTGGTGCTCAATACACTGAGCCACACCAGCCAGGGTTCTTTCTTTCTTTCTTT
>CM052547.1:78590947-78644129 GCA_028533065.1 Trachops cirrhosus
TCTTTCCCGTGGATAACTGGATCCTGCTTTGCCAGCTCTAATTTGAAGCAAATTTTGCTCTACCCAATCTCCTCCTCCGCATTAATGTTCATTAAAAGTCGGTCACAGCGCATACAGATGCCTCCAACACCCGGGCCCCAGCCCCCAGGGCCAAGTCCAGGTTACCGGGAGGGAGGTGGGGGTTCCTGCCTCTGCTTTGCTTTCACAAAGCATGCGTCAAATGGGAGGACGGGGGAGGGAGTCCGTGGCTCCCTAATGAAGTCTGCAGACAATACTGATTTGGGAGTTGTTGGTTGCGCAGATGTCACGTAAGGACTCGGCAATACCAACAGTCCCACTGTCTGAAATTCTTTGGGGGAATGTGAGGATAAGAGACTGATTACATGTGAAGCAAGAAGCATTGCTAATCATTGTTAGCTTTCCTCTTTATCTCCCGCCTGTGTCTTCCCTTCACACTCTCCACTGGGAGGGTTAGCCCTGCCATCTGTCCCTGCACCATTTAACCGATCATCTAAGGTTGGGCTCCCCCAGGGGCAAACCCTGAGACAAGAATATGAGTGCGGGAAGTTGATTTGGCGCAGGGTCTCAGGAAACATGGCCAGGGGAGTGGGGAGTTAGAAGGGAAGAGAAGGAGGTCAGTATGGAATTTATCGATGATGAACAGGTTGCTCTTGCGGGCACCTGGGCTCATTCTCACTGGAAGTCTCCCAGAGGCCGTGTAACTCATGCCTCAGAGCATCCAGGACTGAGGACTCTAGGGTACTTACCTACCAGTTCTGTCCATCATTTTTTGAGAGCTGCTCCTGAGATGTTAGTTTCTTAGCACCCTTGTCCTGTCCTGTGCGGAAGGACACTACGGCAGCAGGAAGATGAAGTGTGTGTACTAGTCCCCATTCCTCCCACGAAGCACAACCACAAATCCTGGAAAATCTTGTATATAACAGATTTAAGAATATTCTGAGCTTGGCCAGTGTGGCTCAGCTGGTTGGGCATCATACTATAAACTGAAAGTTTGCAGGTTTGGTCCCTGGTTGGGGCGTGTTCAAGAGGCAACTGATTGATGTTTCTTTCTCACGTCGATGTTTCTCCCTTTCTCTCTCTCCTTTCCCCTCTTTCTGAAATCAATAAACATGTCCTTGGGTGAGGATGAAGACAGGAAAAAAAGCAAGAATATTCTGAGAGGAGGAATGAGAGTCAACTGACTCAGAGGACCTGAGGACTTGAGGAATACATGGTAGTGAATTCCTCTGAATTTCTCTTCTGTTTCCTGTATCCTAGACCTGGCACCACCTGGGAACACTGACACCTGCTCTCTCTAGTCGAAGGACGAGGAGAGAGGCAACCTGTCAAGGATAAAACTTTCAGACAATAACTGTTCTTCTCCAGTCCAGCACCACAGGGAAAGCTGTGACGATACACTCACGCAACCCAGCAAAGGCTGATGGGGGACCCAGACTTCCATACATGGGAGGCTGGAATGAGGTGCCCCAATGCCTCCACTGGAGTGATGTCGGAGAGACCAGCAGAGAGCTGGTACTTCCATCCCTGTTAGCCAATTATGGGCACCGTGCCCTCCACCACAATCTCAGTGGAGACCATGTGGGAAGGCCGGACTCCCATCCCTGCCCTACATTCATCAGGGGCCCCTGAACTTCTACTTCCACCTGGCAGAAGTCCAAGGCCAGAAGAAACCCCAGAAAAATATGACTTACTGATAAAAATTTTTATTATTAGATTGTAGAATTGTAGAATTAGATTGTAATTGTAGATTTAATTGTTATAAAAATAATACAGAAGAAGATCCTTTGTAAAGTTTGTCCAGTGTCCCCAGTGGTAACATTTGGGAAACTATAGTATAATATCATAGCGAGGACTTTGGTATTGATACAATGTATCAATCTTATTCAGACTTCCCCAGTTTTACTTATACCTGTTTGTGTATGTGTGCACGTGTGGAAATTGTGTCCAATTTATCCCCTGTGGAAGTCTGTGGGCCCATTATCACAATTAAGACACTAAACATTTCCACCACCACAAAGATCCCACTTGTCATTTTATAACCACCTCTCTCCTGTCCCCCTGAAACTCCCTTCCACCCATCCCTAATCCCTGGTAACTAGTAATCTGCCCTCCACTTATAAAATGTTATCATTTCAAAAAGCTAAATAAATGGAATCATACAGTGAGTAACCTTTGGGGATTGACTATTTTGACTCAGCATACTTCTCTGGAGTTGTTGGATGTATCCATAGTTCATTCCTTTTTTATCGCTGCGTAGTATTTCATGGTGTGCGCGAATGATGTATCTAATTATTTCCTATTGGAGGGCATTTATTTAGACTTGTACCAGTTTCGGGCTATTTACAAATAAGTCTGCCATGAAATTCATGATTAGCTCTTTGTGTGAATGCAAGTCTTCAGGGAAAAGGAAATGAGGTGTGGCACAGGAAAGGATGCTGGAATAAAATTCCTTGACCCTAGATCTAGCCATGCCTGAGGCCATAACTACCCTCTTAAACTTCTTTGCTGGGGGCTTTACATCACTTGTTTTACATTACTAAATAGTACTGAGACATCAGTACTCGTAGCGGATCATTTTATATGCATTAAAAGACTTCTTACCAGATACCTGATTTAGAGGGAATTTACCTGTGATGTAGAAATAAACTCTTCAAAAGCAGATGACTGGACCAGCCATGCATGTGATGAGCTGGACACCTATAAAATACAAGTCACTTTTTTTTTTTTCAGAAAAATTCAAAAGAGTCACTGGCTCCTAAGGAAGCCAGCTTATTTCCCATGACAGGGAGGCTCACGATGCTGAGAGTTCTGTTGCCTGAAAGACACCTTCGTGACCTGAGAACAGGCAATGCATCCCAGAGGGAAAAAATACATATATTGAGGAAGATTTAAAGCTTTTGAAAATTATCCTTAGGTTTTGGATGTTGCAAATGGGGCACTTGGCAGAGGCCCACTAGGATCACCAGGGCATCCTGTGGATGAGCAAATGCCCCAGGAAGGAGGAGCATCAGGCTGTGCTGCAGTGGGGGACCAGGGTCCAGTACCTGGTGTGGGACAGAGCCTACCTTCCCAGGACCAGGGCCCCAAAGGTTAACTCCAACGTGACACACAAACTCCTCATCAAGAGCACGAGAGAGGGCGTCCTGGTGCTTCTGATTCGTCTCTCCCACCAGAACAGAGTGCCGCCGGTCCAGGCTCTGAACTTCTCCTTCAGTCTCCTTGTCAGACGTTAGATATTCCAGATATTCTGGATGAGGAGGGGTCTGCCGAGGGCCCTTCCCCACCGAGGGGCTCCCCGGGTCCTGCACATGCTCCACGGGCCACACCACAGGCCTCTGCACCCAACACTGCTCACACAGCCTGAGAGCAGAAGTGAGTCGCCTCCCAGTTGACCCCACCCTCCAGTGAGCTGATTTCTGAAGATCCTGAAGCACAGCAAGATGCTTTTCTCTCTCAACTAAAATCACTTTTATTTTTTCTTAGTTTTATTGCTATGAAATAATTATTTAATGGCTCAAATGAAAACCTGGTAGGATTATGATTCTAAGAAAATGCCCTCTAATGGTGGATGATTTAAATAGGACTCTGATGAATGAGTTGCTTTCATTTTATTCTAGGTGTAGATATTTTGTTACAATAGCTTTGCTATTTACAAGTCCACTAAAGTAATCCAGAAATATAGCAAAAATTTTGTTTTCCTTCTGTTACAATTTTTTTCTCTCTTGGTTTTATTGCTGTTATTTATGTGAGTATGCAATATCTAGAGATTTGATGGGATGGTGACTTTTAGGAGGGTATTTCATAAATGTGTGTTGTATACATGTGAATCTTGGGATTGGAAGGACCTCAGGGGCCAAGCAGCCAAGAACTGCCCCTCCCCATGGTGTCACCTCCATCCTCAGTCACTTCCTGGCCACATCCAGTGGGTAGTTCCGGGGAGCCCCACCTTGGAGCCTGGTCCTTGGAGCCACACCTGAGTACCCCAGCTTTGTCCTAGAGACCATTCCACTCCTGAGAAAGACCAAGGTTGTGGGAAAGGTGGGAGGTGATTCTAAGAAAGGAAACATGCTAGGTGACCACTGGCCTCCTCTGCCACAGGGTGGAGTAGCAAAGGGCTGGGTGCTTTTGCATTAAAGGGAAAGCTACAGAACCTCAGGGACCCAGGTCATTTCATTGGCTTGGAGAGTCCCTAGAGAGCAGGCAGGAGTACACAGCACTGACAGTCGGCTCTTACACAGGTGTAGTAACTGACACTGGTGGGACACTCAACTCAGAGCACAGAACGCCACAGCAACTCCACGCTATCTTCTAACGTATCCTATTTAGCGCCCCCTTATGGCCATCCCCTAAGACAGGCATTGCATTCAGAGAGAAAGAAACTGGGGTTCTAACAAGCTGGGGATCACACAATGGAGGGTGATGGCTGGCGGCTGAGGCTCTGAGCCAGAGTGCCTGGGAGCTAATGTCACCTTTGACACTTCCTAGCTTGGTGACTTGAGACTTTCTTGTCTATGAAATAGATGAAGATTGTTCTGTGAGTTAAATGAAATGAATCCATGTAAAGCACTGAGCACATACATAGTAAGCCCTCTGTATACGTTTCTGTTTTCTTTATCACAGTAAAGTAAGCGACATGCCTCACATTGAATCTGAGACCTCTGTCCTGAAACTCATTCACTTTCCACTCTCTGAGAAATGATTTTTGTCTGTGCTTAACCTGTGTTTGGTTTTACTGATGGCTTCTAAATTTGCTCTTGACTTTTGTTTTTGGGTCAGCTTCTGGGGGAATCATAACTGAGGCATGGTCTGTCTTCTCTGAGCTTACCCGACGGAAGAACATGCTTCCCAGAGGTCTAGGCTTGAGGGTGAGATAATTTCAGAACTCCTGACAAGCTCTGGTTAATTACAGTAACAGCAGTCAAGTTGCTGTTCCCAGCGAGGCTGGTTATTCCCAAGGAAATTTGATTCAATTCTGCCAACACTCCTCCTCCTCCTCATTAAGACACCTACCACCAAAACATCTGGTCAATTAAATTTAAAACATTCGTCAAACCAGTAGTTGGCATTCCATGGCCCAACATCTGGACAAATAAAATTTTGATTGAATATTTTGATGTCACGTGGTCTCCATTTCACAACCAATCCCCAAGTAGAAGTTACGCACCTTTACCTTCAGTGCCAAATTGTGTGGGTTGGGTTTGCTATATCAATTCACTTTTAGAAAATGCACTACGTTCTAATGTTATAGATGAAGTGATGGGACCTTTTGGTATTTCCACAACAGCCCTGATTGTTTTTTAATTCCATTATTTTGTTGGTCAGTGGACATGCCCCAGTGTTTTTTGTTAGTCCGTACAACTGGAATTCGCGTAGAGTCCTGGACAAAATGCAGGAAACCCACATTGACATGCTAGATGTGGTTTTGTTTACTCTGAAATACCCAGTGGCACGTTTAACACGTTTTTATCTCAGGCTTCCCATCAGTAAAATGGAGGAGTCCCTTTTGCATTTCATGACACAAGGGAAGAAGGCATTTTGCGGAAATCTACGATGTTTTATGGATACGCCAGTGCAAAAATTCACGACACCCTGTTCTGATGAATTCCAGTTCGCTAACCCCCGGTGCAGATGAACAGTCACAGCGCCTGGATCAGGGTCCTCGCAGTAAACTTACGGAGGCATGCGCAACTTTGTCAGATGCTCAGAAGGCCATTGTCAGTGCGCATGGATGCGTGAGCTCCGGGGTGGGCTGATTCTGGAGTATTCCCACCACAGATGAGGGCAGTGTTGGAAGGGACCTCTTGGTCAACTTCTAATTTTCTAGGCTTCTTTTGACATCTCCTCTCTGTTGTTTACCCTGAGAGTCCGCATAAGCCCCGTTTATGTCTCTCTTGACTTGTCTTGCTTTCTTGACCCATTGAGACCCTTTATCTTGGCATAAGAAATCTCTGGCACAAGGTCACAGAATGCTTTAAAAAAATTCCCCCAAAACACAAACACAAAAAACAAAAACAAAAGCCCTTTCTGGACATCTGTTTGGCTGCGGCAGCCAAGAGCAGGGTCCGCGTGGTGCCAGTGCGGCCGCGTGGCCGCGTGCTGCAGTTGGAGTGCGTGTGGTGCCAGCGCTAACGACCCGGCGTCCCGCGGAGGGCCGCTCTGCCAGCCTGCTAATTAGGATCTGTTCCGAGCAGCCGGGCCCGGGCCGCTCAGGCCTTTTCTCTGGCCTCCTCTCCCTCCGCGGTCTTCCTTCCACACAGCAATTTAACACTGTGAGCATTTTTCATTGTGGGCCGCTTAAAACAAAGGGGAAGTAAGACGGGCTCCTCCAGAGGAGCTGCGCAAAGGGAAAAGCCACCAAAGCGGATGACAACACCACTGACGGGAGTCCCAGCCACCCTTTGTGGGAGGAGACAGACCTCCTTTACCTCCTCAGCTGTCAGGAGCCAGAGGAAGGTCCTGCCCAGAGTGGACCCCGGACATCCAGACACTGCTGGGAGGACACAGCCTGGCTCTTTCTCAGGCCCCTCATCCCAGAGGGTCATCAGTAGGAGCTGCCCCCCAGGTCTGATTCTGGCTGATCAGCTGGATGTGGCCAGCACTCACTGATGAAATGGGGTGGGTGGTGTGGGTGTGGCTTGCCAAGGAAGAGAATGTTCCTCTGACAGCCTAAAGCCCCTCCTGGCGGAAGTTTGGAATGCCAAGGGTTTCCTCTGAGCACGTGGTTTTGCTGTAGGTTCTTCAGTGGGGAGGGTGGGACACAGGCTTTCAGAATGGGGGGGTCACTTGGAGGAACTACTGAAAGGTGACAGGTGAGAGTAGCTCTGGCCACAACTCAGAAGCCCTGAAGCCTTGACTCAATGAACCAAGACCAGAAGCTGACTTAGGGCAGGAACTGTGTTTGTCTTGCCTCGATGGTGCCAGCACTTAGTGCAGAGACCAGCACACAGTAGGTGCTCAGTAAGTGAGTTAATCAATGGAATGGGCCTCATCATGGTGGCTACCTCCTAGTGAGGATTAAATAAAGCAGTGGGCAGCAAGTGCTCAGCCCTGAGCTTGCACACGTCACTACAACCACTGCAGCTAAGTCAAGCACTAGAGCAGAGGTCTGCAAACCTTCTGTAAAGGCTCTGTAAGTATTTTAGGTCTTGCCAGCCGTGCAGTCTCTACTGCAATTATTGAACATACTGTTCTGGAGTGAAAGTGGTCAAAGACAATATATAAATAAATGAATGTTGCTGGGGTTGTTTGTTTTATTAATAAAGTTATAAAACTTTATTTATAGCCCTCTCTGGGGTGGCACAGTGGATTGAACACTGGTCTGTGAGCCAGAAGGTTGCTGGTTCAATTCCCAGTCAAGACACATGCCTGGGTTGTAGACCAGGTCCCCAGCTGGGGGTGTGCAAGAGGTAACCAGCCAATGTATCTCTTGCACATTGACTTTTCTCTCCCTCCCTTTTCCCTCCCTTCCATCTTTCTAAAAATAAATGAATAAAATCTTTTCAAAAACTTTATTTATAAAAACAGATTGTGGAGTAGATTTGACCTGTAGACCATAGTTTGCTGATGCCTGCCCTAGAAAGAGCAAAAGTTAAGAAACCTGCTCTCCACAGAGAGAGTGAAGATACAAATATGCCTTGATTCAAGGAAAGCTCAGGGATTCCAACCCACTGCAGCTCTAGCCCAGATGAGCCCGGCAAATTCAGATTCAACTAACATCCCCTCACCGAGGAGACTGATGACATGAAATATGATCATCTCCCACTCTACTCCCACAGCTCTGAGTTCCTGCCAGGAGCAGAGTCTACACATATCTAATCTTGACTAATCCACGTGGGCTCTGTGAGTGAGCAGCATTCTTATTCATGTGTGCTGACAGCAGAGGATGGAGAAATTAGAAGACTATACTGGCCTTTGAGGGTCCCTGACTTATATACTCATAACCCAGCTGGTGTGTAAGACCTCAGCTTATTCTAGTGAAAACTGGAAGTTGGGAGATTTGAAATAGATTAGACCCATGTGTATTCACTCAACAAACCCTGTCTGCTATCTACTAGGTGCCAAGCATTGTGCTTCGTGGTACCAATAAGCATGTGGATAAGATCTTGCATCAGACTTGAAAGAGCTCTAGTTGGGGAGACAGGCATCAACTAGGAATTAATTGCAGCACTATGAAGAAATGAGGTGGTAGGTGCTGATAGTGTTCACAGGGGAGGGAGTGGTTATCTGAGCTCTGCTTCAGACTGTTCCCAAGGAGGTGACGTTTGAGCTCCATGATGGAGGACCATTGCATTCACACACATGCTGCCCTTAGAATTTATATTTTATCTGCATAGAGGACACACTTGGGGGCCACGTTGAGAGAACAGTTTTTCTTGATTCTCCCACTGGAGCTTTTTGAAGGTAAAGGAGGAAATGCCAGAGAAATACGCTTTCTCTCAATGCACATTGTTAGCATGCCTCTGGGCAGGGCTTGGGGTAAAGAAGCTGCGAGCGTAAAACACTGTGAGTAGAAGGAGACCCTCCTGTGACTCATGACTTAGGTCATCTCTAACCTCATCATTAATGGCATGTGTTTGAAACCTAAACGTGGCCGTACCACTCTTTGGCTTAAAATACTCAGTGGAAGCCCTGTCGCCACCCCCTCCCAAGGCCTTCTGTGCTTTGCCTGTCCTGCAGCTCTAGCCATACTAAACCAATAATGATGGGTAACCTGTAATGACAGTCCACCATGGCTCCCTTCCCCTGAGCCCATTTGCTTATGTGAGCTACTTGGTCCCTGCCATAATCTTAGGAAGCCCAATTAGCTCCGTTTTGTAGAAGAGGCAGCTGAGATTCAGGAAGATGGAGTAACTGACCCAGGGCCAAGCAAGTAGGCATGGAACTGAACCAAGATCTGCCTGATTTCAACTTCTCTGTGCCTCTTCTCCAACACTCTCCTGCCAGAACATTCTTCATCCCATTTTTTTTCTCCGAAAAACCTAAGCACCCTTAGGATTTAGTTCAAACAACTTAACTCGGAAGCCATTCTCCATTCTCTCACACCTTCCGTGTTGGGCTGTAGTACAATTTTCTTTTAATCATCACAGCATAAGTACCGTTATGTCACTCCTACTTTTTTTGCATCTATTTCCCACGATAGGCAGTGAGCATCCTGAAGGTTTTGTTGATCTATAATCTATCTTTACATTCCTGAGCCTACTGTGGAGATGATGCATTGAATATGGATCTGATAAATAAATGACAAGAACAGAATATTTTGGGATATGGGTATTTGGATCAGACCTCTCAAATGAAGAAATAACAGTCTTTAAAAACCATCTGCTAATGGAGCCTGGATGCTGAATGTAGAATGAAGGCATCTTCTCCTCTTGTTATGCAGTCTGAGTGGTGGCTGGAGCAACGGGCGGGTTGGGGCTGGTTGTGCCGGCCAGCCTCTCAGAACTCTCTGAAGTCCATCCTAAATGTTTAAATGAAGTAAAGTGGTTGGCTTTATAAGTAATAGAAGTCAATTGTGTTTGCAGCATCTAATGCAGAGACGGCATTAGATGGTGGAGATGGGGCCAGCGCCAAGAACTGCTGAGTGGGCAGGAGGCCTGATTTCCAGCCTCCCTCTGCATCCATTTGTGATAATCCAGGTCTGGCTTTCAAGCAGTCGCTCTCCTAACGAGACTTGCACAGGACGGCCTTTGCCCCCAGCACAGACATATCCTGAATCAGGAGTTCACGTATGCAGACTTTTAAAAACACTACACATCTACACGCACTCACTCACATTCTTTCTAAGTACATTTTTAAAATATCTTCATTGTTACCAACACTCCTAACAGGTTGGCAAACATTCAGGCAGAAGCCAAAATATTTAGATGGACTGGGGCACCTTAATTCCCCTGCAAAATGGACTTTCAGCAGAAAGAGGGAAGGAGGCAGATACTCTGCTTCGATCCTGGGAAATGTGAGTTATTGATAAGAACTTGCTTTTGGCTTCAGGGTAGGACATGAGGACTGAAGACAAAGATTGAAATGTATACTCACCTTTGTTCTACCTGTCACAGGAGAGCCCTTATTATCTCCCAAAGGAGGTGAGCTCCTGGTGGGGCTAACAATAATGAAGACACTAAAAATCAAGATTAACTTTAATTGTTTCAATACATTGTTCTAGGATTTTAAGGCATTATGTAATCTAGGCATCATGATAATCCTAACAGATTGGTGCTTTTTTATTTGCATTTCACAAATGAAGGAATTGAGACTCAGAGGTGCTCAACATTTGCTCAAGACCACAGTTAACAAGAAGTCCAGCCTGGAATTGAATTCATACATATCTGCCCCCAGAGTCTGTATTTAAAGCCATGACTTACAGAGGCAAGAAACGGGCTCAAATCTGTTTGAATGAGATTCCAAGGAACCTCCTGGGAATGATCTCACTCCATAGAAACAGGATATCAGGTTCATCAGGCTTTGCCCCATAAAACCCTAAGGAGTTTTGAATAGGGCGATTATTTGAGAGTGCATCCTGGTGTTAGTGTCTCAGATTCGTCTCCAGGCTCATCTCTGTAATATTTGCTGGGAACCAATGATGAATATGAACAGGAAGAATTGTTTTTCTAGAAAATGCCAGGAGGTACAGAGGACCCAAGAAAAGTTATTATGAGGCTCCCAGGAAAGAAGTTGACAATAAAAAGAGACATTTGCTCCCACTTGTACGCTCTGGGACCCAGGATATCAGAGTAGACCCTCATGGGGCTGCAGTAGATGAAAAGGCCCTGGGGAGGGCATCGTGTCTGGCAGAAGTGCGTGTCCTGCTGACAAGCACTGTGGCTCAGTGGGGAGTAGCAGGCACTGAGGACAGCACAGCCAGGATGTGGGAGGGAAGACTGGGCCGGAGGAGACAAATGCACGTGCAGTAGCTGATGCTGTCGTTTAAACAGCAGATAGGAGGCTCTTTCTTATTGGTGCCCCAAAATACTTCGGTCTTCTTTTCAGGCGACATTGAATGTCTTTTAACCCTCACCTGAGGATATGGTTATTGCTTTTAGAGAGAGAGGAAGGGAAAGAGAGAAAGAGACAGGGACAGAGAGAGAGAAAGAGAAGACAAGAGAGAAACGTCAATGTGACAGAGAAACATCAGCCAGTCAATTGGTTGCCTCCCACACGCGCCCTGACTGGGGATCGAACCTGCAACCTAGGTGTGTTCTCCGACCTGGGATCGAACCCACAACATTTTGGTGTACAGAATGATGCTCCAACTGAGCCACCCAGCCGGAGTGAGACATTGGTTTTCTAATATCAACTTACACGGATTCATAAGAAGTTTTCCTAGATATCTCACTTATTCAAATGATCACAAATTCTCCTTCTCCCTGCCTCCAAGCCCTAGCCCTGTGAGGTGGCTGTACTCCCAGCAAGAGGCTGAGTCAGTTTCCCATCCCTGTAATCTGGGTGTGGCTTGTTTTGGTCAGTGAGATACTGGTAAATGTGATTTTTTGAATATTTTTTATTTTTCAAAAAGTTTACATTCAACATTATTCTGTGTTAGTTTCAGATGTACAGCATGGGCGCTAGAAAACCATGCCCTCCACAGTGAAACCTGAAAAACTCACATGGCCTTACACTCAGGTTCCTCACTGAAAAACCACCTACGTATGACAAAGGTGTGAGGACTACAGAGGGTAACAAGAAAGTGTTCACGCAGGGAGCACTGGGGCTCACTCTCTTGAGATTGGAAGCTGAAACCATCGGGTATGAGCCTGAGCTACGCTGCTGAAGAACGAGAAGCCATATAAAGGAAAACTGAGGCTATCGAGCCAATACCCCGGTTGAGATGGGGCCAGACGGGTGTGAGGCCACCCTAGGTCAGCCAGCTCCTGGCCTATCCCCAAGGTGATCGTAGTCCAGAAGCCCAGCCAAACCACAGAGTTATGAGATAAATAAAGTGATTGATTAAAGCCAGCAGGCTGTGGCATGTTTTGTTACACAGCAAAAGTTAACCAATACATGCCTTATAACAATGCTGCAAAATCAGGGAGGGCAAGTATTATAAATCCACTATTCAGAGGAGAAAATTAAGTACTTCAGAGGACTTCCCCAAGATGCCAGAGCCAGTTAATTGCACAATAATAATGGGAACTAACGGCAGTTCACAAGCAGCCTTCTAAATCTGTGCAATTGCATTGATGATTAGTTGTTATTATTAGTTATTCCGACTAATTTCTGGACATCACTTATGACATAAAGTTATTCCTTATTTCTTAAAATGTCAGGGTTGTACAACTTCAGGGTTGTTAGTAAATAAACAATCAAATTCCACAGAGAGCCCTTCCCAGCTTCCCCCACCCCATTGCCATCACCACCACACACTGATCTCTCAGACCCGGTCATCTGCTATGCTCGCTTTGTAGGGGCTCCTGGCTAATAGAGGAGGGTAGCCCATACTTCACCACGTGCTCGGAGCCTTTACTGCCCCTAACCTGGCCTCCGGACTTCTGCAGAGAGAAAAGCAGCCCCTCCTTGTAGACAGATAAATACACTACTATCATTCATAAATCTTCATAGTTAGGGTGACTATAGGATCTATCCTTCAACTGGAACATGTTTTTAGAATAAAAGGGATGCTACTAACAACCATGCCAGGAATTTCTAAGCAGCTGAGATGCATGGTTAATATACCCCTAACTAATATGCAGAGAACACTTTGCAGTCTGCTAAGCCTTTTTGACAATTTATTACATTTTACATAGAAATCCTACAGTGTAGATATTTTAACATCCCCACGGACTGAACAGAGCTTTGATCTTCAGAGAAGTGAAGTGAGTTTTCTAAGGTCCTTGACATTCAGTAAGTGTTCATTGGCTTGGATGGGTAATTTGATGGTTGGACGGATGGACAGATGGATGGATGGATTGATAGATGGGTAAATATAGGAGAATAAATGCAAGGAAAGGGAACAGAAAGCCTAATCACAGCTAGATGGATGGTTATCAGACTAGGTTCCCCAGAACACCAATGCTCTCTCTAATGTGAGTAGATGTCCTAGAATCTTTCAAGGCCAAAGGTTTCTCCTCACTTTCTTAGTCTATAAAAT
Source organism: Trachops cirrhosus (assembly GCA_028533065.1). Classification (NCBI taxonomy): domain Eukaryota; kingdom Metazoa; phylum Chordata; class Mammalia; order Chiroptera; family Phyllostomidae; genus Trachops; species Trachops cirrhosus. The sequence continues at coordinate 78,604,050 of CM052547.1, forward strand.
TAGGATACACCTTCATGTACTAGGGTTGGGGTGAGGACTAAAGTTAATGCACATAAGGTGTTCAGCACAGTAAGTGACACAGAATAAGAAGAAAAACAATAGCAGATATGTATTGGCTAGTTATTATGTTCCAGGCATCACACAAATGCAGTGCATGGATTAATCCCTGCCAGTCTTCCCGGTGTCCCTCTCACTCAGGTACCATTCATTACCTGCATTTCATAGATGAAGAAATGGAGGCTTTGGGAGGAAAACTTCTCACCCAAGCTCACTCAACCACCAACTGGGAAAGTGACCTGGAGGCTCCAATGTGGTGCTCCTCTGTCTCCTGTCCAGAGAATGGCGACCATCGTAAATTTTATCATTGTGCTTTTTAAAGGAAGCACTCCTCACTGTGTCTGCAGCATTTTTAATTTGAGTGGGTCTCAACTTTTGTCATCCATGTCATCCTTCACCGAATCAACACTAAGTCCTGGCTGAAAAGCCTACCATGTAAAACAAAGTCAAAGCAGAATTGCTCTGATTGCGCCAGCCCCTGGGGCCCCGGAGCCCTCGCTTCCCGTGGCAACTGCATAAAACCTTTTGCCCTCGGTTGAGCACAGTTGGAAAATATTGGTCTACAACACAGTTGAGTGGATTTGCTGCCTGGCACATCTAATCTTCCTGTCTCCAGGGACCCCAGCCTGTTGGTTCCTGACAGGGTCTGAATGTATGTTTAAGCCCCAATGAAGAGGCCCAAGAGGATCATGGAGGGTGGGACTTAATGGAACGGAGCGAGCGTCTTTCTGCGTCTTCGCGGGTAAGATCCAGGCAATATCCGAGGTTATAGCGAGGTTCCTGGAGAGTCTGTAAAAAAGATTTCCAGGAAAGCTCATTCTTACAAAGCCAGGACTTCTAAAGAGTGCTGGCTCAATGGCAATGAGGAATGACCTCCTCTTCCCTCCTCTGCCCCCCCTACTCCAATTAAGTCGTTTTCCTTCCTCTCCACCTGTACCTGGGGTTCTCTCCAGGCTGCAGGCAAATGTGTGCATTAATCACACATGGATCAGCCGGTGCACTGGGATGGTGGGAAGCGGCTGATTTATGAACCAGCCAAAAGTGTGGGGAGCCTGGGAGTGGGCAAGGCGGGCCCAGCTCAGGGAGCATATGGGGGCCCTATCTCTAGGACCAGACCCATATGCTTCGCCGCAGGTCCATATGCTGTGTGGGCTGGTTGCCCCTTTGCCTGAGTGGAGGCTGCGTGTCTGCTGTAATGTGTAGGGGGCTGGATCCGCCACACACCCTCCTGGCATTTGAACATACCCTTTGTAACAATGTGAGACCTTCGGGGTGAGATCTCGGAGCTCTTTTTGTAGGTAAGGAGAGCTACATATAGGCCCCTGTCAATATGAGTTACTGTGATTTGCTTACTTAGGGACATTCTACAAGGGACAAGTGAACTGATTATTTTTTTCTATTATTAGAAGATAAAATTGAGACATAGTACTAGAACCACTGACATTATTATTACTACTACTAATAACAATGTCCATTGCATGCAGTAACATACAAAGCTCAGTTCTGATCACGTTTCATATGTATTAACCAAAGAAATGGAAACATAGTTGCCCAAAGTAATAGATTGAGCATTAGAGTTGAATTGATTTCAGAGCTATGTATGCTATAACTCTCTTTGAACTATTCATTCATTCATTCATTCATTCATTCACTTAATCAGTACTTACTGAGCTCCTACTGCATGTCAGACCCTAAAGGAAGTGCTCAGAACACAAAGAACTAAACTGCCAATCATAAGACATGATACTGTCTCTCATCAAAGACACATTTAATAGGGCAAGACAAACATCATCAAAAATCTAAAAGTAGTTAAGAAAATTTAGTTACAAGTGATAATATAACCAAAATGAAGAAACTGCAAGGTACCTATGGCAGTGAGGGGAGTCAGGGAAGCCTGAAGCCTTTAGGATTAAGAGAGAGTTCGTGTAGGGGAGAGGAGCTCCCTGCCAAGCGGGCAATGTGTGCCAAGGCCCTGGGGGGGGATGAGCCCTGCACGTTCAAGGTGCAAGTCTAGGACGGGCAGAGCCCACTAGGGGTGACAGAGATTGGAAAAAGACGGGTTGGTTGTGGAGGGAGGTTTGGGGCTGGTCGTGGTGGGCTTATGGTGCACGCTGAGCTGTGCCCTGGGAAGTCATTCTGGGGCCTTAACCATCTTGGCAACTATTACTGATGGCTGACATTGGTGAGTGACAACTTAGCCTGCTCATGGGCAGCTAACATGTGCCCCTCACACATGGCACCACTTAGCACCCACTACTGCCTCCCCCACCCTCAGACACTCCCCGGCAGCAGAAGCCAACTCGGGGCACAGTTATTTCAACAGGGAGATGTGCTTAACTGCTCTTACGTGCTTCCTGGAGCGTTTCACTGGAACCACAGCCTCATTCGTGGGACGTCCTTAGATTTTAAAACCACTACTGATTCTTTAAGACCGTGTTTGCTTTATAGTAAGCTCTAAAATGATATCATTCCACCACCCCATTAAGTTTTACTATATTATTTTAGCATATTTTTTCCTTCACATGTTTTATTTCTTTGAAGATATCAATAGCTTTGGAATATTTTATTACTTTTTAAAAATCATTCTAGAGTTTAGAAACTTTCCATTCCAGCAGGCCTGACCTCAGGGATAAGACCCAGTAGAGCTTGGAAAGATTAGGTTTTATTTAGCGAACATATAGAGATTCACGTGCTCAGTGTGGATCTAAGTGCTTTACAGGGAATAACTCATTTCATCCTATAAGAAGCCTCTAAGATGGACAATGTTATCATTCCCATTTTACAGATGAGGAAACTGGAGTAGAGAGAGAGTTTAAGTAAAAGAGCCAAGGTCACACAGCCCTAGGAGTCTGTCCCCAGTAACTGTGTTATTAGCCATTCCATGCTGGTGGAAATTCCCCTGTGTAGAAGCAAACCGAGAGCTCTGAAGGGTGCTTGTCCTTTGTGTGCCCACGAAGTGGGATTCCGCCCTGGCTGGGTCTCACCCCTGGTTCCTCAGGGGCCTGCTATCAGGCAGGGTGGGGTCTGGGGCTTGGAGCCCAGGGTTGGGAGGGAAGGGCCGGGAGGGAGGGCCGAGCTGGGGCAGAGGGGCTTTGTTAGGGGTGCAGGAGGCTGCGTGGAGAGCAAGACTACAGCTTCAGCGTGGGAGACCTGAGGACGTAGGAGAATAAAAGGGGCGTTTTAAGAAGCAGGGCTGAAAACTACGTGGCCTTGTGATGAAAAGTTTGAGAAGGAAAGGCAGATATGCTTGCAGGGCTCTGAGTTCACCTCTGGTTGTTGCACTGCATCCGTGGCTGGAGATGAGGCCAGGCTGAGCCCTGAGCATCAGTCACTGTAACAGCAAGGCGGCTAAACAAACAGTGGGATTTTGCTTTTACTCTTTTTCTCTCCTATTTCTTTTCTTTTCCTTCAGCTCTTCCTTCTTCCTTTACTCTTTTCTGCCTTTCCTCCATCCTCCTTTCCTTCCTTCCTTTCCTAAGATCCACTTTTGAAGCACGCATTCTAGGCCAGACCTTGTCCACAGCCTGACCTTCAGAAGCCTGCAGTCTTGATATCTTCCAGGAGAACATTTAGACAATGCACGCTTCTGTAGAGATGTGGGGGCATTTCACCTCCTGCGGCCTCCTGGGTCGCCCTTTCCCTGCGGCCTGGTCCACCAGCAAAGCCTGAACTATGCCATGCCTACGATTTGAGGATCTGACTGGTTTCATGTGGTATCTCTCTTACAGGGTTTTTGTTCACTCCTTTCTCAAGACTTGGGGGAAGCACAGGTTGAGAAAGAACTCACAGAGTTTACACACTTCTCAAATACTCATCTGTGAGTGCTGCCAGACCTAGTGTAACAGGGTTCAGCAAACTTCTTCTGCAGAGGACCAGATGTTCAATATTTTAGGCTTTGCAGGTCCCTTCATGCTTGTCACAGCTAAGCAACTTACCACTGCAGCATGCAAGCAGCCATAGACAATATGTGAATGAATGTGCACAGCTGTGTTCCAATAAAACTTTATTTACAAAAGCAGGTAGTGGGTGGATTTGATCACGGCTGTAGTTTGCTGGCCCCTGACACAGCTTCCTCGTTCCTCCCCGAGAGAGCCACATGTTAAACACCAGCGCACCGTGGTGGTGCCCGAGCCCTTGGTCTACCCACCTGGTGCTGCTCGTCCCTGGTGCGCAGGCTGCGTGAGCAGCAGGACTTCCATGGACGTGTCTGAATCGGGATTGCTGCGAAGTGGTTCTTACACTCTCTCCATCCTGACCCGCATCCCATTTGTGAAGGCTTTTCCCTCTGCCTGCAGGTCTGTCCTTGCATTAAAAAAGAATGTGTCTGGTCATCCTTCTGCATTCAGAAATACATATTTCATGAGATAAATAAAACAATATTTGCAACTGGCATTTTTTTCCTTCCAGAATATTTGAATATTTTGGAGCTGTTGTCTCGCCATTTTGCTGGGAGGGAGGGAAAGGCGGCCCGCTTTGTGAATATGCTGACACTCACAAGGAATGGGCAGATCGAATCCCCTCCCTTGGTTCTTCAGTTTTGTTTTGTTTTTAGATTTCACGTGGTAGTGGAATCTTGTGGTATTTTTTTCTCTGACTTATTTGACTTAGGTCCATCCACGTTGTCACAAGTGGCAAGACTTCGTTCTTTTTTATGGATGAGTAATACTCTGTTGTATAGATAGACCCCATCTTCTTCACCCGTGCATCTATCCATGGGCACCTAGGTTTCCTCGGTACCTTGGCTATTGTAAACAATGCTGCAATGAACATAGGAGTGCATATATCTCTTTCAAGTAGTGTTTTTCTTTTCTTTGGATAGTTGCAATGTTTCTATGACTCCAAAATTCATTCAAAATGAAAACTTAAGAAAAAGAAAAGAAAAACATCCTCCCTGCCAGAGCATGAGCCTCATTCTGTGGTGAAGATAATAGGAATGGTTTTGAATTAGACATTTATGTGTGCCTGTGAATGAATATGTATGAATACACTAAGTAGCTTTAGTATCCATTCAACAGATAGGAGGTTTGAAATGTGAGCTAACAGCCGAGCAGGGAAGACTAGCATGTAAACAACTAATGACAATAAAATAGTTTGGTAAACTCTGTGACTCTGTATTACATTCGTATTGTCTGAAGGGGGGGCATGGAAGGAAGTTGGGGTTTTTTGTTTTTGTTTTTGTTTTTAAAGATTTTATTTATTTATTCTTAGAGGGGGAAGGGAGGGAGAAGGAGAGAGAGAGAAACATCAATGTGTGGTTGCCTATCATGTAGTTTCCACTGGGGACCTGGCCTGCAATGCAGGCATGTGCCCTGACTGGGAATCAAACCTGCGATGTGTTGGTTCATAGCCCTCGCTCAATCCACTGAGCCACGCAAGTCAGGGCGAGGAAGTTGGGGTTTTAAGTCAAACAGATCTCTGTTTGAATCTCAGCTCTGCAGTCCTGTGTAACCTCAAGCAAGTCTTTCCACTTTGACTTTGTCCTCTGTACTATGGGGGAAATATCACCATCCTCTCGGAGAAGAATTGGGAGTTTTATGGGTGAGGAGGGAAGGAGTCATTCCAGGAAGAAGACGCAGCTCATTAAGCAAACCCATGAAGAAATACAATGGGAGAGAAACATGAAAATTGGGAAGATAGGATATTTGATAGTCTTCTTTTAAGAAACAAGTGAATCTATGTCCTCTGAATCTCAAGGCCACCTGCTGAGGAGAGCCAGATCCTAATTTCTCTAACTGTAAAGCCCTTGGACTTGTCCTCGCTCACTCAGGCTTAAGCCCCTGGTAAAGGGGAAGGAGCCTCCATTGTCCTCTGTTTTCTGTCCGTTTCCACCCCTGCCGCGTCCAGGCCTGAGAGCAAGGCAGTGCCAAGAGAACACTGGACCTGCCGTCTCTTGGGCGGGACAGAGCCTTGCTAACTAAGCATTCCTGGCTTGGCCTTGATAGTCAGCCCTTGCGTAGGGTGGATGCAAGGACGGAAGGCCACAGATTTGTGGCCCTATGTGGGAGATCAGGAGGAGAGTGGATTATCTGGGGAGCTTTCCCCAAGTTTAGAGACTGGGCTCTAGCCTCTTCAGTGGCTGGAGGGGTGTGCCTCTTGTGTTTGTGAAAAGGCCCCCGGGAGTTTCAGACACATCCTGACTGTGCCCACCGCTTCAACGCCCTTCCCCCATCCACTGAGCCCACCGGTATGGAGTGTCCTGCAGGGAAACCTCACGCTGTAGTGTTTGGGGGCATCATGCTGAAGGAGAAAGCTTGGGATGTTTCTTTAGATATTTTATTTATTATCCTAAACATTATCCATTTCCCAAATGTAATATTTTACCCTGGAAATAATAAACAGAAGATGCACTCAAAATAAGTTTTTGTTTTCCCATGAAAATTGCTCCATTTTTGGTTCAGCTCTTTCATCTTTTATTTTTATTTATTTATTTTACTTCCAGTGCAACAACATTGTAATGACAATAACAAAAACCCCAAACAAAGCTGTTTCCATTTTTCATGTTTACTCCAGACCCTGTCCACATGCAAGCATGACTTTATAGTTCTACTCACCAAGTACATATAATTTTGTACTCTGCTTGGTCCACTTAACATATCATAAGTGAATGTTGAGTTGCTCGGTCCTAGTACTAATTAACATTTCATTGGCTGCATACTATTCCATCAGCTTGATATAATTTATTTAATTAACCATTTCTTTGTTGTTGGATGTTTATGCTATTTATAATTGTTTTTAATAATACATTAAATAACACAGAGATAAATATCTTCATATACAGTGCTTTTATCTTTTTTTAAGTGATTATGTTCCTTGAATAAATTTTTCAAGTTCTATCAATGATCTAAACATGTTTCGGGGTCCAGGTTTATGTATGGTGCGACCAGCAGTGTTACCATCTAATTGGGCGTTTTTCCCTGTTGGATGAGAGCCCGTGCTAAGAGCTGTTACTGACGTTACTAACTGTGATTGGCCCGGGAAGAAGATCCAAGGGGAACCAGGCACATTGTGGGCCAGGCAAATCCACATGCACACGGAGCTCTCCACTGCAGAACAGAGGCACTCATCACACTTCTGTTCAATGCGTATGATAAGCTTGAGTGTAGCTTTGGGGAAATCAAGGGAAGCCTCGAGGGTCTGCTCAGGATGAAGCAGCATTTGGGAGTTCACAGTGAAGCTATCTAGGACGGCAGAAGCACAGCACCCGCCATGCTGCTCAACTTCCAATGCACCATTCACATCACATCTGATGCCTTACAGAGGACACCAGAGAGGCAGTGCACAGCGGGAGGGCCTCCCAGGCTTGAAAAGGGGTGGCAGGCCCGTCAAGGCACTTCCAGGCACTAGCAGGGGAAGCGGCACCTGTCCTATGGGGCCAGGCTGAAGCAGATGAAAACCGCAGCCATCGCTTGACCCTCTGGCTGAACCAACTTCTCTGCTCCTTCAGTGCTGAGCAAAAAAAAAAAAAAAAGGATTCCTTGCTAGCCTGGTTAGGTTAGCAAGGAGCTGATAACTTTCTGCGGACCTGTGATCTCAGCGAATCTGGTCCTGTGAGAACCTGAGTGCATGCGGCTGGATGGTTGGGAGGCTGGGACTAGTTTTGTGATTGTAGCTCATCTGTGCGTATCTTCCCTTCACTCTCTCTCCCTGCACGTGCTCCGCCTTCACTGCCAACACACTCAAGTTTCTCTAACTCGAAAAGATTTTAAAAAATCATGACTCTATTTCTGTTTCCTTGAATTTATCCTCAAAATGTCAACATGTAGATTATTTTTTCAATGTGTGTTCCTAAAGTTACTGTGCAAAAGTAAACAATTAAAATGCCATTTGACAGAGAGATGGTGAATTAGAGAGTAGACAGAATGGGCAAATTCTGTTCATTTCTTATGGCAAAGATCTCAGACTGTCTTGTCTTTAATCTCTTCTCCCCAAGTCATAAGGATCTCATATGCTGTTTAATTTTCCCCCTCTCTGATCTGATAGTAGCTTTGTATCAAGCAGAATATTGCCACGAGTGCCAGGTTACATGCAATAACTGTTACAATGCAGTTATCGACTAACTGCATGCCACCCCCACAAATTCTCAAGCAGACTTGTTTTCAAGTTGTTCTGAATCAATAGGACATATTTCCTTCTGATCTTTGAAATTGAGGGAGTGTAGCTGAATGAAACATTTTTAAATAGAGTGGTTTCTTCATGTGTACACACACACACAAAAAAAAAACAACGCTTTTTCAGAAAAATCATCCGGTTGAACAGTTCCCAAAATTTTGTTTTGAGATCCCACTTTCTTGAAAAGTTTTTATTTTGAAAAAAGTGGCAAAATAGTACAGAGTCCCCATATACCCTTCATTCAGTTTCTCCTAATATTAACATCTTTTATAACCAGAAAATTAACAATAGTGTTAACTGAACTAAATAAACACTTTATCTGCATTTCAGTAGCTTTTCCAGTCATATCCTTTCTTCGTTCCAGGAATTAACCCAGGACCCCATGTGGCCTTTGGTTGCCGTGTCTCCTCAGGCTCCTCAATCCATGGTAATTCCTTAGTCTTTCCTTGCCTTCCACGACCTTGACACTTTGGAAGAGTATTGGTCTGCTATTTTGTAGAATGTCCCTCATTTTGAGTTTGTCTAATTTTTTCCCTTATAATCAGATTAAAGTTGGATATTTGGGGCATAAATCCCACAGAAGTGATGTTTTGGCCTTTTTTGAATCAGGGTACATGATGTCGATAACTCTCCTCACTGGTGATGTTGACCTTGACCACTTGGTGAGGATAAGACCATGGCTGCCAGATTTCTTCACTGTAAAGTTATTCTTTTTCTCTTCCTCTTCATAATTAATAAACATTTTGGTGGGGAAAATAAGAACTCTTGTTCATTTTGTTTTCTATTAAGTGAGATCAAAATCTTCTCTTTTCTTTTTTTCCTTGTTTTGAATCTTATCTATTTTTAGTTGATGGATTGATAGCCTTAGGACAACCAGAATATTCCATTATTACTTGGAAAGATTTGATAAGACAGGACACAGGCCATGAATGATGCATAAAAATTAGGGGCAAAGTCATCCTGGATGAAATCTAGAAATCAAGAAGAAAAACTTGGTTTCTACAGCAGTCCTTAGCCACTATGAGCATCATTTCCTTGAACACAGAATGAAGATAATAGAGTCCTTCATAGGGATATGGTGAAAATTAACACCAGACACTCCCTCGACATTTCTTAGCCCGGCACAAAATCAGTCACATCACATAGCAATTCTGATCATTTTAGGAAGGCTTGTGCTCAGATTCCAGATACCACCCCCCACCCCCACTGCTGTTCTGCGTGGGATTCTTTGCTTCCATGGCCTCTGTTCACCTAAAATGTAAACTGCTCTGAGGGAAAATTGTTGCCTGCCTCTGCAACAGGCAGCCCTGATTCAAACTCGTTTTAAATTCACGGTGGTGAAAAATGGGTTTGCATCCTACTGTGAATTTAAATACTTACAACCCAGGAATAAATGGATCGCATGGCTCATTTATCTCACAGCCATTAATTAATGGTGGTTAATTGTAGTTATGAGCTGTTGAATGCTGGGCTCTTGCACCCATACATTCTCTTTAATGCATGCAGGAAACCGGGGAGGCGGTCAGTTCAGACCGAAAGGAAAACTGTCCTGGAGGGCAGAGGCTCACAGCCCTGCCCAGATGCATCCCTCATCTTTGCAGAGAGAACCAGCGCTGCACGGCTTCCCAGGCTGGACCCCAGGCTGGGGTCCCCCGGGGAACCGCTTCTGGGCCACACCCCTGATGTTTGTTGTCTGCCGCCTTCCACCCAGTGGGATTGCTTAGCTTGGCCCTTTTGGTCTTTTCTGCACAGAAGTAAGTAAATTTGTAACAGACAGCAAAGGCTTTTTAAAAATCTGGCAGCTTGAGAGAGAGGTAGTGATGTCATATAGAATCAGGTCACTGGCTAAAGTGAAAATTATGCTTTTGAGTATTTTTATTGTCCTGTGCGGTGAGGATGCTCCTGAGACTGTGAGTTGCAGCTTGGAGCAGATGAAGTTGGATGTTTCGAAAGGGACAAGCCCTAGCGACCACCTAGGATTCTTTCAAGTGAAACTTCTGGAGACATCTCTGGCCTCACAGCTCAGTAATTAACTCTGGGTTTATGTTCTGATAGGCAGAATTCTAAGATGGTAAGATTTCTACCTCCCCTCCCGGTGTGTAGACCCTGTATAGTACCCTCCCCGTGAGTGTGGTGGGCCTGACCTAATCAGGCAAGTCTTTTATTTTTGTTTTTTGTTTGTTTTAATCCTTACCTGAGGATATATTTACTGATTTTTTAGAGAGAGAGGAAGGGACAGGGAGGAAAACAGAGAGAGAAACATCAACGCAAGAGAGAAAAATCGACTGGTTGCCTCCTGTATGTGCCATGGCCTGGGATTGAACCCACAGCCTAGGTATGTGTCCTGACCAGGAACTGAACCTGCAACTTTTTGGTGTATGGAACAATGCTCCAACCAACTGAGCTACCCAGCCAGGGCATCAGGTGAGTCCTTCTTGAAAAAGGTATAGAGTTCAGAAACAAAGTCAGAGAGATCTCAAGAAGCAGAAAATGATCTCTTTGTTGACCTTGAAGGAACAAGTGGCAAAGCTGTGGAGGAAACCATGTGTCAAAGCTCTGTGAGAGGCCTCTAGGAGCTGAAGTGGTCTCTGGCTGGCAGCTAGCAAGGAGATGGGGCCTTCGGTACTACAACTACAAGAAAGCAGACAACCTCAGGGAGCTTGGAATTGAACTCACCCCACTAGAACTTCCAGATAAGGGTGCAGCTGCCCGGCACTTTGATTTCCAGCCTCGTGAGCCTCTGAACATATGACTCAGCTAAAGTGTGCCAGACTCCTGATCCATGGAAAAAATGAGCTAATACACTTGTGGTTTTCTAAACCACCAACTTTCTGGTAATCTGTTACATAACAGTAGATAATGAATTCATGGAATTTATCCCATTCCTCATCTTATCTGTATTATTATCATGGCCTTTATCTTTTCCTTTTGTAGTGTTAACTCCTCCAAAGGTCAGAGAGGGTGCTGATGGATCCATCTTCTTGAAAACCTTGAATTCCATTATCCCTTGCCCTCGAATAGTCAGTGGCTGGGCAATGCCTATGGCATAAAGGGTGTGATTGTTAATCTGAGCTTGATTTCATACTGGGTCTGCTCCCTCACCCTGCATTCAGGCCTAAAGGAGTTGCTCATTGCTGCCTCCCAGAACTTCCACCCACACTGTGCTTTGCCCGGGCTGCTTCTCAGCTGAGTGCATTGATTCCCAAAGCTGAGTACCCATGCTCTCATTCAAGTTCCGGCTTCCCCTGGGCTGCCTTACCCATCACTCTTCCTTGGTCCCTCCCAGCACCATACACTGTGCCTCCAAAGGTCAGGACCCTTCGTCTGTGGGCTCCTCGAGGAGCTGTGGTGCAGGAAGCTCTGGGAATGAACGGACATTTGATGGACCGTGCGCTGTCCTCAAGATGACCACACTTCCTATTATCTTGGCACCTGCAGTCAGCTCTTTGAGAAGCTCAAGATTTCAATTCCTCCAATATGGAAAAGCTTGTTTCTGTCTCCAGGACTTCATAGTTTCAGTCCCTTTTGTGCAGAGTGCTCTTGCCTAGATTCTCACATGACTGGTGCCTTCTCATTACTTAGAGATCAGCCTAAATATTGCTCCCCCAGGAGGCCCTCTCTGGACACTCCTCTGGAGGCAGCTTCTCTCGCTCTCTCCCACCACTCTATCAAATTGCCCTGTTTTATTAACTTCAAAGCATTTGCCGTTGTCTGAAATTCTCTCACTCATTGATGTGTGGCTTGTTCATTTCCTGTCTCCTCTTGAAGGTCAGGAACTTTCTTCTCATGCTCATTGTTTTATTTACGGTATCTGGCATGTTGTAAGCTGGCATCCAACAACTGCTGAGTGAATGAACCCCAAAACATGTCCCATAGCAAACATTCTTGGGGGTCTCACCTGAATGTTTGGGGGAGTTTCTCACAATCCTTCTTTGCCCAAGCTCAGTTTCTAATTCTTCACCCCTAATCCAAAATAGTAGTCACCTGAAACCCTCAAAGACACACTTTTGTTGAAAGATAATGTAGCACAATGAACAATTTAATCATGATATTCATAATATCATTATTTGTTGCATATTTCCTATAATTTACATCCACATGGACATTGCCTGGTACTAATGGCCTAGTGTCTGAGCTACTAGGTGCTGTGGGAATGTGCCACAGCACCAGCTGAAAATTACTGCCCATCTTCTGACCTCACCCTGTCCAGGTCTTCCTGGTGGGTAGGCTTCCCCCAGCTCACAATGAGTGGGCACCCAGCTCCCCAGAGGAGGGGGCAGCATCTTGCTACGATATGAGACTAATTGTTTCTAGATTGAGTATTTCCCTGGGACAGCAACCCAGCCGGTGTTCCCTGAATTAACATACTCACTGAAGGATTGAAGATGGTGATTAGGCCCGACAGCATCCGTTTCGGTGGGACAGTCTCGGCCCCACATAGCTGCACGGGATGGCGAGGAGATTTATTTGTGTGGAATGGAGACATATGGCCAGAATCATCCGCTCCCTTTCCTCTGTAATTAAAACATCTGGAAGCACCAACGGGCTGGGAAATGAGAAGAAAGCGGTGAACACATATTCCTGCCCAACTCTGAATAATCCAGCTGCGGGGCTGTGACATCGCAGGGTACAGAGCAGCTGGCCTGGGCTGGTCCCGAGACTGCCATCCACCCCAAGGCCGGTTGGCTTGTAAACATGACTTTGGGAGGGGATTTCTCAAAATGGTGCTTTATTTTATTTTATTTTTACCTGTAAGTGCACATAATGAGTTTTTTTCCCCTGAGGATGTTTCTTAGAATGTTTTACCAAAAAAAATAAATAAATAAAAAGAGGCTGAACGACAGGGAAAACGTAAGGCTCAGTTTGGGGGCTGGTGCAGGCTATGGTGCATTGTTTATCGCGCGATGAGTTCTATTTGAGGTAGTGACAGTTGTTTTTCCTTGAAATGGAAGGAGACCTCAGTTCTTCTTGATTCCTGTTGGTCAGGACATCCTTCACTTAAAGTCTGTACTTCTAATGGACCCAGTCAACCTGGGTCCAGGCCCCTCAGCAAATGTGTCAAGCTTGGAGAGCTGGGTCTCTGCTTCAGTTAAGAGGGCCTGAGGTGCAACAATTTAGGGAGAAGACCATTCTTAGGAAAACTGCATTAACTAGAGCTAGAGATCTGTTCCTTCCCTGGGGATTCACTTATTGACTCATCTACCTCCTCACCTATCTGCTCATTCAAACTCCATCCTTCATCCATTCAAACCAAGAACCTTTAATGAGCACCTTCTCGACACCAGGTTCTGTACTTGGTGCCAAAGAAGCATGAATAAGAACCTTCAAACAGTTCACCTGGTTTTGAATGAGATGTTTATAGAGGCAGACCAAGTCAACACAGCGCTTGATAAGGAGCCGGGTATGCCATGTCTCGTGAGCATACAGAGGAGAGCGTCCACTTCCGATTCCTCCATCCAGATCCCTAAATCCAATCGTACACGTTACCTGAGTCTCTGTTCTATGCTTCACACGGGCAACCCAGCGCCATTACAGGGAAGTAAAGAGGCCACATTTACAGAATACTTACCATGTGCCTAGCACTTTGCATAACTGATTTTTAAACAGTCTTCAGGGCACCTCTTTCAGGTGGGTATTATTCTGTCCGTTGTACAGGTTAAAGAACCCAATACATGCATTTTGTTTCACTGCACCACCTGCCTCAAGGACTTCACCTTTCCTGCTGGCAAGTAAGCAGCCTTCTATGGATCAGCTTAAAGCCCTCTCCACGCTCTTCCTGCCCAGGATGTTGGTCCTGTAACCTATCCCAGGCAGAGCCTCAGTTCCTTTCCCAAGAACCCAGTTTCCTGCTCCTGACCTAGCTTGTGCCAGCCTCTCACCCGGCCGGATGGACCTCTTTTCCCTCTGTCCAGACTCCATTGGACTCTGAGTGAATTGAAGACATGAGTTGTCTCTTCTTAATCTCTTAGTCTTCCTCACACATTTATCATTGCTGAGCACAAGACCTGGCACAAAATGCCCATGCTCACAAAGTGGAATTCACATCACAAGGGTCACGTGAAACTGAGAGTTGACTGCTGTGTGGGTTTTCCCCACCGAAGCCTCTTACCATCAGTGTATTTGCTTATCCCACACATATTGTGAGGTCATCTTGTTCCAGGCAGAAAAGCAGACACTGAAAGAACCACAGTGATCCAGGTGTGGTCCCTGTCTCCCTGCCTGCTTACAATAAGCTCTATTTGTAAAATGCCTTTGGGAAACCAGCACAAAGCTGGCATTTTCTGTGTCTGGTCCTAGAAAGCCCTGCCCTTCTCCTTCAAAACAACTGTTCCCCAGTGTATGTAAGTTTCCAACACACCTTAGGAGAGAACCTACCTGTTCGTGTAACAGAGGCTCACGTCCCAGCATCCTGGGCACAGGCTGAGGGAGGATCTGCTCAAATAAAGCGAAAAAGCTGTACTATCAACACAGAGCCTAAATTTGTCCCCAAGATCCAATTAAGACCAATCCAGTTCCTTGACTAAAGAATCTGACATCCATCCAAGCATAAATATTTATGCCTGATAGGCTCTCTCCTTAACAGCAAAACAATCTGCAGTGACAACATTAGATACGCGCATACATTCCTGATGAAGACTCCATTATCAGTACTAATAATAACTTAACAGTTTCAGCATGTGTTACCATGAGATGTATGCAAATGGAGGGCTCGTCTGTCAGAAGCACTTGGAAGTGGCCCGGCGGGTCTGTCACACGCCTTGGTTGCAGCCGGTGAGACCTCATTTCACATCCGACGGTGCCGTGTACTCATTTGCTGGTATAATGCTCTGCGCTCATGTATCACCCTTCGCTCAGAGATCACAAATCAGCTTGGCAGACTCTGCCTGTGCCTCCACGAAGCCCAAACATCTGGATGAGGAGTGAAAAATCTCGTCTTTCAGCAAGTCAGCCAGCCAGACATTTTTCACCATCTATTTGCTTAGTGCCTACCGTCCTAGACGGATGTTTCCTCTACACGCTGTCAAACATGGAGATGAAAGACGGATTGTTTTTCATAATTCATCTAGGAATTTGGGTACCAAGAAAACACAGTGCTCCCTCTAACATCTGCAACGTCTGGGATTAGTTTACAGGTTTCGGTTTTCTGGGGGGCACTTCTGCAAGGAATCGGGCTAAGCTCCTGCCAGAAAGATGGTGATGTCTGGTTTCTGTCCTTGTGTTTCTAAGCTCCAAGACTTCTAAAGGTGTAGCTAATGAGGGTCACGCATCATTTGTCTAAATTTATAAAGATTATTTTCCAAACTCTAAAGAGTAAATCTAATTTGGGGTTTGTGGATAAATGGTATTGTGAATATGAATAGTTACCACAGTACCCAGAGCCCGACTGCGTACCAGTGGGCTGTAATGATGGATTGTAAGTCAGCAATGGGAACGAGGGAAAGGTGCCACTTACGTGTCAGAATTGTCAAAGAGTTCCTGCCAGATATAATTCAGAGGAGAATGGATTGAAGGATGAACCTACCTGAGCAGTTGCTTCCTACATGGAAACCAAGAGTTCACCTAAGCGGTACCTGGAAAAGACACTGGTAGAATGACATTCTCAATCGACAAGAGATGATTGAAAGGAAAAACTGTGGTTATATTGGAAGGTACATCGGGGCCTCACCAATAACTCTGGGTGGTCACACCAGGCACCAGACACTAATTCCTGGCCAGGAGGCTGGACAAAGAATCCCTGCACTGCTAACTCTCGATTATGTCACTGTACCTGTCAAAGTGGTGGGCATTGTGTAATTAACTTCTGGTCATTTCCCACAAAGGAGGGGAACTGCTGAACTAATGGTGGAATGATGAAACTTACCTTACTTGGGCTCCATTTCCACGTCTACCAGGCTACTGGGTTTCTGAACTAGCCATGTTAAAGAACAATAAATCTAAATTGTTCTCTGTTTGAAAGAGCCAGATAGGGATGTACACCATCTGCCAAAATCTGTGTGAGCTCTAATTCTCTGTCTCAAAATGAGCAAAGGGAGAATAAATTCTTCAATCATTTAAGAGAGTAGAGCATGTCAAAAGTCAGGGGTTGATTTCAATGATCAGAACCAACATCTCCCAGTTAAATAATTGTTATAAAAAGAGTTTAAAAAGTTAGAATTTGCATCTTCAACAATATTTCAGAGGATATTATATCTGAAAAGTGTGAGAAAGCAGGAAACAATATAAGACAAGTAAAGAAAAGATTCAGATGAAACATAAGGTTGTTGAATTTAAAAGTACAGTTGAGTCCATAACTAGCCCATTCGACACTCAGAGTTTTGTCTGAGTATCAACAGGTATTTCTGCACTGGGAACAATGCTCCATAGGGTAGGCAAACTCTTTAAGTAAAGGGCCAGATAGTAAGCACCGTTGTCTTGGATGGCCATAGACAGTCCCTTGCATATTTTTCATTTGTTTTACAAATCTTTAAAATATTATTAAAACACTATTCGCCCATGGGATGTTTAAAAGTAGTCCATGGATATCACTTCACATCCACTACAATGGTTATACTTGGGGGGGAAAGGGAAATAATGAGTCCTGGTGGGGATGTGGAAAAATTGGAACTTTTATACACTGCTGGTGGGAATGTAAAGTGGATGGTCTCTGTGAAAGAGGGTTTGGCTGTCCTCAAGAACTTAAGCATAAAATGAGCATGTTACCCAGAAACTCCACTTTGAGGTATATTCTCCCCAAAACTGGAAAAGAGGACAAATCCCAGAGGAATCCTGAGAGGTTGGGAAGGGAAGACAGAGGAGAGATAATCAAGGGGGAAAAGAAAAAGAAACATTTTAAATCTGAAGAAATGGATCAACTCATCGTGCTAGCCGTATCAAAACATAATAAGAAGACAGCAATGCAGAGACATAGCCTGATTAGATTACTTTGAACATGAAAGTTAAAGTAAATTTTGCTACACGCACCCATGCATGGATATAAATAAGTTATTTGGAAAGAAGCAACCATTGGAATGATCTCAGATCTTTTGGAGACTCTGGATGCTTTAGACAATGGCTCTAAAGTCCTGAGGAAGAAATACTGAGATTTAAAAAATCTTTATTTGGCTAAAGTGGATGTGATGTGCCTGTTCAAGAGCAAAAGAAATTCATTTTCAGAATGACATACTCAGAAAGCTGACACTCACTGAAAAGGAAAATTTCTTATGTAAGCAATCTGATAGAGAAGACTCAACATAAACAAACAAACAAACAAAACCCATGAATGGGAGGTCACAGTATTGAAGAAATCATGGTATTAAAGAGTTGGAAGAAAACAACTAAAACTGTACAAATAATTCTTGTTACTATGGTTATAGTATAGTGTACCTATAAAAATAAGGAAATAGTGTCAAAGATGTATGTTAACAATCTGCAAATCTCAGATACATCAATCAAACCTGGATATAAATGAGAAGAGAAGAGTGTAAACTCGTCCAGACTGTCTCAGATGTGTACGTGTTTCACGTGGACTTATTTAGGTCACAGGAAACTCTCCAGTGCAACGCTTTATGATATGTTCCTGAGAGCAGCTTCCTTTGCTCACCAACCTTTCACACGAGACGCGTGATGGTGTTAGAAGCGACCTCATCAAAAGGCACCAGCAGAGGTGGCAGCTTGAATTTGGGGATGTCTATTCCAGAAAGTCTGCATTTGTCTCCTCCTCATGATTTTCTGGCTCCTAGCGAGAGTTGCCATTCTCTCATAAACTGAAGCATTCTGATTTTATAAGATACCTCACAGCAATTATATGGCTTTTTATCATTTCTCAATCCAGCATAATAGATAAGTTTCATTCCAAAATTATATGTGTTTTTTGTATGTCTTCAGGGGAGAGTTAAAAACAGCATAAGATATTGAATTAGCTACTTTTGTTAATGTGCAGTCCATTAAATTGATTAAAAAAAAATAACCCCAGGGAGGGCCACGTAAATAGTGAGGAGGCCAAAACTTTTTCTAATCCAAAGACTGAAGGAAGAGAAATTTTAACCATAGCAGATTTGTCATTATTTAAGATGAACATCTGGTGCAGCTCTGAAATTTCATTTATTATCTCATTTGTCAGCCTCACCAACATAAACAGAAAGAAAGCATTTAACAAAAATGAGAGTAGATGTATCAGTTATTATAATAAATGCAAATGGTTTAAATCCTTTTATTAAAAGATAAATTGAAGTAAAGAATAATCCAACTTTATGCAGCTTACAACACTATATCTAAATGTTCACTGACAAATATTAAAACTCAAAGTATTAGAAAATATATTCTAGGCATATAAAAACAAAAAATGAGTAGAGAATTAGTATCATCCAAAGTGTATTTTAAAGCACAATACAGTAAATAAGAGAAAGGATATTGATGTTGATAAAATGCATTATCGTAAATGATGCTGTAATAGTTTTAATTCACTGTAGTTCATATATATTTTATCAAATGATAGAAAACTGTTCAAAAATAAACTAAGAAACTTTAAATAGAATTACTTGGGAGATAAAATAAAACACCCATTCTTTCATAGATCATGAAAACAAAAATATGGAATTTGGTATTAAAATTTATTAGGCTGAATATATGAATATTTAGCATTAGGTTCCACTATAAGGAAAAAATTTATTTCCAGTGTTTTTAAAAACTTACTAAAATTTAACATATTCCTTGCCATGGAAACTTCTACATTTTATATTAATTATTCTAATGAGTATAAATTAAGCAGCTCATATTCTCTGACTAGAGAATAATAAATTCTAGAAATGAAAATAGGTTTAAATAAAAACCACTTTGAAACTGTGTAAAAAGAAATTTTTTTCTGGGATTATCATAAAAATATCAAAAACTAACACTATTAACTATTAGAAAATAATTAACTTAATGCATATCAAGTCCTATGGGATATAGCCAAAACTATAGTAGGCAACAAAAACATAGCATTGTTATTCAGTAATGAAGAATGAAACCAAAGTATTCCACCAGAGAAGTTATTTAAAGATTAGCAAAATCAGCAAAAGAGTAGCACAAGAAAATAAATGAAAAACAAAGTTCTGAAAAAAATTCAAGAAACAATAAAATCTTTTAGCTTGTGTGCAAGACTGATCAAAAACAAAGACAGATATGCAAAATCATGATTGAGATTTGTATAATAGTGCAGCTACACATCAATTTTAAAGGTGAGAAGACTGTGTACGTTTTTATTAATAACGTTTAAAATTTCAGTGAAATAACAATTGGTGTAGGGGATACGAAGAGCAATATTGACTGAGGAACAAATAGACAGAAAAGACATGTATCCAGCAGCAAGATAAAAAATGTTTTCTAAGGATTTCTACCACATAAGGCTCCTGGCCCGGACTGTATTATGGGTAAGTCCTTTCAAGCTTGTTGCACAGTGCTGCAATTAGTTGGTCTCCTGAAATGTGAATTTTTGGAGACATGACACTTGAGCTATTTGTCCTACATGCATACTGCCAGGCTTGACGTAGAATAGACTCTCAGCAAATACTTGCCGAATAAATGAATCAGTTAATGGAGACCCACCATGACACATATTGATTTAAAAAGGTTGTTGGACAGCTATTGCCAATCTTTGCACCAATGGCACTGCATTGCATTTTCTTACATCATCCTCGTCTGAGAAAGAGTTCTTTCTGTCTCGAGCACACCTCCAAGTCCCAGCCTGCCTGATCCTTCCTCCTGTGCCTCTTTTCTTCTCAGTCCCAGAGAGCTCTTTGGTAACTGACCTTATAGAAGAATGACGATAAACTCATTATGTCACTTCTGAGACAGCCGATTCACTAGGCAATTTTTATGTTATTTTGTTTGCTCTTTGCAATTACATAGGGACTATCATTTCCATTTTAGATTGCAGAAAGCTGGGTTTCACAGGGCAGGTCAAAGATCGCACAGGTAGGAGCAGAAATGAAGTGCTAAGACGTGGACATTTTGCTCATTTCGTTGATAGTTGAGATGCGTGAAAGGATTTGGAAAGGGGAGTAACAGGACTGGAGCTATGATTTAGAAAGATGATCTAATGGGATATGGAGTTTCAACTAGTAGAAACAAATGTCATGGTTCAGGTGAAAGACCACAACCAGTTGAATTAAGTTAGTGGCAGTAAGACAATAGATAAGTGATACCTGAAGGAGGTGGTCATAGGTCCAGGCACCACCTTCTTAGAGGAGGTAGTTGATTCCTTGGTCAGGGGCAGCAGAAGCATTTTAGTTGTGCTGACCTCAGAACCACAGTGACTTGGGCACAAATCCTGTGCTCTGCAACTTGCTTCCTTACTGTGTAACTTTAGGCAAGTTACAAATTTCTCTGAATCTCAATATCCTTATCTGTAAAGATAAAGATAAGACTAGTTCTTGCTTCTTAATGATGTTTGAAGATTAAATGATAATTAATGTATCTGACGATTTTACATAATGGATCCTTAGTAAATCATTGCTATCTTAATTACTTGATTATCATTAGTGGAAGAACTGAAGAGAAGCTGAACCACAGGGATGGAAGGTCAGAACCGAGAGGATGCTTGATGCTGTCCTCTCTGAGGTGAGAGTGGTGGGAGATGGGAGCATAAAACACAGAGTACACTAGGGAGCGAATAAACTGAAGGGGAAGCGCACTTGTGTGTTCTGTCTGGAGAGAGGCTGTCAATAGGTATTCCAGGTACCCCTCCTGACCACTGGGTTGGAATCCTCCAGACTCCTGCATTTCACTTTCCTCATCTACCTTTCCGAGACCCGATGCCCAGGTTTTCAGAAATTTCCTCATTCTGCCCCCAGAGCTGTTTTTCTTCCACCCCCACTGACATCCAGATTCTCCCCTAAGTTCTTATGGAATCTTGCAGCCCCATCCATCTGGTTTTATTGGTTCATTTCCCCAAAATTTAACCCGAAGTGTTTAGTAACACATGACCCCAGCCCCATGGAGCTCATTCTCTGAGAGACATCACACTTTCTTCTCTAAGTTCAATGTTGTCTGTTGTCTATTTAAACAACTGCCAGAGCCTCAGACCCCAGAAGTGGAGGATCTTGGGAGAAGGGCAAGGAAATGAAAAGTAGGAACTTCCATTCTTAGACTTAAGATTTTATTACTGTACACTACATACCAGGGACACTGCTGGATGGCAGAGAGAGGGAAGTGAGACAAAGTCAATCACGTGACTACTCTCAGACACCTTGCATTCTACTGGAAGAAACAGACATGAAATTACTAAACAAAGTAATGCCTAGAGCAACTGCAAATTGTGAAGCATATAAAAGGCTGAAAGAGAATAAAGCAATGGGGGCTGCAATCTGCTCTGCTTACACTAGGTGGTGACTGTTAGAGGTGGGCCAGGTGCAAACTCAGAGCTTCACACTAGAGTAGAGCTGGGAAGCACCAGATTGAGGAGGACCCCTAGCATTAAAACATGCATGCATAAACAAACAAACAAACAAACCTTTGAATAATTCTAGATGTACAGAAAAGGAGCAAAAACAAAGGGCAGAGGGTTCTCATGTGCCCTTGACCCCACATTTTACATAATCACAGCACTTTTTGTCAAAACAAGGGAACTAACACTGGTGCATTACTAATAACTAAACTGCCCACTTTATTTGGTTCACCAGGTTTTCACCTAGTGTCTGTTTTTCTGTTCCAAGAGCCAGTTAGGGATGGCACATTGCTTTTAGTCTAGCATCATTTGGATCCTTAAGCAGTCATGCCTCCATGGATTTATTTGGCACACAGATACAGAAGCAGACACTGAAAGCATAGTGCTGTCGGCACAGGTAGTTCGCAGACACAAATTCACAGAGGATCAAAGAGGTTCTCAAGCAGCTGAGAGGTCCGCGCTGCCCCAGCCACCCACGTCAGCCAGTCTTTTGCATTTTTCAGTTGTCTTCCACGGGCAACCTGGGACAGACCCTGCTTTCTCACAGAAGCCTCTCTCCAAATTAAATTCTTTTAGCAAAACAGGACCTGGACTGCAGCATTTATAAATTACCTATGAGGGCCTGTAAACATCAGATTGCTTTGTAAAAATTTAATTGCCCTTTTAAATTTTTAATTCAGGAACAGGGCTGGGGGTGGTGGTGGGGGTCATGTGAGAGGTACGCAGACCGATTCTGGAACTGTTTCCTGTCCATCAAATGGACAGCCCGCCCAGAAAGATTAACCCAGATTCCCCCAAAGAAATCTGTGTCAAATTGATGCTGACTTGGTCTGGCATCTGAGGAGAATCTTGACTTGACAGGATTAACCCTCTCAGTGCCCCAGGGCTCAGGGAGAAGGGCTTTCAAAGGTTTTCTTATGCATATAGCTCAGTGCAAGGCAAAACAGCGCTGAGTTCTGTGGATCGGCAGTGCGGCCAGGGAGGGAGTCTGAGGGAGGAATGAGTGATGAGGAGGTGTTAGTATTCAGGGGGGATTTCCCACCTGATTGCACTAGATTTGTCACTGACGTTTTATCACACTGTCCACTTGCTGTGAATTTACCCGAGAGGAAAGCTCTTGCTGCAAGCCACAACAACCAGCTCGGACACCCACCAGCCACCAGGTGAGTAATCCAGCCAGATCTGGCCCGTAATGAGGCTTTCTTATTTAATGCTAATGAACCTCTTTCCCTCCTGGGCTTCGGAATCTACACTCTTGCTCCTGGGGGCGGTCTTACTCCCATGAATGGCAGCTCCTAATCCTTGCAGAACCACTAAGGCCTTCCTCTAGCTATTTATTTTCGTTTGTTTGTTTGTTTGTTTGTTAAAGCCATAAAAATATTTATCCTTCTTAATCTCATTTCTTTTCACATGCAATATTATTTGTATTAGTTTCAGTTGTATGGCATAGAGGTTAGATAATCATATACTTTACAAAGTGCTCCCCAGATATTTCCAGTACCCACCTGGCACTGTACATAGTTATTAAAATTATATTGACTATATTCCCTGTGCTGTACTTAGCATCCTTGTGACTATTTTGTAACTACCAGTGTGTACTTCTTAATCCCTTCACCTTTTTTACTCAGTCCTCCAAATCCCTTCCCTCTGGCAGCCATCTGTCTGTTCTCTGTGTCTTTGAGTCTCAGGACCTTCTTCTGGTTCTCAGTTGTTAAGCAGCTCCTTCTCCACACCACATGGATTAGTTTATCTTCTTAGGGCTTCTCTAGAAGCAAAATTAAGGGTACCAACTGCTTGTTACTGAACAAGGGATTTGGAAGAGGAAGATTTGAGACAGAAGAGATGGCTTAGGGCCCAGAACTCTCTGGTTTTTGGCTGTCAAATCAAGGTTCTCATATCAGTCCATTTACATTGAACTAGGTAGGTACACTGAGGGCCCAGGATGAGGATCCCTGAACTCAGCCAGGAAAAGCAGCCCTAAGACTGAGTTCTGATGGTGCAGTGACACATGCAGGCCTGGCTCTGGCCACTCCGTTGGACTTTATTTCTTTGTTAGAGCCAGATTTATGGTTTGCGCTGAACTCGAATAGCTCTAGCTCGTTACTCATTTGTCAGTCTACATGTGGGATAAGATCTCTCTGACAGTTTCTGCCAAGCAAAGAGTGGATGGTGAAGTCAGTTATGAGTTGGACATCAGGTTTGAAGAAAAATCTGGCATCTTCAGCTGCCATTGCAATAGGAATTTACTATGACATGACTGTTAAGGTATTTCACTCTGCCATTGGGGTCTAAGTGCTCTGCCTCCATAGAATGTGCATATTTCTATCTTAAATTTATATAATTGGTTTTCTAAGGAATCTCTCTTTAAGATCTAGGAAAGACTAGCAGATGTCTCCATTTCTGAGTATTCATGGAAGTACCATGTTCTCATG
The DNA here is from genome assembly GCA_028533065.1 of Trachops cirrhosus. Lineage (NCBI taxonomy): Eukaryota > Metazoa > Chordata > Mammalia > Chiroptera > Phyllostomidae > Trachops > Trachops cirrhosus. Next base: position 78,628,053 of record CM052547.1, read on the forward strand.
GCCATCTCTTGCTTGGAGTAATTAATTCAACCACAGAGATTTTTTGCATACCAGCTACATGTTGTATGCTCTGCTAGGGACTGTAGATGCAGTGGTGAGCAAAACCAAACATGGTTTTTATCCTCTTGTGGTTTATTCTCTATAGCAGGTGTGGTAGACCTCCCAGAGATACGCCATCCAGATTCCTCCAAAGAAGGAGAGAAGTGTGGTCAGCAGAGGACCCCCAACTCAGTGTCTGCCTCAGCCAAGGTCATGCCCTTCCTGGGGCACCTGCCTCCAGACCCAGCACCATCTGTTCTGGAGCTCCCTGCAGATTTGGCAGAGGCTTTATGGGGCTGGCATCAAATCACAGGTGTTTATTACTGTTCCCTAACAAACATCTTGTACCCTAAACTTCATCATAGCATCTGCTTCCAGAGAATCTAATTTGAACAGTGAGTCAGAGAGCAAAGCATTGAATATATCAAGAAATGTGAAATTGTTTTTGCGTAAGTTTTTCAAAGGAAAGTTCACTGGATTCTTGTTTCCAGGCCAATACTTAGAAATTGTCTCTCTATCTCCCACCTGGATGCTGGCCTGAGCATGGGACTCAACTCCGTTCTTTATTTACATATATCCTTATACCTAAACGGAGCCATACACATTCACCTAAACCTACTATGACAAGTTTTTGCACAGGTAGGAGACTTCTCTTCTCCTCTTCCACTTCCTCCTCCTCCTCCTTCTCCCTCTTCTTTTTGTTCTTTTTCCTTCTCCTTCTTCTCCTTCTCCTCCTTTTTCTTCTTTAAATATTTTAAAAAATGGAAGACTTATACAATGGGAAAGGCATTCAAGTGGGTTAAATGGGAAATTAGATATCCCAGTCCTTCCACTATGTCTTCCACCTGGGCTCAGCCTCCAGCTATCTCACAGGCATTCTTTGATTCTTTCCTGTCAACACCTTGCATTGTTATGCCAAGCAGAATCTCTTTCTTGCTTTCATTTTTCTTCTTCTGCCCTTTAAAATTGCATCTCCTCTTTTGGTTACACAGATGTATTCCTTTGAAGAAAACTCATTGAACTGTAGACTGAAGATCTGTACATTTTTCTGTATGTAAATTATAGTGCCTCCATTGAAAAGAACCTGTCCCTTCTGGCCTATAGGAATAAGAAGCCATTGTGCTATCTACTGCTATCTGTATCACCCTCTGTTATACAACCATCTGGCAAGTTTTCTGAGGTTACTTTTAGCATCTAATTACACTCTTGGGAAAGGTGGACTTCACCTCTCAGCTGGGTCTGACTGGTTTGGGGGTAAGGTGGGTTGGTTCTTCTGGGAATATCTGTTTCCTACAGAGCTTCTTTTGCTAGATTGTGAGCCCTGTGAGTGTAGGAGCTATTTGTGTTACATAACTATACATGTGTCTATATCATCTACAACTTTCATCAAGCCTAAACTAGAGAAGGTGTTCAGGGGCTACTGAGGACTAAAATAGACCAAATAATTAATGGATGAAGGATTGAGTTCTAAAAACGCGTGTAAGCCCCAGGACCTAAAATGGAGACATAGTCAGGGATCCCTATAGCTATCATCAGGGTCTTGGATGCCATTAAGATTCAGGGTGTGGGTCAGGGCATGAGACTCCCTGAGAACCTCTCAGAGTTTGACCCACATCATCTGGTCTTCTGATGCAGCCCTATGGTGTCATTTGCTGCCTAAAGCCTAAAGACTCACCCTCATCTTCAGCCCTCTTTTTCCCCAACCTCATCATCTCTATGAGGATTAACATTCCCACAACATTCAGACAGGTGCTCATTCATTCCTTGATAAACATTTATGAAGCTTAAACATGCTAAGAACTTTTGTGATGTGGTATGTTTGTTCCTATTGTATACTTTGTCCTTTATGAAAAATCCCCTTCTCCTGAATGTTGCCTACAAATGGTCATTTCAAAGGACATGGCTATTGACATTTTGTAGAGGGAAGAGGGAGACACATTCTCTCCACATTCTTAAAAAACTGTTCCTGACTTCTGTGCTTTGAGAACTTTTTGAGGCTTTAGGTATACAGTATCTTGTCTGTGGCAGGAGTGGTGATTGGTAGGAAATGCAGGTGTCTGGAGAAGTAGCAGGAGTGTCTGATGACAGCCATCTTAGTTCTGCAAGCACTAGCTCTTGGAAGTGGTAAACCATCAAGTCTTGGTGACTTAACACAATAGGCATTCATCTCTCACCTAAGAAAATGGGCATTTCAGACCTAAGAGAGGCCTTCCATGTTGGCCAAATGTTGAGACCCAGGCTTCTTCCACCTTGAGTCTCAGACTGATCTTCATTCTGCCAGTGGAAGGGGATCACATGTGAGATGTGTCTAGGACTGAAGAAGGTACACATTACCTCTGCTCACCTTCTGTTACCTAGACCTCAACCACAGGTGACTACAAGGCAGGCTGGGGAGTATAGTCTAGTTCTTTGCCCAGAAAGAAGAAAAACAGATTAGGTCATCAGTGGCACTTTCTGCCACAGGAGAAAATGTTGCCAAAAGTAGGTAACTTAACTTGGGGCAGAGGCAACAAGAAGAGAAACAGAGCAGGAAAGGTTAAAAAGAGCTGAAGCCCTGTCATTCCCACCAGGAATGTCTGGGAAATGTCACTTATGACTTCTACAAGTCTTTGTGGGAGGTTTTGATGGACCCTAGTGGTCCATCATATTGGGTCAGGGTTCATAACAGCACCTACAATGGGCAAACACACCCTTATCCTTCCCTGTATATCATGGACTAAGTTATCCAAAGAAGATGGTGAGACAGGTTGCCATGTAGGCTATTGATAAGGAACCAATATCCATGAAAGGGAAGGAAGCAAGACTGGGCAAAGGGAAGGTTTGAACTGTAATGCATTCACAAAGACTTGGTCAATTCCATGGGTACTTTTGAAGTGTATATGGCGCATCAGAGTTGTCCCATGGTGGGCTGAAATCATACCTCCTGCAATCATTCTCTGGCTGTGAGCTGCCCCAGGAAGAATGTGCTCTTTGGGGGAAAACTTCTGCAGCTGAGACAAATGCTAAAGTGTCCCCGTGTTCCAGGCAATGAGTCCTTCCTTGCAGGGGAATCTGGGGACCTCATCTTCCCATCCCCTCACTATAATTTTAGTTCACTGCTCTGCTGTCTAGAGGAACAAAGCATATCTCCTCTATGTTCCCAAGGACAGACTCTTAGGCATTTTAAAACAATAAACATACCCACTCCACTTTATTCATAAACACTCCTGGGGGCCATTTATATACATGAGTTCAGTTTGAACACGTGCAGGTATCTTGCCTGGACCTCATGGAAGATTTCTGGTTTCCTCACGGGCTGTTCACCACCATCATATGGGACTTTGGTGTTGAGGGTTTGGACGGTCCAACTGGGCATGTGGTCCGAGTCCATCTCCCTCTAAATCCGATGACTGCCCCCCTTTGATGGGGCAGAAGCCCCATGGGGACCTTGACCTTTTCAATTAGACTGACACAGAGTCCATTAAAGATAAGTTCCCTCTTCTCTTGCCTTTATTTATCATTAATATGTTGAACTTCTAGCTGGCAAAGGATAAAATCGTTGATAGCAAATGAATTACATATCAATTAATTTCTAAAGCAAACCTAATGGGCATTTAAAAAGAGAATTTAATGTCTCATTTACTCTCTATAGCTATCTTGTTAAATGCCAATTAAGTATCTAAATATTTCCTACAAGCTTAATGAATTATAATAAGTAATAAGTGATTACCACTTTTTCCTGGGATCTTGGCTCTCGGTTTCTGATGCAGCAACAGTAGATTTTTTTCTTGTCCTATTTATGATTCCTCATAGATAGACTCAAACCTTTTTAACAAGCATCAGTTACCTTGTTGAGCAAAAAAGAACAAAATTTATAGTCAATTCTAAAAATAAAAAATAATATTGAAATGGATACAGCTTTAGAGAACATGTCAGTAATAAGGATTTTTTCTTGAAAACTAAGCAAGCACTAATTAAAATGTTACCTGTAATAAATACCTAATATTTGGTGTTCCTAGTACCTTACCATGTCCCATCACTCTCCCTGAAAACCATTTCTAAATGCCAAGACAGAATGTGGATTAACAGACATAAAACATGAGCTGACGGGGCTTGACCTGGGGTCCAGCTCTTCCAGATTCTCTCTGTCCCTCTGCATGTATAGGGCAGACCCCAGGTTTGCTTATCCAGGCTTTGCTATCTGACACTGCCTGACAGTACCATGTGGAGCTGGAGGGGATTAACTGTAGATACCCGGATAGGAGGGTTCATGGAGTGCCATTCCACTGGTCCTCTGTAGGGGGTGCAGAGAGCAAAGTTACAGCCTGTGGAAGTAGAGGTTTGAGGGGATGGTAAGAAATGGTGGGAGGTCTTGATCTGAGCAGAATGAGGCTCCTCATCTCTGGCATATCGTAAGTTGTGTATAGACATCTGGTCCAAATGCCAGTGGCACTGGACCCAAGGTCAAGGGTACAGAATTTGGGATCAAACAGTCCTGAGTTTGAGACCCAACTTGTTACATCCTTGTCCTGTGAGCAAACATAAGCCATGATTTCTGAGTCTCAGTTTCCTTATTTGCATTATAGGGATACTATCTTCCCCAGGCATTTCTTACAAAGACTGAAAAGGAGGATTTATTTAAAGCATGCAATATGATGCTTGCCAAATGGCACACATTCAGTAAGTGCCATTATTTTTAGTTAGGGTAAGTGATAACGATCATTAAAATATAAATGGTGACAAGGTCACCTTATTTCTGTTTCTGAGAAGGTGTCAGGTTTGGGAACTAATGGTAGTCAGTGCAGTCATAATTGTCCTGAAGCTTGTACAAGTCCCATGAAAAGGGCCCGTGTGCCTTTCATGATGACAGGGACACTGTGAACAACATTCACACTGAGACCCTGAGAAAAACAAAGTCCAGTCTGTTCCCCCAGAAAATGCAGGGGACAAGAAGTAACTGCTGCATGACAATTGTTACTTCTCCAACATCCTGGTCAGGAAACACCTTATTCCAAATACATAATGCAAGACAGGAGAGGACCCCCTCCACTGGGCACAGGGGTGCAAATACCACCCCAATTCCCAAGGACATTGCCGCTCCTCAGTGAGGCCATGCAACCGCACCCTACACAATTATTGTCACTACCACTAACAGTGATGAGACATTCAAATGACAAGTGTTAGGCAACTATTCAAGTCACGTTCTTGAAAAATATTTTTATTACAGGAAAATGCTCATGATGTAGCATTAAAAAAGAAGAAAAAAAATCCCAGGAGGTAAATCAAAAGCAGCAGAGACAATAACTAGTGTAGATTCTTGAGTTAAACGAGGCCTTCCTAAGGCTCGCCTCAGCAAAATATCAAAGAGAGGGGAAAAAAATAGACAGATCCAGCTGACTCCAAACGCACTGACTTGACAGGCAATATGGGTCTTTATGATGGTTTCTTTGGGTACAAAGAAGAAAGTCCCACTGCTTATGACATGGGAAAAATTCCTAAAACCCTCCCTTTTAACAGCTTTCTCCCCAAGTCTGATAGCCTCCAGTCACTGGCTAAACAGCACATGACAAGGTAATAACTAATAACAACAACAACAATAATAATAATGGTTACCTTTTATTCTGTTCTTAAACCAAACAATGTTTTATGTAATTCACATCTACTTACTTATTTCCTCCCTCTTGTCTCTCTCTTTTTGCCTCTGAACTATTCTGATTTGTATTAGCTTCTCTGTCCACGCCTGCATTTACTCTCCTGTTAACCTCTTCCTTCTTTCCTGACATTCACCCTTTCCCTTTTTCTTTTGGTTATCTTCGCATCTAGCTATGATGGTTCATTTTTGTGTTACCGGTCAGGGTAACACAAAAGGTGCCCAGGTTAAATATTATTTCTGCGTGTGTCTGCGAGGGTTTTTCCTCATGAGATTAGCATTTGAATCCGTGGACTCCATAAAAAGCAGATGGGTCTCTCTATTGTGGGTGAGCTCATCTGATCCACCAAAAAGGTGGAAAAAAGAGGAATTTGTCCCTTTTTGCTTCCTGCCTGCCTGTTTGAGTCAGGACATCTCATCTTATCTTCTCCAGACTGGAATTTATACCAATTTCCCAGGCTTTCCTGGGCCACCAGCTTACAGAGGTAAATCATAGGACTTCTCAGCCTCCATAATCATGTGAGCCAGGTCCTCATGATAAATCCCTGTGTGTGTGTTTGTGTGTGTGTGCATGATCTGTTTCTCTGGAGACCTGGACTAGCCCAGTGCATAAAAAATGTGCATTTGAGCTACAGAGAGTGAGTTTGAATCCTGCTTCTGAGATTGCCTAGCCGTACAATCTTGGGTGAGTTTCTTTCTCCTCTTCCTTCCTTCCTTCCTTCCTTCCTTCCTTCCTTCCTTCCTTCCTTCCTTCCTTCCTTTTTCACAGATTGGCCATCCAGGGATGGTACAGCAGCTCCACATAGTAATTAGGGCTACTGGTTCATCACTACATCTTTTTTAAAGATTTTATTTATTTATTTTTAGAGAAAAGGGAAGGAAGAACGATGGAAGAGAAATATCAATGTGTGAGAGATAAACTGATCTGTTGCCTCTCACGGATCCCCAACTGGGGACTTGACCCACAACCCAGGCATATACCTTGACTGGGAACTGAACCAGCAACCTTTGGATTCACAGGCTGGCACTCAATCCATTAGTCACACCAGCCAGGGCCTGGGTGAGTTTCTTAATCTCTCTGTGCCTCAGTTCCACACCTGTAAATGAATGAAGACAGTAACACACAGGCACATGAGGTTTGTCTTAGTCTGTGTGGGCTGCTGTAACAAAATACCATAAACTGGGTGGTTTATAAACAATAAAAATTTATTTCTCACAGTTCTAGAAGCTAGAAGTCCAAGATAAAGACACTGGCAGATTTAGTGTCTGGTGAGGACCCACTTCCTGGTTCACAGACAAAACCTTCTTGCTGTGTCCTTATATTGTGGAATGAACTAGGGAGTTCTGTGAGGTCTCTTCTTCTGAGGGCACTAATCTCATTCATAAAGTATCCACTCTCAAGACCCAAGCACCCCCCAAAGCTCCTACTGACTAATGTCATCTAATTGGGGGGTAGGATTTCAACATACAAAGTTTGGGGTAACACAAAATTCAGACCATGGCAGGGTTACTTTAAAGAGTAAATATGTGAGTATATATGAATTACATAGAACATCAGTTGGTTTAAGAAGTGAATAAAAGTTAACCATCATCATCATTATTATTTCTATTATTGTTGTTAGTTATTGTTGTCATGTGGATTAATTGACCTCCTTTCAACTTCTTCAAACTCTCTTTCTAGCCATAAAAATGGTTGCTTCTTTTCTTACAAAGGAGGGGAGAGAGGATTTGCAAATCATTCTTATTTAACATCTACTTAAATATTGTTATAGAAAGCAGAAAAAAATGCCTGGAAAGAAATGCATGTGTGGTAAGCAGAGTAATGCCCTCCCCACAAATGTCCATATTCTAGTCCTGGAGCCTGGGAATATGCTACCTTATGTGGCAAAAGGGGCATTGCAAGTGGGATTAAGTTAAGATTCTTGAGATGGGTTATTATCCTGGATTGTCCAGGTGGCCCAGTGTAATCAGAGGGTCCGCATACGTGAAAGGTACAGGTAGGACTCTCAGAGTCCGAGAAGGAGGTGTGACAGAGAAGGAAGTAGAAGTTGGGGTGATGCTGTGAGCTAAGGAATGTGGGCAGCTTCTTGAAGCTGGAAAAGGCAAGGTAGGGATTTTCCCCTGGAGCTTCCAAAAGCAGTACAGCCTTCCCAACATTTTAAACTTAGCCCTATGAGGCTCACTTTCAGATTTCTGAACTCCAGAATGAATGTGTGGTAAGCTGTTAGAGCAGCAATAAGAAATTAATATGGCTTCAAAGCTATAGCTTAAAAAGATTCTGTCTCTCATGAACTTACAGGCAGTTTTGGTTTTCTTCTTTAAACTGTCTCTGTTTTCCAAATTAAGAAGGAAAATGTGAGTTTAAGAAATAATTGATCGATTGCAGATGCTCACCACATGCCAGTTCTGTTCTTACGCTGTTGTAGAAAACACCCGGCCGTGTGGATGGAAGTCACCACTGATGCGTGGTCATCCCCATCCCTGAGTTTACCATGGGTCCCGGCTCTACCATGGCCTGACCAGCCCTTCTGTGTCTGCTCAAGTGCTCTACACGAATGCTTCTCAAACGTTACCAAGCATATAAAACATGGGGCATCTTGTCTAAATGCAATTCTCTCCACGTGGTTAGTCATCAGGAAAGTGCAAGCTAAATCTCTGTTGGAATAATTGCAGTTAAAAAGACTAGTAATACCAAGTGCCACTGAAGACATGGTTCAACCTGAACTCACATCCGCTGTGAGTGAGAATGGAGAATGGTAAAGCCACCTAGAAAAACCAGCATTTTCTTAGAAAGTTAGACATACAGATAGCATATGATTGGGCCATTCCACTCCCAGATATTTATCCTAAAGAAATTAAAGGGTATGTCCTCACAATGACTTAAATAGGAATGTTTATAGAAGCTTTATTGACAGTAGTCAAAAACTAGAAACTACCTAAATAGTCATTGACTGGCCAACGTGATGGAGTAGAACCCAGCAACTAAAAGGAATGACCTATGGATATACTCAGTGTCTATGAAACTCACCACAATGTGAGTGAATCTCAAAAGCACTACTCTGAGTGAAAGAAACCACACCCAGTGGAGAATATACTACAGGACTCCATTTACGTGGAGTGTAAACTAATCTACAGAGACAGAAAGCAGATCAGCGGTTACCTGGCACCAGGGCAGAGGAAGGGGTGGACAGTCAGGGAGCACAGGATATCTTTTGGGGTGATGAAACTCTCGGCGTTTTGATTGTCATGGTGGTCTCATGTGTGCAGATGACCACCACAATTCATCTGGTTTTGCACTTCCAATGGATGCAGTTTGTTATATATAAATCATTCCTCAATTAAGTTGCTAAAAGGATAAAAAGCAGATTCTGATTCACAAGTCTGGGTTGGGCAGGCAAGCCTACATTCCTAATCAGCCCCCAGTTGCTGCAAAGCTGCTGGTTGGAGGATTACATTTTGAGGAGGAAACGTCTAAGTTATCCTCTCTTTACCTCCTCCATTTGCAGCAGACAAATTTGATTCCTTTTTTGCTAAGAAAATAAAGATCTTCAAGGCTGTGGTAACTTTACACAATGGTATATTACTTGGCTGTAAAAAAAGAAGAAAATCTTACTTTTGTGACAGTGTGGATGGACCTGGAGAGTATAATGCTAAGTGAAATAAACCAGGCAGAGAAAGACAAATACCACATGATTTCACTCATACATGGAATGTATCTAACAAACAAAATTAACAAATAAAATAGAAACAGACTCATAGATACATAGAACAGACTGACAGCTGTCAGAAGGGGGAGTTTTTTGGGGGGCCTGGGTGAAAAAGGTGAAAGGGTAAACAAAGGAGAAGGAGAAGGAGAAGGAGAAGGAGAAGGAGAAAACGACACAGGCAACAGTATGGTGATTACCCCAGAGAAAGGGAGGTGGTGGAGGTAGAGGGTGAAGGTGTGACGAATGGTGACAGAAGGAGATGTGACTTGTGGTGGTGAACACACAATACAATGTATAGAATTGTATACCTGAAACTTACGTAATTTTGTTAACTGATGTTACCCCAATAAATTCAATAAAAATTAAAAGAACAGGTAATTTCCCCAGTCGCATCCTACCGCCCAGATTCTCATTCCAGTCCACAGGATCCAGAAGTCTGCATGTTTAACTACCCCCACAGGGGTTCTAAACCTGATGCCCGTGGTGTAGGGCTCAGCTTCTCCACATACCACCCTGTGGGATGGACGTTAAAATCAGTGAGAACAAATGAAGGACAGGGATTTAAAAACTAAGTACTAAGCAAATGTCTTTTGTTATTGTGGAAATAAATAGTTTTTCTTCAAATGTTAAAGCTATATCAAGATAAGAAGAAACTGAGAACTAAGGCTATTGCTCTAATTTGGCCAGGTAATTGAAAGCTAAAAATGCTCTGGAATCGAAGGATTTAACAAAGACTGAACCTCAGTTTTTGGAGTCAGAAACACTTGATTCCCAAATATGGTCCTTCTTATAGTGTCATCTTAAGAAACTTATTTCATGTCTCTGAACCACAAAGTACTCATTTGTAAACAAAAATACTACCTCATAGGATTGTTCAAATGCTGAATGAAATAATGCATGTAAAGTACTCAGAACTGTGTGTGGAACAGAACATACTCAATAGATGATAACAGTGTTATTCCTACTAATGTTGGCCAAAAAAAGAAAAAAGAAAATAAAGATCGTCAATAGGGAACTCCCTCCAGTACCTGCCTCCTGAATGTGAGCAAGGACGTGGATATATGTAGGGTAAAATACTTCAAAAGACACACCCACTCACCTTTTTGTTAGGACACTGCCTTGAGCTTTAATTGGCAGCAAACGGGATGAGTGTCAACACTGCATTGGGATTATCGTATTATCACTCTAAGTCTTTGAACAGATTCTCACCTTTGTTTAAAACATCCATTTCAGGCATGATTAGAAGACAATAAAAATATGGGGTGGGAGGTATTGATGCAACATAATGAATACTTTTTGACCCATGGGGATTAGAAATAACTCAGGACCAAACAGAAGGGTTGATGACAATTGCGTGCTCTTGCTTAGTGCACTGGTCAGCCTTGGGTTCCTCTACAGGATGCAAGGTATCCATGAGTAAGATAATCCCTTCACATTGACACAAATCCTTCACATACAGGGTGGGGCAAAAGTAGCTTTACAGTAGTGAGTGTGCAAAACAGTTCATTCTTGTATTATTACTGAGTAACTATTATATTACCTTCCATACGGACAACGGTAAACGTACTTTTGCCCCATGCTGATGCTCTGAAGAATAAAGCTTCATCGAGAAGCAGTTCCTGGGTAGTCATCAAGATGATCTCGCTAGCAGCAGAAACTACCTCTGTCTCTCATTCTAGTTGCTCCTAGTGGCAATCCAAACCCACATCTCAACAAAGTAATAAACTGAGATAGTTTAGGAACCTCAGAATACCGCTCAGTAGTTGAAATGATGGATGCTATACTAATAAGTTCCAAATTCCTTGTGTACTGGCCCAAACAAAACAAATAAACCAACAATAACTAGAAGAAATATTGGGTATAGCTATACTTTTTTATAGATTTCATAAACTTGTACCCTGTTATCTAATATCTCTTTAAATATCAGTAAAGCATAGAGAAGAGAGCAGACATTATGTACCTGTCCCTTTAGCTATCAGTTCTTTTGTGGTGTCATTTCATAAATTCAGGAAAACATGGAGAATTTAAGAATTATAACCCTCCTTCAGTACAATCAAGTTTTATATGTATTACTTAGTGGTTAGCCCATAGTGGCTATTCCGTAAATGCTTGACTTCTTAAAAATAATAGTTTGGCTTTTAAAGATTTTTAAAAACAATCTTTGTAATCTGGTACAAAGTTGGGACAAGAAGACAGCTGAAGTCATTCAGAAGTGGAATGACTCAACCTTTCTATGTATGTCAGACACAGCTCTGCTTTCCTGTATTAAAAAAAAAGTAAAACCAGAGGCACCTGGAAAAAGTGGTTCCTACATGTTCTCTCTTCTTGGATCCTCATGACTTTATGAAACAAGCAACAGCAAAGCTTCTCTAAAGCTAAACTAACGTGAAATAACCCAGGGCTTGAACTTGTCGCTTGACGTTGCTTTAAATTTTAATGCAAACTCCGGAATAGATTTGTGAACAGCAAGGTAACGCCAAGGCCATGAAATATTGATTCTGTACATTTTCTTATGCATTTTTATTCTCCAATTTAGTAAATTTTTCATCTTGCCTGCACTTAGAGGTTGCCTATGAAGTCCTCACTACCAATTGTATTAGCTCTTGTAAATAAATAATCGTCACCCGAGCTGCATGAATGACTGGAGGTGGGCAGGACCCTGCTCCTTCTGAGCACTAACTTCCCACAGCCCAGCCCATGGGGGATGGAAAGGATGATCACAGTTTTCCACACAGCACATAAGCAGACACTTTCTGGAAGAAGTAGGGCTTTAAATGAAGCGACAATGAGAAACTCGAATGTTTCAGCAGAAACTAAACCACCGTTTTGGCAACTGCCCATTTTGGTGTGGGAGAAGACAAAATTGATTTTTTTGTTTGTTTGTAATAGTTTATTTTTTAATGTTTGTTTTTCAATCAAAACATCAAGATAGGGTGTCCATTGCATGCCTGCTTCCTGGATAAGATAATCAAGTGGGAAACATTTCATATCCCTACTTTAGAGAAAATAAGGCTTCCACCACCGACTCTTGTCTCTGCACCAAGAGTCACATTTTATCAATCACATACAAACACAACTCCATCAGATATTTACCACTGTCTTCATTCTGCAGTATACATCTCTGTCCTAGAATATTGTCTACACTTCTATACTCAACGTCTTGTAAGAGGTGGGATCTGAAAGAAAGATGGAACCTGGTTGTGACAGCAAACGGCATGTCCCTTGGTAAAATAACACATGGGAGGGCCCAGTGTGGCTCTGCCACTTGTGAATGTCACCATGACTCTTTTACAGATGTTACACATTAATTATTGCTTCTCTGTTGTTGAGTCAGATTGGCTGTTTCTCCAGGTTCATGGTCACATTGACCGGGGATTCATCACGGACTAATCCATGGGCCCCAATTTTCTTCTTCCATGTATCCAGAACACAACAGAGGAGGAGGTGGGGTAAGAACAGTTTGAATATTTAGCCTTGAAATAGATGAAAATATGGCTTCTTTTTATTTGATCAGTAATTCAGTTATCCTATTGGGTGGTCATTAAGGTCCCTCATTCTTATTTTTCTTCCTGTTTTATACTTATTACAATTATATATGCTTGCTTATTGTAGAAAAAACTTAAACCACAGAAACAATAAAGATTTGTTTAACTCTCTGCCTCTGACACCCCTACCTGGTGAAAAAGAACAACACAGGAGGAGAAAAAAGATCTTTAAAATGTGTTATTTAAATTTTTACTTTGGCTTTTTACTTTTTTTACTGTTTTTACTTTTACTTTTTATTTTAGTAGTCTCTAAAGAGTCCTTTAGTAGTTTTTAAACCTTTTTGAAGCCATCCTTAGTTTCTCTATGTACTTTCAAATCCTTAAATATTTGACTCATATGCTACCTAAATGTATAGTGAAAAACAAAATTTAATTGTTTACATAGGCTCCCAGTGGGATTATTTTTCTTAAGTTTGGTATTTTTGTGTTTGTTCAATACATCTGCATATTGGAGGAGAGGTCTTCCATGTGTTCATCCGACCACACTGAATGATGTGTTAGTCCATACAGCTTGCACAGGTGCTCATCTGCAAGTCCTGTCACCTTAAAACAGGTGTGGTGCAAGCAAAGGTACAGCAAAATGTATCACATCAACTGAAGCCCCACATGTTTGCATTAGATGTCAGTGTGAGCACAGGCATATATTTCTTCTTAAACTCTTTACTCCACCCCTAGCTAAAACCCCATTGGCAAAATCACAAAGGGAAAGGGTAGGCAAGGGAGAACTAAAAACCAGGGACTGATCCAATAAAACTGTGAGAGACTGGGAACGTTTTGGTAGACACAGTGCAGAAATTGTGAGACACAGGAAGACATTAAGGGTTCAACTTACAACTCTTTCCTAAGAAAGAACATTATCACCAGGAATAAAACACTGGGCTGTGGTGGGATCTATGCATTTATCTGGAGAAGTGAGAACCAGGTGCATGAATAGGCCATATGGCAGGTACTGATCTCATACTTTCAGCTTTGTTTGAACTTCAAGAATCAGCATTGTGACAGCAGCACTTCAGAGTCCAGGATTAGCCTGGTGGCCACACAAAGAAGAAAAGGATGAGGACTTGTACATTATGGAAAAAACTTGAGGCTACCCTGGGGAAAATCATTAAGTTTTCCTAATTAGGAGTAGGAAATGTTGAAGGTGAGGGAAGCTCCCCTGGTTGGTGACACTGACAAAGATCAGAAGCTTCTGAATATAGGGACATTGGGAAGACCTAGGACTCAAGTAGCTGCCACATCAAACAAAACCCTTTTGGGGTTATAGAGGCATTTCCTCCAAGTGTCAAGCAATAGTACCAGGAAAGAGACTGGGCATAGCCAAAGTTTACACTGGAGCAGAGGCTGTGCCAAATTAAAAGGGAATAGAAAACACCAAGGCGAGAACAACAACAGCTTCTCTCTATGCATGGAAAGAATTGCTGCAGAGATAAATATTCTTGTTAATGCTACTCATAGCTCAGGCTTCCTCTTGCCCCCTCCAGCTGCTCAATAACAATGAGAGTGTTATAAATTTATACCGAAGAAGCCCTCCAGTTTGAGATGGGGGAAGCCAAGAACAACCAAAGGGAACCAGAAGGGGAAGCAAAGACAATTTGCTCAAAATGTTTATGGAAAAACACCAGCCCCACATCACATCACATCACATCACTTTAAGATGAATAACTAACACAGCAACAGCATCAGGTCTAAGGAGCATTTCAAATTATGGAACATTGAGAAAATGCATGCCATGTGCAAAGGACATAATCAACAAAGACAATGTCAAGAATGTCTTCTTGTGTCTCCAATGCTATGCAAGAAATTAGAGGGTGTGTGAAACCAGAGATGAAAAGTGGAATAATAATCAGATTTGAGGGAAAAGAGAGGTGGACAAAATGTAGGCAGTTTAGAAAACTAAATTACATGAGCAAGAAGGACGTAAGGACAGACCTCATTATCTGTTTTAGGGACCCTAAAACGAAGAGGCAACACCACAAGGGTCAACTAAGTGATGTGGAGTACGAGCCAATGAGAGTGCCTGGAATAGAGATAAAAGGGCCAGGACTGTGATGGCGATGAGAAAGAAGATGCTGGGAATGGAAGGCAAGAAGGAAGATAGAACAAATTTCTGAAAAAGATCCTAGAAAAAAGAAAAGGAAGCAGAAATAGGATAGAAAAAATTTTTCTGAGGGGAAAAAAAAGGTTTCATTCCTTGGAAAAGCCACTGTGTTGTTGCAGAGCCTCAGTGAAATATCTAGTGATATCTCGGTAATTTTGTTTTACTCTTTAAGGAAAAATAAAGAATGTGGCAAACTTAAAAAGGGAAGAGAGTTGCTAAATAGAAAGAATGAGAAATCTGCTTAGCTCCAGAATTCTTTCTACACCTGAAATGGTAGAAAAAGAAATGGCACAATGTCTAGAGAACTTGGATAGTGAAAAAGTGGTGATATAAGGATTCTCACATCAACCTGGATTCTGCTCATAGATAAAAACAAGAAAAGAAAAAAATGGAGAGAGAGAAGGAGATATTGCAATCAACATCCTGATACTATTTCTGCTTACTTTCAATTCATTCTTCTCAAAGTGGCCAATTGATCCAAAATGTGTATCAGATCACATCACAGCTCTTCAAGCCATTGATGCTAAAACGAAACAAATCAAAGCATCAAAAATGGGTATAAAGATCTGCGACCAGCTACTTGTCCAGTTGCATTTCAAGCGACAATTTCCTATGGTCTCCAGACACCCTGACTTTCTCCTCATCCTCCAATGTGCCAAGTTCTTCTCACCTTCGTATTCTTGGGTAGCATTCACTCTGACTAGACCCTGCTGACCCTCCACTGCTACCCTTATTGACTTCTACTCATCCTTCAAACTTCATACACAGACCACTTCCTCAGAGTTGCCACTTTCCTTGGTGCCCAGTTTAAATTAGGCCACCCCATAACATTCCATTTTTTTAATAACCATGCTTTTTTCTATTTAGGTAAAGTGCAGATAACACAAAATTAACCATTTTAAAGTAAACAATTTCATGGCATTTAGTACATTCACACCATTGTGCAACCACCACCTCTACCTAGTTCTAAACATTTTCATCCCTGCAAAAGGAAACACTGTACCCAATGAGCAGCTACTGTCCCTTCATTGTTCCCTCTTCCTAGACCCTGGCAACCAC
>CM052547.1:78644629-78714534 GCA_028533065.1 Trachops cirrhosus
GCCACAAATCAGGGCTTTCCCCACCCCTTCCAAAGAGTCAGTTGTTAAATATATATTGTCAATGATACCTTTTCATATCTGTTTGAACACATTTATTCCATGTGTCTTAAAGTCTGTACAATTTCCAACATCATGGACAAGTCTAGCTTCCTTAGCCAGTCCCTGAATGAAGGGTGTTCCCATTATATCCATGTTTTCACTTCCACACCCAACCCTTCACTGAGACTAATGGGCTATTTTCATTTTTGGACACATCTGTGATTTTTTTCCTCTGAGAGTTACTGAGCAGCAGTACTCTGAGACTGAAGCAAATGTAGGCTTTATATGATAATGGACAAGGCTAAATCATCAGTCACTAATCAACCACTAATTTACACCCTTATCACTAGTATGCGTCAGTACCATTGTGATCCCTTTGTGACACTATTAGTCTTTTTCATAATTTTACGCGGCTGGTCTTCAAACTGACAACTTCCCTGGGCAGATAAAAGGAATATGGCTATTGTGTTGAAGTATTATTATTAGTAGAAAAATAGAATGATAATGGTATGACATTGATGATAATGATAACATAATTTTAAAAGTAGTCATGGTTAATCATGCTTTCATACATGGCTGCCAACTGTCCAAAAAAAAATAACATTCTAAGTTTATATCTTCTCATTGCAGGAGATGTGGGTCTTAAACATCACTGAAAGAATTAATCGGGCATTTAGGCTTGTCCCGGTACTCAGACTGATTAAAACTATTCTCTTATAGATTCTAATTTTTGGATCAAAAAAATGTTAACTCTAACTTTTTGTGCAGGACATTCCATTTAATCATGGTGACCTAAAATCATAGCCTTTCCCTATAATGGTTTTCAAGTACCGTTTCCAGCACTCAAGATGAAGTGCTCAGGAATAATTCAGGTGCCTCATCTCCTGCCCTCACTCACAGACCTCCGGCAGAAAATGGGCATTCTGCAGTTTGTTTTTACTGGCTGTATTGATCTGATCTGCAGAATTTCTTTCCTCCACAGCTAAATCAGTAAAATCCACACTTAGCTGGCATTTTGCTCCAATACGCTGAAGAAGAGTTGAATTTGGAGGCATGAAACGATATATTGTCACTGTCACTGATCCTGGCACGTTGCTATTAAGGGGAGTCTATGAAATTCTTGCTTGTGTGGAAAATCGCTACTGCCCACCATTAGGGATGAGGTAACCCCTTTGCAAATAGGATACACCTCCTTATATCCCACGGTACGTCTCTTCACTAGCCTTTGGGGAGGGTGGTGTTACCAAGGGGTCTACTGGGATTTTTCAGATTACAAGGAGTGGGGAATCGTTTTTCAGAGATCACCCTTATTCTGATCCCCACCTTTTCAAAATCAGGAGTTACTAATACAAAGTGTTCTTTGTATTACAAGAGCTAACATTTCTTGGGCTGCTCTTGCGTGCAGCTGTGTGTGCTAGGTGCTGTCTAGTTATTGTATTACCTAATTTAATCTTCAGCACTACCTTGCGGAGTAGCTACTATTATTACTCCCATTTTAGAGATGCTGAAACTGGAGCTTAGTTGATTAATAAAGTCATGCAGCTAGGAAATGATAGAATTCAGTAGAAAGCCAGGGCTTTCTACTCAGAGAGCCAGCCCTCTCCTGAAGTGGACATCTCCAATTTGTTTTTATTTTGGTTCTTGACTAGTTGACAGATTCTTTGAAGTGCGGCCCATGAGTGATCCAGAATGAGAGCCACAGGTGAGAGAGGGGGTGAGCAGGACGACCCCAAGCCCTGGGATGTATCTCTTCTTTGGTATTTCAGGTAAGAGACTGCAAGGCTGGCTCACTCCTCATCTCTTCTGAGACTCAAACAGTAACTAACGCACTGTTCATTTCTGCTGTTTCACCTTATGTAGGCAAAAATACATTTTAAAAAAGGAAAAGGAAAAAAATGAAATAGAAAACACATGCATTTCTCACACACAGGAGAAAACAGTATCTCAGGGAACAAAGAAAATGTTCTGGGTTCCACAGGCACTCCTGCTTAAAAGAGGTCTTGTTAAGCCAGAGCTTGTGGAAAACAAAGGGGCGCAGCTTTCCTGGATTTGATGTTGATCTCCAGCGGAGCCCCGCCACTCAGACTAATCAAAGTTTGCCTGGGTTCAGAAATGCCACACCAGCACATTCTGTGTTCCTAGTCCCCGAAAACACTGTCTGCGAGTGAAAGACATCTGCATCTAAAACAAGACAATTAGCAAGAAGACAGGCGCGATGCTAACGCTGTGGGTCTATTTTTGGTCGCCAGCTAACTGAGGAGCAGAAGCAGGGAAGGAGAGTGTGCCTTTCTCCTTGTTTTTCGTTTATTTTTTATATTTTTTCACACTGTGGTCAAATATACCTAACGTAAAATTGACCATTTGAGCCATTATCTATAGTGCATACGGTTCAGTGGCATTAAGTCCACTCACATGGTTGTATGACCATCACCACCATCCAGCTCCAGGACTGGTACATCTTCCCAAATTGAAACTCCTCATTTTTCCTTTTCAAAAACCCCTGTCAACCACTACTCTACTTCCTGTTCCTATGAATTTTAGGTGCTTCAGGTAAGTGGAGTTATTCAATAATTGTCCTTTGTGACCTGGTTATTTCCCTTGGCATTATATTTATTTCACTTAGCATTATATCTTCAAGGTTCGTGTTGTCATGTTAAAATTTCCTTCCTTTTTATGGCCAAATAATGTTCCATTGTATGCATGTACACGTTTTGCTTATATATTCATCTATTGATGGATGTATATCTCCAGAAGTGGAATTGCTGGATCACGTGATTCCACGTCTAATTGTTGAGACACTGCCATACCGAAGTGTGCATCTATTCATCTTTCTTGAGTCTCTTTTCTGATGAGCTCAAATCCCCAGGGTAATATGGCAACATACCTCGTAGTGCCTAGCCAGGGACTGCCATGCCTAAGTGTCTCCCAGAACAAGGTGAGAGTCTGTCATCCTCCGTGTTGTGGAGGAGATGCCTCCAAGGGAAGAACTTGACTGTCCCACCGGGTCAGAGATTGAATGGCAATTAAATTCATAGACAGGGCATTTTCTGGAAGCCAAATAATGCTGAAGATGTTAATCAGGCAGAAAAACACTGTGTACAAGACAAAAATAATTGCATTCAACTCAGTGAGAGATATCGCTTTTCTTTTAGGAAACTCAAGGATGATTCTTGGGTGAAAGGGGTGTGTTTATTTCAGCTAGTTTTCCTGGGCATAGCCTGGTTGGGTGAGGATTATTTTTCATGTTTCCACAGCCACCTGGGGGCGGGGCTGGGGAAGAAGGGAGGTGAGGGAGATGGAAAACGGGGAGAAACCCCAGGAAGAGACCAGTTGGTCAGGGCCTCAGGAGAGAAAGCTACCATTGAGAACTTCCCTTTGTCAGGGGCAGCCAAGGACGGTCTGGTCAATCACAGCTAACATTCAACTTGGTGTTCTGTGCTACTATGTCGTCTCCTTGTTGTCACTTTAAACCTTCGGTGAATGTCTGCTACCCCAAAGAGTGTCATCTTGGTACTGCTATTAGGGTGTGAAGGGAGAAAAGGGTCAGTGTTTGGCGTAGGTTGCTTTCCCCCTCGAAGGAGAGGCTAGGACAAGAATTTGAGTGTAGTTTATCTGGGAGACGGCCAGCCGAGAGGGAAGTGGGGATAAGTGAGATAAGAAAGGGAAGCGGGCTGATTCCCGGTGAGTGAATGAGCAGGTCAGCTCTGCACACAGCTGGGGCTGAGCCCCACCGGTGCCCTGGGGCAAGGGACTGAAGGCAATTCTTGTCCTTAGCTCTTCAGAATGAGGGCAATTACAGACGCTCTGGTGGATAAGCTGGGGAGACTGTGCGACTTCAGAAAGGGTTAATGTGTCTGGAACCTAAGGGCGAACAGGTAGATGGTGCAGCTTTCTCGAAGACCTGCCTGGCAGACAGTCTTGGGGCTGAGCCTCCCTGCTCCGCTGCCTGAACCACTTCCTGCCTCCAATCCTCCAACAGGGGAGGGAAGAACAGCAACAGGGCTGAGGGACAGACAATAAGAATTTGATCCAACTCTTCCCCCAAGAAGTGTTTTCAACAAGATAGGGTGCTTGCTGCTGACGTATTTCAGAGTTTTCTTCGTTGGATTAACATGTGATTTATTATTCCATGTATCTCTCTGTCTGTCTACTGTGGGCATAATGATATAATGACGATTTTAAACATTTCAAGATAAATCACAACTTTTAGTTTTTAAGTATGCTTGCCTACCATTCTCCTGTGGATAAATTTTACATGATAGTAATTAGGGCCTGCATGGAGTTTTGTATTGTACAGTCATCAATTATATTTTATCACTTATATTTCATTTTAATTTTCTTCTCAGCCATCATAAATCACATTTTTAATAGCAACAAAGTATTCCATGCAATAGCTGGACAATAATATATCTAAAGAATCCCCTGTTTTTGGACATGGGAGATTATTCCAGGTTGAGTTTCATGGAAACCGAGCCCTGAGAGGGGGATTGCAGGCAGAAAATGAAATAAAGTGTTTTGGGGGGCGAGAGGGGTAACACCTGTAAAAGGCTGTACAGTGCAGGGTTGGCAGAGGGAGACGGTGAGCTGTCCCACCTTTGCAATGAAGAGCTCAGCCAGCCCCAGGAAGCAAGCGGAGGCTGGGATGTTCTTGCAGAATTGTCTCAAGTTGGGGCAAGAAGGCAGGGCCTTATAACCGCCACATTGATTAGTTGCTGGATGTGTGCTGTAACTTCAGGTGAGGTAGTTTTCCTCCGGCAAGGAGATTCCCCAAAAGGCTAGACAGCGGTGCGCCACCTTCCAGCTCTCTGCAGAGCACTCTGGGTGGGGCATCACCGTACCTAGCTCTAGGGCATTTTGCGGTTTTGTAATTCAGATATCATAGTAGGGAACACATTTGGACATAAAGCATTTCCCACACTCCTTTCTGGGGAAGTTGAGACACTATCAGATGTTGGAGTTTATGAGTTTCCAGCCCTGAAGTGACAAAGCATCCTGTCTGTGAAACATTTTCTGGTACTAACCAAGTCTTCTCTTGTGTCTTTAATTTCTAAAATGGTGACACGAATTCTAGCTAATCGGAAATGGAGGGGAAGAAAAGTTACATTGTGGGCATGAAGCATTTTTAATATTAGAATATTTTCCCCAAAATGTACATTATTGAATATTTAAAAACACAGACTCTCGGGTTTATTTCTTAAATATTCCATGTGGCCAAGTCTGAGATGGGGCCCAGAGACCTGCATCATGAACCGGTAGATCATCTATTTTTTTATTCTACCGCTGTCAGAAAGAAAACTTGACAGACACTGCTTTAGAATGTACAACTTCTTAATGAATCCAGAATGCTTTGTTATTTTTTTTTTGCTACTGTCTCAGAAGGGAAACAATTTGCATCCTGTTTCCTTTGCTTTTTTTTCAAAACTTCCACCCTTCATCAGGTTCCCACCCTCATTTCAGCACACTCTCTTGTTATCTTGTCACTTAAAACTCTTCTAGAAATAACATGATCTGAATCATAGATGTGTTTTCATACGGACTCCCATGTTTCCCGTGGCGTCCCCCTGGGCATTGACTAAGACCCCAACATGTGGAGCCCACCGGGTTAGGCACTTTCTAATATTTATGTCATCTAATTCTGAAAGCAACCTCCCAACATCGGTTTTATCATTCCCATTTTCCGATAGCAAGAAACAGAATGTCCCAGAGGTCAAATAAAGTACCCAAAGCCTCAATGAACTATTAATTACTCCAAGGTGTTAGGTTTGGCAGTGGCACTTAAAAGTTGTGTCCAAAGCCAGACTCTCAGACATTCCTCTTAAACTCATAGGTATCTGAAACTGAAGACTTTTTTGGTTGTAAGTCACAGAAAACCCAGTCCAAACTGGCTGAAACAAAAAGGGAATTTATTGGCTCATATCATGAAAAACTCCATGAGTAACAGCCTTCAGATGTGGCTTGATCCAGGGGGTCAAATGATGTCACCAAGTTTTTTTCTGCCTCTCAACTTGAATAAATGCGTTTTTTGTTTTGTTTCCATTCCTAGGTTGACTCTCCTCTGGAAAAGTGGCTCCTAGCAGCCTCTTCCAGTGGAAAGGAGTAGTGGGTGGTCGTGGCCACATAGCCTGGAGAAGCTTCCTGATTGAAGACACTGAGGACATGCACTCACCTTAACTGTAGCCTGAAAAGAAGTTATTGGGTTGGCCAAAAAGTCCGTATGGTGTTTTTCTGTAGAATAAAAGACACATTTTTCATTTTCACAATTGGCTATCTCCTGCAGGGCATAACATTGATTGTTTTCAATTAATGTCTCAGTTGACCACAATCACCTTCAGCTGGTCTACCTAACCGTGGAGTATCATCCACTGAGAAATCTCCAGCTGAAACTTCACAGACCACCTGTGACATGTTCGATCAGTCACAGCACCTTCTCCACACACTGCACACATTGTGTTTTTGCAGTTCATTTGCATTTTTACCTTTCTTGTTATAAGAAAGTATAATATGCTGAAAATGTTACATATTTTCTTGCATTTTCAATATTAAAATGGCTACGCAAAAATTCACCAGTTTTGATAAGTTTTGTTTTTAAACTCATGCTGATATGACAGCTGTCACAATACAATCTAACAAAATCCTTTTGAGTGAAGTTAAAGACAACTAAGCACAACTAGAGACATCTTGTAGAAAAAAAAACAAATGAACTTTTAGGCCAACCCAATACTTTGGATTATATGCTGCAATCCCTGCTCACCCCAAACCTTTAAGGCTGAAGAGGAGAAGAAGCAGGTTTTTACACTAAAATTAGAATTGTTACACAAACAATGGAGACTGGATACTGAGGAGCCAGCAGGTAACTTTCTATTGCTACACGATCAAGTCTGTCACTTTCCTTTAGTATTCCTTTAGAATTCCTTTAGAATCTTGGGAAATATCCTCCGGCAGCCTGCCTAGAGAATTCAAGGGCTGTTTCAAACACTTCATATATGAACAGAGTCAATCTGCTCAATTACTCTAGCAGGTAGAGTTACCTGCATCTTTACCTTCTCCATTTTAGAGGTGAAGAAGCTGAGGGACTGGAAATGCAAGTGGTCTTTCAGAGCCTGTGTTAAAAGTGGGATTACAACCCAGACAGACTGGATTCTGAATCCACTCTCCTTCCCACCACACTCTGGCTTTGCAAGTTGTATGCCGTCATAGTGAGGTGTCAATGCAGTGCCACAGGCTTCCCATGGTGTCTTCCTGAACTAATCCTAGGCTGCGTCCAGCCCCCCATCTCTTCCCCTGCAGTCTGTCTCACCCACACATCTTCCCCGAAGTCACCCACATGTCCTCTCATCGACACCATATGTGTAGACACGAGCCACATGTCTGGCTCCGTTCTAGACATGGGGGTGGGGCTGGGGACTGCAGTGGTCAAGAAGACAGATCTAATTCCTGCTTACACAAGGAACACCTAGACAGTTAAACAAGTGATTTTTAAACAAAATTCAAATGCCTTCGCATGTCACCTAGGGTGAAAGGCATCACATGAATAAACACACATTGTTCTTGAACTTTGGAGTATTCTTCCCTCGGTGTTATTTATGTCCCTTAACATGGGCCGGCCGAAGGATGCAGGAGCAGGGTTTCTTTCTGATAGCTTATACATCCTGGTTCTCAGCCTCAAAATTCTGGCTTGGACCTTCTTGTGCATGCATTCTTAGACTGCATGAAGTTTAAAGTAGGGTGGTTTTTCCAATGGTTCCCCAGTGCACTGGGGCCTCTCAAAGGTGGATAGCTCAGGACTTTGCCAAGGTATGAAAGTGAAAATGTATGTTCTTCATGAGTATCAGGTGTCATCTTGTAGTAATGACATTGCTCTCTGGTGCTGGTCCTGGAAGCAGAGCTGTGACACACATGGAACTGAGAAGACCTGGGTTAGGAGTCAGGAGGTCAGCATCACAGCTCTCCATATCTCTGGGTTGTCTAGAAAATCTCTCACCTGTCCTGCACCCCAGACTTCCCCTTTGCAGAGCAAAGACATTGAAATAGATCAGTGGGAAGGGATGTTACCCATGGGGCCAGGATTAGAGAACAAAGATGCATTAGATAGCATTTTCAAGTTTTTTAAAGAAGTCAGATTCTCATCAGGGTATGGGGTGTTGTTGTGGAGTTATGCTGGCCATGTGCTCTGAAAGATATTGGGACAGGAGCCAACTCCAGGAGCCAGGAGTTCAAAATGGACCCAAGTGTCCACATCACAGGACTGATCGGGGAAGAGACACTGTTGGTGAGACTGGTCAGGGCATCGACCTGGAGGCAGGAGCCATGTGCGGCTTCTTGAGGCTGCATCTCCAGGCTAGTTCCTCCAAGTCCTGTCCATAGTCTGCTTCCTTCATGAGGCAGGGACTCCGCCTGCTTCACAGCTTTGTCCCAGGCAGTTGATCTAATTGCATGGACGGGAAGTTCTTGCTCACATTAGGAAGACAGAGAAGTTCTCTCAGATGTGGCAAATGTTAGACACACTTGCTGCTCTCACTCCTACTCCCTGTGTCTGTGGAAAACATCACTCACCAGTTACTGCTCTTTCCCACTGGGCTTGGATATGGTTTCAGAGTCTTCAGCACAGCCTTCCAAGCAGCCAATCCATGAAAGATGGCACTTAAGATGAAACCAGTTTTGCCACCTAGCTTTTGGGTTGTGTAATCCATAGTCCCGCTTAGAATACAACCTGAATCATCCTTCTATGGTAGATAACAAAGTGGTTTGGGGCTTAATTCTCAGACCATGTGCAAAATCATGTGAGCTACAAAGACAGAGGCAGACATAAAAGTTTCAGGTACCTGTCTACAGAACAGTTTGGTAATAGCACCTCTTTAAGGCTGATGCTTTAGGTCAGACTGCGAGCAGAGGGAGCCCATCAGACGTGGTCAGGGAGTCCCCCACTCAGGTCTGTCTGGCTTTGATATAAATGAACGACCACACGTCTCCTAGAGTGTCTGGTGTATCATTTCAGCTTCCTGGCTTTCATTCAGTTTGGATCTTAGGTACAGACAGGATCCTGTCTACCCAACCTTTTTTATCATCTAAGTATCATTATAACCTGCCAGTTTATTAAGAATTAATAGATAATGGGCTGGCTCTGTTTTCAGCTCTCTTCAGCCATTTCTTAGTAAATGGGGGTTTCCACGGAAAGAACCATGGGTGAGTGAACACCCTACCTCCACATTCATATTTAATCAAATGCTAAGAGGTCCTTGGGCAGGAGCTCAGGGTCGGTAGGGGAAATCTGCAAGAAACCATGGGGTCTTGACTTTTAAAGAGACAGTCTGATTTTGGGCAATACAATACCAACAGTAAGTGCAAGAAAAGAGGATTGAGCAAATAAGATATTTGCTTGATGTTTTAGTGGTGACCTTGCCTGAGATGAAAGCAGCATGGACTGCAAACTCCCGGGTGAGGTTCAATCTCTCAGTGTTCACTTTGGAATGACATGGAAAATACAAGCCTCAGCAGGGAAGCCTGGGTCGTCACTGTGGCTGCACTTATTAAGAGTCAGCTACTAATTGTTCTCATTAGAGAGACAAAGTGGTTCAGTGGAAAGAGATTCGGGCTTGAAACTCAGTTCCATCACTTACAATACAAACATTAGGAAGAAACCAAAATCTTATGTATGAGCCAGCGACCAACTTACTGGGACAGAAATGTAGGAGATGATGTGTTTTGCTAACAAGGGCCAAAAGAAGACAATTCAGTTCTACTGTGGAATCAACTGAGCAAAATGTGAATCCGAGGACTAGATTTTATCAGGGCATCTATAGCTAGATGACTTCCACCATAGGACAATGGGCTTTGGGACCTCTACCCAAGGAGAGACTGAGCGACAGACTGGCCTTGTACTTACCGTAACCCTGGTGTTTGCTCCGTAGACGCATGCCTGTGCTGCCCAGCCTACGCCAACGCTCTTCTCCAGCTAATGACGATAATTTTGTGTCATCGACTTCAAGCCATTCTTAAGAAATCTAGGACTACTGCTAGGTAAGAAGTAATAGTCTTCATTTCCAAAGTAAAGTCATTTAGAAAGACGGTTAAAAAGACCAAAGGGCAGAACTCAAATTCTAAGCCTGGACATTGGTCATTCCTAGAGCTGGGACTTGGGGTCAGAAAACCAGCTACTCTTTCCAGATGAGGATTTTTCCTCTCAAGGTTGGTTACCAGGAAATATAAAAATAATATGTGCCCAGTTCTTTTGTTTTCCTCAGCATTGCTTTTTTGGAAGTAATTTCTCTTTCATCATTATTTATTTTTTTAACCTAAGGTAATGGTTCAGGTTTATTACTCATGATTTTACTTGAAGCTGTCATTCACTCATTC
The DNA here is from genome assembly GCA_028533065.1 of Trachops cirrhosus. Lineage (NCBI taxonomy): Eukaryota > Metazoa > Chordata > Mammalia > Chiroptera > Phyllostomidae > Trachops > Trachops cirrhosus. The sequence continues at coordinate 78,655,022 of CM052547.1, forward strand.
ATTCACAGGTTGTAGTAGTTAAAACAAAGACTGGAGGCTGACATTGGTGTGAATACCAGTTTTTGCCATATTGCAATTGTATGAGTGAGATGAGTCATTCAATATCTCTGTCTTCTTTTGTCAGCTGGGGCAATAATGGAGGTTAATTCACTGAGTCTCTGTGAGGATGCAGTGAGATTCCACATAGCACCTGGCACAGAGAAAGCTCCCAAATCCTTCCATGACGTTAGGACGCTGGTGTAGGATAAAAACACAAATGGACACCCACAAAACAGGAATGGCAATTCGGACTCTTGCTGCCTCCCCAGCTGAATTCAGGGCTGAGATTAACTTGAATATTGTTCTCTACTCGTGCTACTTGAGCTACTGGTTCTTTATGGCTTATATTTCCAAACCCTGAGAAATCTGTGTTCATAGGACATAGCCACAGGCACCAGATACTTCTGGGTTGTCTGTCTTGAGCCCCCAGAGTACAGCATTGTAGACCAAAAGCCAGACAGCTTTCCCACTGAGGGAATCTCACTGATCCCTCCTTCTGAGCAGTAATTGCGCTTCCATTACCAGTTCAGCCTTCTTCTCTTAAGCCAGGAATCCAGTCTCACCGGTGATTCTCATGAGGCCAGTGGGGAATGTGGCTTAAACGGAAAATGTTGTTTGCGCATGCAGTGTCAATGAAGATGTTATTAATACAGCTTTGGGAAGACAGCTGCTGCCAACCTGCTGGGGAAGCCACAGCCACAGACACAGTCTGCCTGATCAGTGGGTCATCCCACAGTCAGGGCTGGGAGGCGCTTAAAAGTCATCAGGTCCAATCCACAGCTGATGTCTGCATCCCTCTGTTCTGCGGTCATCCAACCTAGGTTCCTGTGACTTCAATGGAAGAAAGTTTGTTGTCCATCGTAACTCCTGATTTTGATTTTTGCCACCTCTGGACAAATCTGTTCATGACAATTTTTTGTTTCAAATGTGGCCTCAAATTTGCCCTCAAATTTGCTTTTTCAAAATATCTTCTCACTGATGCTAATTTAGAACCTTGTAACTATAGAATACAAACAAAACCTCTCTTCCCTGTGATAACTTTACAGATTCAAAGAAGATAGTAGTGGTCCCAGGGAGATTTCTCCACTTTCAAGTTAAGCATTCCATTTCCCCAAGTATTTCTCAGATAACCTGACTACTTGATCATTATTATCTTAGACTCATATGCCAGCTCCACCTTGAACTAGCTGTGTGACTTTAGGCAAGCTACCTAAACTCTACCAAACCTCAATTTCCTCACACGTAAAATGGGAAATGAATAGTAGTACACTTATTTAAAACTTCGAATGCTTTAGAAAGATATACAATTGAAATAGGTAAAGGTGCCTGACAGGGTGCCTGGCATGTAGCAGGCATTTAATACATTGCATGGTTATTATTGTTGCTGTTTCATCATTCAACTTTGAGCACCCACCCTATGTGTGTTTGACCACCTCAGAGGTGATTAAAACTTATCAAGCCTATAAATTACTACACAATCTAGGCCCTGCCTCCCTTTCCACCCTCACCTTTCACTGGCTCTTTCCTTTGTTGGTCATGCTCCATCCAAACTGGCCTTACTGCATTTGTTTGCATGTGCTAAACTCTTTCCCCTTGGGGTCTTCTCTTCGGGCCATCACCTCCTCTCCTGGATGCACACACTTTCCATCATAGCCTTTCTCAACTTCTTGTCTCATGTTTCCAAACATCCCTTCTGCAAAGGCTATTTTCCTTGACCACTTATTTAAACAAGCTCCCCAAGAAATCTCTTGCACTGCACCCTCTCTTTGTACTTCCTAACATTCTCCAAAATATGCAATTATGTATTTATCTATGTGTTTATCTTAATGTTTGTCTTCGATGCTAGACTGTTAGCAAGATAAACACAGGGGAAGAGTCTTTTTATTTTAAAATATTTTGTTCTCAACATTTTATAATGGAAAATTTTCAATATAACAAAAAGTTGAAAAAATTGTGGGGTAGACCTCCATATGTTATCCTTTAGAACATTTAATTAACATTTGGCTGTATTATCTTATCACGTATTTATCCATGCCTTCATCCAACCACTCATCCATCCATCCACCAATCCATCCATCCTGTTTCTTGATATATTTCAAACAGAGTTGAGACATCTGTACATGTCACCCTTAAGTACTTCAGCATGCACCTATTATTAACCAGAGTTCAATGTTTAGTTATGATTCTTCTTTCCTCTAAACATAAAATGCACAAATAGTGAAATGCATAAGTATTAAGTGTACAACTGGTTAATTTTGAAAATGCATATCCCTGTCTAACCCAATGCCCATCAAGATATAAAACACTAATATCACCCCCAAAAGTTTCTTTATATCCCTTCTCAGTTAAACCCCAATTCTCCCCACCCATAGAGGCAACTACTATTCTGATCTTTGTGAACATAGGTTTTTCTTTTTCTAAAAGTTTATACAAATTGGAATTGCATAGCATATATTCTTTTTTGTAAGATTTATTTCACTCAACATAAACACAATATTGCTATATTGTGATATATAGCAATAGTCTATTTTTTCTTGCTGAGTAGTATTCCACTATATGGGTATACAGTTTGTTTATCTGTTCTTCTGTTGATGGACACTTGAGCTATTTTGTATTTTTAGCTACTATGAATGAAGAGGTTATGAACATTCCACTATATTCATTTAGCTTGTTGTTTGGTTATTATGAGTAAAGAGACCATGAGTAGTCTATCACATTTTGACACATCTGTGTCTCTTGGGAAAGTATCTAGGAGTAAAATTGCCAGATCATAGAGTAAGAATAAGTTTCCTTTTATAAAACACTACTGGACCTTTCCCCAAAATATTTGTACAAAGAGGCTGTTTTGTTTACTACCATCAACCAGACATTAAGTGAATTGGTCACAAAGTAAATGCATAATAAATATTTATTAAATATATGAATAGATAAAATAATATAGTGAATATTCTAATCCTTCCCTATTATTTACTAGTGAAGTGTGACCCTCCATGAATCAGTTAAGTTTTCTGAGCTTTCAATTTCATTTTATAAGGGAATAATAAAATGTGTCTTAGATGTTGCTAAAATGATTAAAGCTGAAGGGCCGTGGATATGGGCCTGGGTGTGGGAGGTGTTAAGAGGTGAGTAGCACCTCTCATTTAATATGACTGCACCCTTCCTTCTGTCCCCTCCTCCCAGGCAGTCAGGGAACATGCCACAGCTTAGACATGGGAGGGGCCAGGAAAATTGAAGGAGAAAGAAGCACTTGGATCAACCATTTGTCCTCCAAAGTTGGCATTTATAGACTTCCTTCTCCTACGTTTTTTCTTCAGATTTAATGTCTAGGTTTGTCTGATTTTTAAACTGGGTTATTTGAATGTCAAACTTTCGATAACACTTTAATAGAGGTGTCCATTAACCCATGCTAAATGAGAGCCCAGCGTCTCTGGAAATACATGTGACATCCACATGAATACCAAATGCCTTCATTAGGCGTAGCACTTACGCGATGAATACCAAATGCAGAGTCCCACTCAGGGACCCAGACTTCCTCCCGGGAGTTGCCAACAGATCTTTGCATCTCCTCAGCGGTACTGCTCGGACCTGTTTGCTGTTTATTTCCAGGTGATGAGACGTGGCAATTGTGGCTTTGGCTGAAGTACATAAATGGCATCCTAATCACCAAATTCAGAGATGGAGCGAGGAAGAAGCTGGGCACATCACCCAGGCAGAAGTCGGCAGGAGGAAGCCCGCTTAGTATGCAAGACGCATTCCAAACACTTCATAAAAGGTGATAACTTTCTTTGACCAATGAATATATTATTTATAAGTGATTCTGATGCCTTTTTCTCTCCCTCCTTCGCCCCCAGTCCTTCTGCCCCCCATTTTCACAGTACATTGTAGCACTTGTTCAATGATGAAGCCCCTCACGATAAATAATTTATAAAGCAATTTACAAGTACGTTATTTTTAGTGATAAGACCTGGAGGGAAGTGTTTTACTGATACACACACACACACACACACACACACACAACCATGGCTTATAAGTAACGAGATATCAGAACACCAAAAAGTAAGGGGGATGGGCAAGAAGTGAAGGGTGTTATAAGCACAGAGCTGGGTCCCTATACATGAACCATGTGAAGTGTATGAAGCACCTGCATGGTAAGCAAGAGAAAATGCACTGAAAAGAATCTTTTTTCTTAATTCTTGGTACCCAGCTGCTAAAGTCTTTCACATGGTGTGATTCTAAGTGCAGACACTTTCCCCTTAATGTCTAACTTCTCTTGAGCATGTCCATTGATCCAGGCCCAGTGCTAAGAGTTCTCCATAAATTATCTCAGTTTACCTTCACTATCTCTATGAGGCCTGTGTTACCATTACCCCATTACATGGATGAAGAGACTGAGGCTGTCGTCTCCAAGCTTTCCGTATTCCCTCTTTGAACTCTCGATCCAGCTAAAGCCACTCATGTAACTATTCATTCAATCACTAATATTTGACAGGTACTTGATAAGCTCCTGTTCTGTGTCAGGTTTTGTTCTGAGAGTTGGGATGTGTGGATGGGCGATACATCTCTAGCAATGCTGTTAATAGAAATAGAAGGTAAGCCACACCGATGTTGTGGAATTTTCTAGTAGTCATGTTACGAAGAAGGTAAATAACAAGGTGAAATTAATTTAAGGGACATTTTATTTAATATAATATGTCCTAAATATTCTTATTTCAACATGTGCTCAATATCGACATTGTTAATAGATATCCCAAATTCTTTTTGTACTGTCTCATAAACCCAGTGTGGATTCTATAGTTTGATACATCTCAGTTCAGACCAGCCCCATTTCCAGTGCCCGGTATCAACAAGCATCATGTTGCTATTAGACTGGGTGGCACACCTAGAGGGAAAGGAAAGAGGTTAATGCAGAGAATAAAAATATCACCACAGTGTGACATATGCTCTCAGAGGGAGCAGCACAGGGTGGGTCAAAAGGTGGCAAAGAGGGGACAGACAAGCAGTCCAGGAAGGAGGAATTCAGGAGGCTGGGAGGCAGTCAGATCAGAAAGCATGCACAATGAGATCGGCACCCCTAACTTCAGCCATTCCTCACTCCCCTAGCAAGTACTAATTCGATTTCTCTGCTTAGCACAGTCTGCTGTTTCTTTACTATTTTCTTTAAATTGATTTACTTTTTTAAGCTTAAATTCATTTAGCTGTGGAAATATTTGATACTACCATTAACAGAAAAGCAGAATTGATTGTTATAAATATATTAACCATAAAATAAATTCAAAGCAAATAAAACAAAGCTATTAAATTCTAGCCATATATTTTTGCCGATGCAAACCTTTGGGGTCTGCTCAATCTTTTTTTAAAAAGGAGCGGCAGGGGAATGAAGGGAGGGAACTTATGTTTTGGGCCAAGATGGAGCATGAGGGGCTGTATTTACACTTCATAATAAAACAAGCAAAAAACCAACAAAATGTAGGCAGTAATGGTTTCCAAAACCTGGACAAGAGGCAACAAAGGACAGCGATCCCTGAGAGATGGTAAAAAACGAGGTGAGCCCTGAGTCTGACCCAGCTGCGTGCCTAGGGAGTCATTTGTCCTCCACTGAGTACCGCTCTGATCCCACCTAACAAATCTTAGAAGCAAGACCCCAAAGGACCACACTGTTTCCAAGTAATCTAACTCCATGCTAGAACAAAGCTAAAGAATACTTACAGGAATATAAAACCCCCGGGCTGCAGTGCGGGGAGAGAGAGCCCAGGTGGAGCCTGGTAGCTGAGCAGATAGCACAGAGTGCAAGGCGGTGAAGGCAGCCAGAATGCACTGGATGGAGTCCTGAGGGGGGTGGGGTGCTGCGCAGAGAAGGAACCTCAGGTCTCGGCAGAGAGCCCTCCTCAAGCATTCACCTGAGTAGTGATCAGTACATTCCTTTAAGGAAAGGATTAGAGAAAAAGTATCTTGTGCTCACACTGGGAGGGCTGGGAATAGTGCCTGCTCCCACCAGCCAGACTGGAAAACTGTGATTCATGGAGCATGGGCTCAAGTTCATGAAAAGGTCTTGCCGCAGGAGTGGGGAATAATTAGCCCTACTTTAGAGTGAATATCCCTCTGATCATACCTAACACATTTTAGAAGCAAGATCCCAGAGAATTAAAGTGTTTCCAAATAACTGCCTCCAGGAACATGCAAAGCATAGCTTGAGGACTATAAAAATCTCCAGTACCCAACAAGGTAAAATTGGCAGCTGCTTGCATCCAATCAGAGATCACCAGGCATGCAAAGAAGCAACAAATTATGACCCATCATGGGGAGAAAAATAAATTGAAACTGAACCAGAACTGATGCAGATGTTACAATGAGCAAGAACATTAAAAAAAAAGTTATGATACCTGCACGCCAATTATACCTCAATAAATCATTCTTTAAAAGAGGAACTCAGCAAGTGTTCAAAAATGGTTGTCTAGTACTAAACTGTCTTCTCAATATAATCAGACATGGAGAAAAAGACTTGAAAGGAGAATTACTTTGTCTCTAGGTTAGTCAGAGTTACTCAAAGATGTGTCCATGAGTCATGTGAACTCATCTCCCAGAACCACTGGGGAGAGCATTGGACACTTGGGGGAACTCTTGGCCAGACTGTGCAAAGGGCTGGAGGCAAGAGATTCTGGGATCCTCCAGAAAGTACAGGAAGCCATTTGGCTGGAACATCCAGTGCAAGGGACAAACCAGGGAGAGGGGCTCCTGAGGTAATCAGAAGCTGAGCTGAAACGTTTAAGTGTGTTGGCATAAGTTAGGTTAGCATACTGGCTGAGATCCTGGCCTACGTTCAAATCTCCATTCTTGTCCTGCAGGAGGTATTGGAATTTGTTCAAGTTAAGTCACCTCTCAGAGCATCTCTTTTGTCATTGACAACACAGGAGTATCAGCAATTGCCTAAAGTGATGATTAGAGAAGATTAAATTTTATAACATCACTCACTTTCCTTTTTTTTGCTTTCTTCATGGGGCTTAACATCATCTGAAATTATTGTGTTTTAGTTTTGATATTACTGATATTCTGTACTCTTCACTTTCCCGTCAGCCAAAGTAGGGGTCTCATTTGTTCTGTTCATGGCTCCATCTCTAGCACTTGGCAGATGCAACCCTGGACACGTAGTAGGCTATCAATAAATATCTGTTGAGTGAAAGAACAAACTCAGGGAACATAACATGACATCTGAAACACTGTAGACGATCAGCATTAAAAAATGTTTATTTAGGTTCTTAGAACGAGCCCATGACATCAAAGGTATAAATTTGTTCCACTGTGATCTTGCCAAGTTGTCAGGTGGGAAGTGAAGCCAGTGTGGCCAGTAGTCTATCTCCGAGTTCTCCCAAAGTTCACTGTTTTAAGTCAGGGTCCAGCAAACTTTTTTTTGCCTCAGGCCAGGTTGAGTCATACTGGATTTAAGGAAAGAAGCAGTAAATACAATGTTCCGTCTGATCTGCCTGGGTGAACCTCACTTCTGGCCCCGGGAGCTGGCCCCCTGGACCATGGCACAGAAGAGATAGTTAATAATAAATTACAAACATGGCACAGCAACCATAGGGAGACCCTGTATCCCCCCTGCACAACCCACATGTTCACTCACTGGTCTGCTCTACCCCATGGGCTTAATCAGCATCAAAGCGAAACAAATCCAATAAAATATTTCCCTGAGCTAGGAGTGAGTTCAATGATTCATTCTCATTCATTCTCTCTCTCTTCTTCCTGCCAAACAGTTGATCATAGCTGACGGGAGAACAAAGGAACCGGCATTTCAGAGAAGTCAACCTCATATCTCTCCCTCTCTTTTGCTCTCTCACAAGAATTAAGACCCTGCCCTAAAACTTGCCAAGACTTTGTGATAAGTGCCATTTGGATAATGGTGCCATTTCTGTCTTCCCAGTAGTTGGACACTAATATGGCACTTTGTGGCTACCTTTTTATTGTCCTGTGATCACAGTGAAAATGATGTGCTCAGATCTCCTCCTGCAGGGGATGTAATTGACTGATGACTCCCAGCTGCTGCCCCAACAGTGACACCTAACCCGTGCCTCCCACGAGATACCAATGACTCAGAGCAGTAGAGGGTACTCATTCTGGTACGTGCCTGCACAATTCATGACTCTTTCCATAAGTGACTGTGCTTTTTCTATTTTTTTCTGAGCTATAATTGACAAATAAAATTGTAATATATTTAAGTATACAACATGATGTCTTGATATGTATACTGTGCAAGCATTCTTACTATCAACGTAACTAATGCATCCATCATCTCTTATATTTACCTTTTTTTGGTTTTTGGTGAGAACACAAGTTTTCTCTTAGCAAATTTCAGTTATACAATGCAGAATTATCAACTATAGTTACCGTGTTATACATTACATCTTCAAATGTTATTCATCTTTGCTTTTATAATAGGTGACTTTGGTTCGAGGAGTTGCCGTTGGCCCAGCTGAGATGTCCTCAGATCAGTGTTGACGCTGAAACTCTTCTATCCATTTCTCTTCCTTCCCCCATCCCTTCACAGGCATTGGGCCTGAAGGCTCTCTTGCCTTTCTCCAGCATCTTGCTCCTATTTGTTTACAGACAGTCCCTGTGTTAAATCTCCTACCCATCTAACTGCCTTCTCGGAGAGCCTAAATGAACACAAGTGGTGTCAGGCAGTAAGATGAGGCTTGGGGGCAATCTCACTCACCATTCAGCTGGCAAACAGGATTTCAGCCTGAGTGGTACCCAGAGCACGGATAGTCCTTGGCACAAGTTGGTAACCCAGTTGCTAAAGATCTCACCAGTAGTGATCTGGAACGTTGACTCAGGGAAGGGAAAACACATGCAGTGCAATGACTCAGACAGTTGAAAGACATCAAGGGAACAACACCTACAAAGACAGCAGACAGGGAAAAATCTTCCCAGTAGGTGGAGCTCAACATAGTCCATATTAGTCAACTCAGGCTGCCATAACAAAATGCTACAAAACACCACAAATTATTTTCTCACAGTTATGGAGGCCTGAAGTCCAAGATAAAGGTGTGGGGAGGTTTGTTTTCTTCCAGGGCCTCTCTCCTTGGCTTGCAGATAGCACCTTCTCACTGTGTCCTCACATGGTTGTTCCTCTGTGTGCCTGCACTCTTGATATCTTTCTGTATGTCCTAATTATCTTTTATTATAAGGACACAAGTCAAACCTATACAGACAACCTATTAAAGCCAACCTATAAACCTTATTTACCACTGGTAAAGTGGTAATTAGCTTAATTACCACTTTAAAGACCTTAGCTCCAAATATGTTTATGTTATGAGGAAATGGGGGGACTTTAACATATGGGTTTTAGGGGAACACAATTTAGTCATAACACAGTCACCCCATCTACTCATCTACTTTGTGTAGAAAGAGAAATGGTCCAAGATGACACTATATCTAGATTCCTAGGCAGGGACCGATGGCCTGGCTGTCTGGTGAAGGGCCTGGAAGGAAAAGAAATGGAAATTCTGAGACAAGGAAGTCTGGGGTACACGCATGTGGATGGACATGTGGGAGTGGGCAGAAAGCATAAACATTTTTGTATCACATCTCAGTCCCACGGGAAAGCATTATCCATGAAAGAGGTACTGAACCACCAACTCGACAAAATAATGCAGCCAGTTGACATCAACCAGTTTCCATTGTAGGCACCGTAAGACTGATATGATGAGCGCATGGACAGAAGGACCCATGTTGACAGAGATGGAAGCTGCTGTGGGCTCAATAACATGAACTTCCACTCACTCAGGCCAATCTAGCTGCTGTCATCCCTGGATGTCCAACTTGTCAGCAAGTGGCCAACACTGAGCCGCTGACATGGCATCATTTCTTGAGGAGCTCAACTTGCCATTCGGTTTCACGTGGCCTCCTCCAGCCTGGAAAGGTCAACAGTAGTCCTTGCTGGGACAGACCTTTGGTCTGCATCTTCTGCCCTCAGAGCTTCAACCCGCACCATCTCACAGGGGCCTGTGGAATGACAGCTTCCAAGGCATGGAAGCCCACATAACACGGCATCTGACCACGAGACCCGCTTCACAGCGATGGAGAGGTTGGAATGAACTGTTGTCCTTCTAATTACTGTCTTGGGTGGAATTTTCTTGGAACTGCTCATCGGTCTGGAACATTCACTTTTTAATCCTCCATCCTTCCTCCCATTCTTCACGGACATCAGATCTGCATCTTGATCTCAAAGCTCTTTCCACCTTTTCTAGCTCACTCTCCTTTCACAGCCAAGAAAGCACTTGCATTTCTGATCCTTAGTGTCCACTTTGCTGAGAATCTGAGCTAACACAAATCTTTCTCTAGGAAGTTTCCCCTTCCCTGTCACCCCTGTGTGGTCAGCTTCCATAAGCTGGTTGATTCTGTGTCCTTTTATCACCCTGAATGACTCTACTTACAAGTCCTTAATTTAATTGTGACTATTCCAAATGTGTTACTAGAGTCTTGTTTCACCTCTTAAGAAGAAAAACCAACATTGGCTCAAATCACTTGATCACATTAAAAATCACAGAACTCTCCTGTTAATGCATTGCACATAATTATATTTGAACTTTGTGTCTTAGGAGAAAATTAATATTTTGTGCTAATAGATACATTCAAATTATTTTTTAAAACTTACTTTTTTTGAAATAGTAGCAGTTAGAATCTTAGACATTCATCTTCCATGATATCCTAGTTCATGGATTTTGTAATGTTGTATATCTTAAATTTCAGTGATGACTAAGGTGATTTTACCATCCAGGAAAACCAGAATACAAAGATTTCCACTCATTTAACTTTTTATGATTTAAAGACATTTCACTTTTAAGACAAAACACACCTAGGTGTATAAACACCAGTTAAGGAGATCACAGAAGCTTTGCGTAACTGCTTTATTGGCTGCACTTGCCTGCTTTTAAGTCATTTGGATTTAGCTAATCTCCAAATTTGGGGAACTTCCAAAATCTAGTATTTTATCCCATTCACATAGCAAACAACTAACTATTCCTTGCCTCATTTAAAAAACTATCCCCCAGTTTCCCTTAAATTTGTTTCTAAGCATTCCCAAATTTGTACACCATAACAAAAAAAGGGACACATAATAAAATTGATTTTATTTTTCTTGATATCCCTGACAGCATGCTTTCCTGGATTTCTATGTTTCTTGTTCAACATCTGAGGCTCCAGAAAATTGTGAGATTCTTGGGGACAGAGGCTGGATCCTTCCTTTTGTTTCTAGGGCCCCAGCAAACACAGGCAGGCAGTTGGTGCTCATTAACTGTTTCCTGTTTCTTTCTCAGGTGCTACTCTTCCCACGTGGGGAAAAATCTCGCTGTGAGGAGCAAGAATAGTAGAGATGGACCTGTGTGTCCTGTATGGGGCTTGTACAAAGCACAAGAGAAGAATTTTAAATTACTTATAAAAACAAAATAGCTCTAAGCTTTTGGATTCTCAAAAATTCTCACTGCTCCCCAACTAAAACCCAATGTTCAGAAAATCATGGTGCCGGTGCCACCATATTTTTCTGTGAAGTCCCTTTTGATCAAAATAATGCAAGAAGGCCGTTCCCATGATCTGTTTAGCATCAAGATAAGGTCAGGCATTAATTAATGTTGAATTTCCAAAGAATTCCTATGGAAATGCATATGACATCTCCATTATAACCATAATTAGTTAATTAACCGATCAATTATAATGATTAATGTGATCATAATGAATGTATGGCAAATGGTTATTAATTCCTGGAGTTTCCAAAGTGAATGCATTAATCACAGTTCAATCCTTGGTATAATGTAGGTGACTAATTGTCTTCCCGAACTCTGGGTGTGATGTAATAACTCACATCTGTTGAGAACTTTTGCAGTTTTCTAAGCACTTGACCACATGTTATTTTTTCTTTACAACAAATTTGTGAAACACTGGAAGAAAAGTGTTATAGTTGTTGATTCCATTTCACAGGTGGTAAAACTAAGTTTCAGAGAAGTTGGGCGCTTTTCCCAGTATCACACATTTTTGTATTTCCTCCTTCAAATAGGTCTTCCAACAATTTTGGTTAGTATTTGGAGTTCTGGACATGAGCATTTATGCTAGACTTCCTCTAAAATTTCCCAAACCTTTTGTTACATGATAATGTCTAATGTTTTCTTAAAATATTAATAAGCCCATCACCATAATATAAATATAGATAATATAGATATAGGAGGAGAATTCTACTACTGGGTAAGAGAACCCCTAAGTCACCTGGGAGATGAGAAGGGACTATGGGTGTTGGGATCCCACTGCTTCTACTGTGAGGTTGTATGGGGTGGGGAGGGACCAAGAATCATTGCATCATTTTTCATTTCCCTCCATTGCCAATCTTATAGAACTTAGCACCGTTCCAAAGCCAATAGCCACAATGAACAGGTGTGCTTGTTGAAGGAGATGTTCCTAACTGGAAGATGAGCAAACCCAAAGCACTCCAAAACAAAACCAAACAAAATATTGAAGGTTTTTTTTGACCCAGACACAGAGCCCTAAAATGAAAAGTGCTACTTTGGCCTCTGCATTGAATTATTCTCTGATGTTCCCTGGGCTATTGTGTAACTTTGAGCACATGGTCACTACAAGTGTGGAATAAGTCAACTAAGGAATGTCAGAGGAGATGACCAGGGAGCTAGGCTCGAAAATGGGCTTGGAAGGAGAGGAAGAGGAGGGAGGTCTTTTTACATCAGGGAAATAGCATTTGTCCAGAGCAGAAGTGGGAGAGAAAGCAATAAAGACAAAGGCTTTACGGAAGCTAGGTGGGTACCAAGAAGTAGTTGGAGGTAGGGTGAGACAGAAGGCCAGCAGAGGGTGAGTTCTTCCTGGAGGAACCTGAAAACCAGGGAGAGTAGAAGTAGAACATGATGGAGCAAAAACCTAGACCAGCTGCAGCCAAGATCAGTCTCCATCTGTGGGAAGTGCTGTCACATTCCAAGGTTTTCAAGTAGTGGATGAATGTTTTTAGGTCTGGGTCTCCTACAAGGTCATTTACCCTGGAAAACATCAGCAGCATTTGAAACTGACTCTGAACCTGGTTCGAGTTTTAATAAGGATCTTGATAAGTGACATCAACAGTTCTGTTCCAGTGGGAGGAGTTGCCCAGGACAGGATCAACAACCTAGGTTGGCCGTGTTCACCTGTGCGACACCTGGCTAGAGAGTGTAGGCCTCGATAATTAAGGAAGGAGTAAAGATTAAAGTTAACTGTGTAGGTGTACTTAGGTGACCCCCAGTTAACATTCTATGTATTTTTTTTAAAAAAACATTCTATTCTGTGGTTAATTCATTTTCCACTAAATATTATGTTGTAAGCATAAACACTAAAAGTTAAAGTAGCTTTTCTAAAATGATATATTAATTCATTGTTCAGTTCATTCCTCAACCATTTATTTAGTGCCTACTACACAATGATGCACCCCAGGGAGACAAAGGTAAATACTCTTAGCTCAGTAGGGCAGGCAGATGTGAAAGGGTATACATGCTTTTTGGAACTGATTTGCCCAGCCAGTGTAGCCCTGGTTAAAGTGTGCACAGGGTAAGAAGCAGAAAATATCCCCCTTAGAGTTCAAGTCTAATGAGGCTGATTCAAGTGCTATAGGTATTGTAAGCTTGCTGGGAGAAGTTTAGCAATAATTCTCAGCATATTTAGCTGTATCCAGGAAGTACTGTCAGTATGCGGAAAATGGAATCATGTGTAGTGGTTAGGAACGTAAAAATATTGAAGTATGTATATTTTGATCTTGTCTCTGGCACTTATTGGGTGGGTTCTGGATAAATTAACTCTGGCAATCAACATCCTTTCCTATAAGAAAGACATATTGATGCCTATCTTAGACAGTTGGTTGTGGATTAAATAAAAATTATGTATAAAATGCACAATAAAATGCCTAGCAATGAGTGTCTTAGACTGGACACCCTAGCCCAGAATCTGAGATAAAGTGCTAATGTTGGAAGGAACAATCCCAAGGCAAGGAGAGTAGTCTGGGAAGGATGGGAGCAGGCACCCGGGTGACCATTGTTTCACGGAGAGCCAGGGCAGAGATTTCCAATCAGACGCACCGGGCTTCAGAATACCCCAACACAAAGGCTTGCAGAGGCACTTTACCTGCCAGATCACTTCTTCCTCTCTGCCACCCATCAAAGTTTGCCCCACCTGGTCTCAGAAATATTCAGTGTTGAGCTGGTGGGGGTGGGAAGTGACAGTATTGTTCAGGGAGTCCCTAGAGCAGGTTGGCCCCAGGAAAATCTGTTATTGAATCAATGTACTGCGTGACTCCAGCTAGAGGTATCTTGTTTTCCCCTGATGCCTGGTTTTGATTAAAGGCACATGTCCTGTTCAAAGGCCCCTGCTTAGCTCAGCCTCTGTGTGCCCTTATGTAATTAGTTTGTTTAAACTGTGTCTCCGATTATGTCAGGTCTTGACTGTGACTCTAAGTACAAGAGTGTAATAGGATATACCTATTAAACAGATGTTGGACCTTAATGGGCATGTGTTGGACAACCAATCGGAATTAACTTTCAATAACTACTGTAGAACAAGAAAATGTATCTCCGTAAATTAAACAAAGCAATATGGCCTCTTACTGGTTTTCTAGAGAAGTGGTTTCCTCAGATGGACTGTGTAGCAGAGTCAGTGGGGAGAGATTTAATAATCAGATTCCAGGGCCTTCACTCACTTGATTCATGGATCTGGGGAAAAACTTAGGCATCTGAATTTTTAAAGAGTTCTTTCACAATTATGATATGTAACCATGTTTGGAGGCTCTGAACATAGACACAATAAGAGATGATCATTTATAGACAATCAATTTTGTATTACTAGAGACCAATATTTTCATTTGTTCTTCATCCATTGATTCATTAAATCATTCATTCACTGATTCATTGATTCATTGACTTATTCTTCATTAGTTTATTATGCCCTGAATGCCTGATAAGCACAAGTTGCTGGACTACTCTCCTTGGGATATTAAGAAAATGTCTACCTAAGACATGCTTCTGCTCTAAAAAGTGTTTGCAGTTAGCTGAGTGTGGGGAAACTAAGTGATGATTTAACGCCTGGTCTGTTGCATGCATGCATGGTGTGCTTTAGCATTCACTGTCTTATAACAAACAGCCTTAAAGAGGAGGCGCTGCCATCTCCATTTTACAGGTAAGGATACTGAGTTCAGGAAGTTTTATTATGTCCACTACTACTGTTCATAAAAGCTTGAGGTGAGGAGACATGTGCAAAGCAATAAACATACTAAGGGGGAAATCAGTCAACCTCAGAAGCCAGCTAAGATAAGGAATATAATGAGTTAATAGGAGAGGTGGCCATTGTCAGCCCAACTGGGCAGAGAGGAGAAGATAATTGCCTAAGCTCAGAAGAATGCAGTGAAGAACAAGGATTTCAATCAAGAAGGACTTCCCAAGCCTGGCAGATCATCTAAATCACCTGGGAGCTTCAAAAACCATTCTGATTCAGTAGGTCTCAAGTTGGGCCTTAGCATCTGTATTATTTTAAAAGCAACCAAGGTGATTCCAGGTTTGGGAATCAGCTACTTGTTTATAGAATGGATA
Source organism: Trachops cirrhosus (assembly GCA_028533065.1). Taxonomy (NCBI): domain Eukaryota; kingdom Metazoa; phylum Chordata; class Mammalia; order Chiroptera; family Phyllostomidae; genus Trachops; species Trachops cirrhosus. The sequence continues at coordinate 78,670,660 of CM052547.1, forward strand.
GAGACAGCAAAGTGCTTTCAGGCTTTTATTCAATATGTAGCTTTACTTGGAATGGAATCTAAACACTCAGGAGTCCTCTGTTGCCATCATTCTCCACACTTGACTCATCACCAAGTACTACCCTTTCTGTGGCCAGGTTATCCCTCTGATTCTGTAGTCCCTTCTCCAGCTCTGTGGGTACCATTTGGCCTTGACTGTCTTGCTCCTGAATGAACCACCTCTAATCTCTACCCCTCCAATATATTCAGCCTCCATTCACAGCAGCTTTAACTCTCTCAAATGCAACTGATTGTGGCACATGATGGCCCCAAACCAGTTAAAAACTGTCCACATTCCCCACTGCTGGATCCTTTAGAATGGTCTTCGAGGTGCCAGATCACTTCTCCATTTATTTGTTCATCGATTTACAAAATGTGCTTAGTGCCTATGATGTGCTAGGTGTTAGTGATTCAGTGATGAAGATGACACAATTCCTGCAATTTGTAAGTTCACACAGTATAATAAACACTGTCAAGAGGTAAATGCATGGTGTTGGACAACACAGAAGTAGAGCTTCCCACCTGACCTGCAGGAGCTGGGGAAGGCTTCCTGGGGGAAGTGATGCCTGAAGGACTGGTAAAAGAAATTCACTGGGGAGAGAGGAAGGGCATTTGTGATAGGTCATGGCATGTTCAAGGGCATAGCAGTAAGAGGGAACATTGTTCATTCAGACAATTTTTGATAGTTCTGCATAAAAAGCAATTATGGAAGGGGTAAGTATTGAGTAATTATTACGCATAAAGGTAAACAATTCTAGGAATGATTTGGGTAGAGTGGGTGCAATGACGGTACCCAAATCTAACTGGATAGATTGAAATAAGAGATCACATTTTGCATTTTAAATGCAAATGCTCATATATTGACCTAAAACCCAGCTGCACTATAACAAGCTGGGAGGATGTGGATTGACATCAGAAGCACATATGAAAATGTTCAAAGTCAAGTTGGTGGCAATGGTTTGAAGTGGCCTGTGCCCAGACTCAGAACAGTGTACCCAGAAGTCTCAGGACACCCAGGACGTGTGTTCAGGGCTAGGATCCACAGCAAAAATAGCACAGAGACACTGTGAAGCGCCCAGAGATGGATTCCCGGAGAGAAGAAGCACTAAACCATAACACATGAGAAAATCTTGGAGGAATTGGGACTACTTCTCCCAGAGACCTCCTTACCTGCTAATTATCCAGACAGCTGTCCTCCAGGACTCTAGGGGACAGAGCTGAGTCCAAAAGGAGCAGTCACAGGTCCACAGACCTCTGGTGAGTGTAAAAAAAAAACTTTTTAGGACAGGAATTGTCTTCCCAAGGTGCTGGAAAGGACAACTAAGTATTGGGTAAAGGTTGGTACACTTTGCAACATTTCTTTTTCTTTTAAAAAATATTTATTGAGATATAATAAGATGTGAAAATCCATACACATTTAATGTATACAACTCAATGAGATTGTGGATAAGTATACAAACTGAAACCATCACCACCAGCAAGACTATGGACGTATCATTGTTTCACAAACTTTTCTCCTGCCTTCTTTTTTTTTTAAGATTTTATTTATTTATTTTTAGAGGGTGAGGAAGGGAGGGAGAAAGAAAGGGAGAGAAACATCAGTGTGTGGTTGCCTCTCACGTGGCCCGCAACCCAGGCATGTGCCCTGACTGGGAATCGAACCAGCAACCCTTTGGTTTGCAACCTGCGCTCAATCCACTGAGCCACACCAGCCAGGGATCTCCTGCCTTCTTTTTAATCATCATCATCATCATCATTATCATCATCATCGTAAGAACAGTTTACTTAAGATACAGCCTCTTAACAAACTTTAAATATGCAATTTGATATGATTGGTTTGTACCCTGTGCTGTGCAGTAGATCTCCAGAACCTGCTTATCTTACATCACTGGAACTTCGTATCCCCATTTCCTCCACCCCCAGCCCCGGCAGCTACTCTTCTACTCACCATCTACTTCTGAGTTTGACTTTTTTAGATCCTACCTACACATTTTGTCTTTTTGGGTCTGGCTTATTTTGCTTAGCAAAATGTCCATTCATGTTATTGCAAATGACAGAATTTCCTTTTTTTGTTATTATTGGGATAATATTCTGTTGTATGTTATACCAAGTTTTCATTATCTATTTGCCAGTCAATGGACATGTAGATTTTGTTTCCACATCTTGACTACTGTGGGTAATGCTCCAATGAACACAAGAGTGCTAACATCTCTTCAAGATCTTGATTTCAGTTCCTTTGAATATATGTGAATATTGCTAGAGCACCTGCTAGTGTTACAGAACCGCCCTGGTGGGGGGTGGGCAAGATACTGTTACTGAAACATGCCCCTCTCACCTGGGGTCCCCGTCAGTATGGATTCTTTGCATGCAGCCAGGGAATTGGAATTATGGTTCTCAATGCCAGAGTTTGGTGTAAAGGAAAGGAACTATTTATTCAAAAGCTATACAGACTTAGAGCAATGACTTAATGTCTTCGTTATGAATCCAACGTCCCTTAAAACATCCACAGATGCATGTAGTCCTTCCTTCCCCCCTTTGCCCAGTCAGGGTATTGTATCTAAGGAAAAAATAGAAGTCCGTGGCTCGGCTAGCTCCCAGTTCTTCCCAGTAATCCGTGCTTGGTTGTCAGGCTTCCTGCAGTTCCCAGCACCATCATTTGTGTCACCTCAATCTCCAGTTCTCAATCCAAACCACGGGCACCTTCTCATGGCCCACCAGTGAGAGTCCTTTCACCCCTTTCCTTCCCTCAATGCCTCTCCTGCATTCTTCCAAATTGCTAAGAGAGCGTTATGCATGGCTGCTACATCTTGTTTTCCTGCTTCCTAAGCCCTGGGGTTAAGGGAGCCCCCAAACTGCATGGCTAGCCCTAAAACCACATGGTTGCCTCCCTCATGGCTGTCGTGCCTGGGTTTAAATCCCCGCAAATCTTCCTCTGCATCCCCAGTTCTGACTCCTCCCACAGTTGGCTACTCCTGCCAGCATTCCCATATTTTTCCAGCTTTTCTGGGCTGCCATAGTAAGTCCAGGCAGGTGTGGCCCTGTGGTGTAGAGCAAACCATCTCCAAGCTCTCAGCAAGCACACTGTAACCAGAGGGAGCTGCCTCCCAGCTATGTCATGGGTTGAAGTCACTCTTATCTCCCTGGCTCAAAGCATGGCCACAGCTACTTAACATATCTATGAAGCTAGCCAGCTGTGATAGATATGTAAAATAACCATTTTGCATATCAGGTATGAAGCTGGCCAACAGTTGATATGCAAAATAACTCTCAATGGTCCTGTTTCATGTGTCCCATCCCCCAGTTCAGACTTGTGGGGGTGAGGATATCTTATATTTTATAATTCCTGGACACTGTGAGTTCTGGACCCCATTACAAATCCCTCTTTTGAGAGGGGCCCTGGCTGCACCCCATTACACTAGGTCTTGCACCTATTAGGTCTAATTCTCTGATCAAAGACACCACTATTTAGTGAAAGGACAATGTAATATTTAGAGTGTCGAAAAAGTTAAGAGGATGTTGTAGCACATGTGTTGGAAAACATCTTCTGTAAAGGCCAGACAAATATTTTGAGTTTTGCAGATGTCTTGCTCTGTGTGTGACTACACATCTCTGCCGTTGTAGCAGGAAAGCAGCCACAGACAATAGGCAAGTGGACATGGCTGTGTTCCAACAAGACTTTGCTCACAAAATCAGACAGGGGGCAGCATTTGGCCCGCAGGCAGGATTTGGCTGGCCTCTGTTTCAGCAGATGGTGAGCACCTCAGCTCTGAAGTCGTTCAAGCAGCTTCGAAGGTTCGCACTGAAATGCTCTTCAATAAGAGAAGATAACTACAAATGCAGGCGGTCACTGCAGAGAACTTAGAACTTATTGAGAAAAACTGAGTTCAATTCTCCTTCTACAACAAGGAAATGGAAACTCAAAAAAGAAAGGGGCTCATTCCCAAGTAGAGAACTAGGCAGTGGCGTTTGCTTTGCAGAAAGCAAGTAAAGTACTGCTTGTTTTTCTTATATCTGCATATTTAAGAGGTATAAACAACACTCATTTTTATGGTTCATAACAAACGTCTTCAAACCTTCATGCCTTTGATGAAAGCCTTTTCTTCCTGGTTCTGGAGCCTTCCGCTGGGTGGGCGAGCTGGCTCCTCTCAGGCAGATTAACATGCGCATTATGAATTCGCTGTCAGTGTCAGCAGGCTCGCTCTTCCAATTTTACAAACATCTTTTCTTTCAGGAGCTGGAAATGTTCTCAAAACTGTCCTGAAAGCCAGTAATGCTTTCGGTCGTTGTCACCTTCGCGAGGAACAAGCTGCAACTCCGCTTTCTGACTTCATTCTCCCGGTGACATTTCCCACACAGGCTCTGACAGAGACAGCAATTATAAAGACATCCAGGTTGGCATTCAAGGATTCTTGAAGTTAACAAATTGTCCAGGGATAAATGACAATGAAGTTGGCAGCCTGCACACTCCTTCATGAAAATGCACGCAGGCGGCGATCAGAATCAAGCCTGGAGGAGAGAGACGCTACCCCTCACCCCCATTCACGGCGGGGCATGCTGGGGTTACCCCAGGACCTGCCTCCTTAGCAGGCCATTTGGATGAGGCCAGCTTGGCTGTGGACCTGCCAGCAGGTTTGAAGAGTAGAAAGATTTCAGAGAAAAGCAATGAAAATACATGTTTGAACACATACAATGTAGCTTCTTGATTTGCCAACAATGTTCAAGGATAGGGATGATGTTTATTCAGATCTCATCCACTTCTTTTTATATTTTTATTTATTAATGCGTGTGTGTGTGCAAGAGAGAGAGAGGGAGGGAGGGAGAGAGAGAGAGAGAGAGAGAGAGAGGGAGAGAGAGAGAGAGTTTATCGTTCCACTTATTCAGGCATTCTCTGGTTGATTCTCATATGTGCCCTGACTGGGGATTGAACCCACAACCTTGGTGTATCTGGATGATGCTCAAACCAGGGTCAAATCTCATTCACTTCTGCATAAAGTTACCATTCATAGGCTCCCCCACTGCCCCAAAGTCTATCCTGTCTGTGTAACTTGACCAGTTCCACATTCTAGCATTTGGGTTTCGTCCCTTCACTTCCCTGCTCAAGCACCCTCTTTTCTAGCTATTCAGAAATTTTCACTGTACTGGAGCCTTGGACCCTGTTCCCTCTGCCTGGAATTACCTCCGCCAATTTCTCACTGAGCTCTTAGCTCAAAAGTCACCTTCTCTGTGACGCCTTCTCTTTCCATTCTTACGAGAACCATCTTTATTCACGGATAGAGATGGAAGTTGGGGGACTCCCCATTAATGCCTTAGAAGCCCCGGCATGGTCAAAGGAAGCTTTACCTGGAATATAGAGGTCAACTGAATTCAAGCCCAGTTCAGTTCCTCGGGACAACCCCACAGTGGGACAACTGAGTCCATCATGAAGCAGGAAGCCCAAAGGTGCACCGCCAAGTCCTAATGAAGCAAAATTAATAACTCAGTGCTCTTAAATGCTTCTTATTTGGAGGGCACAATTTTAGCTCTGTGTACATATATACTCACTTTTTATAACTTAGAATCTATGAAATGTGCACTATTATGCAAACCCCATTTTATGGATGAGCAAATGGAGAAACAGACGGGTTTAGAACTTCCCAAAGGTCTCACAGCTAGTGAAGGTGGCAAATAAGTAAGCCAAGAATAGTCAGGCAGCCAGTGTGAAGGGAGGTTGGACCACGGGCTCGGAGGGGAAAGAGTGAGGGCATCTGAGGCTCTGAGCGCATCACCACAGTTCACTTGCCCTGAGAATTTAAAGGTTTACTGAGTATATAGGCCTAAGGGAGGCCTGCCCCAGACCTTCTCCCTGGGGTTTGGCTGGAGTTGGTTAGAGAATTTTTTTTTCCTTGGAAACATCCTCACTCTTAACATCTCAAGCCTACACTCCAGAGCACCAAAGGGATCATGCTGCTCCTCCCTCCAGATCAGCGGAGCCTGGCTTAGGATCCAGAAAGTAGAGGATGTCTCTGCAGCCCAGGCCGGGCCTTCTTCTCCATCCCGGTCTTGTGTCTCTCAGCTTCGGTCTATGGCCCGTCATCTAAACCTGTCACTCCCACCCTTCCCATCAGGCTTTCAATCCGGTCAACTGCCCCCACCACCCTGTTAATCTCCACTCAGAACCAGCCCAGCCATTTTATCTCTCCACTCCATCCCTGGGTCTGTAAATCCTCACGTGTGTGCAAATGGCTGTCTTCCTGACTGTGTAAGTCCAATCTCACCAATTATTTTAGTGCTTTAGCGATTATTTTAGTGCTTTCTCATCAACCACCACAGGGATTTTTCTTTTTCTTTTCTTCTTCCCTTTTTGTTTTGGATGAGGGGTGGGCAGAGACAGAAATGACAGGAAAGGAGCATGGTGTACTTGAGGTTTGTAGGTGATAAAAGTTTGAATATGTTGATTTAATGAGTAAAAATAATTTTTACCATTCCCAAAATGGAATGAACCCATAACTCCTGTTTACAGCAGATTTGATGTGCTTCTGACAAAGCTATCATGTTTATGATACTCGATCGCTGTTTTTCTCTGGCTGCTAGGTGGGATGGGGCATCCCCACATTTCTCCCAAAGCCACTTTAATGTCTCCCACTTGAGCATGCTAAAACTTCACCCGTCTCCTAACATGTTTTGCACCCTCTTGTCTCAAAGCTGTTGGGGTAACTGTAAGAGTTGCCTTCGTCACTCGCAGCATAGGGTTTGCATCTTTATCTGTATTTCTCAGACTAAAATGAGGGTGAGAATCACTGAGAAGTTTGTTAACACCCAGACTGCTGGGCCAGTCCCCAGGGTTTCTCATTCACGAGGTTTGGGAAGGACAAAGAATTTGTATCTTCAAAGAATTTCCAGGTGATGCTGGGGCTGGTAGTGGTCTGGGGCTCACACATTGAGAATGACTACTCTGTACTCATCCTTACCTCCTTAATTTCTGTCTCAGAGAAACAGGGGGCTTCTCCCCTTTTTGGGGCTAACCTCTCTAGCTAGGGATGCTAATCACTTCTTCCTGGCGCAGATGTAGAAGATACAACATAAACCGGGCCCTGCAGCTCAGCCTTATTTATTCAGCAGTAAACAAGGCCGAGCTGGACCCTGGCCTAGTGGGACCCACACTCCAAGTGGGAAGACAAGCGTTCCTCGGGTGAAGACGAATGTGATAAACTCTGCACTGGGCAAATGTGTTGCTTTTACCACGCTAATCGTGGGGGAAACACAACAGAGTTTGTCCATACGATTGTGAAACATACAGATCCAGGCTGAAGCCATCAGATAAATAATCAAGCGATTCCCCAAATATTGGGACAACCGCAGGGAATTTACCTTCTTCAGAGTTCCAGCAGAGTACATTTCTTTCCTTTTGCAAACCGATCCGGGGTGCTCTGTCAATGTCAGCTTGTTATTTGCCTAATAGAGCTGTCTATTCCTCGATTTCACACCTTTGGCAGAGTATTTCAGGGAAACTCAACCAAAAAATAAGAGTGAAAGAAAATATATATGTCTATGTCTATATTCAGGAAGGTTGGTCGGGAGATACATCAACCACCTTTGGCAGTGTTTAAATAATTTGAGCTTTTTGAGGCTTTTTTCAGATAGGAAACTCAGAACTGGGCAGTCCTGTCCCCGGTGGAGCGGGATGGAGGCGGGGGACCCACAAAACCGACAGGACGGGTTCCCCTGCAGCAGCCTGGAAAGCACTTGTGAATGTGGCAGGAAATGAGATCTTAAGTCAGTGCATAAAACAATCAAATCCATCACAGCCTTGGAATGGCCCCTCATAACTCAGGGACTGTCGGTGCACTCTGTGCGCAGAGGCAGTCGTGGAAGGAGTGACAAACTGAGCTCCGAGTCTGCTAAATCCATCCTGGCAGCCGGAGGAATATATTTCCAAAGCCAAGTCACATCATTTTCCTTGAGCTCGTTTGACTGCAGGCTAAGCAGCTATTGCAGAAAACAAAGGGAAGGGGTGCTGGAATGATGAATATTAATGAACTTAATTGTATGGCTTGTGGTTGGTCTAGTACCAGTAGGTAGGACTTGAATGAAGGCAGATAAAGAAGAACATGTTTAAACTCATGTTTCAAAGTGGACAGATGGTTTTGGCCACCCACCTGCCCACCAAATACAAGTTCCCTGTATGCCTACTATGTGCCTGCTATAGGGATTGGCAAAATGAAGAACACCCATCCTCTGCCCCTAGGGACCTCATAGTCTATTGGAGACATAGATGTACAAGTAGTTGTGACAGTTCAGGGCTTAACTTTCCATTATAGAAGACACACACAAAGTAGAGGAGAAGTCAAGGAAAGCACCCAGACGATGTGACTGCTGAAACACCCCACTGCCCTTTCCTGCAGACACATGGACTAACACTCCTTAAGGGATGAGCTCGAGATTTGGTTAAGGCTGGCACTGTGAAGTCGCAATAACCAGAACTCCCAACTTCCCGAGAAAGCCTTAATTAGACCCGGTTTTCTCATTGCTCCTATTGTGGCTTGAATTTCGTCCCCCAAAACAATAGTTCAAGACTGAACCTGCAGTTCCTATAAAAGTGATCTTATTTGGGAATAGGGTCTTTGAAGATGTAATCATACCGAATTAGGTGGGTCCTAAATCCAGTGACTGGGATCGTGACAAGAAAGCCGTGTGAAAACACAAAGATGTACAGACCCAGGCACAGAGGGAAGAAGACCATGGGGAGGATGGAGTGATGACGCTACAAGCCAAGGAATGACAAGGATGAAGCTAGGGAGGCTGTTTCCTTAGGGCATTTGATTCTTCCCTGCCAGCACCTTGAGTTCAGACTTCTTGACTTCTGAATGATAGAGAACAAACTTCTGTTGTTTTAAGCCACCCAGGTTGTGGCACTTTGTTACAGCATCCCTAGGGAACTATTACAGCCCCCAAGCTTGAATTTTGATTTAGAACATGTGTCTGCATTCTAGCGTTCGGTAGGGTCTACAATGAGGCTGCATTGCTCTTTCCTGCCCTTCTCTCTCCCTGCCCAGCCCTCCCTGGATTCAGTTTTGGATTACGAAAGCCACCCCACCTCCACTTGGTGGGGGCATCCTACTGACCAGGCATTTCCGGTGTCTCTCTGAGGCCGAGGAGAGGCACGGAAGAGGCCAGGCACTCAGCAAACATCTGTGGACTGGATTTGATTTAGGGTAGGTTCTAAGCGAAGTCTGAGTTTACCATTCCCCCCCGGGAAGAGCTTACTGACTTCTCAGATTTGGATGAGGTCAGAGCCTCACAGCACGTGAGTTTAAAACTACTAACAGAGTAATTTTCATAACTCTAGACATCCCATTTGGGATAACCCTCTTAGACTTCTGCCATTTGCAGGTCATATTAGCATATACTTTTGAGAAACAATTTTGCATTTTTATCGGTATCTATAAAAATAGTGGAGTCCTTTGACTCAATAATTCAACTTCAGGGAACCTATCCTGAAAACCCCAAAACACAGACAAAATTGTGACCCCAGTGCCGCCATAATGGTGTAAGAACAGAAATCAGTCAAAACACCCGATAGCAGAATGCCTTAGTACACCAGGTAGTGCCTTCGTGAAAAGAGCATTATAATAACAGCTACTTGAAAGGAGGACCTCGAACGTTGTACAGCGACACTGAAACATTAAGTAAAAGGAGAAGCTTTAAAAAATTGTGCACAGTTATGTTAATTTACTCTGAAACCTGGTTGGAAGGAAATATGCCCAAATGGTAATCGTATTTGTGTTTTCTCTTATAAAAGCTCTCTTTTCATGTCTACTTCTGAATTTTTCTTTCATGATTTTTTATTTTTGAAATTTGAAGCACAAAGGAACAGACTTGTAGACTCATTTAGTTATGTGCTTAAAATGGATGGGGAATTGCAAATCATTTTCATCCATTAATTAAATACCAGTTGCTATTTCGTGAGTTTGTGTCTTGTCTGTTTCTACCACATGAACTATCTGGAAACTGTCTTCCTTTAACCTACCACCTGTGACCACTGAATCCAGCCCACTGCCTGCTTTTGTAAATACAATTTTAGAGGAGCATAACCACATCCATTTATTGAAAGCTACATGATAACAGCAGAGTTGAGCAGATCATACGGCTTAGAAACCTTAACATGTTTAATCTCTGGCTCCTTATAGAATGTTTGTGGACCTGTGCTTTAGAGCATCCTTCCACTCTGACTTCAGATACGTCCAATTGGTCTTTTCTTCTCTCATTTCTGATAGGAAAATCTGTTCGAGCTTCTGGAATGGGTAACTGACGTTAGCTGAATCCATGAACCCAGGCCTTGACATCTTTTACACTGGCATTTATGATATGGTTTAGCTGGGATTTGGTTGGAGATATATTGCATATTGCTAGAAAATTCAGATTTTTTTCTTCAATCCTGACATCCAGGCCTCTGGGTTCCTTCCCCATCCCAACCAAGCAGGTTCTGGATAACTAACTCCCATCCTCACGCTAAATCCATTCCACAGCATTTAAACAAAAGTCCAGGTATTGGTATTTTTGCTCTTATCCACACCAACAAATACAATTGAATTTGATTAGCAATATGGCTGAAATGTTGCTCCTCCAATGGCTGCATAGTCTTACCAAAAAGCAATTCAAGTTCATTAAAATCACTATTATCTGACTCTCAGTGAAGTGTGATGATCATTTAATTAACAATGGCCACTTAATTGTGGATGGCAGGAAACTGAGACAGGCAGGCTCCACGGTGGCTAGAGCAGCCTCTCCTGAAACACAGTCAACAGCTCCCCGAAGCGGCCGCCGGCTCTGCAAGCTGGGGACACGTCTTTGGCAAATGAAAGACCTGAAAAAAGTAAACTTGGGTCTGCTTAGAAAATCTAATTCTGATCTGGAATGGTGGTGATACTAAAGGATGTATACCAGGATGCCCCAAATGAAGATCCCAGATCAGGCTTCCGTAATGCTTGTCATTCATTCATTCATTCATTCACTTTCTCACAGTCTCTCTTTACCTGCCTCCTTCCCTTCTAACATCTACTTCCTGTTCTGTGAAGTACTAAGTCTTTTCAGGATACCAAGAGGGGTGAGAAACCATCTTTTTATTGGAAGAGGCCAGGGCAGTCTGAATTTCTAGAAAAGAAACAGATAACGTTGGCCACTACAGTTCCTTGAGCCCTCTCCTTCTCCTGCACCGGGCACTAGGCTAAGTGCTTTAATCTCATTATCTTATTTTCTGTTCACAAACCCTATAAGATGTTATCATTTGCATTTTACCAATGAGGGGAAGCTGGGGATTAGGGAGATCAAGTAACATCTCTGGGGGCACACATCTAATGAAGGGTCAAGCCCAGATGCAGCAGTCACATGTGGGATGCCCTTGCTGTTAAAAGCTGCTACCTGCCCCCTCTTTCCAGCTCTGAAACCACTGCACGGTTGGGTGCAGGTACCTACGGTCTATCAGCTCCTCCCTTTCGCAGATGCACATTTCTGCCCATCCCGCCCAAGTCATCGCTCCGGGTACCTGCTTTTCATTAGACTTCCTTTCTTCCGGGTCCAGGCTCCTGTTGTTGGAAGTTAAGTGCCCAGTATGAGCGGGGCTGAAAGTAGGGCTCAAAGCCTTAGGGCTCTGTTCTTTTGGGACATCACTCAGTCACTTTGGCCTTTGGTCCTCTCTCTCCATTTTTCTTTCTGTCTTCCACCTTCAACTACTCAACTTTTTCACAAAGATACAAGGACTAGGCTTCAATACAGTCTATCAACCTCTGAAATTGTTTAAAACCTAGTAAATAATACACATGTGTGTTTTTCCAAAGGATGTCCATAGCTTTCAGTGGATTCTCAAAGAACGCTGTAGAGGTTAATATAAATGTCTCTAGATTCTTCAAGAGTATTTCTCAGAGCAGTGACCCACCAGCCACAGATGGTATCCTGTTAAAAATGCAAATATTAGGTTGCAGCTTAGAACCGGCTCTCTGGCCCGTCCCACCCAGCAATCTGCATTTCCTGGTCATCAAGGCGCCAGTGCCAAGCTGTAGTGACTTTTGAAGTCCTCCTGGATCTTAGTCTTCCTGGGATCTCGCTGGGGTCTGGGTCTGGAGTGAATCCGCGGTGTTGCCTGCCGGAGCCGGAGCAGCTGGAGGGGACGGGCAGGGAGGCTGCGCTTTTGCAGGTGTGATCCCGATACATTTCCCAGTGGCCTTGTCCCTGGGGTTTTATTCTGTCCAGCCAGCCAGCCAGCCCCATTGCCATTGTCCTCAGTGACTGTGAGTGTGCCCTGAGCAAGCAATCGTGAGTGGGGGAACCTGACCTTTCAAACTCTGTATCCAGCTTTTATTCTGAGTAGCCCCTGGGGCTCTGTTTGTAAAGCAGCCCTGAGACCATTTCCTCTGTGTGGGGGGCAGGGGGAGGACAAGCTGACCTTTCCTCAGCTTTCTGCAACCCTGTTAATGTTGAAGTTTGTGTGCTTGTTTGTTCTTTACAATTCCCCAGAGCCCCTGGGTCGGATCAGCTTCAACACCAGTGGCTGTTAAGTGGCTCTGAGGACCCTCCTGCTGCAATGCCAGGTTCAAGGCCAGTCGGGAGGTTAGTCAGAGTACCATCCATGGTTACACTGCCTCAGGTAGTCACATAACGAGACCCACCTGTGACATCTAGCCCAGTGGCTCAGTCACTCCACACAGCAGACCACTCACCACCTTCTTTTCTGTGGTCCTGCAGGGTACAGAAAGGTTCTTTTCCTCTTGTGCCAACCCCTGCCACTCCTTCCCTGTCTCAGTACCTCTGGACCAAAAAATGGTGTGAAGGCTAAAACACAACCAGGAATTCCTCTGGGGTCTTAGTAATGGAGGGCCAGTTTTCTGCAACTTGCTCCCCAAGCTTCCAAAGTTCAAGAACAATCATATACAAGCCAATCATTGATAATTTTGTGAGTATTTACTTATTCTGGCTGGGGTTCTGCATAAGGTAAACTGTAACCCCAGGAAGATATACACTTCCCTCTTCACCCCAGTTCATTGCCAAGTCCTGCCCATTTTGTGTTTGTTTACATGTTGTCACCATCCATGTCTCCTTGTGCCCACAACCCCTGTCCTGGCAAGGCTTCCATCTCCTGAGCCTGCGAGAGTAGAACAGCCTCATACTCCTGTTCACTCTCCACTCTTGCCGCCCACCCCGATTCTTTCCCATTAAAGCGGCCAGAGACATCTTTTCCAACACAGAAATTTGATTATGTTGTTTCCAGCTTCAGCCCATCAAGAGCTGTAATAATTATAAGGAACCTCTTTCCCCCTCAACTATGCTCTTTCTGTAGTCCAGCCGGATTATCTCCATATTTCTAGAAAACACCAGCTACTTCTCTCCCTTGCCCTGTCTGTTCATCCTTCAGTGCCCACCAGGCAGCCCTTCCTTTGGGGACATTTCCTGGCCTTCCTACTGGTTGGGAAACTGTAAATGTTCATACTGTTTTATAGCACTTACCTCTGTCTATAATTATAAGGTTTTTACATGATTTTTTAATAAATTCCTGTCTCTACCAACTGGACTGTGAGCCCTAGGAGGGCAGGGACCCTGTTAGTTCTGTCCCTCTTTTTGCCTGGTCTCATCACCACACCAGGCCCAGAGCAGGCAATCCTCTTTCTGTTGAAGGAACTTAATACATGAATACAACAAGTAACTTCCTATATGAAGGCTGTTTGCTGCCTGGATTAGAAATATTGAAATCCCCTCGCCTGCTCGTGCTAAGCAAGCTCTAGGACGTGTGTGACAAAAAGGCATGCACAGCTCACACCCACCTCAGGAGCTTTGTGGGGCCACTGGGTCACCGGGAGCACGTGGCTTGTGCTCTGAAGCAATTAGCCTGACTTGGGCCGCACTGGATTTTTGTTAAAGCGTGTGCCGATTGCTACGGAAACTGTTTGCATGCAATCAATCTTCAGCCACAGAGAGCCATCAAGAACAAGAAAGCATGTCACACTGGCTGCAACAAACCCTGCATGGACGGGGCTGAGGACTCTACTCTCACATCCCAGGGTCCGCAGTCCCTGCACATGCTTCCCCAAGGATGCATTGTGTGAGTTATTCTCCCTTTGCTCACTCAAAATCCAGTGGTCCTATGTGGGGCCTTGGCTAAGGGAAGGATGTGAGGCAGGGCAGGGGAGAGGCCGGGTCAAGAAAAATTGTACCAATACTGGGAAAGGGTCCCAGACATGCAGAAATGGCTGTTCGGCTTGCAACCATCATGCCTGAGCTTGCTTGTGGGGACATACCACATCCCTAGCATTGCAGGAAGGTCCAGTCGTACAAGTTAAAGGGTAAAGAGGCTGTGGCAGTCTGCATGCTTCTGTGCTTCTTCATGCCTCAGTCTCCTGAACTGCACAGTGGGATGATAGTGGTTCCTACTCCGTCAGGTGATGGGGAGGATGAGTAGGACTCATCCACACAAAGCAGCTGGAGCAGTGCCCTGTGCGTGCAACCACTGCATTAACTGGCGCCCTTGGTGTTGGGTCTGCGGGGGCCCTGGAGCTCCGACAGCTGCTTCTGCTGCTCCCGCTCCTGGTTGCCAGCCCTGGCTCGTAATAAAATCACTTGGGAGATGTTTGACAATATAAATTCCCTTTGCCTCACTGAATCGAGATTACCAAGGAAGCTGATTACCAAGGAAGTTGCAATCGGACGTCTGCAATTAAAAAAAAAAACAACCCCCATTAATGTTGATCCATTTGCACAATGGAATCCACCTGCAAGTCTCAGTGTGAGCCTGCAGCTAACCTCTGACCCTCTCTGTGCCTCAGCCCCTGTCTTTACCTAATGTCCTGCCTCGCTTTATTGCTCTATTTTATATCAGGTCGAGCTAGAAACGTGGTAGTGCCAGTGCTTAACGTAGCATTCATTTGCATCTTTAAAAATAAATGTATTTCCATTAGCCAAACAAAGTGACTTTCATCTCTGCATATTCACTCCGTGTCTCTGTCCCTCCCTATGCAAACGTGTTCTTGAAATATCACGCATGAATCGCTGCCTATCCATTCACTTAGTTGCATGTGTTATGAGCATGTGCCTGTGCTCCCATTTTAGCTAGAAAACGTTCGTTGTTGTTATTGCATACAATTTCAGTGACTATATATATAAACTTAAATTAAATTAACCATGTCCCTAATTTTAGATGTTTGGATTGCTAACAAGCTTTTTTCAGTGTTATAAGTAAAGCTGGAATGTGCATCTCCAACCATATAGTCTTTCTATACTTAGGAATGTACTTTGAGTGCATTCCCAGAATTATCACTGAATTAAATCCACAAACTCTTTTTAGTGTTCCGAAGATCTATTGCCAAGTCTTTTTCCCCCTGAAAAAGTATTGCCAAAATATACTCTGCCAGCTAGTAATTAATGACAGTTTCATAGCCTCCTTGCCAGCATCGAGTATAAACATTTTATTTTGTGTTTTTACTAATTTAATAGTTTCATGTGGCACCTCATTGTTGCTTTATTTGCATTTTAAAGTGTACTTTAGACATATGTACTGCTTTCATGCTGTATAAACTTCCCATACGGCACTGCTACTGCCAGTTGATACATGTAGAATCCTGTCCTTTGGAATAAATTGATCAGACGTATGTCAGGAATCCCTGCAGGTGGGGAGAATGCCACCGATGTTCTCTCCTTTGCCAGCTGTTTTATGTTAAAGGTTGTCATCTTGAGGGATGGAGGTGCCAAGATGGTGATGAAGACAGAGGAGCTGGGCAAACAGACTCCTCTGCGACCTGGTCTAGGGCCTGAGTTGGGAACTTGCCCCTAATTCTCTCTGCCCTGGCCTTTGTCTCAGCCTCTTTGTCATCCACCAGCTGCATTCAACTTCCACCTCGGTACAGGCAGTCTTACACAGCATTCATTTCCCTCAGTAGTTATCTACTAATTCATTCAATCAACATATGTTTATTGAACGCCTACCCTACGTGCTGGGGCAGGGATTGTGATAACGAGGGGAAAAACTTAAATGACAAAGCAGTCCCTGCCTGCAGGGATCTGACATCAAACACACCAGGTAGATGTTTGCTGAGTTATCATATACAACCGTGTGTCACTCACTCGGCCCTAACCGCTGGGGGTGGTCTTTGCCCACACAACTCCCTTCTCTGCCTTAGGGTAACTGTGCTTGCTGTCCCCTCAGCCTGGAACCCTTCTCACCCGGCCTTCCTCCCGGTTGGCTCCTCCACTCTGGCCAGCTGCGCTCAGGTTTCACCTCTGCAGGGAAATCTGTGAGGACCACACATGAAATGTCACCAAGCTCCCTCCCCTGCAGTGCTCCCTAGCTGCCTGGCCCAGCTTGAGTTTTCTCACAGCACTTACCACACCATCCAACGCACACATTTGCTTATGGTCTCTTCCCTTCGCTAAATGTAAGATCGACGGGGGCAGGAGCTCTGTCTCTTTCATTGACTCCTATGAACAGTCTTGCCTGGCATGGAGGAACCTCCTAAGAATATTTGTTGAGTGAAACAGGGAGTGAATAAATGAATGGGTGTTATTCTGATTCCCACTTAGAAAGAGGCCTTGGAGAATCTGTATAAACACTTATTAGCTGCGTTGGGCCTGGATGTGGGGTTTGGGGTGAGCAGGAAACCCCATGTCCACTTTAGGGTCTCATTTTTCTGAAAGCTTGACCCTGAGCAAGTCATCTGACACTCTGCTCCTAGCTGACTGATAACAACAGCAACAGTACTAAATCAGTTTCTTCCAGGGCCCTGGACGTACACCTATTCCTTGCAATAGGACTAGGAAGAGAGTCTTAGAACCCGGGCTTTTGGTCTTCATGGAGGGAAGCCATGGTCTCCTGGTGTGGCTCAGCCCCTTCACTTGATAGTCAGGGACAGCCTTTGATTTCTGGAAATGCTGAAAGATACCTTTGTGGAAGCAGAGCCAGAGTCAGCCAGGAACTCTGGGATTTCTTATCTGCACAATTAACATCATTACGGAGGTGTAATCTCCCTAATTAGTTTATTTCATCAAGATTCGATTGAAGGCTCTTCTCATCTGCCTCTGTGGCCTCTCTTTACCTAAGGCTCATGAATAATAGGAAGCTAGATGTGTGTCTGACTTGGCTCCCTCCTAAAGAGACCAGCCCATAAATAAAACATCTGGGCCTTGCTAGAGCGGGAACGGCGTGAGGGCCTCTGAGTGGGAGCCCACTGATTGATGGAGACAGGAGAGTGTTTTCTTAAGTGAGGCAGGCAGTGATTTCGTCTCTGGACCTGGGCCACAGAGCTTGGCTTCCCTGTGAGAGCTGCAGCCCTAGACCCAGGTGCTGGTTAAACAGGGAGGGGGGTGGTGGTGGGTACCACTCCTCAAGCTCACCCTCTTCTCTTCCCCCCACCTCTGTTTCCTACTAAGCCTCTTTTAGAAGAAAGAAGGACAATTTGTGCCTCCATTAGTCTTTTTCTGAGAGGTTCTACCAGATCTTCCTGTTGTCCTATAATTAACTTACAATTGCAATAATTTTTCAGTAACATGCAGCGAGAGCGAGCCCAATCCCAGTTCTGTCCTGTCTGCACACTGAAGACTGGACAACATATTAGATGGTAACTGTTCCCCGTTGCGCTGACCGGTGCCAGGCATTGCTAATCGACCATAGCTTCTGACCTAGGAGGCAGCCTTCTTGTCCCAGTGCCCAGGAAGTGGTTTGTGAAACCTACTCCTCATCCCTGGAATCAACGATCTTTTTCAATCTTTAGCTCTTCTCTGAGGATGGCTGGAACAAAAACACATCCCAGTGAACCCTCTCCCTTCAGAGAAAAGAGAACTACTGCGAAACCACAGTCTGACTCCAAAACAACCTCTATAGCCCAGAATTTGGAGCAGGGGGGAAGACTCCTTGTCAGAATGGCATTCTCTTGACTATGTTAGAGGCAGTGTAGGTTTTAAGAAATGCCTGATAATGGCACAGGGCAACATTTTGGAGGCATAAATAAGCATCAAGCCCATCAAAAATATTTGGGGTTGCAAGTGTCCCTCAAGAGTAAAGTAGATGAATTTCACGGTTTCTATGGCTGTGCTGGGTTCTGTTTAAACAATGGACAAATATCCTGCAAGGAGACTCAACAATCTACAACCACACACACACACACACACACACACACACTCACACACAGGGATGAATTGGCCAATGGAGATGTTGTGATGTGAAAGAAGGCAGGTATGAAAGAGGTGTGTCGTGTGGTTCCACTGATATGAGACACAACAGCAGGTGAGGTTACTCTACAGTGTTAGCCATCAGGATACCAGGCAGGTAGTGATCGGGGGGAACATGAGGATAGCTTCTGGGAAGTGATGATGCTTTGTTTTTTGATGGGGTTCTAGTTTATAGGTGTATTCTGTTTGGGGGAAATTCATGCAGCTCACTACTTGTGATAAGAGCACTTCAATAAAAAAGTTTAGAAGTCTAGGGACTGAAGAGCCACATCTGTCCGTGAGGATTGCCATCATCCTGGGTCCTGGCCTCCATTCACCCTGGCTTGCACCTTCTCCCTATCAAGTTGCCTCATCTCCCCATGACCTGCAGCAGGCACCTATCCTGCTGAGAAATGGTATGGAAAGTGGAGAAAGAACTGGAGGAGGAGTCAAAACATCTAAACGTGATTTCAGGTTTTGCACAGGTGGGATGCATGGTCCCCAGCTGGCCTCCTGCATCTCTAAGCTTGAGTTTCCCACTGGGTCCGGTGAGTAGGACTTGGTCTCTCCTTCCTGAAGGTGTGCCTGGGCACCCACTCTCTCCCCTCTTTCCTCCTGTCAGGCTTGCGGTACAAAAGGGTAAGGAGGTGGGGTTGGGAGAGTATGGCATCAGGCGGCTGGGGAGAGCACCGCCTTGAGCAATGATTTTAGATTTCTCTGGTCTCTAAGGGAGAGAGACTATGAAGTCATAGCAGAATCAGAGACCCTTACTGACGTCTCCAAACACAGGAGACAATCACTTGGTGAGGTCTCCCAAGCCAGACTTTCTCTGACAGAGTGAAACTGATCAACAGGTGGTGACAGGCAGAGATATCTTCTTAGAAACTCAAAGTTGCAGGGGCCAACCCCAAAGCTTCAAGGGGATGTACACTATTTAAAACCTCATCAGTGCCTTCCATATAACAAATCTGTTTAAAGCATGGTCGAAGGAAAGGGTTTTTTTTAATATGTGGAAATTGGAAGGAAAAAAAAATCTCTCCATCCCAGAAACCCAAGGGGCTGCTCCTCTCCTGTGGCCGAGGAAATGCCAACAAGCCCTTGGCAACCCTCCTCCTTCTTTATATAACAACACTTCCAAGGGCTGGAGCCAGAATCGTCCAGTAATGCTTTTAATTTGTGTGCAGTTGGGAAGAAGCCAGGATTTAATAGAAATTGTTAGAATGGCTTTGCTTGGAGTAGCTGAGTGCTTTCAGTAGGGCTGGGCAGCGAGGTAGCACTGGAATAATTAAAAGAAATACCTAAGGCCGTCATCATTGCTTGCATTATTCCAGATACCAGGCTGCAGAGTAAAAAGGGTGGAATTAAACAGTGTTTTTGTAGCTGAAATAAAATTTGGGCACAGTTACTTTTCTATTACACTTCAATTTTCTCTCTTCCCATTCACCTAATAAAAGGAGCCGGGGCTCCATATTTGTTTAGCGGGGGTGAGGGCCAAACCCTGGGAACTGGCTCCTCTTCAGCCAGTCCAGGTGCTCAGCGTTTCTATTCCGATTCTGCTCTGGACTGTGGGTGGTCTGAACGGGCTCACCCTCCTGAAATACATATGCCACACAGCTGTGCAAAGAATGTTCACCCCACCCCGCCTTCCTCAGGTTGTCCTACCCTCTTGAGCCTCAACTTGAGCAAAATGTGGAAAAACAGACACAGGCATTGGGATTTCCATACCTGTCCTCATTCCTGTTCTCTTTCGAAGGGAAATCGTGTGTCCCAAAGCCTCCATACAACATATGGTCAAGATTAGGAATCGTGTCCCTAAAGGGCTGAATAATTCAGGTAAAAACAAAAAAAAAAGAGTACATCTGTGAGGCAGAGATTTTCACCTGACTTATTTATATGTTGTAAACACTTTCATGTGTCACAGGGGACCGAGCATATGACACGGCAGTTATTCACTCCGTCAACAAGGGTTCGTTTATATCTACTAACTACCCTTCCTTCTTTTTCCCAGTTATGTAAGGCTTTGTGTTAAGTTCTGTAATGAGAATGAGAGAAAGAGGAGAGGCTTCTACTCTGAAGCCAAGCTGATAATACACTGGCTAGAGGCAGGTCCCGTACAGAAAACATTCAGGGCAGGTGTTCGGACCATTCAATTGGGCCAGTAGAGCATCTCTCTTTCGCTGAGACAATGTGTCACCTAGGGGATCAAGGGCAAAGACCTGAGCAGGAACCCAAGGTACAGTGTGGTCCAGCCCTATTTGGGTTTTCAGTCTTAGCTCTTCAGGAAAGCAACAGGAGGACTGTGATGATGTCATGGCTCTTTCTTCTCAATGAATATCCCATTAAAATGAAAATGAACAAAAATCCCTAGGACCGAGGTGCAGTCACCATCTCCATTTTAGGTATCAGGAAACTGAGTTTAGAGAAGTGTGAGAATGCACCCAAAGTCACCCAGACAGTCTCTGGCTGAACTAAAACTTCAACCCAGGACTGCCTGAACCCACACTCAAAACTGTGAAGGTGAGGAGAAGACGAGTGAGCCAAGGAGACTGTAGCTTAGGGAAGTCGAGAGAAGATTATTTGAGAGAACTAATAGGTACCTTTGGAGAGCGGGAGCACCAGGAAGAGGGAGACTTACAAAGGGGACCATAATGGAGTGTTCAGGAGGAAGGAGCTGGTCATGGAATCAGGAGTGGTTATCTCTGGCAAAGAGGGATATCTTCCTGGGATGGGGGAGGGTGGGCCAAGATTTGGGATACACTCTAATGTCGGGAGCCACCTGGGATAAAGGAAAAGGGAGATGGAGGAGTTTTTGCCATGTAACTTTGAATTCTGCATTTAGGAAAGAATCAGTTATGTATTGTTGCCTAACAAGCCACCCCAAAAAACAGTGGGTCAGCTGGGACCACTCTGAAGGCTGGGTCTCTCTCTCTCTCAGTGCCATCTTTGATCTTAGGCTTCTTCATAGCAAGGTGGTCTGAGGGGACCAAAAGGATAAGAGTGGGAGCTGCAAGACCTCTTAAGGCCTGGGACACATGCCTTGTCACTTCTATCACATTCTATTTGTCAAGTCAAGTCACAAGGCCAGCCCAGATTCAAAGAGGCAGAGAAGTAGGCTCCACCTCTCAATGGGAGGAGCTGCAAGTCCCCCCGCCCCACCTGCCTGGGGCCTGAGTATAGCAAAACACAATTGGTTAGGGTCATTATTATAATCACCTATCACAAACATGGGGCCAAGAGATGGGTGTGGTTGGAAGCTGAGGTTAGAGGAGGTGAAGTTGAAACCATCCCAGGCAGATTCTGAGAGGACTCAATGGGAAGATTAAGGGAGGACATGCCTGTTCTGTCACAGGCCTTCGAGGCCGCTGCATTGATTTGGGATGGCCTCCCGCTTCCGTGGCTCAGGTCTGGACTTCTGAACCAGAGTGTGGCTGTGAGAAGACATAGACCACGACCTCACCATGGCTGGAGCCGCCACAGGGTAGGCGCTCTGGAAATGCTAACATCTGGACACCACATTCCATTTCCTGCCAGTGCCTTTTAACTCCATGGTGGTTCACAGGAAGTGACATTTCCAGAACCCTGTGGGAAAGGCAGTGAGCACGAGATTCTCTTTCCGGAGGATTCTCTGCTCACCTGTGTCCATGCACAGACAGCTAGCCGTTCCCACACTGGGAGTTCCTGCTCTCGGGTGGGGATGTTGGGGCAATCTAGGCTTGTGGCTGAATGTTTGACCTTGGCAACAAAACTGAGTTTGTTTATTTTTCAGGAGGATACACTCACCTGGGTGACTATTTGCCAGTAAGGTCCCTAAACTCCAAGCTGTTCATTCTTACTTAAGAGCCAAGGCAAAAAAATCAAGGAAACGCCGTGTGTCTCAAAAGGATAAAATGGAGGCAGAGGGAAGTATCGCCTTTTGAAGAGAAACTTAGAGGTTCTGATTTTACTGAGGGAGGCTAACACCCAGATTCCAGCAAGTGGCTGTCCACCAGGGGTGTGCCCTGCTAAAAGCAGGGGTTTTTTAAACAATTGTTTGATTTGAGAGAAGCGGGGTCGGGAGAGAGAAAAAGATATTGATTTGTTGAACCACTTATGAATGCATTCATCGGTTACTTCTTGTATGTGCTCTGTCCAGAGATTGAACCCGCAACCTTGGTGCATCGGGATGATGTTCCAACCCACTGAGCTCCCCAGCCAGGCCCAGAAGCAGGGACTTTTTCTATGCTGCTCCCAGTTTTACCTGCAGAGGAGACAAATATGCTTTCCTCATGTGTTTTTTCTGAGTGTATAGTATTGTTTCATTATGTATAACACTTTATATATGTATGAATTTTATATATTAATATTTAAATTATATATTAGCATTGCATATTACATAGGTTGACATTATAGGTGAACATTATACACACATGCATACCATTAGGGTGTGCACCCTAATATTCAGATTGAATTCCTGAAGTCCCAACACATCTGTTTTGTTCACAAGTCAGTTCCTGAGCCAACGATCTAGATAGAGCCTTACACACAGCTAGAACTCCATGTGCCTTGGACTCCAACGTTCCCGATTCCCTCGGCTTCTACTTGCTTCCCGGGTCTCCCGTGTTCAACCCAAGCCTAAGGCAGCAGATGCCACCAGTGCCCTGCTTATACTCCCTGGGCCTTACCTGTTTGGTGACCTTGGGCTCAAGACTTCCACCTGCCAGCACCTGCACCCCTGGGCCCGAGATCTGCTCCGGTAGCCCCACCCTGCGGGCACCGTGGTGGACTGCAAGAGCTCTCCACATCTACCCTTAACCCCGGATCAGTGAGCTGACGTGCCCCTTGTAATGCAGAGCTAGCTGGCCTCTCTGGACTTCTCTCTCATTAGGAAGCAGAAACGCCAAAATCCAGATCTGGTGGTTGTCTGAGTGTCAAGGGGCACTTTCCTGTAGCCAGCAGGGGCGGAAAGTAGCCCATGAACTCAGATATGAGTACCTGTCATCCAATTCCTGCTCTGCCGTATCCCCCTCATCTTCACATCATGCTTGCCTTAGTTGCACCTGAGCATTTGGGTGGCTCAGACACAAAGGGTGCTGCTGCCACCACCAGGTCACAAAGGGACCCTTAGCACCCACAGATCTCCCTATTTCTAACCAGAGGGCTTCTGTGGCTTTTGTCTATCGAGCCTTTTCCCCTTCCATGATAGGCACTGTCCTCTGTTTTGTCCAAAATAAAAGGATTACGTTGTTTCCCATTTTTGAGGCCAACTCTTTTGTCAACAGGGGCAGTAACTTGATGATCTTCCTATGAGGCAGGGCTGGAGCTGGTTCAAGTGTACCGCCAATGGCCAGCAAGAGGGAAAAAATCATTAGAAAAGCAATTTTTACTTAATTGAAGAGTCTTCCTCCGAACAGGAACAGAGTGGGATGTATTACCGCAGTTGCCTCACAGCCTGGAAATGACCACATTTTTGCCTCTCTGGGTTTCCCTGGGTAGATAAGGCATCTCCGGCGTCCAGGTTCAGCAGCAGTGCACGGGCTGACTCCTGAGGGCCGGCTGGAGCTCAGGAAGGCAATAACCTGGGTGAGGAAACTACTCAGGATGTGGGCAGAGTTGCGCCAGCGAAGGACGATGAGAAATTAATGCTCGTAAATAGAATGAATAAAGAAGATTCTGACCTATTGCTCTTCTTGCAGGAGCTTTAAAGTAACCTTTCTGGAGACGCTTATTTATTTTAAGCCTCTTGTTTCCTGCAGAGTTAAGACGCCTAGGAAGTGCTGAGCCAAGGGCCCCAGCACCTGCAGGGACACATCTGGAGCGCCTCAGCAGTTATGGGTGCCATGCTGGGGCCCAACCACCCCGGGAGTGACGACCAGAATTATGACTCATCCAGAAACCACAGCACCTATGGGACAATTAGGAGACTGGAGGGCATTTTGTTTTGGGAAAGGAAAGGTCAGAGGATACGTGAGCACTGTCTTCAAACCCGGGAAGGGTGTAGTCTTGCTTAGAGTTGCTGAAATGCGCAGAACTAAGGTGCCCCTCATGGGGAGACGAATAATGGTGCAATTAATGAAAAACACTATTAATAGACTGCTTAGAAAATTTTAGGTTGTGTTAAAAAGGCTGGGTTGGAGGAAAGTGACATTTTTGAGGTTCTAAAGTTTCCATTTTTCCCTCCCAAAATTAAAAATAAAACACAAGTTCCTACACCTGCCATCCATCCATCTACCTACCTATCTATCATCAGAGACATCAGTTCTCGGTCACGTGGGCCTCTCCGTAGGGTAGCTAATGATATGGCAACTGGCTTCCCTCAGACTGATCAGTGGGAAGTGTGAGAGAGAATAAATAAGGGAAGGCAAAATAAAACAGAAGTCACAACCTTTGTAACCTGACCTCAGAAATGACACCTTGTCACCTTAAGTAGGAGTGAGTCTTGAGTCCGCCACACTCAAGGGGGAGGACTACACAAGGGCAGGAGTACCTGGAGGTGAAGGTCAAGGGGGCCATTTCATTTTATTTCATTCTGTCAACGTATACAGTGATATTATTTAATACAAAAAATATCAGGAAAGAAGGAAGAAGGACCTAAAGGTGGTGAAGTTTCTATATTCCACTTGAACTGGTAAAAGTATCTATATTATAATCTCTATATCAACCATTAAAAATCTATACAAAGAGACATACATTAAAAAACTAGAGATAAATATTAAAATGACCTACTAAAAATAAGTTTAAGTAGCCCATAAGAAGGCAAGAAAAGGGACTGAGAGGTAGAAAAAAAAAAGGAAACAAATAGCAAATAAGTAAAATGGCAGACTTAAAACCTAACCAATCAATAGTGATATTAAATGTAAATTGTCTATACAAGCCAACTAAAAAAAAACATATTATCAGAATATTTTTTTAAAAAACCTGACTCAGACAGACACCCCACAGAATGGCAGAGTGGGGAACCCTAGGAATTGGTCCCATCATCAAAGCAGCTGCTGAAATCGTTTTGGAACTCTGGAGCGTGATCAGAAACCTTTAACCCCCGGAGGAGGAGTCTGTAGGAGAACGAAGGGAGAGGCCGCCACTCTTTGACAAGCGAGCAGCACGTGCAAACCGGCCAGCAGTCAGGGCGGCCGTTGGGGAGGCCGCCTCTTAGCCCCTGACAGGCTCGCTGTGCCCTGGAACAGACAGCAGAGCACTCAGGGGTGGGGATGTGGGTCAGAGGCTCAACCCCATTTTCAGGTGTGCAGACGCAGGCTGTGCTATCAGGGGCAGAGGGGACTCTCAGGTGAAATGGTGACTGCAAGCGTGGTGACAACCCAAGGTAGGGGAAGAAAGTGCTTACACTGCCCCCAAGAGAAGGTCAGGGGGAACACCGCATGGGACTAGGCCTGACTGTATCCAGCGTCCTCTTCCATGCGCCGTACCCATCACGTGGCGTTTATCCGCAAGCTGCTTGGAGCCGCTTTCCGCAAGATTTGTGTGAATCAGAATTGGGGGCATTACTTAACAATATTTCAACACTTGGGTTCTCTCAATTTTAGTCACCGGGAGCAAAGCTCTGCCCACTGCCGCAGGATGGCCCTGGCTTGTCTAGGTCATCGGTCCACATGACCTGAGGACTAAGAATAGGTGGTAAGGGCCACATGTACCAACTTTCTGGAAATGGCTTGTGGCTGACTTTGTGGTTATCTGAAAGCAATTCTTAGGTCAGCGTTACCCTTCCTCCACAGTGGGGTCCCCCACAAACGGCCATTTTGATATCCTTCCTCCCTGCCCAAGATAGCTATTGCTGACAGTTCTGGGTCTAGAGTGTTCCAAAGTCTGTTCACTTTCTAACCAATGGGTCTAGCATTCAGTCTGAAATAAGAAAGGAAATGGATCATTGGGATACATCCGATATGGCTGAACTTATCAAAGTTCAATAAACATAAAAGTGATGAATTTTGAAGTCACATAATTAAGTCAGGATTACACGAGCAATAACTGAGTAATTACACCTTTAATAATGCATTGAACTTGTCAGGAATACTTACTCATTCTGCTCAAATTTTTTAACAAGATAGCCGATAACAAGTGACTGTAATTAGATATTGCCTCTGAAAACATTGACAACGTCTAATTGATACCTTTTATTATAAAGCTAGGCGCCAAACATTGCCGTTGAGTGGATTAAGGAATGATATTAGCTGTGTTAGGATTAGTTGCAAGTAGGATCATAATACCTACTTGCTAGGATCTCAGGCAAGTGGCAAAAAAAATTCAGTTCGACCCATCAATCACCCACATAGAGCTGGTTCAAGTTTGCACTGGCTTGCTTTAAATTACATCCTGATAGCAATTGCTGCTGCCCGGGCTGTCAGGAAAAGAAACTGGGGGCAGCAGGGGGTGGGGGTGGAGACCCGGTCCCTGCTGCTTCCCTGTTTCACGTGGAAGGCCAGGAGTGATGGCTCAGGGGGACAGGGGGACGGAGGTGGTCAAAGGTCTCCATTCGGGGAGGAAAAGAAGATGTTTTTTTCTCACTTCGAGGTTGATTCTCAGAGCTTTTATTTGTTGTTTTGCATTTTCTCGACAGCGGTTCCAGACAGGACTCAAACCTTTATAAACACGAGAGAGGCTGGAGGATCAGGGTGCCAAGGAGGTTCCCCACTTTGCTCCAGCCCCAGGGTATCTGCTCTCTGTGTTCTCCCCTGGACCCAGACTGCCCATGAAAAGGGAAGCCTTGGGAACCTTCTCAAGGAGGCAGGTGTTTCAACTGGAAGCACATGCTCTTCCTCCAACCAGCAAGAGAGGCCCAAGGAGGCAGCCCCTTGGTTAAGAGCCAAGGTTCTGCCTTGTTTGGATAAGCTCGACCAGGGCGCCCAGCTGCGGGGTATCAAGCGAATACTGTAATCGCTCTGCGTCTCAGTGTTCTGGTCTGAAAAATGGCCTCACGGTCTGGACCCCTGATATCGGCGTGGCCAGAGCGTGGGTATGAGTAGAGACACTTACACAAATGGCTAAATATTTAAAAGTTGTACATCATATTGGCAAACTCTTAAAGCAAATATTTCCTACCCCCTACTTTGACAAATACACCTCCAAACCAAAAATGAGTAAAGCTATATTTATATTTATATGAGTAAAGACATCAAAACATAAAAGATGGCTGAATTTAATGATTACTGCGTGGGTCTGGGAGTGCCGTTAGTGGGACAGAGATGTCTGGTGAGTAATAAAATGAAGGCGTGTGGATTCATAAATTATTTTGTATTTATTCTATAACGTTTATTTATTCTTTAGATTTCTCAGCAAAATTGCTAATGATGTTATTATCATCAGATCTTCCCATAACTTTTTGTTCTATTGACAGTAATGACCTAAACAATTATAAATAAAATGTAATTTATTCTTTGTGTACATATTTTCATATATTCATATTTCATGGTCATCAAAAATGCAAACTAAAGTGGATGTTGGAAATGTAAACATAAAGATAAAAAATGTTGTAAAATGTAAACCTGGAAAATAAAAAATATTTTAAATGTTTTCTAAAATGTTAATGGTCTAAAATATAGAGAAATCCAAAGCCAATGGCAAAGTAAAACTTTTATTTGATAAGACAAAAGGCAAACACAAACTGAGTAAGTACTGATAATTTAATAACACTATTTAAATAAAGTTGCATTTTAATTTATTGAAAGGTTAATTAAAATTTGGTAGAGAAAAGTTTGCCACTTCAGGATTCAATGTTTCTCTACTTGTCAGCACGACACAGTGATACCATGCTTCGTGCATATTATGTCTAGACTAACATATATTAAAATTTCAGAGTAATGTGAATTGCTTAACATTGCAAAATATTCCATAGTCCCTGTGTGCGACTGTTGTGAACACCACGCTGATTTGTGAATAACTTGAGAACTCTAAACTGGAACAGGAAAAGAAGCGAGAAAATGGATGCGTGCCACCCTCAGGAAATGATACTTTGTTGTAAAAGAATCTATTGCATTCAGGCAGGGAGGGAGGAGCTGACGAGCTAATTGATGTTTCCCTTCTCAAATCCGCCCCAACTCCATCCAGTGCAGTGTCCACCCTGAAGACAGTAGCAGCACAATGCACAGACCTCATGACCTTCGGTTTCAAGGTCGCCCACTGGGCGAGAGCAGGGCCAAGCCCTTCCCTGGGATCTTCGTGGTGGTAACCACATGAGCGGCTCTGCGGGGCTTTAGTTCCCACGTGACAAAGCCAACATGAGGTATTTATTTGTTTTTTAAGTAAACTTTTTACTTTTGAATAGTTTTAGATTTGCAGAAAAATTAGGAAGATAATACAGAATGTTTCTAGACAGCCCTATTTTTTTAACATTTTACATTAGTGAGATATTGAAAGTCCATACTTCATTCAGAATGGCCTCAGTTTCCCCTCTAATATTTATATTCCAGGATACCATCCAGAATGTCACATTTAGCAGTCTTTGGAAGGAAGTCACTAGGTGTGAGCACACTTTAGGGCTGGGGCGTTCTGCTCCATCTCCTTGAGGGCCAAGTATCTACATAAATTACTTGGAATTTTTCTTCATGGGAGGTTTGTTTCTTTACTTCCATGTATTTCTTTGCTAAATCACTTATGTATTTCCGTGTGGACATATAACTATTTATCTTATATTTTGGGTTATAATTCAATGCTACTTTAAAAAATTGTTGCTCAAATTGTTCCAGCTCTGGTCACTGGGAACCCTTCTTGTTGACCCCTGTGTCCCTTGGGGGTACTGCCATCATTGTGTGGTGTGGGGGTTTTTTCTTACATTTTTTTAAAACACTTGTTTACTTTCTGTCATGATAATATGCTATAGGTTCATCTTGTGTGTGTTCTGCCCCTGTCCTAGAACCAGCTATTTCTCCAAGGAGCCTCACCATGACACTTTAATAAATGTGTTTTTGTGTGTATGTCTGTGAAACTCATGGTCTCAAGTGTAGGGTCCAGGAGATGGCCCTCTCTTGCTCAGGTCCAAGAGCAGCTCTCATCACTTTCCCTACGTCATGGAGTGAAAGGGGCAAATAAAAGAGTTAGTGTGTATGATGTGCTTGGGGTAGGCCCCGGCACATAATAAAACCCCGATAAATGTTAGCTGTTATGTAACGGCATGCATTGTAAACTTCCCCAGGTCTCCCAGTGAGTCCCAGTAACAGTGGTGACAACAACAGTGGAAATGGGAGCCCATATTTGAGTTACATGCCACAACATAGAAGCATCCAGAGGTTAACCACATCCAGAGATGATTTCTATGGTTCAGATTCTGGGCAAACCTTTGAAACCATGATGCACATGGATTGCCCTGTGAGCGCAGATAAGTCTTCTGATGCCTACCCATCTGGGGTGGGCCGGCTGGTGCCCTTTAGTGTAACTTACGTTTGAATGTCCTATATAGTGTCTGTTCTACTGATGCTTGCTCCCTTGCCTATGCTCTGTACAACTGGTCCTTTTGGTGGCTTCAGGCTGAAGCTGTTCCCTCCCCCCTCCTTCCTCTCAGCATTCACCTCAAATAGTCAATCCCTGCTTTCTGGCTACAAAAACTCCCACTACTTAGGAAGGAAGGAAACTCCCTGCTCCAAGTCAAGGCTGAACATGCCAGTATGTGGCCGCTCACTGGGACCGCCACAGAGTGGCTGCGTGTCTAAGGCGTGCTGAGGCCATGTGAAGTCCCACCTGAGTACTTTTACATCTAACATCTCACTGCCCAACTCAGGCATGGTTTACACAAATTATTATGCTTCTGTCTGAGTATAAATATTTTGGAGGGCTTGAATAAATGAGACAAATCCATGAAGCTGTAATACCAGGCATTGTACAGTAGCTGTCAAATTACTGTTGAGGATGGGACATTTTGGAGGAAGCTGGGAGGGAGGGGGAAAGGAGGGAGACAATGAGCACTTACCTAGTACAGCCACAAAGCTGTAGGGGGCGCAGCCACTGGGACCAGGTGGACTGGGCTCAAACCCCAGCTCTGCCACCTATAAGCCATGTGATCCTGGGGAAGTCATTTAACCTCCCTATACTTCAGTTCCCTCCTCTGTCAAAGGGGCATAATAATGTGACATTGGAAACTTGTTTTGGGACTAAAATGAGTGAATAGATGCACATATTTAGAGCTTCATGGAGTCGTTGCTGTTTTTACTAGAGGCCGTGCACGTGGCAGGACCTGCACGGGATTTCTCGTTTGCATTTCCTACAACCCTCTACATTTTACATCTGCATTTTAAAGACCATGTCAGACCAGGAGAGGCTGAGGATCAGAGATGCTTGCGTTTTGGTAGGAATGAACTTGACATACACGAGCACAGAGTCCAACCCTGGCAGGCAGAGGGACGATACCAGGTAGGCAGGAACTGGAACGTGCTGAGGTTTGGTGGGGTGAGGATAGAGTCCAAATATTGGGGCGCAGTCCCTGAAGATGGCCTGCGGTTCCAATGACCCCCTTTTCCTGCTTTTCTATCAACTATGTCACCTTGCAAGTGTAACTTAAGTACCTTGAGCTTCAATTCCCTTGTCTGCAAAGAGGAGATAACATGACCTCCCAGACACATATGTGTGTAAATGCACTTACGTATAAAAAACTTTATCTTTACACATGTAATAATCGGTTTCAAGAATTTATCTGGTTTACACCATATTTCTTCAATTCTAAGGTGCTGTTATTTGTAGCTCTCATCATTAATTTATCAACAGGTCTTCAGACACCAGAGACATACAGTCACTTTAAATGTGAATGTTAAGAATAAAATGAATCTTCATTACAGAAGCGAGCAGATATAAAATGGAAGTGCTTCCTAGAACGGAGAAGCAGAGCAGTAAAATCTCATTAGGCATCACGCCCTCTCGCCTCCACTATTCAGCTAAACTCTCCCTGGGACCTGGCCCCCAGCCTTGGGACGCCGGGACCCTGCCTGCAGTGGCCCCAACAGCAAGGCCTGCAGGAAGGGGGAAGTGGGGTCTCGGGATGGTGCGACTATGCACCTCCAGCTCCGGGGAGGTAGAAACTGCCTGCCCGGGCGTACAAGTTCCTCAGCTTTGAAGAACTTCAAGTTAAAGATCATCAAAGCATTACACAG
Organism: Trachops cirrhosus; assembly: GCA_028533065.1. NCBI lineage: Eukaryota > Metazoa > Chordata > Mammalia > Chiroptera > Phyllostomidae > Trachops > Trachops cirrhosus. Next base: position 78,701,924 of record CM052547.1, read on the forward strand.
CACACCGGAGGGAGGTTACTATGCAGAGAAGCAAAGCTGAGTTGCGCTCTCAGGTGACTAGCTCAGAACTGCCCGCTCAAACGCTGACCCTTGAATTCATCTAAATAGGTTCTGGATCCCAGACAAGACTTTTTCCCTTCCCTTCAAAGTCTGGTCCTTTCTGTGGCCAGGGTAGAGGGCGGAGGCAGTCTCAGTAGAGTGGGTCTCAAGGCCTGGAAGCACTCCAGTGGTACCATGCAGAGCAGAGGGCCCTCCTGATGAGGACAATGCATAAGCCACCTCCAGGAACACCTCACCAGCCTCTGATTGTAATATATTTCAGATGGAAGCTCTCTCCAGACAGGATGTCCTCAGATAAGAAAGATTGTGTCAGTGATTCTTAACAGAAGGCAAGTTAGCTCCCCTCTACAGCCCCAGTGGGTAGAGGTCAGGAATGTAGGACCAGCTCCCCAGCGAGAATTCACCAGCCTCAAATGTCAATAGTGCTGAGACTGAAAAACCCGAGACTGGGGACAGAAGGTAACCTCCCATCAGGTCACTCTTTCTGAAAACAGAGAGACACTGAATGTACCCAGCTCCCTTTGCCTCCAATTTCTGTCCCCGACAAACTGTGGGGAAATGGGATCTGGGTTCTGGAGTCAGGATACCACACGTTGAAACTCTGCTCTGGAACTCAGTGGTTAGAGGATTCTGGGAAAGTCACCTCACCTTTCTAAGCCTCAGTTTTCTCATCTGTCAAATGGGGATAACAATAGTCATCATTGGGTTGCCTTGTGGAATTTAATACTTAGGTAGTAATAAGCCTTCAATAAATGCCTGCTGTTATGCCTGCCCTAGGGCTGAAACATCCTTATTTAGAAAATGTTATTTTTTTAACTTTTAAATTTATGGATTAATTTTTTAGAGAGACAGAGGAAGGGAGGGAAAGAGAGAAGCATCTATTTGTCATTCCACTTATTTATTTATTCATGGGTTGATTCTTGTATGTGTCCTGACCCGGGGTTCGAACCCACAACCTTGGTGTATGGGGATGATGCTTCAACCAACAGAGCTATCTAGCCAGGGGAAGAAAATATTTGAGTTGAATATATACAGCCAACCTGAATTTACTTCCCAAACTGCCTTTGAGGTTTTGCAAGGTCCCGGACCTTTAAACCCCAGGCTCCTCTCTCCGTCCCTGATCCTGCTGCCCTTCCCGAGGCTTCACTTTCTTCCATCACAACAGCTGTAACAGACTGGATCTCCAGCTCCCATTTCCATCCGAGTCTCTGCCGGAGTGGCTCCTGAAAGTGACAACTGAGCAGGTTAGCGTTGGTCTCTGCCTGCCACATGGCCCTGGTCTCTGCTCACAGAAAAAAATTCCTGTTTCTTGTCATGCCCTCGAGGCCCTGCTCCCAGCACTCTCACTGTCTGCTTTGCCCCATCCTCAGCCACACTCACGTCATACTATCTCCCTAATATATTGGCCCCTGCCTTCCCTCTAAACCTTTGTTTACGACATCCCCTCTATCTGGAGTGTCCCACTCCTTTTCAAATCTTCCCGTCAAGCATCTACTTTCCAAGAGTCAGGCCAGGAGTCACTCAGCTGGGGATCCACTCCCAGAGTCCACGGTGGCCCCGACATCCTTTTGCTTGCGTGCCCGTGGCACAGAGGGCACGATGATGGTCCACCAAATTCCTTGTACTGCTGGATTTGGGGGAAAATACCTGTTTCACTCACTGCTCTTTTCAGGAAAAAATTCTCTTGGAAAGAAACCATTGAAAGCAGACTATCTATCCCTCTCATTTTAGCGGGATTGTATTCTAGCTATAGGACTTCCTAAACCTCTACTTCATTGTCCCGGCTTAAAAAGCCAGACTTAGCTCTTCTCCTTCCTAGCTCTGTGACCCTGAGTGAGTTACTTGACCTCTCTGAGCCTTGGTTTCTTTTTCTGTAAAACTGGAGTGATACTAGCCCCCTAGGCTTCTTGGTGCAGATTAAATGAGACAATTACAAAAGGAACTCGGGGTCGGTGTGGTGCCAGACACTAGTAATAGTGCTTAATGAGATCTATTGAGCATGTTACTGGTCTTCTCAACCTGGAAGGGACAGGGCATGACTCTGGGGTGCACACCTTTATCTGGGAGGCGGGTGAACAAGGAGATCTAGAGGTGGGATCTTACAAACAGACTTTGCTAGGGTTCAGCCATGCCAGGCTGGACTTCTTGGACCGTGGAGTTTGTGTGTGTGTGTGTGTGTGCATATACATGTGCTCATATGCACATGTGAATGTACATATGTGTGCACATGGATGTGTATGTGTATAGGGGGTGATGAGGGGATGGTATTAGGTAGCCCAGTTCAGACTGAGAAACAGGAAATAGCCATTGGTTTTCACTATGGAAACGGGGGAAATCTCTGTACTCATCAGCCAGAACGGGGTCTCCAAAGTAAGGAGTGACAATGGGGTGTGAACTCCCCCTCTGGGGTTGGGCCATATACTGGGGCACAGGAAGACCCTGGAAGGCCTGGCAGCAGCCGAGGAAGTATTAAAGCCCTTTTGAGTAAAGGCCCAGGAAGCAAAGGAAAAACAAGCAGGGAACGGTCATCCTTAACCAGGCAGCCATCACACGGCCTCAGGGGAGTAGGCAAAGGTAGTTTTTCAGCATCAAGCTCTTCCCTAAAGAGTCATCCTGACCTAGAACCTTGGTCCATAGGGGCCTGGAGGTCACTAAGGCAGTAAATGGTCTCGCCAGTCATCCCTGTCCTGAGCTCTGTGTCCTTGTAGAGGGGTCCCTTTCCTTCTCTGTTCTCAGTGTCTCCATCTCTCCCTTGAAGCCACGGCGCTGTCATCTGTGGGTCTGATTCTGGAAGTTTCCATGTTTACCTCATGGGCTCTGGGTTGACACCTGCATCACCTGTTTCCTGTGCTATGGTGGTGTCCACACCCAGTGAGCCTCCTGGGGACACCTGGCACGGTGAGTGGGGAGCTGGGGGGAGGTAGGGGCACAACACACCATGGGGGTGAGGGTGGGAGCAGGGAGGCTCCCACATCCAGGTTTAGGGGACAGAGTGGCCTGTGAGACTCAGAGAATCAAGTTACAGGTGGACCAGGGTGGAGAGTCAGTCATCATGAACACTAATACCACTGGGTCACTTTGGGTCCTTGGAGAATCAGAAACCAAGAGGGAAGTAGGCATTCGAGAGATTGACTAGAGGGGACATCTGTTCAGGATAAAAGGGAGGAAGTAAAACTGGGTAGGGAGGGTCTTCACATGATCATGCTGGTCTGGCAACTAAGGCAGGATAAAGGGGGAAGGACTGGGCAGGAGGAGCCTCAGACAGCCCGGTTCTGACAAAGTTCTGGCCCAGCCGATGGGAATTTTAGCACCAAAGTTGCCCATTGGAGGCAACTGCAGTAGGGCAGAAATGGCCGTGTTCTGATACTCCCCGCCGTGCTCTGTCATTGGGTAGGAGCTATTCGGGAAGCTTGGCTGGACCCCGACAGCCTGGACTCAAAGGTGCTGCAGCTGGAGCCTGTCAATCACCCGTGCTCCCTGCAGCAGGTTCCCATGAAGAGAGATCTGAGCAGGCAACTCCTTGGCTGCCACAACACTAGAAATGACTGCTTTCCGAGCCTTGGTCCGGAACGTATCCGTGACAAAGCTGGTGGTCTCACTTTCCAAAGGACACATGCACATACACACGTGCACACATAAACACACACTTCGTATGGATGAGTATACAGACAAGCCTAAACAGTGCATGTACAGATTCATACACACATGGTATCATGGAATAAGCACTGAGCTATAGCCTGAACTCTGCCTTGGACAAAATACACAGCCTTGGAAAAACGTTCCCTTCCCACGAACTTATTTTTTTTAACTATAAAATTAGAGGTACCCCTCAGACCTCTTTTGAAGCTAACATTTTCTAAGTTTATGGATTGCTCTTACAACCAAAAGCAGAAGAGACAGACAATATTAGTGAATAGTCCCAGCAAGGAAGACCAATGGACACGCTCATTCGTTTAGCTCATATTTATGGAGTATCCAGAGACCGCGGTTGCTTCCAGTATCGGTGAACAAACGACACAGGTCTTGTCCTTCTAGAGCAATATTCAAGTGGAGATACAGGGGGAAAAAGAAGTAGGGACATAAACAATAGCAGACACTTGTAGGGGATAAACAAGATTCAGTGTCAGAACTGTCTAGAACGGGGACTGCTGAGAGATTCCCTGCACCGCTCATTTGTCTGATGTGAAGGGCACTTTGTCAGTTCCACACATATTTATGGATCATCTACTATGTGTCAGGCATGGCGCTATCTGTTAGGTTAAGTGACTTCTCAGTCAAGCCCATGGACAAAGGCCTTTCTTCTGGAAATTTTCCCAGACCCGCTTGGCTCTTTGTTAAAATGGTGCTTGTCACAGACCAGTTGTTGCAGCTCTGGTTAACTTAAACATTCCGCAGCCCAAGTTCTCTGCATTTTATTTTCTTCTGTGATAAAAATAAATGAATGAATGAATGAATGAATGAATGAATAAATAAATAAAGGCAGTGTGAAGTGCTCGAGGGACAAGTCAGGGGACTTTTGCTTTTCTCCCACTCTGCTGGGGTGGGGGGCGCTCTGCCACCTCGGGCAGCCCACACTGTCTTCCTGATTCTCTGTTCTCTCTCAGGGAAACGGGGACAGAACGGTGACCAAGATCTCTTCCAGCTCCCAGGTCCCTGCATGGAGATGCTGGCCTTTCTGTAGAATTCAAGCAAGGCTTTTTGTTTTGTCAATTCACGAGTTTACTTGTATATCTTACTTTCAAAATGGATATTTTAACTTCTTCCAGCAAGGACTTGTTATTCATTACCCTGATATTGGGACAATTATGTGGTTATCCTCTGACTGTCTCAATGCTTTAATTAATTTAAATAATTGCCTAAAATTATTCAATTAATTACTTTAATTAATTTAAATAATATTCATGCCCTTTTCCCTACAGTCATTGTTATACGATTGTGTGTGTGTATAAAGACTCAAACTCAATAAATGGCAGGTTGGAGCCGGTTCACTAGGGAAAAAATTGGTATTTTCTTTAAAGCAACAGCAACAGTTAAAGCGAGTCCCAATCTGTTCCTCCCACAAAATTATTTTTAAACAAATTTTACATTTGGTCCTCACTCTACCACTCTTCAGCTACATGGCTGTGGCCAGTTTAGCTACTTCTGAGCTGAAGTCTCAGTTTCCTCTATGGGAAAATATTATAGTTTCCAGGTCTATCCTTCCTTCTGTGCTTTTTCTTCTGCTATGTGTTTTATATTATTATGGAGACCTGAGGAGGGGCTCTGGCAAGAACCAGCAAGCCCGGCTGTTTCTAGGTTCTGATATAATGGGCTTGACTCATTGGGCATCTTTCTCCTGCTTTGGCACTTTAAGATCCTGAGGTTGCAGGAAAACAGGGAGACTTGTGTTAAGCAGCTGCAACTCGGCGCTTGTATTGGAGGTCAGGGCGCTCCGTCAGCGCGGTGGTAATGTGTTTATTTATCACTGCCTATGGTCCACGCCTCCCCCTTCCCTCCAGTTTGTTCTGCCCAAGGCCATTGGGGTCCTACAGAGATCAACAGTGTTTCTACAGAGATGAAGCGGCTCGTCCAAACCTGAATTAGATGTTAAATCTTTTTGAAGCGGGGAGGAGGTAAAGGGAGGGAGGACTCATATTGTGCTAAGAATTTATCCTGTGTGGTTTCCTGTGAGATAATGTCCCCGGAAAGATTTGTTGCCGGGCAAGTTGCAAACTGCTGTTTCAGGCTGATAGGTGTTGCCAACTCATTTTGATGGATTCTGCCAGTCAGAAAAGTATTTTTCCCTCCTTTCATTTGCTGGGACTGGTTGGAAATGGATGATGGTACACACTGGCATGCCCGGGAAACGTGGAATCAAAGATGCCTTGATATGTGACGGGTGCTGCAAAGCCAGACAAAGAATATCAGGCAAAAAATTGTCTGCCTTTATTTAGCCCATGTTCTCAGCTGCCACTTTTCCTAGTTACTTACTATTCCCGCATGGCTCCTTCATTCTGGTCCCACTCCGACCCCTGCTCAGCTTCCAAACAGCCCTAAGAGCCCACCCCTGCTAGGCTGGGAGGAAGCACAAGGCCCTGTGCTCGGCAGTCAGGCATGTCTGGGAGCAAGTTCTGGTTCCATCCCCGATGGGCCGACTTGGACAAGTGATATGATCTCTGTGACCACCGGTTTTCACTGGTAAACGGGACATGAACGCAGTACAGATCTACTTTGCTATTTGGACTCTCGCTATCCAAGTACAGAAACTGAACAAAGTCTGATACATTTCTGAACGAATTCCCTGCTGTCTGAACTATTGCCACTCATTCCCTGAAACTCAGGAATAGAATAGTGACATCCCTCATTATCCTCACTTCTCTCTACATACAAGATCCAAGTGTATTCGAATTTTGTCTCTTGAGTGGCAAATAGTGTCATTAAAGTAGCTAGTACAGTTTTGGCCACTCTAAGTGTTCCACAAATGCTTACAGGATGATGAGGACAATGAGATAACCCTGAACTAGAGAATGGTGCTGCCTTGCCACTAACCACATTCCTGGACTTCCTCTGTAACCCCCAACACAACTGCATCCACTGATTCTTGCAGCTCAGCCCCTGCCCAGGTCCCTGCTTGTTCCCAAGGCCTTTCCTGCATTCACTGCCTCCCTTCCTGCTGCCAGTGGCCAGATGAATGGTGGAACCCCCACCCCACCCCCACGGCCGCCTTCTGGACCACATCGAGCGTTGCTGCGTCTGCGGTGCATCTTTGGCTTCATTCTCTTGCTTCTGAAGAAGCCTCATCTTCTAGCTTTTGCATCTGGGGCACATTCTCCCACCTGCGGCGCAGACCCTGCCCAGCTCGTTCTTCCCATTGTGGGAATAAGTCCCAAATATTTAAATTCGACCATAAAATCCAAGCTGGAGATTTCAGGGTTAACAACAGCCACTGTATGTTTGTTTTAATCCTTTGGTTTCTCACTCAGCCTGATCTCCCCTTCTCCTTGTCTGGTATTTGGCCTAGCCTTTTCTTCCTAACCCTAGAAGTTCTTTTTTTCTTTTTTTTAAATTTCTCTGAGATTGGCACCTTTGATACTTCCCAGCAACCCACACCCCAGGCCCCGGACCCTGTAGAAACTGGAGCTGCCCCCGTTGTCTTGGAGAGTCTCTGCTGGGCAGGCCCACCGTGTGCTTCGGCCCTGAGTCCACTCTAGACACATCCACGTCTCTCTTGCTGATGGCCAGCTTCCTCCTCTCAGCCTTGAAGTTTCAGATCACCAACTTGCAGTGTTTGCTTCAGTTTGCACCAAGGAAGCATCTCTCAGATTGTCTGCCTCGGTCCTCCACACAACAGGGACTAGCCCGTGGTCAGCACCAGCAGAATGCCACTATGATCTGGTCCTGCTGTGTGCCAGGGGTGGCCCTGCATGTTGTCCCCACGTCTCTGACACTCCCGTGGACATATTCTGTCAGATGGAACTATCTTTTTCCTCCCGACTGCTTCCACCCATCTCCACCTCAGCCAGGGGGTCTTTCCGTGTGTGGTGTCCACTCATTCTTGAGAATGTCCTCCATACAGATGCGGGTGTGGGAAGAGCACTGGGATCTTTCCTGGCATTGGCTGCAAGATTCACACAAGTTTCTCTCTGTTCTGGGCCTTAGCCTACTCCTCTATGCAAGGAGGGTGAGAAGTTCTCAAAATACCTTTGCATTTTTCCAGGGTCCCTGTCATCTTATGGGATGACTTTTTGGAGATCTTTCCTGGGGAATGTGGGGGAGGGCCAGGAGCTGCTTTTCCAAGGAGATACTTAAGCTGAGCTGGAAAGGTTCACAGAACAAATGGTCAGTGAGGCAGTGACTGGTAATAGAGACACTCTGGGGACCTCATGGGGCGTACAGACAGATCTTTGCTTGCACAGCCCCAGAGTCTGGGGAGCTGAGGAGAAATACTGACCTGGAGCCCAGAGGCATGTGAACGTGACACCCTCATCACATGAACAGGGCAGGGGGACACCTCCCTGGAACTCATGTGAACACCCCTACATAGTCAGGGCTTTTCCAGGGATGCTGCCTCTCCAGACCTAGGACAGCTATGGAACAGTGATTGGAACAAATGGATATTCTTTGTGGACAGATGCTCGTCTGGCTGAGAGTGTGTGTCTCTGTCTTCAGAGTTCTGTTTGGTTCTAGAACAGTTTGGGGACTGAGCTTAAGTCCTAGGTGCATGGCACCAACCACCTAGTGACTAGTTAGTGCGGAGAAAAAGAGAAAAAGCAGGGGGATTTGAGGGAGAGTTGCTCCAAGTGTGTTCCCTGGGACATTCGCATTGGAATCACCTGCCCTGATTCTGACTCAGTCTTCCTGGGAAATTTGAATTTTAATCAGCTACCTGAGCATTTAATTCAGAGGGAAAGTAATAAGTGAGAGTTATAGATGACTTCGCTATCTGGCACACTTGTCATCCACAGGCAGCTCCAGGGAAAGAGACAACAGAGTGTAATGGTTAAGTTCATGGGCTCTTGTGTTTGAATTCCAGGTCGGCCTCTTGCCAATGTGTGACCTTGAGCAAGCTGTTGTATGCCTCAGCTTCTCCCCATGTCTTGATCCCCTATGAAATGGGGATGTTGATAACAGCACCCAACTCATAGGGCTGATAGATACAGATATATCACTTAGAAGACTACCACATCATAAGTATTTCTAAAAGAAACTATGAGCAGATCCAACAATGCAATGATTTGCTGTTAGCCTTGTAATGATGGACCGAGGAGTCTCTATTGGGGTGATGTGAGGGATCCAGGTGGGCTTCCTGGGCTAGGAAGTGAATGAAAGCCACCATCTACCTTAGCAGGTCCCCAACAATATGGAATATGTCAGCAAATAAGACCACACCATAACTACACTGTCTAGACCATCCTTGTGGACTCTCAGCTACTTTTCACCTCCTGGGCTACGCAGACACTTCTGGATTTCTGCTACACAACAGGGGAACCAAGGTGGTCTGGAATACTAACAGAAGGTCTCTCTGTGCTAACATGTGCTTTTCTGTTATATTGATTCTGGATTAGCTGCCTTCACACTGTTGGGAGGGCAGCCTGTGAGGTCCCCTCCTGAACGGGGAGCAGGGTCAGAGTTCCTCTTCGGATTCCCAACTTCCCCACTTGGACCTTGGCGCAGAGGAGAGGGGGAGAAAGCCTATCCCTACTGCCCACCACCCTGCCTTCCACAACCCTCCAGGGTCAAAGGAGTATCTCTCCTCTGTCCTCTCTACTTCCCCAGGAGAAATGATCTGGCTTATCCTTTGTCTTTATTCTGGAGGGAGACTCCCCTCCCTGTCCTCAAATAGACATCTTTACCCCTTTTCCTGGAGCTACAACAGTAGACAAAACAGAGAAAAACTAGATTATCTATAAGGTAGCACACACACGCAGGTATTTCAGAAATATACTTATACACACAAAAATGATGTCCAATAAATATTTGTGGAATTGCACAGTATGGTTGAAAGAGCATGGACTTGGAATTCAGTCTGGTCTGCTTCAACTCTCAGCTTTGTCACTGTAGGACATGGGCCACCGTGGCCAATGGCAGAAATGCAATTGTTTGTGCCACCTCACTGGAGTGATTTGAGCCTATTCACTGTGCTCTATACAGGCGTGAACTTCAGAGTTTGTTTTACAAGCTGATGATTATATTGGCTGTCAGCGGAGCTTAAATCCTGGCATCTAGAAACCCACTTAAATACTTGTTCAAAGAGTATCTGGGTCGGAAATATTCCCTTTTTCCTTCTTGAAATGTTAAAATTCAATAGGAAAGTGACCTGTTCAACGAGGAACTCTATTTTATAAAGATGTTTGCAGTAGGCCCTGGGTAAAAGAAAATATTTCATAAACCAGAGGAAGCCATTAAATCAAGGAGTGGAGAAAGAAATAGACTTGCTAAAGCAGTACCATTTTGGTGCGGGAAGGTGATATATTCAACATTTTTTACTATATTTGGCTGCAAACTCCCGACCGTTTTCGCCTTGATCTATGACTGAGAGTCTGTGGCAGGGGCTCCCTGCTGTATCCAAAGACTGTAAATGATGATGATTGGGTGAATAGTTTGAAAAGAAGGAGTCAGTCTTGACTGGAAGGTTCTGGTGGATTCATGGAGCTACTTGAATACACTGACTGGGCCCCAGGGAAGTCTGCTGGTGGACCACGGGCTGTCACTTCACCGGTGGGCGAAGCTGTACCTAAAGTGGCTTCAGACAGGGGTTGTCTCTGTTGCCACTGGGGTTCTCTGGGATGCAGACTGAGACAGAGTTTAGCAGCAGGGTGTTTACTAGTCGTGCCTTTGGGGTCTGCACCTATGGACAGAAAGTGAGGGAAGCACAAGTGGGAAGAAGGAAAGATCCAGCTGTGATACAGTCCAGGGACAACCTTGGTTGACCCCCTGGGAAATCTGGAGGTGAAATGGCCATTTCGAAATTGTCCCCAGTTGGGCTAAGGGCTGAGCTTTTACACTATGGCATCAGTCATTGGATCCAGGGTGAGCTTGAGTGAAATGGGGCAACTGGGCAGCTGAGGCAACTGTGGCTGGGGCTGACGAGTGGAGGGTGTGGCCGACAGCACTCCCCACATCTGGGGCAACAAGGCCTTCATTGCACTGTGACAGGTGTCCACTGCAGTCTTGCTGAGGAGCCGGTAATGCCGAGCCGGTGCAGTGTTGGTTGGAGGTTTGACTGGGGTTCATCTCCCAGGTTTCTCTAAAAAAGATCCAACTGCTAATTGATTCACTAAGTCCTTGCAGTGACTAACATTTGGGTGAGAACAGATGGCTACGCAGTAGCCATCCAGACTGCTATGGAATCTGTCCCCTTTCTGCAAGCACGAGGAGTCCCTGCAGAGGGTGTCCCTGGGGTTGATGTGGGCTCCAGGGCTGGACTAATTGACTTCCCAGCCTCACTAAGCCATGGTCCAGCTGCCCAACCTCAGAACAATGGCTTAACCTCTCTGAACCTCAATTTCCTCCCCTTGGAAAATGGGAATAATTACTCTACATACTTTATAGAGGGTTACAAAGCTCTTTCCGAGAGGATGTAGCAGTCTACCACATATAAGGGTGTTGTTACTTGTATTATCAGCAGTAAGTCAGAGGAGAGGATCCACTTGTCTGCCTTTCCCAGTCCTGATGTTAGATGATGGCAGTGCGACTCTCAGCCTGGCCTCTGTGGGCAGAGGTCCTCTTAGGGTCACACATGTCCGTTAGTGTTGTTCAGTGATATCTCTAGGGCTCTTGCTGGTTAAATCCATTTGTGGCTACCAATAGGTACAGGAGAATCTCCAATGAGACATTTTTATCCGGGCACTGTCCTATGTAGAACTAGCTTATATATGTGTGTATATAGTACTAGACATATATATGCAATGCTTCATTATGTAGGAAAGAGAGAGATAAATCACTAGTTGGTATGAGATGAGGTTAGTGATGTGTTAATAAAACAAAATAAACCCTCATTTAACATCCTATTCCCAAACAGGACATTCTAGACTAATTAAATAATTATGTTTTCTAACAAAATTTTACCCTAGGATAAATAACATAAGCATTTTAATATATTTAAGTTTAAACGCCCTCAAAAATGTTGTTCTGTCAGAATATACATTCAAAGGATGAGAAGCAAAATAAAAATAACACATCAGACAAATACTTGCATTAAGCATGCCAGAAAGGAAATGACGACCTGTGCTATAAAAGGGATTCATGCGAATAGAAAAGCAAAAAAGTCCATAATTCTGAAAGTTAAATATGGATGTAACTTCAAAAGACCCGGACAGAACACAGAGCTCATAATATTGAAAACAAAAGTGACTAATAAGTATAAACAGATTTAATCTCAGGGGTAATCAAAGAAATTTAAATATAAAATCAGTGTGATATAGTTTGTCAAATCAATTAGCAAAGTTTATAAAAAAACAACAACCTTCTGGGGAAATTATGATGAAACAAATATTCTCACTCATAGTTAATGGAGTTAGAAGTCAGCAAAAATTGGAGAATTTTGCAACCTGGCAAAATGTATCGAGAACCTTAAAATTATTCACACCCTTTGACCAAGTATTTGCATTTTGGGGAATTTTTCTAAGGACATTGAATTAGTTTCCTAGAGTTGCTATTTCCTAAAAGTATCACAAAATGGTAAGTAGACCACCAGTCTAATCCACAGAAATGGATTGCCTCACAGTTCTGGAAGCTAGAAGTCTAGGTCAAGGTGTGGGTAGGGTTGGTTACTTCTAAGGGAGAATCTGTTCCATGCTTTCTCCTCGCTTCTGGTGGTTTGCTGACCATCTCTGGCATTCTTTGCTTGTGAATGCACCACTCCAAATTCTGCCTTCATCTTCACACAATATTGCACCTGTGTGCGTGTCTGTCTCCATGTCCAAAACCCTCCTTTTTATAAGAATGAAATCATACTGGATTAGGGTCCACCCTAATCTTCATGCGATCATCTGTAAAGACACTATTTCTTTTTTTTTAATTTTTAATTTTAGAATATTCAGTACAGTTTCTATCCTTTATTCCCATTCCAG
>CM052547.1:78715034-78752084 GCA_028533065.1 Trachops cirrhosus
TGATAGCTAGTGATATTGAGCATCTTTTCATGTGTTTCTGGATCCTCTGCGTGTCCTCCTTGGAGAAATGCCTATTCAAGTCCTTTGCCCATTTTTTAATTGGGTTTCTTGTCTTCTTTGAGTGGAGTCGTGTAAGTTCTTTATATATCTTGGAGATTAAACCCTTGTCTGAGGTATCATTGGCAAATATGTTTTCCCATACAGTTGGTTCTCTTTTGATTTTAATACTGTTTTCTTTAGCCATGCAGAAGCTTTTTATTTTGATGAGATCCCATTTGTTTATTCTTTCCTTTATGTCCCTTGCTCTCGGGGACATGTCGGTAAAAAAGTTTCTGCATGAAATATCTGAGATTTTCCTGCCTATGTTCTCCTCTAGGACTTTAATGGTGTCACGGTTTATATTTAAGTCTGTAAAGACACTATTTCTAAATAAAACCGTATTTATAGAAACTGAGAATTAGGACTTCAACATCTTTTGGGGATATACAATTCAACCCACAACATAGTCCAAAATTTTAAAAAACATTTTTAGCATAAAAACATTCATCATAATGTTATTTACTATTATAAACTATTATGAATAATATAACATGTGAAACAAATAATTATACTACACTAAATACAGCGAAATTTGTATAGGCATGAAAATAATGTTATAAAGAATTTTCAAAATAAGAATAGGTAGAATATATGCTATAATTTAAATAAGAAAATATATAAAATCATTAAGTGCTATGATCTCAACAATATAAAATGCATAAAAAAGATTTTTATGGGCAAAGGAAATGCATTAAAATTTTCACAATGACTGTGAGAGTCATAAAGGTATGAAAAATTGTTAATTTTTATTTTAAATTTTTATATCTTTTAAGTTTCCACATTGAGCCTATATTTCTTTAATAGAAAAAAATTGATTCTAAAAATGCCCATGGTACACTTAAAGATTACAAGACCGGGCATTCCTCCACTCAGTAGAGCTCATTAGCCCACTGCCATGAGATTTTTGATTTAACAGGTTAGTTTTCAGGAGGGAGAAAATTGATTAGAACCATAGGTTCAACTTCCTATGTCTTAGAGAAATTTTGCATTAACAATCAGAAGACCTAGAATTTTATAAACGTGCATATAGTGATTTCTGAAGACCTGTTTCAATTCCATCTAGCAGTTTAGCAAGCCACTTGCCCTCTCTGAACTAATATTATCCAAATATATGTGAAATGGAAAGAACCATGTACAGTATCAATTCTGGAGAACACCCTGGGTTTCAGGCTGAGTCTATACCTTCCTCCTTTCCAGGTACCTTATGACTCATGAATGTTTGAACCCTAGCCACACCGAAGCTGATTATTCCTGCTTATTCTTCTACCTAGAACCTCCTCCTTAAATATCAAATCCAGTTCCTACTCCCTTCCAGTGATTTCTTCTGTGCTGCTGGGACTCTAACTATTCAATGTCAAGTTTCCCTACTTGTTTCAGTTCCTTGGCTTTCAAGACATTATTTTTCCTAGAAAGTTTATAATTGTTGCATACTTTTATTATGGAACTGCAAAATTAGAGCACTTAGTTTTGGAATGATTTCTAAAAAGATAATTTATGCAGATAAATATTACTTCATTCTTCTTTTAAAGAGTATTATTTTAAATAATTAATAATATTAACTATAATATTACACATAGTATAATAATATATCATTTTAATAATGTGTACAAATGCAGTTGGGCCCAGAATTTTGCACTTGGTGTTAATACTCCCTCAGCTCAAAGATTCTTAGGTATCTTTTTTAAAAATATACTTTATTGATTAAGCTTTATAATTGTCCCATCTTTTTTCCTCTTTATTCCCCTCTGCCCTGTACCCCACCTCCCATCATAATTCCCCCACATTAGTTCCTGTCCATGGGTTATTTATATAAGTTCTTTGGCTTCTCCATTTCCCATACTATTCTTAAACTCCCCCTGTCTATTTTGTACCTACCATTATGCTACTTATTCTCTGTACCTTTTCCCAAATTATCCCCCCACCCCCACTGATAACCCTCCATGTGATCTCTATCTCTAGTTGTTTGCTTAGTTTCTTTTTTTTTTTTTTTTTTAAAGATTTGGTTGTTGATAGTTCTTAGTTTGTTGTCATTTTACTGTTTGTACTTTCAATCTTCTTCTTTTTCTTAGATAAGTCCCTTTAACAATTCATATAATAAGGGCTTGGAAATGATGAACTCCTTTAACTTGACCTTATCTGGGAAGCACTTTATCTGCCTTTCCATTCTAAATGATAGCTTTTCTGGATGGAGTAATCTGGGATGTAGGTCTTTGCCTTTCATGACTTTGAATACTTCTTTCCAGCTCCATCTTGCCTGTAAGGTTTCTTTTGAGAAATCAGTTGATAGTCTTATGGGAACTCCTTCATAGTTAACTGTCTCTTTTTCTCTTGCTGCTTTTAAGATTCTCTCCATATCTTTAATCTTGGGTAATGTAATTATGATGTGCCTCGGTGTGTGTTTCCTTGGGTCCAAATTTTTTGGGACTCTGAGCTTCCTAGAATTCTTGGAAGTCTACTTTCTTTGCCAGATTATGGAAGTTCTCCATTGTGTTTTCAAATAAGTTTTCAATTTCTTGCTCTTCCTCTTCTCCTTCTGGCACCCCTATGATTTGGATGTTGGAACATTTAAAGTTGTCCTGGAGGTTTCTAAGCCTCTCCTCAGTTTTTTTTAATTCTTGTTTCTTCATTCTGTTCTGCTCAAATGTTTATTTCTTCTTTCTACTCCAAACTGTTAACTTGAGTCCTGGTTCCCTTCCCTTCATTGTTGTTTCCCTGTACATTTTCCTTTATTTTACTTTTCATTGCCTTAACTTTTTCCTCTATTTTACAACCATTTTCAATCATTTCTGTGAACATCCTGATTACCAGTGTTTTGAACTGTGCATCTGATAGGTCAGCTATCTCTTCATCACTTAGTTGTATTTTTTCTGGAGCTTTGATGTGTTCTTTCATTTGGGCCATATTTTTTTTGTCTCGGTGGGTGTATTACATAAGTAAGGGGTGGAGCCTTAAGTATTACCAAGGAGGGACAACCCTCCTGTGTTGTGGCATTGTATGTGGGGGAGGAGTTCGAGAGGGAACAATGCTGCTTGCTCAGCTCTCAGCCAGCTTTCAGTCACTTCCTCCACTGCCCACAAGCAGATTGGGCCCTTCTGGTGCTGATTCCCAGGTGGGTGGGTTTGTGTACATTCTAGGACCCTGTGGGTCTCTCCAACAAACTCTCCTGTGAGCCTGGGAGTTTCTCCTGCCATCTCAACCCCCACAGATTTTTTCAGTCAGAGGTTTTGAGGCTTTATTTCCCAGCACTGGAACCCTGGGTTGCGCAGTCCATCTTGCTCTGCAGTTGTTCCTCTGGGTTTATCTGCACACAAATGTGGGACTGCCTGGGCTTCCGGCCTCTGCCTTACCTGCCCTGGTCCTCCAGCTGCTGCCTTGCCTCCAGTCCTTTGGACCCCGGAAGTCCCTCTCCACCCCTCCTACCGGTCTGGAGGAATATTTCTTCTTTAACTCCTTGGTTGTCGGGCTTCCATACAGTTCAATTTTCTGGCAGTTCTGGTTGTTTTTTATTTTTAAATTGTTGTTGTCCTTCTTTTGGTTGTGCGAGGAGGCAAAGTGTTCTTAATAGAGGGCTATTTAGCTGCCTGTTGCATTTACCATTTGTATCAGAAAATAATTACCATTTGGCATCACCGTTGTCTAAAGAAAAAAGCTTCTGTTAAATGAGAAGTTACTTCATGAGCTGATTATCTTGATTTATTTAACAATTCAGGTCCTGAAGTAGGAGTTAGAAGTTGTAGAATTGTTCATCACAGTACAGGATGAGTCATTTGAAATCTTCTGGGCATTCTGATAGGCAGAAGGTAAGGAAGAGAGAGAGAGTAAGATCTGGAGGGTGAGGGGAAGAAGAAAGGAGGCAGTGAGTTTTGGGTAGAGAGGGCCAGGGAGGAGTTCCAGGTATGGGTGGCTTTCCTTTGGCAAGCAAGAAAGCCTATTAATGTTTAAATCCCTGTTGCATGATCTCTTGGTGAAATTCCAGCTTGGTTGGTGTGACGTCCACTGCATGAAAAAAATGCTTTGTGGTGGGTGATTTCTGTGTTATATTTTGTTTATTAATACGTATTTGTGTTTTAATTGATAAAAAGCTTGACATTCATTCCACACTGAAGCCACCGGGAACCCCAGAGTTGGAGGGGACCATGAGATGATAGGTACTGTGAACGCTCCAGAATGGAGAAACGTGGGGAAGACACAGCCTAGGTAACTGGGGACAGCAGATCATTGTGCCTGGGTCTCAGAGGTTATGACGTCTCCGGCGGACCTCTGGATTACACAAGAGCGTGACGAGCTCCCCCTGTTTGTAGGAGGGGACCCTAGAATGCCTCTCTGCCCATTCTCCTTTCCTCTGGCCGCAGCTGCCCTACCAGCTGTCCCCAGGGCCTCCTTCAAGAGGGAGGAAACAAAGCCTTCAACCTACACATTTTAAAGGACATTTTTTCTTTTTAATTGAGGAAAGGTTACACAATACAAATGAACAATGGGTCTCATTTCCAGCCTCCCCCGGAAAGGGGCTGCTTCTTGATTGGCACAGGAAGGAAATTGAGTCTGGGCTTTTCAGAAGCCAGGGCTAGAGTGAGGAGTCCAGCTTAAGGAATGTCACAGGAGATAAAAGCCAAAACTGTTTTCCAAGTACAGTCCAAAACTTTCCTTTCAAGGCTCTGTGGGACTTAGCATTTTAGGAGATGAACAAGGCAGGTTTGAGGTCACTCAGAGAAATATGAACTATCTGAGCATTTCAGTCACTGGACTTACTTTTAGAAGAAGAGAAAGGGAATAAACATGGAGCACTTGCTGTGTGATAGGCTCTGTGACAGCCACTTCACAAGCACTGTCCAATTTAATACTTTTTAACAATGTCTCTACAGAGCATTATACTATTATCCCATTATACAGATGACAGATTCGAGGCTCAGGAAAGTGACTCTTCTATGCCACATGGCCAGATGTGTGACAAACACTACTGAAGTGGCTTGCAAGTGATCTATCTGGGGAGATGATCTGGCTGGTAACTGTAGATAGGGAACATCATCATCATTGCAGAAAGTTCTACCAGGCAGTGCTGTTCTAGAGAGAATGAAAGAGGTGGAAATAGCCCCAGACAAGAGAAGAAGGTGTGTTTGTAAGAGATTGGGTAGGCAGGAAACAGAACATCTCGGGACTCCAGGAATAGGTGGAGCTCCCCAGATTAAGATCCCCAAAGAGCAGATATGGGGAGTTCAAAGCCAGCCGCAGAGTAGATGACCTCTCTCTAAGACTCAAGGGTGGACAGGTTGGAAAACATTAGGTGGATGATGCAGCTCAGTGGGCAGGGCTGAGATAGACTTTAGACCATGCTTGCATCTTAAAGGTAGTCACAGGGGACATGACCCAGCTGAATAAGGGATTCGTATGGCTGAGCCACCACTAACATAACAGGGCAAAGCTGTGACAGATAGAAGCTGACAATAAAAACCTTAAGCCCATTTTGTTCACATGCAGAATGCACATATATGTGGTGTGTGTGTATGTGTGTATGTGTGTGTGTGTGTTGGGGACCATTAAGCATGCCTCAATCCTTGACAGAGCATCTTTTCTTGTACATCCCAGATTCCAGTTTGAACCCTCCTGTGAGTACCTCAGTTTGGAAATGGAATCCTAGAGGTGTTTCGGCCTCCCAGCACCCCTTTCTCTCCTCTTCATCTGTGAGGATTCCTTTTAAACTCACGTCTGCTCTGAGCTTTCTCCTCATGGGATTAGGAGATGAGTTGGCTTGGGCTGTAATACAGCTTTCTCTTCAGTTGCAGGTTGGAAATGTCTGTCTAGCTCAGTCATAATTATGCACACTAGTCTGGGCCAAATAGAAAAAAACCTAAGTGATGGAAAGGATTTACATGCCTGCCAGGTCTGTATTCACTCAGCAATAACTGCAGCAGAAATGCCTCCATCAGCTCAGTCTCTACCATCAGAATCATCTCCTGAGATATCTCTAAGAAGCAGTTAACCACCATTGATGTTAGCATTTCCCTCCAGATATACTTGTAAATAGAATACTTATATGAGATGCGTTTTGGAGGAAGAAAGTCTCTGTTAAAAGTCTTGCATACTCTGTGCTCATGTTGGAGATTTGCAATACACTGAACAAAGGCTCTAAGAAATCCTGCAGTAAGGAAACCTTTTTAATACTGTTTAAGCCAGAATTTCCCAAGTTAGTTTGTAAAGTCTTCCTGCCTTTCTTCTCCTCCCCTCTCCTCTCCTCTCCTCTCCTCTCCTCTCCTCTCCTCTCCTTTCCTTTCCTTTTCTTCCTTCTTTCTTCCTCCCCCTTGAAGCATCTGTGGAATAAAGCTTTACTGAACATATATTGGGAAACACTAGCATAGATACAACTGAATCATGACATGGGGTGAAGGAGGGGTGTGTGTGGGTGTGTCTTTCACTTACAGGGAATCAGAAACAATGCTGTGTTTTTGGAAGAGGTCATGATTTCCATGGGCCTGCCTTTGAAGTCTGGGAATAACCCTTATAACTTTGTGATCCTTCCTTTAATCCACTGCCCAAGTTTTACTTGTTGAACATAAATTCTGCATAACCTTTTATTTATTAGTTCAGTTTCAAATGCTACCAACTCCATGATCATTGCAGGCAAACAAAAAGTTCCCTTCTTATGAAATGTTCAGAGATATATTGTCTGCTACTATACTTTGATAAAACTTGTGGTGAACTGACATGGTTTGCCACTACTTTAATTTCTTACCATCTCTTAGTTGGTATATTATCAAGTACTCCCAATTCACCGCTCTTTCTCACAGTGTTACCTTAGCTCTCCCCTGCTGACAAATATTATCATGGAAAAAGATTCTCCCACTTGTACTATATCATCACTTCCCACTGCCAACAGATAAACGATTTCTCTGAAATCATTTAAGCTTGTGACCTCAGCTATGCCTTTGCCAGTTCTGTTTCTTCCTCTTAATATGTCCCTTTTGTCACTCATCTATCAAATACCTAGTTATCCTTTAAGACTCAGTCCAATGACTCCTGATGAATATTCCTTGGTATTTGCAGAAAAAGTTATCTGTTCCCTCTTCTGTATTCCCCTTGCATCTTTAGTTATCTGCACTTTTAACATTTTGCTTTTAAGGTAAAATGGAAATTATTGGAAAGACACTTGTACCAGAGAATTTTGAAAAACCTGTTTCAACTCCACCTTCCATATCTTCTAGCCTTCTTTGATAAACTTCTACTATTGTCTTTATTTACAACTACTGTACACATTATGCTCTAAACATCAGGAGATGTATGTCACATAATTTTCTCTTTAATCCTTAAGACAAAAACAAGTATTTTATCCCCACTCTACAGATGGTCTTCTCCAAGGTTGTCTGGCTCCAAAATCTATGCCTATACTGTAAGGCTCTGCCTCTGGGATACGTAATTAGCTATATTCTGTATCACTCAGCACACTCCATGTTCATATAATAGTTACATTTTATCCTCAGATATACTTTTCTTGACAATATTAGTTATTCACATTTAAACCAGAAAAGGTGAGTTTTATTTGCCCAAGGTCATATCATAGGTTGATGAAAGATTTAAACCCTCTATTCTTTCCAGCGTATCACATAGTCCCAGATTTCTGTCATTCAGGAGACAAAAGCCTGGGGTTTAGCGTAAAGACCAAGAAGCTCTATTGTATCATTAGTCATAAAAGCAGACTTAGGAATCATATTTAAGGGTGGAATGATTAACCATAAGAACATATAGGAGAAAGAGAAACACACTAAACAACACTACAAAAACACAAACAACAAATACAGACAAATGAGTATTTTTCTTCACCTAGTAGATTTCAAGGAAAAGAGAGGAAAAGAGGAAGGATAGAGAAAGAAAGAAAAGGAGGAGGCATGGAAAGACATGATTTGCATAGAAGAGAATTAAGAAATGTATCAGTAATTGCAATGTATGTATCGTATTTCAATCTTGATTTTTCTTTAAAAATATAGAAAAATCAATGAAAAGGAGATCAAGTTAAATCTGAAAACTGATCAAGGATTTGATAAGATTTCATCAAATTACAATAAATTATTGACTTTTAGGCATGATAATGCAATTATATTGAAAGAGGAAGCTCTAGTTTTATAGAGATAAATATTAGATTACTTATTGATACCATGACAGATATCTTAGATATTCCTTAAAATAATCTGGGAGAAGGGTCAATGCGTAAGCATGTAGATAAAGCTATGTTGGCTGGAGTCTATAATGATTAAATCTAGATGATGGGTACTTAGGATTCGCTTTATTATTCTCCCTGAATGCAAAATTTATAATTAAAAACATTAAAAGTAAGTGATTAGGCAGATACGCCCATTTCATGAGTAGAAGGGTTGATAGACATTTTGAATGTTTTTATATCAGTACATTAAGATACCAAAGACCAAAACATGTCTGTGAGCCAGATTCTTGGGCCAGTTGCCAAGTTCTTGTTTGACCATTCAGAAGAAGTTTGCTAGGTCTACTCATTTGGAAATAAATTGTAAGCAGGGGGGGAATTATAGCATTTTTTCCTTGTGCTCTCTCTTATTTATTGTCATAGCAGCTTTTCTTTTGAGAGTAGATTTAGATTTGCTTCTTGATTTATTCTAATATTTGAATTTTGGCCTAGGAATAGTTTTGGAGTTTATATCAAGTGATCAGTGTAAAAGATCCCAGGAGGCAGACAACCCATGTTTGCCAAAGTGCCACTGTTGTGATAAAGTTAAGAGTTTCCATGGTAACTCTCTCTACTCTGTTGCTGGTTGGTCCTAGATGAAGGCTGAGATTCCCCAATAGGCGGATTTTCCAAGTGAGATGAAGACAACATCAGCTGGTCCCTGGGAGGGCCTGATTAGATTTACTTCAGAAAGAGGAGAGCCACCTAAATGGCCATTCCCAAGAGTAAACCAAAGTCAAGTTCCATTGGGGTCAAGGTTGAGGTGTAAGGAGGCTTATCGCAAGGGTGGGGACCAGTGATGGAGAGATTTGGATCTTAGCAGAGTTTTCTTCATTCTGTCAATGCCATGCTCTTCCACGGAGGCCTAGGGTGTGGTAGGGTTTTCAAACGAGTGCAAGGCCTTGCAGAGGGAAAGTCTGGGCTGAGAGGCCATGATTTTTTCCTGGGCTACACTACCCCAAACATCAAGAGTGAAAATCAAGGACAAGTACAGGTGACAGTCAGGCAATCAGGCCTTCCTTAGGCAACGTGTAGGAATCTGGTATCAAAGGGATTATATGGCTTTCTGGCTATGTGTTCTCTCTCTAACCCCACATATGCTGATTGCCTTCTTTGATAAACTTCTACTATTGTCTTTATTTACAACTACTGTACACATTATGCTCTAAACATCAGGAGATGTATGTCACATAATTTTCTCTTTAATCCTTAAGACAAAAACAAGTATTTTATCCCCACTCTACAGAGTGTAACTATGTCTGAGGCTCACTTTCCTGGTGGGCAGAAACATGCTGAACTCTTCCTAAATTGTGTCTCCATTGGGCTAGGACAGCACAGGGTTGAGGAGGCTGGTGGCAGTAGTCAGTGCCCAGAGCTGTGCTGGGAAGGGTTGGGGCAATTATGGTGAGCAATTTTTCCAGCTGCTGCTTTTCTGGCCATAGGAAAATGCAAGACAGCTTAGCCTAGAAGATGAGGTATGGCTTCTTTGGCAGCCCAGTGTAGAACTGAGCCTGAAGGTAATGCTCTGGGCCAATAGACCTTTGGCCTGGGCTTCCCTGAGTCAGGAGCCTCAGGTTCTGCAATATACACTCCACACTCTACACTGTTTACTTATCTGATGGAGCTGTTTCCTTGGAAAGCTGTGTTATTTCTATAATGCAAAGTGACAGAGAAAATAAAAACACCCAGCTGAGAAAAAGCCACAATGTTAATGTGAAACACAAACTTTCTGTTCATCTGAATCTTAGTTTATTTTAAAACAGAACCATAACGGCTCAGATCCTGGAGACGGGGAGGGACTGTTGCCACAGCTGCCTCGCTCTCAGATCCTTCCCTGACTTGCCTGCTGGTCTTAATCCTTTGCACTTTTCCCAGGAGTCAAGGTGGTATGATGTGTCTTTGTCCTCCCTGAACATGATTCCAAGACCAAAGAATATCACATTCTTCAATGTACAGTAGATGAGCTTGCAGTGTCACCGTATTCTACCCACTAACCCAGAAGTCCTCTGGCTGAATAAAATCTTGGCCTGGGTTTCCAAGGAGCTTTGTTCTAGATGGAGCTGGCTTTTGTGTTTCATCTGAACCAAGTCTGGTGTCTGATCCCAAACTCTTACAGCTGGCATTGAGCAACATCTGTTGGCATCTTCTCTATCCTGTTTCCTGGTACTTGCCTGAATTTTTTTTTGAATTAGCTCAGTTTTCTTAATTTTATTTTCTGACTGTTTTTCTGAACAGTATTATCCATACAAGAATTTTAGCCATATAAATCCCTGGGGAGAATCCTGTGATGGAGGCTGCTTCCTGTCCTCACTCCACCCCGAAACTGGAAAAACAGGAGTCTATGATGGAAAACGAAGAGAACTGTCCAAGTTTATAAGAAAAGCAGGAAATTATTCCAGAAGAGAGGGTTTCATGAAGCAAGGGGAGGCAAACTGTTAAATCACATTCCTCTATGAAAGCAGTTTGGAAAAGTGGCCTCTAGGTTAAGAAGTGGTGTCCTTAACCAAGTGGGTGGTGGTCAAAGCCAGAATGCAATAAATTGAGAAGTGCATGGGAGTGCAGAAAAAGGAAAGATGACCTTTTCAAGGGGTTTGCTGTTGAGTACTAGTTCTCAACTTGAAGTGTACATTAGAGTCCCCTGGAGAGCATTTGAAAAATACTGATACCTGGATTCCATACTAGAGATTCATTCTGGTTTAACTGGTCTTATTTTTAAGGTGAAAACCAATTGAATTATTTGTAGACAAAGCATAAGTAGCTAGTAGAGAGGAAGAGATGGAAAGTACAAAGTGGGTGGTAGAATAATGCTGTAATGAGATTGCCAAGAAGCAGAAGCCCAGGTGCTTGTTGACCTTAGATCTACACAGGTGATCAAGAGCACAGGTGGCTTTCTTTGCCAAATGAGCGTTCTCACTTTATGGTTTCTAGTCCATGTCTTTAGAAGCTAGGTTATCTTTGGAGATTCTTTTTGACCAAAAGCAGAGTGTCTAATGAGATTTTAGCTTGGCTTATAAACACTCTCTTCCCCAAGGAGCATAAATAAATGATGTGGGGCACTCCTTCCCTGAACTTAAGTATAATCATAAATGTATTTCTGATAGAGGTGAAAATAGTGAAAATTGGAGGTGGGGAAAGAGTAGACAATAAAAACTTATAACACTAAATAATGACTTGGGAAGGGAGGAGTGACTCTATTTAGACACATACCTGAGCCCTTCTATGAGACCTTCTAAAACTTCAGGGACAATTAATTCCAAACCAACCTGGCTTTCTCTTAAGTCATCCAAGGAAGGTCAAGTTCAAGCTAGTGGTCTATCAGCCAGAGTCAGTCTTAATGTGTTGTGCTAGAAGAGACGAGATAAGCCCAGACTAGAACAAATGAATGAGCTAGGGAAACAGAAACACAGGCAAATGGTGTTGCTCCAGGTGGAAAGGCACAAAGACATTGTGCAAAGTCAAGCAGACAAGGTGAGCAGAGAGAACAAGGCTGGCAGTAAGGAGGTGAGGCCCCACAATGGAGGTGGTTGGGTCATAGACACTACTATGGGTCCTGGGTCTTTTCTGTGGCTCTGTCACTTCCTTTGCAAGTGGGCATGGTCTGAGTCTTGAAAGGATAACTATCACCAGATTTTACAATAACTGGTCACACCAATCATACTCAACAGAGTATACATTTTTAAAGAAATTAGTTTGTTTCATGTAAAGACCAGGTGTCCAAGACAAAAGAAAAGTGATGTATGAACTATAAAGTTAAAAGGAAGAGTATTTCTCCATGTCTCTTACACTGTGAATCCTGCTCCCGAGAGGCAACCACCATTAATACTTTCTGGGTAGGTATTCTTAAATAAGCACTTCTGCAATATTTTTAACAGTGAAAACAAGATAATTTCATAATGCAGTGATAAATTAAAAAAATAAAGTGCTGTGAATTTCCAACATAGCTGCTCAGGGAATGCTCTGACAAGCTCAATTTTTTGAATGATATCTCCAACTGATGGGGAAAATAGTCTCAATTTGTAGGAGTGATTTTTGAGGAACGGCAAGTAATAAGAATAGACGGTAGGCAGACAAAGGTAGTCACATTCTGTAAAGGTGAATAAAGAGGGATTATCAATTTTTGCAGCAATGCTTTTACTTGCTCTGAGGCCTATTTGAGAAGAGATTGGGAAAGAGATCATTGGTGGGCATTTAGACAGGACTGTGAGGCTCACTGGGAGCCAGCAGGCACTTGCCAACGTAAGTCAGGAATGAGGTTAAAACATCATTCAGTCTTTTAGAAATAAGTCATTTAGGTTGGTGGCTCAAAGAGAAAGAATAGAAATAGTGTGCCTGAAGTTACTCAGGGCCTTGAATGTGATATGATATGCTTGTGGATGAGATGGGGGTGTATGTTCTGGGTGGTAGGGAAGCTGGGACAGTTTTTAGCTAACAGCAACCAAAGGGTGCTATATAATCAACTTCAGCTGAAAGTGGAAGGGGTTCTATCTTATTTTATGTTTTATTTTGACTACCTTCTGTGAAAACACATAGACAGTGTCTGGTACCTAAGAGGTGTATAAGTATTTGCTGAGGGATGAAACAAGAATGAATGAATAAATGAATAAATGATTTCACAAATCTGGGAGGGACACATATCTGGGCGATGTAATTATGAACACACAAACAAAACCCATAAGCTCTCTCAGACAGTGGGGCAGAAAGATCATCCACCTGCCACAACATAAGTGGGAATACAAGGACCTCTGGACAAATCTTAGCTTCTCAAGGGAGGTGGCCAAGTATAAACTTTCTCTATTTCCTGAGCCTTCTCATTTCCTGGCTTTATGCTGTTTTAACATTGCAATGGAGTTGGGGGGAGACTTGCAGAGTCCCACCACATTCCTCTTTCTTCTGCATTGCTCCCCAAAAGAGCCTACAGTTAGCCATTAAGACTTCATCACTTTCCTATTTAACAGTCTCTCTACAGAAGGAACTCTTGAACTTCTCTAGGCTACCACTTTGATTAATATGCACCCAAATACCACCTGGTAATCTTGTTAAACTGCAGAATTTGATTCTGCAGAAGAAGCTCCCAAACCCTTGGCCTCTGGATATATTCCTGGGAAGTCATGCAACCTCTTTATTTATCCTCCTCTTAATTTATTTTCAAACCATGCAAACGAGATTCCCTTAACTATTTTTTGGAGGCCTTAAAATTGGAGCCTGAACTTTAATAGTTCATTAAATCACATTGGAATAGTGAGCATACTGGTCTGGCCTGGGCTCACCACCCCAACTTCCATTTCTGGGGCAGGAAAAAAATGTTCCCGTCTTCCCTTTTCCCAATTCCACACCTATCCTCTCGCATATTTCTCCACTTCCATTAAGAATAGGCCCTTTGATGAAAACGTTTAAGATCTACTCTCTTAGCAACTTTCAAATAGACAACCAATACAGAATTATTAACTATAGATACCATGCTGGATATCACATCCCTAGGACTCATTTATTTTATAACTGGACATTTGTTCCTTCGGACCCTCTTCACCCATTTTGCACACCCCAACCCCACACCTCTGCCAATCACCAGTCTATCAATTGTATCTTATTTTTTTTTTTAAATGCCACTTAGTTTGTGATGAAGCAGCCCCGGTGGACACTAAGGGGAACTCCCTGTCAGGAAGGCAAAGTAGGGGCTGGCCCTAAACTGTCAGCTCGTTGATAGCACAGTCTCTGCCTGATTCATCCTCCACCCTTTATATTCTTATTACTTAAAGTGTGGTCCACGTCTCCGGGAAACTTGTTGGAAATGCAGAATCTTGGGCTCAGCCCTAAATCTTCTGAATCACATCCTGCAGTTTAACAAGATCACCAGGTGATATTCGGGTGCATATTAATGTTTAGAAGTCCTGGTCTATGTTCACCAAGACAGGGCAGTGAAGGGGGACGCAGTCAGCTAACATGTGGCAGGAGTGGGCAGGGCCAGAAGGGAGGGTGAGGAGAGGAGGGGAGGGGAGAGAAGAAAGTGGAAAGAAGTCAAGTTGAAATTACACAAATCAATATGAGGTGAATATAATTTGTGACAAGTATGAAATTGTACCTAAGTGCATATGGTAACATAAAACAATGCTGCAGGTTTTCCCCCACTTTAATAATAGAGTGATTATTATTAGATTTTATAGATTAGATTTTAGGAGGAATTACTTTACTTGCATTTTTACAGTTTACTTCCTGTCTTAGATAAGTATTTTTAAATAGGTTAAATGTGCCTCATCCCTCCTTGGGTCCACATTTTAGCAACCTGTACATAAAAGGGGGAAAAGTAGATTTCTTCCCAGTTCAGGACACTTTATCCGAAAACCCACGCTGGGGAGCCCACTGGACCCATTCACACAGTAACATGTTCCACATGATACACAGCGGCTCCCAGGGAGCTGGGGTCCAGTATGGAGAGGCAAACCCATCAACATTCCCACACAAACATATCATATCACACATGTCCAGTCATGTGCTCTCAGAGCTAAATGCTGAGAACAACAAGGGAGCTCCAGGAAAAAAAGCTTGTCTTTGCTGAGAGTGCAGAAAAGGTCAGAAGGGATACTCTACAGGGCCAGAAGCTTGAGGTGGGTCTTGAAGGCTGATTGGAGTTTGCCAGACATGTTAGAATGAGATGGCAGTGCATGCTGACAGGTAAGGAGAACAGCACGCCTTGGGGACTGAGGTTGTGTGGTGTGGCTGATGCTCAGGGTGTGGGGAAGTAGGGAGTGAGGGAACAAGAGTCTGATGAGGTGGTGGGGCCAGATGAGGAGATTCTTGATTGCCAGTCTAAACAAGGGAAGGTTGGCATCATCATTTTCTTTTTAGAAAGATAATTTGAAAGGCAGTGTGAATGATGGATGAATAGGGGTGAGATGGGCAGAGGGTGATGGGGGCAATGGTGCTGGCAGATAGAAATACTGGCTTGAGGAAGACCAGTGAAGGGGAAGCTACACTGTTAAAATAAGACTCAATGGTCGTGAGCAATCGACTTTACACAGTGACCCACCATGGATGGAGAGAGCACCAGGAACGTTTCACAGAAATTCAGGAAAGGTTCAGCCTTTACTGTCCCCTGTCTGCTCCATTTATTGATAAATGATCCCCGACCATCACAACCTCACTGCTGAAGTTTTGAATGCTGTTTGTAGGAGAAATAAGAACACCTGTAAGCCAGTCTTACGGATGTTCTTATGTCTCCTACAAAAAGAAGCTGTTTGTGCACATTGTTTTGTTTTGCTTTTTAAGTAAGTTTTGACCTTCTGCAATGCTCTCCAGAAAATCCCAAGTGTCCTTTGCCACCTGGAAAGATGCTTCTCCACAGCCTGAGTTAGTCACTCACAGTGGTAAAGACATTCAAAAGTGAATCTTCAGTCACCATCTTCATTGGGAAGTCATGAAGGTCTTCTCAAGGTGCATCAGGACGGTGCTGCACATTGAGGAAGAAATATGGGTGGGAATGTGAGACAGGGGTTCGAAGTCTACACTGCTAAACCTGACTCAGAAACAAATGTCACTTGGTTTTCTGGGAGACATGTGCCTTGGGGTGGTGGGGACTGGGACACTTACAAACTCTTGTATTTGATTTTCTCCTAGCTTCTCAAACATCTTACAGCCAGGATTGAAATTTGGCCTCTCGTCATTCTTCCCATGCTCCACAGTTTCTTAACTGGGGCTCTGTGGTTCTCTACAGCATCTTGGAATATTCTGACATTGAATGCAGGCTTTATGTGTATGCATGCAGCTCTTTGACATTTACCTGGCTGAGAGTGCATAGTATTACAAGAGCATCTCAAAAAATCCATGATGTTGGAAAGAGAAAGAATCGTTATTGCTCTAGATAGCAGCCCCTTCTCAGCCCTAAGCAAGCACATCATGTCCATCCCATCAGTGTGAATCCCCCAAAACTCCACTGTCGTGAGCACCCATCGCCTGTTTGGCCACCTGGAAGACACGTAGCAATGAGCACCTCCCAAGCTTGGGCTTATGACCTTCCTCTCAAATATGCGCTCCCCTCTTTGTGTGTGATAAGATACCGCATACTCTTTTTACCATCTGCAGCTAGCCTGTCACTAATTCCTAATAATACCACCTGTTTTTTAACATTTCTTTCTCCTTTTGACTTTCTGTTACTTAAAAAAAGAAGCCAAATTTTTAGACAGTATGTAGGAGTAGTTGAATGAATGACCCCGACCTTATCTCCCATTGTCAGGCCATTATACTCCACCTGTACTGTGTGCCTGTTCACTCCTCTCTGTCTCTGTCCAGCTGGTCCCCCTACCTGGAGCACCCTTTCCCTAAGTGGATGCTTGACAATTACATCTGCAAGACTCGACTCAACTCTGTGTTCTCCTTGATAGCTTCCTGACTACCAAGCTACTTCCTTCTTCCCTGTGCACACAACATCTTTGGCATAGCACTTAAGACAATGTGTTTATTTCTTTGTTTCTGTGCCTCTCTCTCCAGCTGTGCCCTATGTTTCTTGAAGGCAGAGACTGTGGTTTATCTATTGTTGATTCCAGAGCACCCAATGCAGGAGGGCTTGGCACTCTGTGGGTGTCAAATATGCATGTGTTTTGAATTGTATGAATCTTCATAATTATCTCTGACACTCATCTGACTGATAAAAGATATGTCTTCTGAGCCAAAGACCCTATAGAAACTGGTTTGAGTAGAATATTGCATAAAACATTTTTTGTCAAGAGTTCTTCTTGGGCCCACATGAATAACTAGGGACCATGATGGATTCATTTGCTGATTATTTCTTACCAGAAACTAGTAGTTCTTTAGCACAATAACCAAAATTTGTCAAGCTCTTGTTTGGTGTCAGACTCAGTGCAATGTGCTGGAGGTGCAGTGATGAACAGAGGAGTTATGTGCCCTCCCATCATGAGTTCACATTCTACTTGTGTGTGGCCCTCTTGCCTTGTTTTACTATTGACTTCCACATATTAATCATGTGATCACTTTTGCCTGGACAAAAATATTTGGCCTGGATTTATTTTTATTTTTGGTAGGAATAGGGCTTCTACTCCCAGGCATCCTATTACAGCTAAAATCAGGATGGTCTTAAATTATAACTATAGGAAAAACCAGGGTAATGGTTAAGAGGTACCACGGATCACATTTATTATACTTACTGTTATAGACTGCGTGTATTTTTCCTAAAATTCATGTATTGAAGCCCTAACCCCCAATGTGATGGTGTTAGGAAGTGTGGTCCTTGAAAGGTAATTAGGTTTGGATGAGATCATGAGGATGGCACCCCCATGATAAAATTGGTGCCCTTGTATAAACAGAAGAAGTAATGTCAGAGCTCTCTCTCTCTACCATGGGAGAATACAGCAAGGAGATGGCTATCTGCAAGCCAGGGAGAAAGTCTTCCCCAGGAAGCAAATCTGATGGCACCTTGATCTTTCACTTCCCAACCTCCAGAGCTATGAGAAATAAAAATTCATTGTTTAAGTCACCCATTCTGTGGCATTTTGTTATAGCAGCCTGAGCTGACTGGGACATTTACTATGTACCTATGACTGTGCTAGGCACTTCTCTTCATTTTTTCCTGTAATCTGAACAGTCCTGGAACTAGGTACAATTATCATTATTATTGTTCTGCTTATTTGACAAATGAAGAAATAAGAAACAAAAAGCTAAAGTTACTTGTTTAGAAACTAAAGTCAATGTAATTCTGGAACCAGTATCCTTAACCTTTTCTCTAATTAGATATCCAGATACGTAGAAATTGTTTATAATAAACCAAACCACTCTAACCATACTTGTGTTCAGCTCTATTCTCAATTAAAATATACAAGATGAGTATTTAGAAGAATTCCATCACCTAAGAATAATTCTGGCTTTAATTCCAATCTGAATTCCTTCCAGAGGAAAAAAAAAACATGTCTTCAAAACCCACAACAAGTGTTCATGGAAATAAATTCATTTGTTTACATGGGTTTCCAAAGTACAGCTCTGGGAGAAGAAGGAATGGGTGGGCTGTACACACACTCTCTCTGGAAACATGAAGTTAAAGTCATGGAGGATGAGAAAAGGCCCATCAGACAGTGGATTTACCACAAAGCCCATGATTGCATATTGCTCATCACTTCTGATGCCTGGTGTAATAACTGTTCAATGCATATATTATCAGTTGAAGAATCAAGATATAAATTATCAACGTAATTATGTCAACAAGCAGATGTTTATTAAACATTTATAATCATAGTATGCAAGTGCCTTTCACATTTCTCATTCTTCCAACAACCCTATGAAATAGTAAATATTATTATTAACTCCTTTCATATGTGAGGAGCATGAGACTAAGGATAAGTTACTCACTCACAGGAACACAGACCTTTGATTTGAACTCAGGAAGACTATATCCAGCTTCTTAACCATGATGCTGAATCAGCCCCCTCACCCATGGCAAAAACACAACACAGGATGGGGCTATGGTCGCTGGGGATGGAGGTAACCCGTGGCGGGCAGGAGAGTGGACTGAGAAAGAAAGCAGGTCCTGGAATCAGACTGCCTGGTCAGTGTGAGCTGTTCAGTAGGAAATTTTCTACCATCTCTAATTATTACAAATGAATTGCAAGGAATACATGGAAAGTCCTCAGTAGAACATGGTAAGCAATCGTGAAGGTTTATTATTAATTTTACCAGTGTCATTATTAGTTATTTGAATGTAGTTCCTTCTACTTTGGACCAGGTTTCGTCATTTGGAATTAGAGTGCTAAATGACACAAAATCCAGAGTTGCTCAGGGTCAAGGGTCACCAATGCCCAGTCCAAAATGCAGCCTATTAAAAGAGCTGTAACTTTTCAGAGTTTGTCCATGCCTTCTATTTCTCTGCTTTGTCAATGAGTTGTAATAATCCTTTAGAAGAAAAACTTTAAACATATTTTGTTTATTTACAATATGTCCTTCTTTTGTCCTCAAGGTTGTGGAGTAAGTAGAAAAAAATATTCTGTTTTCCTTTCTTTCTCAGATCCTGCTCAAGTTGAGCAGGCTGGCTCCTTGCCCACCCACCTTTATTCCAGATGTTACCCTGGCGAACCTCTTAGGCTGTAACCAGGCAACCATTGGGAAGAGGGCTCTCCTGGATCAGGGCCTAGAAACAGAAGAAAAACAAATAGGAGGATGTCTTGAGTCTTCTACTTACTTTGGTTTTCCAATCTCATTTCCCTCAAACTTTTATTATTTTTGTAATGGAAACAGGGGGTTGGTATCTGGACTGTCTGTTCACACACCAAATGTCCGGCCTATTCTGGAGCAAGGCTAGATCTGGGCTCCTGTTGGATTTGATCCTACAGATTCTGATTTGGGACTATGAAAGCCAAGGAAAACATTCCTACGCCCCCTCTCACCATACTGGAAAAGAAAGCATTGACCATATGGCTTTGTAGTAATGAAGTTTGGGGCCCAGCAAAGAAAAGGCTCTCAGACAACCAAATAGCTTTGTGCAGATAAACTAAGCATCCAAAATGGAATTTCTCTGCCCAGTTTTGCATCCTAAAGCATCTCTTCAATGCACAGCCCTCTTGCCCTCTGTGCCTCTTGCCTGGAGTGTAGGTTAGTCTTTTCTGGGGTCTTCCTTTGTGTGTATGGCTTAGAATTCTGGTCCTCCCTTCATGATTCTGTTGGAGACGTCATGTTAGATATAAAAGTAGTGATATCATGACCTCATTCACACCTCTGCAACAGCTCTGAAAAGCCTACAGCCTTGTTTCTCCAAGTGGAACCCTGTTTTTGAGAAGCATTATTCATTCATTCAACACTTACTTCCTGAGTACTTACCTTATGCCAAGCATTGTCACTCTTCCAGGTACTTTGAATATATTTTGTAAACAAAATAGAGAAGAACCCTTGCCATCACAGAATATGTATTTATGTGGTTGAGGGAGACTGCAAATTAGCAAGTAAAAAATATTACACATCAGATAGTTTTGAGTGCTATGAAAAAGAATACAGCAGGGACACAGGATAGGGGGTGCAAGACTAGGAGAAGTCTGTGAAGGGTTCACTGAGAAAGTTACCTTTGAGAAGAGATCGGTAATTGGTGGCAGATCTAGCCAAGAAGGAAATATATGGAGAAACAAGGTTCCAGGCAGAAGGAAAAGCAAGTGCAAAGGTCCTGAGGTAGGAACATGCCTGATGTTTTTGAGTTATAACAAGATGGCCAGTTGGCTGGAGTGGAGTGAAGTAGGGAAAAGTAAAAACACATCAGTTCAGAGAGGTAGCAGGGGGATATAGTTTATAAATTCTTTAGGACATTATATGGACTTTGTTTTTAGCATGAAGTGAGATGAGAATTCATATGATGGTTTTGAGCACAGTAGTGACATGACCTAATTTATTCTTAGAAGGATCACTTAGGGTCCTCTTGAAAACATTTCCTGAAAGGCAAGGGCCAAAGTAGGCAGACCTATTAGGAGATGATTGCAATAGCCTGATAAGAAATAATGGGGGGTTGGGCCAGAACAGTAGTGGTTTTTGCCAATGCTTCTCGTTTGATGATCCCCTCCAAACAGACATCCACTTCCTGATTGAATTCCTCTAACCACAGGGGACTCCCTCTCTACTGCGATCACCTGAACCACTTTGAGAATGGTTAGAATTTCAGTTATTCTTTTTAATGAGCAGGAGTCTGTCTTCTATAGGTTTCTTTGTTATTTTGGTCCTATGCATTAAGTTTGTTAAAAGAAACATTGCTGATTTCCTTGAGACCATGTCCTCTTGGGCCTCCTGTTCTCCAAAATCAGCATATACAACTATTGACTCCTTCACCATGTGGCACTGTTGCAACCATACCTCCACACCCTGGGCACCATCCTGTGAAGGTCCTTCAGTTGAGAGCTGTATCTTTACCATCGTGGCAGTTGGGGGTTATTGAAGCAAAGACTCTGATGTGAGTTTCTCCTCTTCTACAATACCTAGTCACTGACCTCTCCATGCCTCAGCTTATTTATTTATTTATTTATTTATTTATTTATTTATTTATGACAGTGTAGACAAATTCATTTCCATCATCTGCCTTTTGGAGGCATGGTAAGAGTTAACTTCTAAACACGCTCACACCACTTTGCAGACAAGAGCAAACACCAGTGTCACATTATCCTTATAAAACATATCTTTCCATAATGTGGTCCAAAGCATAGAGAATATTTTTACCCTAGCATTTCCTGCCATTAACATTTTCCTTTTGCAATCTTCAGGTAGTGTTCTGAGTGAGTTTTGTGTTATAAAAAGCTACATAAACACTCTCACCTTGTAATCTACTGTAATGGCATTAGACAGCTATAGGCCTTTTGGTCGTCTCTTCCCTCCCTCCTAAGTATAAAAACACTAAAGTGACCTGCCTTTTGGGGATGGATGAGATAATGTCTGTTAAGAATGAGCTGTGAGAGGTAGAGAGAATTACATCGAGGTGGTACTGACACTCTGAGAGCAAAATGGGTATACAAAGCTTGGTAAAATTCCCTTTCCAATCGGTAGCCTCCAAGCCGTCATGCATGCATTTCTGTTGGAATTATTTTATTAAAATAAAAGTGTAACCCAGGTGATGGTAGAACAGATGGACTTGTGAGTAGCAAAGATGGAAACAATTTCTTCTTTATAAGTTGGCCCCTAGGGGTTCCAACATATGTGCTGGATGAAGAGGAGCAAATGCCTTTTAGACTAGCAATCATTTATCAATTATCAAACACCTATCAAAACCATGGACTAGGGTCTTTGCTTTGTTGTAAAGATAAGAATATGAGTTAAGCAGGCCATTGTCCTTGGTGGACTTGGAATGGTTAAGAAAGGTATTTGCCCAGATATTCAAGATTTGCAATTCTAGAAGGAGATGCAAAGCAAAGACATAGTGAAAAGATAGCAGTGATTAATGCCCTGAAAATTATTTAGCAGTTCTCCAAGAATATAAGTGCTATAAAACATACCAGAAACTCTAGTGACACAGAAATAGCATGGGTTTACTGTCAAGCAGTCCTAATTCTGGAATCTGGAATCTGCCTTTGGCAGAAACTTCTATGTCCTACTCAATATCCATTTTTCTCTTTTTTCTCAGAGAAAAACAAAAACAAAAACATCCCAGTTTCATTTAGGATGACAATCACAACTAGAATTTAACTTTACTTCCCAGACTCCCTTACATCGTGGTGTGGTTGTGTGACTAATTATTGCCTAAAGAGATTTAAACCAAAAGGTGATATGGGGGCTTCTTAAAGAGACCAGGCACAGCTGTGAAGTGTCTCCCTGCTGCATGAGATCAGACAGGTCTCTAAATTTGAAGCCATAAGGAATAAACGTAAGATGCCGAGACAGCTGTGATCACTCCCTTGATATGGCACTATCTGTGATATCCACTGGTGGCTAAGTTTCAGGTACTGATAATACAACTGTAATTGTTGCTTATAGCCATACTAGAAGGCAATGCTAAATATCACACAGTAGTTAGCTAAAATAAAGGTGTAATTTTTTTCACTGAAGTTTACAGACTCCAGGTTAAAAACCTCTAACACTGAGGCTATAAACTCTTTCAGTGGAAAGGATGGTAAGATTAGGGAATCTCTTGGGTACCATTTAATTCTGACAATCCATGCTGTTATGATGCGATCAGCTCTAAGGTCAAGGCCTCAAGTGACCTGAATAGAAATGAGGGCTTGGGAGTAATTATTAGGCAAGAAGGTTGGTACCCAGAACAGCAGGTACCCTCACAGACATGCACAGACATAATGTTTTACCAGCTCTCCTGGCCTCCTTTAGTCCAGTAGACACAGAAAATTAACCACCATAGAGCTTTGCAACTGATCAAGGTTTTAAAATAGTTTCTATTCCCTGTTTACTTCACTTATGCTCAATATCAGGTGTTAAAATAACACCACTGTTCAAAAGTAGCCGTTCACCAATTCCAGTTGGTCCTATCTTCTATCATTTTAAATATATTTCAAAAAAAGTTGGTTTGTACAGAGAAGCTTTAGAGATAGATGGAGAGAATGTAAAATAATGATAGGGTTATTTGTAAAAAACAGAACTTTTCTACATATGAGAATATTATTTTCAAAATAAACACTTGCAAAGACGAATTGCATTAGACTTTCATTGTTCAATGAACTCTTGGGGCTCCTTTCTAGGAACTAGCTCCAGAGCCATTTGTATGGTCACAGATTGTTATCAGTAGGCATATGGGACCCGATACACGTGCTTCTTAGAGTCACGTGGCCATACCTGCCTGCTGAGCTCTAAGGTTCTTGCTGGATGGGAAGCTCCCACTGCCATTGTCATTCTTGGCACTGCCATTGGTGTGACCTCCCTGAGGATGAAGTTGGGTTCTGATATGGCTTCCCCTGAGCCTTAGGCACTGAGAGGCCAGGACCAGTAGAACCAGTGCCATAGAAGCTATGGCTCCTTCCTCCACTTTGAAGCTGAGATGCAGTTTTCTGTCATCAAACATAAGAGTTTATTTTCTTCATGCCCAGATGGTCTGGGACTCACAATTCAGACGTGTGAAGGTGTCAGTGCTGCATGGGGAAAACTTGACTAAAGAGAAGTAGGAGACAGGAGGAAGGGACAGGCAAATACTAGTGTCTTTCTTTCTTTGATGGGCTATTCCAAGGTGTGGTCAGTCTTCGGGGCCTATTCAGAGGCACTCTGTATCAACCAGCAAGCAGATGTATTTTCTCATAATGCAGTGGACAGTGTAGTAAAGTGTTACCTTGTATTTTCTTTCTTTCCTTGCCTCACTTCCCTTTTTCTTTCCCACTCCTTGCCCTGGGATTCCACCTCCTACTGAAACATTAACACATAAGCTTTATGTTAGGCAGTCTTCTAGGGAACCTGATCTAATACCAATCATCTTTTTCAGAAGACTCATTCAAACTCAAGGAGCAAAACCTCCCTGGCATTTAGGAGAGGAAGAAGAGTTCCGGATATACTGGAAGAGAATTCCAGAGGATGGTTTCATAAGAAACAGTAGTGGAAAGTTTGACCACCCCATGGGCTAGAAAGATGACCATATATTTTTAGACTTACATGCTCTAATATGTTTGTTTAAAACAAAAATACAAGTAAAAGCCCTGAAAATTTTTACCAAAAACAATCTTCCATTCTCTTACTCTGTTCTATTTTCCTTCATAGCTTTAATGAGTATCTGAACTTATTTTCTCTCTCATCAGCTTACTAACAGGGAAATCCCACATAGACAGAAGTATTATCTGTCATGGTTACAGCCTAATTCCTAGCACCTCGAAGAGATGAGCTAGAATCCTTATATCTCATGGTCAGAAGATATTTAAGGTATCGATCTTCAGCATTTATTTATTCATTGACTTATTGATTCATGGATTTGACACACATCTATGCAAACAGATTTGTCTCTTCAAATTCTTTCCATAGCAACACTCTTAAAAGAGTCTGGATATTTCCTTCATGAACATTTATTGTTACTGAGAGCCCTAGAAGAACCATGTATTGTTTTCAAGCAGAGCTAATATTCAGCTGATACGCACTTGTATAAATGAACCAGTTGGTAAAATCATGAGATACTTCCATTCCATTATACTACTTATTAGTATGGTAATACTAATAAGTAGTAAAATAATAATTTTGAGAAACTATACAATTAATTTGTAATATTAGTTCTAATATATACTCATTAGTTCATGTGAACTATCCTAAGGTGTTGCAATGATCATAGTTCAATAGATTTTCAAACACAGGATGATTTAATTATAAATATATTGGATAAAAGAATATCTCAGACAGTATTATAAGGATTAGAAAACTTTGAATATAATTATTAGTTTAGCAGAAGCTGGAAGAGGCTTCTACACCATGAATAACATCACTGTGGTAAAGAGTCATTTTCTACCTAGTGATTCTGAAAGTATCTAATGATGCTGTGATAGTAGTGGCTGTGAAATCAGGTCCTCAGAGCAGTGTGGATATGGATTCTGACAACCCCATTCACTGCTGAGTAAACCAATGTGATGCCTCACAGGGGTGTGTGATCCCGGTTCACTGCTCCAGGTTGACTCAGATTGGCAGTGACATTGTAAGGAGGAGTCAAAGGGCAGACTTTTCAGGTCTAGGCCATGTGGAAATTGGTGACATCCAGGGGTGGTCCTAAGGGTACCACGAGGTCAGCATGCAGCTGCCCTCTGGATGCAATGAAGAGCTGGACATCAATAACTTAATGACTCTCACCTGTACACAGGAGTCAGTGGACATGTTTTATAGCATTTCTTACATCCAACCATGACCCAGTCAGGGACATCATTAGCTAGAGACCCACATCCAACCCATCAGCAGTTTCTCAAAATCAACATGTGATTTAGAAATTATTTTAATGCTTTAATGAATATTTTGCACCATGATGTCCATGAATGGTTATGATGTATATTTAGTATTTAAAATTCTGTCCAATTTTTGTTGTTGTTGCATTCGTCATAGTAGTAGTATCATTATGCCTTTTCTCACTGCAAAAACCATTTTTAAAGGAGTTCAAGACTCGCAAGGGGCTCAAAAATAGTGCAGCACTCCTGTGTTCCCTTCACCCAGTTTCCGCAAATAATAATAGCACACAAAACCCTAGGATAGGATCCCACTCAGGAAACTAACATGGACTAATACAATTAACTTGAGTTCAGAATTTATTCAGATTTCAGCAGGTTTTATATATATATACTCTCGGTGTATGTATATATAATTACTTATATTTTTAAGGACTCCTTCCTTAGGGTCTCTATGCCAGCCCCACGAAGATCCAGCCATTGCTTGGCAGAGGCAGAGCTATATATGACTGCACCCCACGTACTCACATTCCTTTCATTTGAGAATATTCATCCCATATGGAGAAATAGACCATGTTTATTAATCACTCCAGAAAGTATGTAATTTCATTAGCTCAAGCTCTGTCTCTGGGCGTTGAGTCACAGGAGGGAATGGCTCCCCAGCAACCCAGAGCTCCAACAACACGCTCTGTAGAGACCACACTTTGGAGCCAGCTGCTTGAATGCCCTGCTGGAATCCCAAGCAGAAGTGAGTAACGGCACGCCAAGGGCAGCTGAGCTGTCATAGCCCAAGCAGGGTTATTTGTGGCTTCCAAAGAGGGACTGTAACCTTTTATGTTATTCACAAATCTCAGCCTTCAAAAGTCAAGGAACAAAGCAACCATGCTGTTTGACCCAGCTAGCTCGTTCCCCACTTGTCCCCTCCTCCTCCTTCCACCACCCCACTCCCAGACCTGAGAAGCCTGCATAGCTCTCCCAGAGAAAGGGATAGAACACTGGATACTGCCTTTAACACTGCATCAGGCCCAGCTGGAAAGTCCAGACATCCCTTCTGATTAGATGAGGGAAGGTTCAAGCAGGTTGTTGACAAAGTGGAAACTTTCTAATTTAAGGCCCTGAAAATTCATGTTCTTTACAAGCAAAACAGAAAAGTCTTACCCCTTGACAGGGGCACTTTAAATGGCAGCTGTAGGCTGGGGACACTCATGGCCACATCTGCACTCTCTTATCATCCACCAGGCCCATCAGAACACCAGAGCTCAGCAGCCTCTCCCCTATGCTGTGCAGGGCACATGGAGCAGGGTTTTCTGTTGTCACCTGACAGATGGCAGGGTTTGGGTTAACTTTTCTCTAGCGACTTCCTTGACCTACTTGTATATTTATTCACTTATTTCATTCACCAAAGAAGTCAAATGAGTGAAATGATGACAAAAGTGGGCCCTGGAGTCAGACAGTCTTGGGTTTCAATTCCACCTCTA
Source organism: Trachops cirrhosus (assembly GCA_028533065.1). Classification (NCBI taxonomy): domain Eukaryota; kingdom Metazoa; phylum Chordata; class Mammalia; order Chiroptera; family Phyllostomidae; genus Trachops; species Trachops cirrhosus. Next base: position 78,742,103 of record CM052547.1, read on the forward strand.
ACACTACTGGCTGTGTGACCTTGAAATTAGGCTAATAGTATGATTGAATTGTGTCCCCCCCAAAAAAATTCATCTGTTGAAGTCCTAACCTTCACTACCTAAGAGGTGATTTTATTTAGAGATAGGGGTTTTTATAGAGGTAATCAAGTGAATATGAGATCATTAGGGTGGGCCTTGATCCAATATGACTGGTGTCCTCATATAAAGGGGAAATTTAAACACAGACACGCACAGAGTGAGAACGCAATGATTTTATAACTCAAGGAGTGCCAGAGATGTCCACAGACCACCAGAAGCTAGGGGAGAGGCCTGGGACACAGGATCCCCTCACACCTCTCAACCCTGCCCACACTTTGAACTTGGAGTTCTAGTCTCCAGAATTATGAGATGATAGACATCTGTTGTTTAAGCCACTTAGTTTATGGTACTTTGTTACAGCAACCCTAGAAAACCATCACAGCTAGTTACTCAACTCTACAGGATTTATTTATTTTTATCCTTGAAATTCAAATGGTAACTTTAGCAGTGATTCTCAGTGTTGTTCCTGGACCAGCACCATCAGTATCATCTGGTAAGTTGTGAGAAATATAAATTCTCAGGTCCCAACACAGATGGACTGAATCAGAAATCCTGGGGGTGGATTGCAGTAATCTGTGTTTTAACAGGCCCTTCTTATGAATCTGATGCTTGCTTAAGTGTGAGAATTTACAGTCTTGTAGAAAGGATTAGATCAAAACAATGTATTTAAAGTTCTTAGCATAGTGTCTGACTCATGGTAAATACCTAATATATAATAAACCATGATTAGTTCTTCTCAAACCTTTATACAACACTTAAGGTGTTCCAGTTACTAGAGATGTAAAAATATATAAAAGACGGTTGTTTGATAAACTGATGAAATTCACAATCATGGGTGAGGCATACAGACAACGATTAACAATAATGCTTGTAAGTGTCATAATGTTATTGTTTAACATGTGCTTTGGAAACACAGTAGATGCCTTGGTGCCGTGAGAAGTCAAGACAGATATTTTAGATGGATGGATAGATAGATAGATGACAGATAGATGTAATCAGATGTAGGAAGAGTCTCAAAATGTAATTCATTATTATTAAAATGTTTGGCAATTTATTTTGCCTTTTAACTTGTATTATCTAAATTACTTCTCACAATAGATCTATATAAAAGATACTATTAGAGGAATAATAATAGTACCTAACCATCAAATGCATGATATTAATACCTCACATATTATTGGGAAGATTAAATAATAAACCATGCATACAATGTGCTTAGAGAAGGGTTAGACACATAGGTAGCTCTCGCTAAGTCTTGCTTCTATTATTATTATTATTATTATTTTCCTGCATTGTTTTCATTGTTCAAATACAGACCAGAGGTTTAGAAAGGCGACAACTTGCTAGGAGGGATATAACTGGTCAACCAAAAGCTTCATTTCAAGCCCTCAACAGGTGGTCCCCATCTGCCTATTCCCACGGTGTCCTGCAGTTTATGAGACTCTTAAGTTTCTCCCAGCCCTTGCTACAATCCCTGTGTTTCCCTGCTAGATTGCCTGCTTCTGTTACAGTGGTCCCCATGGAAAGGTAATAGCACATCACACCCCACTGCTCAGTGGCTGTGCTCTGAGGGAACAGAAAGTTGAGCCCTGGGGTTGTGGTTCTGGATGGGTCAACAAAACAGTGGACATTTAGAGTGAAGAGGATTGTGTCAGATTACAAGGTTGTCCAGAGACTTGAGAAACCATTTAAAAAATTTTTATAGTATTTTTTCCATTACCATTCATTCCACTTATACCACCCTGCCCCCTGCAATCACCACACTGTTGTCCAGGTCCATGAGTCCTTTTTCCTTTTTGCTCGATCTCTCCACCCTCTAATTCCCCCTCCATAGCTGTCACGCTGCCCTCCATCTATGAGTCTCTCTCTGTTTCGCTTGTTCAGACCAAGTAACCACCGGTAGATGAATGGATAAAACAACCATGGGACATTTACACAATGAAATACTACTCAGTCATAAAAAAGAAGAAAATATTACCCTTTGCAACAGCATGGATGGACCTGGAGAACATTATGCTAAGTGAAATAAACCAGTCAAATGCCAGGTGATTTCACTCATATGTGGAATCTAATGAAGAAACCATTTTGCTGTTTCCTTTAAGTTTGGGGTCAATCACCCAGCCTCAGTTGCTCTGTAGGTGTGGGCTTCCATCTTCGTTCCTGAGGTCTGTGAAGGAGAAGTTTCTGGCCATAAGAGATCTGGAGAACATGAAGGCTGAAATGAGACCTCACGAGCCTAGAAGCAATCAGCTTGTGAACCGGGACAACCTTATCCTCCATGAATCTCTAATTTGAAGTCATGCCCTCGCACCCAAGGCCTTCTGAACTCTGGTCCCAGCTCCCTACTCCAGCATTATCTCCCGCCATTCCTTTCCACATGCCTGCCATCCCAGTGAGACTACACTATTCACTTATTGGAGCCCTAGGTTTCCATGTGTCAGGTGTGGGCTGGGGGAGGGGTGCTCAGCGAGGGAAGGGGCCCCTTGGGTTGTTGTCATACTGTTCCTGTGGCAGCCTCAGCTTCTTGTCCTAGTACTGAAAGAGAAGCAGAGACTTCATGAAGTCTCTATTTGTATTAGTTTTTCCTTTTCCCTTCTTTCTATTCTTCTATTTTTTCTAACTTCAAGCCCTCATTCTTTGAGTGTCCTTTCATCTCTTTCCTCCGCCACTGCTCTTTGACTTCATAATTGGTATTCTGGGGAGGTAATGGGCAGTTACTAATGCCCCACCCTTTCCACAGCCTTTGTCTGTGACAGGGCTTTGAGAGACAGTGTAAGCACTCCAACATGGGAGTGAAGGAGTGACAGGCAGTATTCTTTTGTGCTTTAAGAGTGGATGCCAACAGCCTTCCAGCTTCAGGAGACAGACCCAACCAGGCAGAGCCAATTCTCACCCAGTACAGGCATAGTCCACATCTGCACACAAGTATTTCATCCAACCACATTTATTGAGCACCTATACTGTGGCTGCACCCAGTCAAGTCCTTGTGGATATGACCAATGGTGAGCAAAACAGATTGAAGTCCTACCTTGTTGATGTTGATCTTGAGGAATGCCGTCCTAGAACTCAAAATCCGTTAAATTTTTAAAAATAACCCTTTTTGTTAAGTCAGAACTCCCTTCCTCTGCTGATAGGCCCATCTCTTCTGAGGGTCAAGAGTTCTTCTGGACTTCCTTTGGAAAAAAAAATAGGGAGGTAGGAATTAAAATAGCAAGAATAAAGAATCAGAAAAATTGAGTAGAATCAAGGCTCCTGCCAAACCAATTAGGTGACCTGGGCCAAGTATAGCCTTTTATTTTATGGAGTCAGTGCTTAGATCAAGGGATTGGGCTCTTTGGGGAACCTGGTCATGGTTGTATGGCATCCTGGGCTTTGAAGTGGTAGAGGAAGCTAGTGTTCGTTCTTACCTCTTTTGGGTCTTTGACCATATAGTTACAGCAATGCTGGCCACTGTAATGGATAAACACTCAGTGTTCTATCGTGACACATGTGCATCTCCTATCCACATCGAGTTCAGTTGGTGAGGGCATCTGCAGCCAGTTACTCAGCACCCAGGTTGCCATGGGTTGTGTGATCTTTAAGTGGTAGATTCCAAGGGTGCCTTGCATATGGACTTTTACCCACTAAAAGAGGGAAAAGAGAGAATGGAAGAATTTATAGAAGTGTTACAGGCTAAGCTGAAAGAGGTATGTATCATTTGCCCAGGTTCTATTGACCAGAACTCACGGTCGCACCTCACTATAAGAAATGCTAGGAATATAATCTACCTGTTTGCATAAAAAGAAAGAAATAGATTTTCTGAATGTTTAACAGCCATTACCATAGGCCTCCTTAAGAAAGTAAAGACATATTTGGACCTTATATCCGATAATTATATACAAGCACTAAAACACATAAAAATGGTGATTATTTTTAGAGTTTACCCAAGTTCTAAAGTCACAGTCTCTAGGATAAGAACCACTGATACCACAGCTCCTTAGAGAAAGGGGTCAGATAATATGTGATGGGTCTTGTCAATGTCATTTGGGACTCTCCTTAGGAATAAACAGACCTTGGTTGAAGCCTTTGAGAATTCATCTTTGGAAAGTAAAAGAGGGAATTGCTGTTGGCATCGGTCACAGATGGCTATTACCTACTCACCTTCTCTAGTTCTAGCCCAGGGGATGTAATTTTCCAAGAACACTTGGCACATTTTTTTAAACAAATCAATCAACAGAATAACCTACAATGTGGAAGAAGGAAATACAAGTGGAAAATAACATGAAAAAATGATTTTATTTCCTTTAACTCATTTTATGTCTCCCCATCCCAAAGCTGAGCCAGTGAATGAAAAGGTTACCATAGGGTCTGGGATTCATATCAGGAATCCCAGAGCATATAAGCTCAAGGTTCTCAATCTAATGGCTCATCAAGCTTCTGTCTCTCACCTCCATCTATGTATCGCGTAAAGAGAAGCTGAGAATAAGGCTAAGTGAGAAGTGGGGAACATGGGATTTAGTCAGGGCCTTGCCAGTAAATGAGAATGTGCAATGACCTCCTTAATGAAGTGGACCTGAAGTCTCATTACAAAAAAGAAAGATGGTTTAGTGTACAAAGCATGAACTTTGGAGCAAGGGGAATTACATATGAATTCTAACTCTGTTGCTTCAACTTTCAGAGCCTCTGTTTAGCATCTGTCAAAGTGGGGAAAATAACATTTAACCCTCAGAGCTGCTGTGAAGATTAAATCAGAAAACTTCCCTAAAGCACGCAACACAACGCCTGGTCTGCTGTGGGCACATGGTAAGTGTTAACAATAAAGAGATGTCTTCAGAGAGAAAATACACACAAAACGGTCTTTCAGTGAGTACATATGCAAAACCACAAAAACTCAAGGGCAATTACTAGTAACCAATAGAAATCTTTGGGAAATATTATGATTATATTTCTGGAATCCATTATCATGAATGGGATGTTTTTAAATTTAGGTTGAAATGGTCTGTGTATACCTACATCTTTAAATTATCAAAAAACAAGATCAAGCTGGGATTAGAGCCCCATCACTCTCCCTAGCTCTCCAAATACAGAAGTGAAAAAGGTGAGTCAGGGAACTATTGAATACATAACCCTCATCAGCTACCTGCTATGAGTTCTGGAAATTCCTAAACCTTTGGGGAGAAAGACAAGCACCTTTTGGAGGAAAATATATCAAGACAGAACTGAAGCCTAGTACTACTCTGTCCGGAAGAATTCATGAGTCTCCAGATTAAGTGGAATCTATGGGATATTTCACAAGTCTCTTAGCTGTTGTGTCTTAGAGATATTAACTTGTACCTTGTTAATCCAGTTACTTTATTCTGGGATCAGGGAGAGAGTAGAATATTTTAACCTCAGGTCCTTCACTCCTATCTCTGTCATTCAGTCCATAATGCATATACTCACATAGATTTTTAAGGGTGATCCTTATTAAAGAAAAAAAATCTAGGGGTTGTCTTTGGAATGGTCTGATTTGTAGGTATTTTTTTCTCACTTCCAAAGAAAGAGAGAGTCATCTATAGGGAATGAAAAGGCATTTATAGAAGTACATTTAATTGGTAAAAAAAAAAGAGAGAAGAGAAACTGTTGTATTATCTGATTAACAGCAAACCACCTACTCTTCACCATCACTGAATGAGGTGGGCATAGCTTGATTCTTGGTCATAGAGACTTGGGGCTTCACCATCCAGTCTTATAGAGAATTATTAAGCATTTTGGAACGGACCACTTGAATACCCCACAACAGAGAGTGGCATCTGGAGTTCCATGGGAAAGATGAACAGAACCGGGAAGAAAACTTCTTTCTCTGCAGCCAATCAAAGAAACCCCAAAGAACAAGGTAGGAAGCAAGTGCAAGTTTTAATTTAGGTTGCTCCAATGTCTTGAGGCACAATCTTGAATGCAGATAGCTTATTTGGAAGATGATTGTAGAATGCACATGTGTGGACATGGAGAAAGCAAGACAGAAAAGTCAATAAATGATCTACTATTGAAGATCTCTGAAAAACTGGGTAGAATATATTTCATAATTTTCCCACCACATGACTGATGACTACCTCCCGCCTTCCATGAGCTGATCAATGTTCTGGGGCATTAATTCTCATTCTACCACACACTTCTGCACTGAGCCTGAGTGTGGCCGAGCAAGCTCAGAGAAGATGAGCAATGTAGGCAGTTTATGTGTGAAGCTGGGAATCTAGTGGGCTGAGGGAATATGGGGGCTGGGCCTCAACAGCATCTACTGTAACACAATTAAAATACCAAAAGTTTACCTTCTCCCAATCTTCACAGCTAGTGAGAAGCAGAACTAGCATTGGAACATAGGTCCTCTGAGCTCCAAATTATGAGGAGCTCAGAAGATAGCTTGAAATAAAATTTAAATCCAACCCATGATATTCTGCATTAAAAGTGTGCTATGACTCATTCCTTAAGATAGAAATTGAGATCTCACTTCTATTAAGCAGGGAGAAATTGAGGGAACATAGAGTAGAACTCAAATTGTATGAAACAATTAAAATAATCACTGAAAGCATTAACAAGTGGAATTGACAGTGTGGAAAATTGAATTAGCTAAGCAGAAGCTAAACCCAAGAAATAAATCAAGAACACAGAGATTAATAATAACAAAGAAATGAAGGGAATGTTAGAAAACTTGATATTGAACATAGAGTGTCAATATGCATATAATAGAATCTCTTACAGATGATGTGGGGAAGTGGATGATCAATACTATAGCAATAAAAAAGCATGATCAATCAGATCTTCAAATATAATAACCACATTCATAATAAAAACATGCATCATCAACTCACTAAGAGCTAAATTACAAAAGGTCTGTTTGAGAAACCTGAAGTAGAAGAAAGCTATAAGGAAGACTGAAATAACCAAATTTAATATCAGTAAATAAGAACACTAATTATGAACTGCTAATAGTTATAAAGTTTTTGTATAACACAACTATACACTTAAAAAGATATGTCTACTCCTGTTTTTCATCCCATCCACTATAGATTTTATTGTTCTCATAAGTTTAAAATTTGTAGAATTTCATGTGTTTAATTTTTCTTATAATCAAATCAATTATGAAACCACTCCGCCTACATGCATATCAATTACTCCTATTCCTTTTACAGTTTATATCTGGGAAATGCCCTTGTTGAGGACAAGAGACGCCTTAATGGAAGGCTCAGTCAGCATACTTCCCACTTTTGTTGCCTTTACGACTCATACAGTGCAACTCTCCACCCCTGTGAACACCCAACACTTCTCCAATAGTGTAATCACACACGTTTATCTTGGCATTTGGTTTTTAGAGTACTTTTTAACTGGGATATAAATACAGCAGTAAAATTCTCTCATGTGGTGGAAATAGTCGCGTCACCAACACCACAATCAAGATACAGAACAAGTCCCTTGCGCTGAGAAAGCTCCTCACGCCCTCGGTGCCCATTCTTTCCTTCACCTTATGCCCGTGGAAACGATGAATCTGTTTTCTGCCCACTTTGTTTTGAATTTCTAGACTTTTTGTATTTTTTGAATCTGGCTTCTAGCATTCAATAGGATGCGTTTCAGGTTTATTTGTGGCGTTGCACATATCAGAAGTTGGTTCATTGTATTGCTGAGTACTATTCCATTTCATATATGTACTTCAGACTGCTTACCCATTCACCCACTGAAGGACATTTGGATTGTTTGAAGTTTTGGGTGATCATAAATAAACCCACTATAAACAATGTACATAATTTTTGTGCAAACTTATGCTTTCATTTACTTATGTAGTTAGTATAGAAACTTCTGAATTGTAAGATAAGCATAGTGTTTAATGTTACAAGAAAATGTCTAACAATTTTCCAAAGTGGGTGTATCATTTTGAATTCTTATCACCAAAATTGAAGTTGTAGTAACAGTGTTACTAGAATTTGTTGTTGTATTTATTTCTCCATTTTAATAGGCTTGTAGTGGTATCTCGTGTCTTCAATTTTCATTTTCCTAACAACTCTTAATATTGAGCATCGTTATAGATCCTTATTTTCTATTTGAATATCATCTTTTGTAAATACCTGTTCAAATCTTCTGCCTATCTTAAAAATTTGGTTATTTTTCTATCATTGAGTTTTGAAAATTCTTTATATATTCTAGAAACAAGTAATTTTTTTAAATTAGGTAAGTGTTTTTATAAGTATTTGTTCCTAGCTTGTGGCTTGTCTGTCACCATCTGAACCGGGTCTTTTGCCCTTCCCCCAATGGCTTAAGTGTTTTGATTCAATGGAGTGTGTTTGGGGCTGAATTATGTCCTCCCCAAAATCCATATGCTGAAGTCCTAACCCCCAGTACCTCAGAGGGATCCTGTTTTGAGATAGGGTTTTTACAGAGGTAATTAAGTTAAAATAAGGCCCTTGTAGTTGGACTTAATTAAACTCTCATGTCCTTTCAAGAGGAGAAAATTTGGACACAGACCCACACAGAGGGAAGATGATGTGAAGAAAAACAGAGGGAAAAGATGACCATCTGCAAGCTAAGGAAAGAGGCCTGAATAGATCCTTTCCTCACCACTCTTAAGGGGAAAAAAAACATCCCTGCCAACATCTTGGTCTTGGACTTCTAGCCTCCAGAATTCTGGGAAATAAGTTTTCTGTTGGTGCTTTGTTATGGTGGCCCTAAAAAAGTAATACAAGCTGGAAGATCTGGGTGGGGTTTTCTTTTCTTTTCCCTTCCTTTTCTTTTCTTTTTTGTCCCACTTTCTCTTATTCTCCTCTCCTCCCCTCTCCTTTCCTCCTCTCTCATTGCCTCTCCCTTCCTCTCCTTTCTCCTCCTTTCCTCCCTTCTCCTCTCCTTTCTTCTCCTCTCCTCTTCTCTCATCTCCTTTTCTTTTCTTTCCAACAACAACAACTCCTTGCTTCCCAGGTCTGTAATAATACAGGATGATTTCTCCAGATTCCTGCTTGACCCTATTCTTCCTCTTTAATATCCAGGGAGGCCTATGGAAATATCCTGAGTGAATGTAAACTGCCTTCATATACACCGCTGCGTCTCCTGGATTTCTATACTCTTGTGCTAGTTGTCACCCAGCCTTGAACAGTTTATCGGAAATTTAGCTCTTAACCCCTTGTACAGCAGCCCTATTTCCCTCCCATGCTGTGCCCTTGGCAAACCACTGTGTGTGTTTTGTCTTTCCTTGGAAGTACCCATCTTTATTGAAATTTCAAACTAATTGATTTCTCTGTCACCCCAGATCTTTGATGGATTTGAGAAATATTATGATTTTGTAGAGCGCCCAGCTTTTTCTAGTTTGTAAATTAGGAGCAATCCTCTTTTTTATTTCTTGACTTCCTGAGAAGAAGCTAGAAGTTTCTTTGCATTTCAAAATCTTATACACACTTTGTTCCTCCAAAAATGCCTTTCCCCTGATCTTCCAACTTAGATATCAAAAGTTATGCCTCTCATCACTTCCTCCATGAAGGTTCCCTTTACTCCTATGAACAGAATCAGTTGACATGTCTGTGTATTCTAACTGCACACTGTGTTCACCTCTATTGTTGTACCTGTAGTACAAGTATGTGTTAATATGCCTGCATCTGCCACTAGTCTATGAAGCCTCTGAAGGCAGACCCTATGCCTTTCTTGTTCATCTTGCCTCAGCCCTTATACCATAATTCCCTCCACACCGTGAGTTCTCAGAACATGTCTGGTTCAATGAAAGGTCTCTAAAGGAAAAATGTTAAGAGGTGGGTCCTCCATTTCAATGGAATTCCACATGGAGTAGAGACTCTTGGATGCTTGCTTTTGATATAATCCAGTTGCTTCTTTCTTACAACATGTACCTACCAAGGCACATCCATGACTCAGAGGAGAAATGCATTGACCAAATATAGGCAGTAGGACATATTGG
>CM052547.1:78752584-78887912 GCA_028533065.1 Trachops cirrhosus
TTTCAGCTGCATAGAATTCCATTGTGTAAATGTACCATAGTTTTTTGATCCATTCATTTACTGATGGGCACCTAGGTTGCTTCCAGCACTTAGCTATTGTAAATTGTGCTGCTATGAACATTGGGGTGCATAGGTCCTTTTGGATTGGTACTAGAGAATTTTAAACCACACGGTGGCTTTCATGGCATTTGTACAGAGCAGCCCTGCCCTTCTTCCTGGCCACGCTCCGTGTTTATTACTACATGAGGTTTCATTGCCAATTTTTTTGGCTGATTAGTCACTCCTCTCCTTCTGCCTGGTAGCCTACAGCACATATTATGGGATATTTACCACACCCTATGTGTTGTGATGGATACTGGGAATACAATAGTGAAGAGCTTCTGTGTTACAGGAAACCCCACTGAAATGAGGAAGATCATGCTGAAACCAGAAAAGACACTGGAGCTCGTGCTGCCTGTCACTTGCCAAACCCAATAAGCAGACACAGGGATTGAACCTTCATGGGCGCTTTATTCAGATGGCCGGCCATCTGAGAAGACAGCAGTTTCACACCCAAAAAACCCATCTTACATTTTCTTTCCAGGCCAACGTTTTTATAACCAGGACTCAACAAGGTGTGGTGAGGGCTTCTGAAATTCAGGGAAAATTAGATTTAAAAATTGCAGTATTCTTGCCGTGGGCAGTTAGCTGTTCCCAGGAGTGGGTGGTGGTCTGCCTTTCCCTGGAATACAAGGGCCCAGATGCCTCCACTTGTCCCAGGCGGTAATCTTCAGCAGTGCCCCAGGAGGTGGGCTATTTCTCCCAGGAGCCAGGATGGACCTTATCTGTGGTTTCTGAAACAAAAGCTTTAACATATACATTACTTACTAGGCTTATAACTATTTACCTTCAACTAAAATTTTCCAAGTCTTGGGTCCCCTATCCATGCCTGCCCACATACCTAGTTTTAGCAGCCATTAGACGGAGGTGTTTGAGAAAAAGTGCAACCTGTTCAAATAAGAGCCACGCTATTATGGCCCACAGTTAATCATACGACTTGGGATCTTAGTGTCTACAGCACCACCAGCACAATGGTTGTAAAAGCTTTGCAGAAAATGTTTGGAAAATTGCTTTGAAAATTAATAAGTGTTCTGAAAAGAAACAGGCAAATAAAAATCCGTGGTCAGAGATACTTGGGGAACTCTGGGTTAAAAGAAACACAGCAGGTCTCTTTACTGTGGGACGTATCAAAGGCTTTGGTCTTCCAAAGCATCTTTATGAATTCCCAACAGTGGGGAACATGAAGATTCCTAAACATATCTGACCAAAGATTTAATTTCTGGTGGGGTTTTTTCCCTACAAATAAAATTGTGCACAATAAACTTTTGGAGATGGTGTTCAGCTGATTTCTTCATCGTCCCTTGTGTTGTTATATTTTACTGTGCTCGTTATTAAGCTACTGCCTCAAGTAGCTCACAAACCCACACTTGGATCCTTTGCGCTTTGTGTTGTAGCAGGAGCTGGAGTTCTGTAAACCACATTTTTGCTTACCACCTCTCTCCAGGCTAAGTTCTGCCAGCACGGGGTGTGCGAAAGAGACTGCAAGATGAAGACGGACGGGCTCTTTGCGGTTTCTTTTTGCTTCCTGTTTCTCTCAGCTCTGTCCTGAACAGTGCTTCAGCCTGACAGCAGAATTCTTTCCTATCGCAACAGCCGAATCTAGTTGGCAGCATTTCTTAATGACATTTATAGAATTAGTGTCGTAAACCCTGTTTTGAACTGAATATATGTGCCCCCCCCAAAAAAAAGTTCATACGTTAAAGCCCTAACTCCTGATAAAACTGTATTTAGAGAGAGAGCCTGTGAGGAGGTGCAAGAGGTTAAATGAAGTCACAAAGGAGGAACCCCAGTCCAATAGGGCTGCTGTCATCATAAGAGGTAAAGACACAGAAGCTCTCTCTCTCTTCCCCAGGCATATGAGGAACAGTGGGAAGGCAACTGTCTACAAGCCAAGAAGAGAGCCTTCATTAAGAACTAAACCTCACTGGTAACTTGATCTCAGAATTTTCCAACTTCCAGAACTGTGATAAAATAGATTGCTGTTGTTCAAGCCACCTATGCTATAGTATTTTGTTATGGCAGCCCAAGCCAGCTGAGACAATCTCCCTCCTCCCATCAGTGCTGGCTGGCAGGAGACTCTCCTCAGTTGTCTGAGTTTTAGCTCCAGGGTTACCCTCCTGTGAGTTTATGTTTTCATACCTCAGATCTCTTTGCTTTGCTCCTGCAACCCTAGAAATGGTCGCTATTTTCTGTAACTGCTGTTTTCATAGGCCACCAGGTATTCTCTTTTCTTCCCAATTATTCAACATGTAGCTCTGCATCCATTTCTTCCAGATTGTTGAATTTATTGGTATAAATTTGTTTATGTGTTCTTTCATGATTCTTTGTATTTCTGTGGTGTTGTTACAGAACACAAGGGGGGGCCAAGGGCAATATACTATTACTGACAGAAACCCCCCCAGGTTCGTTATGTCCGTCGCCTTATAGGAAAGACATCTCTCAATGCCAGAGATTCATAAAAAGGAAAGGAAATGCTTATTTAATGCTGTACAGACTTAAAGTAGTGACCTAATGTCTTCATCAAAATCCCAAAGTCCCTTAAAACACCCACAAACACACACAGTCCTTCCTTCCCCTTTTGCCCAGTCTGGGGTACCGTAACTCAGGAAAAGAAATAGAAGTTTGTGGCTCAGGCAACCCTCAGTTCTTCCCAGTAATTCGTTTTGGCTGGTAGGCCTCCCTCAGTTCCCGGCACCATCAGCTGTGTTGCCGAGATCACTGCTAAAGCTAGGTGGTGGTTCCCCCTACTAATGCTGCGGGGGTCCCCACTCTGGCAAAGCTGTGTGGCTCTCTTACATGTCCACAGCCACGTGGCTCTCCTTTCTATCGCCACAGCTGAGTGGTCCTCTCTGCACAATGGCCATGGGAGTCCCCACTCTGGCAAAGCCACGTGGTTCTCCCTCCAATGGCTGCCGCATCTGGGTTTCAATCCCGGAGCCAATCTTCCTCTGCAGCCCCATTTCCAACTCCTCCCACAATTGGCTACACTTGCCAGCACTCTCATAATCTTCTAGCTTTACTGGGCTGCCATCTTGAATCGGGGCAGGCGTGGCCCCATGTCATGGAGCCAATCATCTCCAAGCTCTCATGCAGGTGCTGTAACTAAGGGGAGTTGCCTCCCAGTTACCTGTTGGGGGGAAGTTACTTCCATCCCCCTGGCTCAGAACCTGGCCACAGCTATTTAACATATCTATGCAACCAGTTAAAGGTTATAGATATGTTAAATGGCCATGCCAGAGGTTAGCAGCAAAGCTGTTGCTATGCAAAACAGCTCTCAATGGCCCTGCTCCCTGTGTCCCTTCCCCCAGCTCACACCTGTGGGTGGAAGAGGGGAGGACATCCTAATATTTCCTGGACACCTTGAGTTCCAGACCCCACTCCAAATCCCTCTCTGGGGGCCCCCTCTTGGCTGCACGCTCTATCAGTGTCAGTTGTAACTTCTCCTCTTTCATTTATGATTCTATTTATTTAGGTTCTCTCTTTTTTTGTGGATGAGTCTGGCTGAGGGTTTGTCCCACTGTTCATTTTTTTAGAGAACCAGCTCTTAGTGTCTTGATCTTTATCATTTTCTTTAATTACTATTTTACTTATTTCTGCTCTGATCTTAATTATTTCCTTCCTTTTGTTTACTTTGTGTTTTGCTTGTTCTTCTCTAGTTCCTTTAGGTGTAAAGTTAGATGGTCTGTTTGGGATTTTTGTTGTTTCCTGAGGTAGGCCTGCATAGCTATGAACTTCCCCCTCAAAACTGCTTTTACTGCATTCAATAAATTCTTGAAAGGTATGTTTTCATTTTCATTTGTCTCAAGATACTTTTTATTTCCTTTTTGATTCTTGGTTGTTTAATAGCATCTTGTTTAGTCTCCACATATTTGTGTTTTTTCCAGTATTTTTTCCTGTAGTTAATTTATGTTAAATTTTTTAATTAAAATAACTTATATGGCTTCTGAGTTCTGTCTGGTCCTGTCTATGTACTTCCTTCCCCTCCCCTACCCTCTAGGCCAACAACCTGAGGGGTAAGCCAGGAAGTTGTTTGAATGAGATCATACCAAATTGTTCCAACACCAACCCAACCAGTGACTTTGGGCTGAGCTGATTTATCTCTGTCCTCAAGCCTCAGAATAAGCTTTTCTCTTTCCCCAGGAAGTTAAGGCCTAAGAAAAGCTTCTTTAGAAACAAACCTACTACCAGCCTACCTCTGCTGGCCTTTCCTGGTGTGTTTAGCCGTAATGACGTGGATTTGAACTTGCCATATTTGGTCTTCTCACTTGGAACCTGGATCTATTAGCTTTGACAAAGTCATAGAGAGAGGTCACACTTCTATTTCCTGATTCTCCTCCTGGAAATGCAGAGTTGCAACTGCCCCTGGCTGACTGCTAGAGTAGTCAAACTGTCTGAAGAGCTGAAGTCTACTAAATTAAAGAGTGTTTGCTTCTCAGAGCCTGATGGTGACTTTTAATTCATGTTTGCTTGCATTGGCACTTTTTATATGTGTGCACGTTTGTGTGCTGTGGGTCCATCTGTGTCTATGTATGCACATTTGAACACACACGAGAAAGTGTTGTTACGAAGGTGTACGAATGTGTGCGTGGATGTGCTTAAGCTATGTGGCACTGGACCTATGAGTTGTACCACTGTATTCCCAATACCTAGCACAGAGGCAACCTATTTGTTGAATGAATGAATGAATGCATGAAAGTATGTGTGTTAATGATAGCACAAAAGGGAGTGAAATCTGTCCATTGCTTTGTTTAAGGTAGATCCATCTAGATCAAGTCTGCTTAATAGAAGTAGAATGTGAGCCACTACATAATTTAAAATTTTCTAGTAGTCCCCTTGAATACAATAAAAAGAAGCAGAAATTACTTTTAAAAATATTTTTAATTAACCAATATATCTAAACTATCATGACTTTAACATAATCAATATGAAATAAGTATTAATGTAATGACAGAAAACCATTGTTACTGAAATATTTACATTCTCTAAGTCTTTGAAATTCAGTGCAAATTTGACACTCACAGCATGTCTCAGTTAGGAGCAGCCACACTGCAAGGGCTCACTATCCCCATGTGACTTGTGGCTACAGTGCCACTCTCAGAAATATTCTGTGGCTGGTGGAGAGTGGTATGGGACACTTTCTGTTTTCTATTCTGGAATGTTTGGAGGTCAGGAGTCTTAGGAAGTAGGGGCTACTTCTTGGATTTCAGAAATATGAGTTGGGAACAAGTGTCTCTGACACTCCTCAGATTGTTGCAAAAATTACTCATTTTAGCTCACATCCCCTTCTCTATGTCCTTCATACCAGCATTGTGGGGTACAACACAACGCAGGGCACTATTCTGAAACCCATTGTCTTTTCTCTAAAACCCGATCATCTTTGCTGGAAACCTGTCTCCTATTGTAGAACTTGACTCCCTGTTCTGGTCTGTATATATCTTGTTCTGGAACAGGCTCCAACCAGTCTCTCTCATGAAATATGCGTCAAGTTCAGTCATGAAGAAATAAAAAATGCAAAACATATACACACACCAGGCAAGGATCTTTGACCCTCTTTTTCCCTCTCATATTAAGCATCCTCATTTTTCTTTATTACATCTGTTATCAGCCACTTTATATAGGAGTCTGAATTTTCTCCCCACATATTTCTTAAGCCAGAGCTCCCCTAGGTTCACAATCTTTTCACCCTCCCCTGTAAGTACCTCATTTTATGGTTGTGATAATATTGGGGATTCAAATGGAATTGGTGGAAGACCACATGTGTTCTCCTGCCCTGGCCTCATTGTCTCTCTTATTAGATAAGACAGAATCTCAGAGGTGGTTCCATTAGCTTCTGACAATCTTCCCATTCCATTCAGCTCTGTGTCTTTTGAAATTCTCTCAGCTGGTGTCATTCGTAACAAGCAATGTGGGAAAAAAAAACTTTACATATTTTTCATTAACATATTAACTGTTAACTATGCCAGTAAATTATGGATAATTTAATTTAATTTAGACTTAATGGCAACATTTTTCCTCATTAATGAAATGGTTATTTGTTATTAGGAAAATATTTATTGAAGTGGAATTGTGTGATCTCTCACATCACTATTAAACCTTGTTAAACCATTTTTAATTTCAATTTGGGTTTAATTAAGATTCATTAAGCATTTTATTAAATCTAAATTAAGTGCTAATGGAAACAGGGTTTGCCAAGGAAAGACAGTTGTGCCCTTTCTTCAAGTTCAGTCCTTCCAAGCTGATACAGTTACAGAAGGACTTGGGGCGAAGTGGGACTCCTTGGTTACCGGTAGACTGGAAGGAGTGCAGGCTTTGTCAGAGACTCACTACGGTTCAAATTTCAGAACTGCTGCGGACTCAGCACGATACCTTGGATAAGTCATATTATTTTTGTGACAATCTGCTTACTCCTTTATAAAATGAGGATTGTAATGCCAAATGCATATTTATAGCTCTTTTTCCTTTCTCAGGTATCTGCAACTCCTTCGAAAAAGGAACTAGAGAAGTAAATTCTCTGAAGATGACAAAAAGGAAACTGTAACTCTAAAAAATGGCAACCTACATGGAGCTGTCAGTCTGAAGCCTGAATTCAAAAGAGGGGGTAGGTGGAACAAAGGCAGGGGAGTAATTTAGAACTTAATGAGGAGATGGCCTTTTCTTGGGTGTGGAAGTAAATTCATGACCTGGACCACGGGGAGCAGTTGGTTGAAGTGAAATCTTTGTTGGCTCAATTCAGTAGAACTCATAGATAAACCCCATTCCCATGGACAGTCCTTGAAATGGAGAGATATCAGTGTTTATTTGTTCAACAGATTACTGCTGAGGCTAAAGATATGGTGGTCAACAAGACTTCTATGACTCAAGGATAGAGAGAGGCATCCCAACAACACACCCCCAAAGTAATGGTGAAATACTGGGGCTATGGATAATGTGCTGTGTTAAAGAGACTGTGTAATGTGCCAGCTATTAAAAACCTATTCTGTGTGACTTACCAACTTGGCATCACTTTCAGAATTCCACTGCGGGCCTCTACTGTGCTCTTGACTCAATTCAGTTCTTGATTTTGCTCTCACCTAAAGTTCCCAGATAAATCCCCTTCTTCCTGAATGCCCCATCATTACAATAAGGTTCTGTTACCACCTGCTCAGGTGGGGTGGTTGGTATGTACCTTTTCAAATAGAAGCATTCACCTTCATTAGACTTTTCCTTCTCCTGGAGTCAGCCCTTTAGAAACAAGAACAGGTTTTTCCTTTTGACATATCTCATTTTTAGATTGAAATGCTTTGCCATTTTGTTATCTGAAGATTGTTTCTGCGCATATGACCCCAGAGGACATCCTTACTTCCTAGTATTCTTACCACTCTCCAAGCATTCAATAATGAGAATCAGAGGAAGACAAGATACTCAGTACTCTACAGTGTCCAAACAGGGCAAAGAGTGGTGCCTAATGACAGCCTAGAACACACTTATGTGCACATGTGCATGTATGTGTGAGCGCAGAGACACATGCTCATGTGTGTTTACTCTCCTGAATAACTCGCACTTGCCTCTTCAGGTCTATTCTCTGTCCTTTCTCAGCCTGGTCTGTGACCCGGAAGTTTGACCAGTACTGACAACCTCAATGGATTCTCTTGACTTCTGGCTTCTGATTAGGGGCAGCAAATGGGGAGATCCAGCAAGACGGTTGAGAAGAATGAGAGTAGGGTGAAAGCTTATTTCAGTCATCTCCCTTCCTATGAGTACCAAGGCTTGCTGCATCCATTGGCCCAGATGGCAGTTCCTGTGCTATGGTCCTTTCCAATTTCTCCCCATCCTCATCCCTTTAGGACTACAGGTGGTAAAGGGGCTCTGTCGTTGCTATCCCCAGGACACTGTACTGCCCCTGGAGATTTCTCTACAGGCTTCACACACCTTTGCAAAGCATCCTTTTATTAAACTCTTATTAACTCATCCAATTTGAGTGTGCCCTCTGCTCTCTACTGTGATCCTGACTGACAGGCACACACAGAAACACTCACACTGAAGGTCTCACTCAGTGTATAACTAGACTGACCTTATAGAAACTAGGAAATTTGATTGTCCTAGTGGCCAGTCAAAATGCCTCCAGCTTTGTTACTAGTTGACCTCAGATATAATAAAAGTTCTGGAAAGATCAGCATATGTGATTTAATCCCTTGTCTTGCCTTTCTGCTCCCAGGAGCAGACCAGGCTCTGTATATTTCTAATACCTTCCTTTGTCTTCATTCCAGAAATGGAGAAGACCAAGTTGTCCAGATGGAAAGCAGAAATGCAGACAGAAGGTTGTGGAAGAAGAAACTTAAAATAACTGAAGAACTTAAAGAAAACAAGCGAAGATTTATTAGAAACAACTGCCACAAAAGAGAAAAAACACTCCCAGCTTAAGAAGAAAGAAGATGCAAGGACACAAAACAATTGTACAGATGAGAACCACTGCAAAGAGGACCAAAAGAAGGAAGAAAGAACAGAATTTTGTAAAAAAAAAAATGGGTCAAGAGAACAAAAGTCCAAGGTAAATTAGGCTGTCCCTCCATGGAGTGGAACCCTGACTTTGTGGAGACAATCCCAAGTCCAGCCTCATACCACATACCACACTCACGTCCAGTACCAGCCTGGGAGAATGTACCAGGAAGCCTTACTAGCCTTATTTACTCTGAGACTTACTAGCTGTGAGATCTTAACATCTCTTCCTTTTTTTCCTCTTTACTTCCTTCCCTCTTCCCTGCTAGCCTTCTTCCCTCTGCCTGGTGTTAAAGCTCTATCTAGAAATTCAATACCATTGTTGTTTGTGGTGTTGGTATTAATAATACTATTATTAGTAGTAGTAGCAGTTACCATCATTGTTGTTATACAGCTTTCTCCATTCTGTTTTTTCACAAAATTGCTGCACTGAAATCCAAGAACCACCCATCCCTCTGCCAAGAACCTCACTAGGAGAGTATTCCCCCACCCGAAGCCCTGTCACGTATCCTGTATGGACAAGGATGACCAGGGTCCTCCTCTCACCGACCACAGTCCTAGTCCTTGCCAGGAGGTACCCATCACTGAGATGGACTAGATTCTTTCCAGCCTTTTCCACTCCACCTGGACTCCTGGGACAGCTTCTTTGATTTTAATACAATGTTTTGTCCTATCTTTAAATTGAATCCATCAGAGTTAGACCAAGCAGAAGGGTAAAAAAAAAAAGTCAAAGGTAATATCTACAGAAGATAAGGTTTAATTTATTTTTGTTTTTTGGTAGTGGGTGTTCTTGATAATCAGTCTGTCCATGTCCAGAGCTCAGGTTGAGTTTCACTGCCCATCTGACTGTCGATAACGAAGAGCATCTCTTCAGACCAACTGAATCTGAGATGGCATTCCCCCCTCCAGCTGACTGGATCAGGGAATGGGTTTAGAGGCTCTGAAAGGCCTCCTTCTGCCAACTTAGACACACTATTTTTTTCCAGCCCAGCTGAACGCTCTCATCTCTCCACTCTGATGATAAGCCCAATTATGGCTCAAGCTTTCATCTGCCTGGGTGGTATCAGGGTTTTTTGAGACATGTGGCCTCAGTCCTTGTGTTTGGGTGGCATGTGGCTAGGAGACTCTGCTGAAGTAAACAGGTTTTATAAAATAGACAATGATGACCATAAAGATAAAAACATAAAAACAAGTTGTATAGTGCATTTTACTCTGTCATGCAAGTGCTGGGACTCTGGAGAGCTGATGTCTAATTCTCATAGTAACCATCAGAGTTAGGGACTGCTCTCCCATTTCTTACATAAGGGAAGAGGCCCAGGGGGCTGAATATCTTACTCACAGCTAGTGACAGGCAGAAATGAGTTTTCCCTTACATCTTGTGTCCTCTCTATCAGTTAGAACCTTTTGGGTGGGTTTTTTCCCTTATCACACATTAAGTACCTTTCAAGTCCTCAAGGGAAGGGAGAGAAGAGGAAAGGTAAGCGATGGAGCAGGACATTGGTAGTCTTGCTGGGACCATCCATTTCAGTAGAAATGAAAGGGAGACCTGCAGGAGATAATGCTCAGCTCAGTCATCTGCTAAGATACCTTCCTGCTACCCAACCTGCATTCTGTATCCATCCCACCATGTCTCTCAAGATACTCTGGAGCCTTCCTCATGGAGCATGTTTCTGTCCTTTCCAGACCTCACCTGGTGAGAACCACATGGTAGGAATGCAAAACAAGGAGGCAGGGAATTTCCAACTCCTCCTCTTACTCCTTCCACTATTTCTGTTCTAGAAAGTGAGGTGTACTCAGATTATAGCTGTTATCACTGTTCAGCTTAT
This sequence comes from Trachops cirrhosus, assembly GCA_028533065.1. Taxonomy (NCBI): domain Eukaryota; kingdom Metazoa; phylum Chordata; class Mammalia; order Chiroptera; family Phyllostomidae; genus Trachops; species Trachops cirrhosus. Next base: position 78,762,985 of record CM052547.1, read on the forward strand.
TTTAAAATAATGTCAATGGGGTGAAAGTCCTTTCTTTTTTTCTGGTGCCTATGCTTTTGCCTTCCTCTGTATCCCCCCAAATCCACCAAGACTAAAAAGATTCACAGCTGCCAACTCACTCTCTAGTGGGGATTGAAGTTATCGCACATGATCTAGAGATCAGATCCAGGACACAGTATCATTAAGACCACTAAGCATTCCTCTAGCAAAGTTGTTCATTCATTCATTCAACAAATAGTCCTTGAGTGATGAAGTGATTAAAATTTCAGGCTCTGGAATCATATTGATTGAGCATGCATTCTAGCCCTGCCACCTATATAACATTGAATAAGTTACTAAATCTCTTTAGGCTTTGTTTCCCTCTTCTGTAAAGGAGGGTTAATAACAAGTAAGTGTTGTTAAAATTCAGTGCATGTCAAGCACTTAGCACAGTTTCCCAGCACATGTTTAATGAAGTCCGATGGTTTGACCTTTGGGGAAGATGTTTGTGTGCCCATGTGTATGTGTGCATGTATTTGTGGGAAGCCAAGAGAAACTGGAAATTTTTTGTGGCTCTATCTCTATAGGGCTCTATATGGCTCCTTACATTTATTGATGAGGCCTTGAGCAAGTCCCCTACTTTCTTCATTTCAAGGGATGAGACTTCGAATAAGTATGTAAAACTTTTAAAACCATTCTTGAATCAGAGTAATTGCTCAATAAAATGCTGCTTTGCCCTCTTTACCTCTCATCTTACTCACCCCTCAGGGCTACAGGTCCACAGACCTGTATCAGGGTTTTCAAGAAGCCACTATGAATTCCACAGCTACAGCCAGGAACATTGTCCAAAGGGACGATGTGTTTGGGGGAGGGCAGGGTGTGCATAGTCATAAGACATTCATTGACTTTTCTGAGAAAAATGAGCTCAGGAAAACCAAATGTTGGCTACTTTTCCCTTTTGACACCTCATCTTTCTCTCAGATTAAGCTAAGCTGGTGACCAGGCGCTGGCCTGGAACAGCCCGTTCCCCTGCCAGCTAGATCTGGGGAAACGAGAAACACCAGCCAAAAGGAGCACAAGTGATTCTGATGCTGGCTTCACCCAGGGAGGGGGTAGAACTCAGGCCCTCCCCCACTCCAGTTATCGCCCAAGAAGTAAAAACTAAAGACATGGGTTCAAGCCTAAACGAGTCCATTGTGAAAAGCTCTCCAAAGGCCAAAGGGATCTATTTGACTTTTTAAATAAAATTTTTAATTTTAGAATAACTTTAGATTCATAGAAACATCTCAAAGCTGATAAAGAGAGTCCCTGTATATCTTTTATTCAGCTTCCCCTAATGCTAACATCTTACACAACCATGGTACATTGGTCAGAACTAAGAAACTGACTTTAAGAAATCCCTATTAACGAACTCTAGAATCTCTATTTAGATTTCACTAGTTTTTCCACTATGGTCATTTTTGTTTCAGGATCTAATCCTCATTATATTTAGTCTATTTTATTTTTAATGTGCCAATATTTACATTTTGATCTAGAAAGTTCTATGTCTACTAAAAAAGTCTGGAATTTGAGCTCTTATTTTACCAATCTCCCTTCTAGAACAGTCTACTCCTAGCATTTTCATCTCAGCCATATGTCAAGAACATGGGTAAAATGTTTGGACTCTACTTGGTACTCTTATGAGAAATTGTTTTGAGTTTTTACTCCTGAACTAAGTGGATAACTAATAAATACCCTTGCCTGACTACTGCATGAATTATGTGTCAGGTAGTATGCTAAGTGCTCGTACAGATTATCTAATTCAATGTTCATAGCATTCCCTTGAAGTTATAATTATTATTACTATTATTTTCCAGATAAAAAGACTGGGTTCAACAGAGGTTTATAGTTTGCCCAAGATAAAACATTTAGTAAATGGTAGGTTCAGGATTTGAACCCAGTATTCTCAGTTCAAGACAAATTTGCTTTCTCTGATGTTTCTACATTAAGGCCTCTGTTTTGCAGAGCTCTGCCCCAGAACTCCTACTGATTCTCTTTTCCGTATGTAGTGGAATGGTTAACAAATCTAAGGCATGGTACCCTTTGTTGGAATTAGCTCCGGATTAAATGCTTCAGAGCCTCAAGAGGAGATATCAGTGACTCCAGCTGTGGATGTAAAATAGTGAGTAAATTGGGAGTGGTCCAGCATGCTGAGTGTAAGAGCTGGTCTGCATGACCCTCCCCTCCCTCCACACACACACATTTGCAAAAACCTGACATTTTCCCTCCTGAATGCCCAGCGTGCTATGCACACATTCCCCCAGTAGATATATCTTTGGGAAAAGAAGAAGCACGAACAGTGTGCCAAGGGATCGAGATGTGGAAAATCTGAGTTGAGTAGAGAGACTAGGACAGGGGCGTTCAAGGAAAGACCAGGGAGATTGTGCAATCAGATCCAAGACTCATTTAGCTTTGGGTAGTGTGTGTGTGTGTGTGTGTATCCACACACAAATCCAGTCCAAAGAGATAGGGGTAGGACAGATACAAGCATAGATTGTAGACACTTGCAGACACAGATCGATCCATTCATTAATGTGTTTATCCAATCACAGAACAAGCATTTATTAAACAATTTTAATGTGCTGGGCCTCCTGCCAACACAGTTTCGGTCTTGGTCTGCTCTTCAGAACTTCAGTTAAATCCTTCACGGGTGTGGCAATATGCGAGGCTCAGGAAACTCCTCTTTCTGGAAAATGACACCTATTTTTTTTCATTCTGTCAACAAAGGAGAAGTTTGTTTCTAAGGAATGCAAAGTTTCAGAGGAATCAGTTCATAGTGCTTTGCAGGGAAAGCCCATTCCTAATAGCAGGAAGAAAATGCGGCCCTCTTCTCCTTCAGTGACCTGGAATTCCTCGTGGTAGAGCGAGTGCAGGGCTCCAGGGTCATCTGAGGCTTTGTTATTACACCCTCTCTCTCTTCCTTCCTGTGTATATAAGTTGAAAGTGAAAAATGTATACCCAAGTGTAAGAATAAAGAGAGCTGTCTGGAGGAGACACCCTTGGTGTCGGCTGGGGGGCCCATGCTGAACATTGCCAGGTAGATACAGGTGTGCTTTGCCAGGTGTGGCCCACCACCACTGAAATAGACAGTGCTTGGACAAAAATGACAGAACTATGGGGCCATCAACAGCAAGGGCATGTACTCTCTTGGGAAACATCCACTGCAGCAGTCAAGAAGGGAATAGAGACCGAAGAAAGCCAGAGTGGTGAGAAGCACACAGGCTGAGTACCCACACTACTCCTTTATATCCTCCAGAAATGAAATATGTGCCAGCAATTCCACTGATGTGTGGATTGTGTACAGAAATGGGCACCTCAAACTATTTCCTGGGAAGGCTGGTCAGGGAGGCTGAAAAGGCGTGAATCTTTTCATCACCTGGAAGTTGGGTAAGACGAGGAAAGTGAGAAGCAAGAGGATCAGGGCAAAGAGGGAGATGCTGTGTGGCAAAGGGAGGAGACATCTGCAGCATGTCGGCTCTTGGCTCAGGAAGATGCTCCGACGGGGCCTGCACTGGGAAGGCTTCGATGCATTTGGAGCTCTCTGCTTGGCTCCGTGAGATGGGACCATATTAAGCAGAGGACTGTTCAGCTGGATGTCAGCAAGTATTTTCCTCCCAGGAAGGAAAAATTGAGCAGGGGCTGGTATTCACAGGAAGTGGTTTATGCCCTGTTGTTTGTATAAAAATAAAAATAGGCTGGGGGTGTAGGAGCAGGGAGGAACATGTGAGGGTCCAGCTGTATTTGTCTTTGTCTGCTGGGCCATGGAAACCCTCAGAGGAGTCAACGGGGACTCAGCTTGGCTCTGGGTTCAAGGGCTGGATTGATTGATCAGTGATGACAAGATCAGTGACCCCGGCACCTTTTTTTCTCATCAGCAATTTACAAGAAAATTGACCTGATAGGCTTTAGTTTATTGATGATCCTGGCTGTTCCTTGACTAAAATCACAATGGCTAGACTGGGCCCTGCTGGGTTCAGCACTGGAATGTGACCAGTAAGCTGGTCAACAGATGAAACTGGCCAAAGGATATGGTAAAAGGAAGCATCTGAAGAGCTTTACCATGTGTGTCATTTCTCACCATTCCAGCAACAGTGCCAGACATCACTAATCTATCATGGCACTCTTTCTACCGAGCTCAGGCATAGCATCATGGTCTTCATGAAAACAAAGCTCCAGAGAGCCACTATGCACTATTCATAGCAGGCATTAAAGATGAAACCTGCTGGCTTTCTTGGAGATAGAGGTAAGTAGGGAGAATGGGACATTGCCATGCTACATGGGTATTCATTCATTCATCTCTTTATTGATTAGTTCAGAAAATATTTACTAAGAGTCTTTGATATACTGGGCTTGCTGCTGGACAGTAAGCACTATGATGATACAGTTTTTCTATATAGTAAATAATTCACTATTGTAGGAGGAGAGAGAGAAAGAAAAAAAATGGACCATGGGATTTCAAACATGTTGCAGGAACATAAAGGAAGATGTGGCCACCACTACATGGAGGGATCACGGAAGGTTTCATAGATGTGGTGACATTTGAGCTTGGTCGTGAATGAGTGAAGGGATGAATGAATGGGAGAATGGATACATAGTGTGGTGTGTGCAGTTGACAGTCTATAGGAGAGATATTTGAAGATATTGCACTTTTTGAGCAGTTCATAGGCTATGTTTGCTCAAATTAGATAAGTATTCTATGCTCAAGGTAGCCAGGCTCACTGATAAACACAAATGACAGTCTAGTGAGATAGGACAGAAAGATTCAGGGAAAAGAGTATAAGAGTGGAAGATAATTTCTTTTCCAAAAGCCTCTTCAAAGTTGCCCTCCACTGGAAAAAATAGGAAGAGAAGAATATTACTTTCTACACTAGGAGGAGCCATTGAGAACATCTGTTGACTTTTTTCCCCAGGGTCCCTTTACGCTTCTCATAGAAATTCCACCAAGATTATCTCCTGGAGAACCGTGCCTTCTCCCCTCAAAGCCTGCGTTCTCTGGGGCTCCCACTCCAATTTAAGGATGCAAGATGTGACCTAGGACTGAGTCAGTGAGAACACTGAGTTTCCTTATGTCTTACTTTTGAATCAACCTGACAAGCTCAACCTTTTAGTTAGTGTGTATAAATCATCTATACATTTATAGTGTCTACTAATACAGGAAGATTTATTATCTTTTTCTTTGTTTTCTCTCTGTCTTATCTCATTGGTTTTTATTTTTCTGCTTTCTTTTTAGATAACTGAGTACTCTTTATAATTTCATTTTGCTTCTTTTAGTTATTAACTGGAAATCTAGTTTTTGTTTTATTTTCATATTGCTTCAGGTTTATAATACACATTGTTAATTTATCACAATCTACCTTCAAGTAATATTATATACTTCATGTATATCATAAGACCCCTAAAATTGTACACTTACACCCTCTGAGCCTTTGTGCTATTATTATATTTTTACTTATAAATAAGTTATAAACTGCACTGCATAGTTACTATTATTATTAATTTTATTTATTGATTTGGGGAGGAGAGAGAGAGAAACATCAATTTGTTGTTCCACTTACATTTATTCTTATAAATCTTGTATGTGCCCTGACCACGGATCAAACCCACAACTTTGGCATATCAGGATCATGCTGTAACCAGCTGAGCTGCCTGGCCAGGGTGCATAGTCATTATTTTAATAATTATTTATATTTTCAGAACTTAAATAATCAGCATAAAATCTTATGTGGCCCATACAGTTGCTATCCCTTGTGCTATTCACGTCTTTGTTCAAATCACATGTGATGGGCAGAATAATGACACCCCCTTCCTCCAAAGGCACCCATGTCCCCTAATTCTCAGAACCTGAGACTACGTTTTAGCAAAAAAGACTTTGCATATATGATCAAGATTAAGAACCTTTAAGATGAGGACATTATCCTGGATTATTCAGATGGATCCATCTTAATTACACGATTCTCTGTAAGTTAGGAGCCTTTCTTGTAAGAATTCAGAGGCTGAGGCCAGTGGGAGATAGACTATAAAAGAATGGTCAGAAGGTTGTAACGTTATTGGCTTGAAGACGAAAGAGGAGTTCCTAAGCTAAGGTATGTGGGTGACCTCGGGAAGCTGGAAAAGGCCAGGGAACACTCTCCTCGGGAAGCTTCAGAAGAGAACAGAGCCCAGCTGACATTCTGATTTTAGCCTAGTGAGACCCGTAGCAGAGTTCTGACTTCCAGAACTCCGAGTTAACAGATCTGTGTTGTTTTAGGCCAGGAAGTTTGTGGTGACTTTTTTTTTAGTAGTAGCAACAGAAAAGTGATGCCTCACGCATTATATCAGTGGAGATGATACCCCTAAATGGGTGAGGTTTGTCCCTGGGAGGGGGGTATAGCACGTTAATCCTGAAAGCACAGATTTACATACCCCACAAAAACAGATACACAGTGTATCTGTTGTATAACATTTTTAAGAAGTGGCAATTGGGGAAAATAACATCTAAAAGCCTCCGCAGGGGGATGATATTGAAAAACAGTTAAGAAACACTGGCTTACATGCACATTTCCATTTGGTATCACTTTTTTTGGCCTGAAGTATCTTTTTTATAATTTCTTACAGTGTAACCTCACCATCTTCATGTGATGAATACTTTCACTATTTATACATCTGAAAAAAATCTATTTTGCCTTTATGTTTGAAAAAATATTTTTACTGATTATCAAATTCTGCAGTCGCCAGTTTTTTCCTTTCAGTACCTTGAAACATTGTACTGTCATTTTAGTTTGTTTTTGATATTACATTTGCTGTAATCCTCATATTTTTATTTTGTTTGTTTGTTTTTAGTCTAGAACCCCCTCATGGAACCATCTTTTCCCCCTTTCTACTCTTCTTAGTGGGACCGTTAATGTCATGGGACTGTGGCTACAGTTGTCATTAATCCACGGGATGGGCAATTGTTCACTGAACCGACCAGAGCCCTTTCCTGGAGTGGCTATACATATGCAAAGAGATGGGGGACACCCGCTCCAGATCTAAGGGCAACCCAAGGCAGAGCATGGGGTCCCCGAGCAGGAATGGAGCATTTCCATGTTCAAACTGTAACCATCATCTCACTTTCTGTAGGGATCCTTCTTAGGAGCTCCCAAATCTGAGAGTCAACTTGAGAAATATGATTGCAGACCACATCCCCCTGTATCTTGCAAGGGAGTTCCTGGGCCTCAGCGTTGTCATTGAGCCCCGGGCTCCTTGGCTGCCTCTGCCCTCTCATATGCCTTACCCCGAGGGCCTTGGGCTCGTTGTCTGTGGTGCCCAGTGATGTCTAGATGTGCCTCCAGGTTCAGACATTACCATCCCTGCTCTTTCTGGTTTTCATTTCCTTTTCTTGTCTGCAAGGCTTTTGAAATCCATATTGCAGTCACTTGTTGCCCTGTTTTCCAAGCTGTCTTGAACGGCTGCCAGGGGCTGTTGCCAGAGGAGCTAATGACTAAGTCACTCTCCTTTCAGCCTCTGGCAAGACTGGAAATTCACTTGGGGATGGGGGTAGGTAGCAAAGGCCCAGCCATCCTGAACCCATCAGAGAAACCACAATAAAAGTGCCGACCGGGGAGTCAGTCACTCACCCTCAGAGCCCAGCGCTGAGCTCAGCTTGGAGGTGGTGACCAGGATGGGGAAGCTCTGCTCCGCTCCTGTGGAGCCACATCAGAAGCACAGACCTGAGCAGACAGGCCGGCCCATCAGCGTGGCCTTGTTGGGGGTGGGGGCCAGTCAGCAGGGAAGAGATGCTCACTGTGTTTCTGAGCCAGGAAAAGCCATGGAAGAGCAGAATAACAACAGGATGTGAGCCAGAGCAGGCAAATGATAATAATGGAATAGCTAACACCTCCAGAAACTTACTTCTTTTTTTCTGGGGAGGGGCACCTTATCCTAAACACTTTAAAAATATTATCCTACTTAATCCTTCTAATAATCCTAGCTGGTAGGCTCTATTTTTATCCTCACTTTCAAAAGAGGAAACTGAGGCAGAGACAGATTTCTTTTTTAGTTGGTGGTGGCCTAAGGTTTTCCTACAGATCCTCTCTTGCCTGGGCAATTACAATGTCCTATCATTGGTCATCCTGCTCTGTAAATGTGTTCCCCGGTGATTCATTGGTTCAGATGTATCCAGCACTTAGGCCGAGTTTTACTACCAATTACATGAGATTGGACTTGGCCTTCCCCTGGCCAGCCTCCACATGAGACCTCAACCCTGGAGGACACTTCCAATTGCACTTTGAGATGCTGTGATGCCAAGGACCCATCTTAAGCTGTGCCCCAGTTCCTGACCCACAGAAACTGTGAGATGATACATGTGCGTTGGTTTAAGTCACTGTGTTTGTTGCTATTTGTTACACAGCAATAATTAGTACAAGGCCGTTTAGCAGACTGCGTTGTTTTGGAAGGATTGGAGTTGATTGAAAGGTGGAACTAAGAGAAACATGGGAGAAAGGAGGAAATGTTCCAGGCTTGAGAAATAGTGAGCAGTGGCTATCCTGGAAGGTTCATGAAAAATAGTTCCAAAAGATCCTAGAGAAGTTGACAGGGAGTTGATTAGGAAATGCCTTATAGGAGTTTGTCCATCTTAGAAAGCAAGAAGAAGGAAAAAGTGCAGAATCCAGAGGAATTGTGAGACAGTGAGGAAAATATATCTCCAGTAACATTTAGAAGGAAAGGAAGGAAAGATTCATACCAGACCATCTTGATATTTTTGCAAAAGCAAGTATTTGAATTATCTGCTGAAAGTGAGACAGAAAGAAGGCTTCCCAGAGTAGCAGTGCTATTGTTTTTCTTTTTTTCCTTTTATTGATTCTAGAGAGAAAGGAAAGGAGTGAGAAAGAGAAAGAATCATCAATGTGTGAGAGAAACATCAATTGGTTGCCTGCTGTATGCACCCCAACCAGGACCAAACCTGTGGCAACCTAGACACGTGCCCTGACTGGGGAATGAACCCTCAACCTTTCGGTTTGTGGGACAACACCCTACCAAGGGAGCCACATCAGCCGGGACCAGAGTAGCAGTATTATTGATGACTAGTTGTCAATAGCTTTACATGGCATCTGACATAAGACTCACTGTCTCCTTATGAGAGGTTTTATCGTTATCTGTATTTCCCAGAGAAGGATTAAAATGTCGAGAGAGATTAAGTTACTTGCTGATTGCCTCCCAGTTCAGAAGTGGCAGAATTGGGAGACAGACCCATGTCCTAGTGTCATGGTGTCACACTGATGTTCTGGACACCTTGTTTTTTTCTTTTCTTTCTTTCTTTTTTTTTTTTTTAGCAGATGCCAGGGGAAATGTGTGTTTTCTGCCAGAGGTTGTTTTCTGCTCTATATCAAGTTCTTTGTTGTGTTTTAGAGGGCATGGTGGCATGGTGGGTCTAGCCTCAGAGGTTTAGGGTGTGAGTGGGAAAAAGATGCAGGGAGAAGAAGGAAAGTTCTTTTGTTGAAAGGACGTGAGGTGAACTAGTCGAGGGAACTCTTTCAAGAGGTTGTAATGTGCAGAGGTCATAGCTACTGAAGCATCTGTACACAGGAAACCATGGCTTCCCAGGGACTTCAGAATAGACAACTCAGTAGAGAGAATGTAATGATGGGAGATGAAGGACTGTGTCCAATTACGAGGCAGGGCATGGAGGAAGACAGTGAATGGGGACATGTAGACAAGGGATGTACTCCAACAAACATGTAAGTGTTTATAGATTGATTGAATCTTTGTCACTTCTGGAAAAAGCACTGCCAGCCCTGAAATAAGAGTCTCCATGTGTGCTTCCATGTTTATGAGGCAAAAAAGAATTTAGGCTTTGAGTTCATTGTTACTCCCACTCGTTCAATCAAACAGCAATCCAATCTAAGACGGTATGATGGCATAATGGTTTTGCATTTTTAGGTGTGCCATGGAGGTCTACCAGGAAGGGTGCAAGAGTTTCCTAGCTTCCAAATGAAGAGTGCTCACCTTGGTGTGCTCACCTTGACTTTCCAGGCCTGAATATGTGGGCTGTGATCCTGGGGTACTGAGAACGAGCCCTTATGTGCTACTGAGAGAACCGCTATGAAGCCACCATGTTTTTCTTCTCAATGCCTAGCTGTGTGTTTGACACCAAACAGGACTTTATGAAAGTGTATAGAATGAATGAATAAATGAATGAATGAGACCCTGGTCATGCATGCTTCTTCACTCAATCTTCTTGCAGTCATTTTAAATGAGCAGACATTCTAAAGACTATCCCAAATTAGACAGCACACATGCATTTTAGAGATGGAGAGTGAAAAGTCCAGATTCCACATACACTCCCTCCTCTCTCCCACTTTACTCACCAGTCACCAAGAAAGCCATCCTCCCCTCCTTCCTTTCCCCACAGAAGAGGGGGCAGCTCTAACGGCCTTGGCCTCAGTTTGCTTGTATAATTAATGTGGGATTTTTCCTCCTCTAGTAAAAAATGACCTTGTCAAACCAGAGACGACAAAATCTTGGTTACTGAGTGATTGTGGGCTCTCTGCTGGGATGGCATCTGGGCCCTGCACAGAGAAATCTAATAAAATCGGTGTCAGGGCTCCCTGGGTGCCAGGTCCCATGCTGCCTGACCCCACGATCCCAATTTATTAGCCAAACCCAAGAAAGCAGACAAACCTCACTGGCTCCAGACAGGAGACTTCCAAGCGGGAGCAAATGTGGGGGTTGGGGCTGGGCTTCAGCAAAAATGACAAGGAAAATGACAGGAGGTGCCAGGATGACCAGGGAGTCTGGGGAAGCCCTATTCAGAGCATCTTGCTGCCTTGACAGGGCCGATTTTAACTAGTTGGAGGGATGTGTTAGAACTGCCCATTGGGAAAAGAAGCTGTTTCTTTTTTCTCTTTGCACTGTTATTAGCCGGGCCAGGGACCACATGCCTTGCATAAGCCATGTTCCTGGGAGTCAGCAGGCGTCAGTAGAGGAATAGTCAAAGAATAATATTTGCAAGGGGAGTTTCCATTTTGTAAGTTGAGCACTTTGTCCGGTGCCAGGGAGTTTTAAATGTGCTGTCACTACGTACCCTTCTCCACCACCCGAATTCCCTGGGATGGGGAGCACTTCTTAGCATTGTACACGCATGCACACTTTGTCAGCTGAATGACCTTGGGCTAGTTTCTTAACTTCACCTATAAAACAGGGTAATAGTACCCTCTCATAAGGTTGCTTGTGAGGATTACAATATGAAAAGGCAGACTCGAGCCACAACAACAATAGCATTTCTCTCTACCAGCAAAAATCAACTAGATGGAGACCAGAAAGAAAGAGGAGTCAAATAGCCAGGAGAATTAGAAAGTGTCTGTGAATTTGATTAACAAAAGATAATAAAACTTATGGAGGAAATGCTAAAATTCTATTACAGGATATAAAACGTGGTCTGATAATTTGAGAAATATTCTATGCTTATGAATGAGATATCTTAATGTTGTAAAGCTACCAATTATCTTTAAATTAAACTCTGAATTAAATGCCATCACAATAAAAATTCCAGTTGGGTATTTTTAAGGTTCTAGGGACTGGGAAAATGCATAAGAATGTATATGGAAATGTAAAGGTCCTATAAAGCTAAGCAAATTTTGGAAAAGAAGAGCAAAGAAGAGAGATATGCTGCACAAAATATTAAAATATATTGCAAAACTATAGAAATAAAAACCATGCGATAGAAACATCAGTGGAAAGAAGAGGAAGTTCTCAGGTGGACACATGCACATCTGAGCAGTGGGTACATCATGAAGATGATGAGGGGAGTCAGTGGATAGAGTTTTATCCATCATTTCTGACTGAACGTGCTGAAAAGCCTGGCCCTATGTGGATTACCAGGGGAATCCCTTCACTCTAACCAAAAGGGCCTCCAAATAGGTTAAAGACCAAGGTGTAAAAGGTAAAACTCTAAGGTTCAAAGAAAATACTATTATTAGTGGACAGATTTCTTAAACTAGTCTCAAAGAGCACAAATTATGTGTCTTTGGGGTTAAGAAATCCTGATTATCAAACACCACAGACACAGTTAACAGACAGTTAACAGATTGGGGGGATTACTTGCAAATATTAAAACTAAAAAAGTCCCAGTACCTAGAAGATATAAGAAATCTCCACAAGTCATCAAGAAACAGAGGATAAAGGTAGAAGGCATGAACAGAGGAGATACAGAAGAGGCAGTGCTAATGACCAGTACACACAGGAAGGGAATGCCGAAACTCATCCATAAGCAGAGCAATAGGAAAGAATAAAGAAGCAATGAGCTATTCCTTTACCCCATCATACTGACAAAAACCAAGGTAGGTAAGAAATGTTGAGAGGGTTGCAGTTAAGCACAGTTTTGTGTCTGTAAACTGATGTACAGACTGATGATACAGGCTGCTAATCATTCAGAACACAGCCCCAGAAATCCTTAGTCTAATGATGTTGTTGCACCCTCTGATGCTACAATCTCACTCCTGTTTACACAGTGTTGCTGAGAAAATATGTGGCACAAGTCCATAAGGCCACAAACAGAGGATGTTCATCATAGCCTTGTTTGAAGCAAGGCTTGGCAAACTATGGTCCGTGGGCCAAGCTGGTCACAGCCCTTTGCCTATGTACAGCCCTTTGTCTATGCTTGCTCTTACGCTACAACAGCAGGGCTGAATATTTGCAACTAAGATCTTCAGGCCTGCATGGTCCAAAATATTTACTATCTGGGTCTTTGTAGAAAAAGTTTGTCTACACCTAGTTTAAAGCAGCAGGGAACTACTATAGAAACTTGAGATTTTCATCACTGAGGGAAAAGTAAAATATAGTGGACACAATCTATGGAATACTATGTGGCTCCACAAACCACAAACTGTGTGAAACGTGTACTTACAAACACGGAAAGATCTTAAAAAATGATGCTGAATATAAGAAAGAAATGAACCAAGTTTATAGTTCTATAACATATACAATTCAAAATACCTCCATAACAACCACATTGCATTTTGCAAAGATATACAGAAGACCAGGTATCACATAAAAGACATTGTGATTGCTAAAATGAGGAGTGAGAGCGCATGCATGAATAAAATACACCAGGAGATGGGCATGGCATAAGTCTGGTGATGGAAGTATGCTCTAAAATGAGAAGCATGAATTGCTCATGCCTCTGCGCCTAAGGTCCAGGAAAATAAGTGTGGAAAGTGCTTAGTACGATGTTTAGCACATTGTGAATTTTCAAAAAGTATTCATTGTAATTTCCATTATTATCATCATCATTTTACTATTAATCTTTTGACAGTGAAATCCTAACCATGGAACTAAAACTCAATGAAGAAGAATATGCTTAAGGCAATCCTGTCTCATCAGTGAGCCCCAAACAAAGGTGTATATAGTAAGTCTCTTTAAAGGAACACTTTATAGATCAAAAGGGATCCAATCTATGGCTAAAACCAATGAATTGACAGGGAGGGGAAAATGGTTTGTTTATTGCTTCAGACATTTCTGCTCACCAAATGTTTCTGGTCCTTTGCTTTCCAGATTACCTGTCCTTTTCTTCCTTTTGGCTAGTTGGAGTCATGCAACTCATTCCGGCTGAGGAATTCTAGTGTAAGTGATGTGAGCCACCTCTGGGCCAGAGTATTAACTGTTCTTTCTAGATCCTCCAGAGCTCTCTTTCCTGCTGGCACAGTGGTTAGCTGCATTTGAGATGGTTTTGGCTGTATAGGACCCTGGGGGACTACAACGATCAGAGTCCCCTGTAGTCCCAGAATGGGTATGTTGACTGAAGCCACTGAGATTGGTGGGGCTGTTTGTTACTCTAACATAGCTGACTGATACACCTTTCAAATCCCCATGACTCAAGTCAAGGCATTCCCACAGATTAGGACACATTGAATTGGAAAGGCTCTCAGAGGTCTTGTAATCTCACCCTCCAAAAAGGGTTGATAAGGTGAATGCCTAGAAGAGAGGACTGAATCCCAGTAAAGAACAGCCCACACCCTCCACAAAACCTCCTATCATCCTAACTCCCCTGTTACCATTACCGAGATTCTTCTGTTTGGAGTCAAATTCTGCTGCCTTGCCACTGCCACCCATATGTATTAGTTCTATCCTCGTGTCTTTCACATACTAATCTTTCAGATAGGAGACTATAGATTGCATGTTAACAGTCCTGTAAAGATGTCCCTCCCTATCCTAATCCCTGATACCTGTGAATTTGTTATTTTACACGACAAGAGGAATGTTGAAGATGTGATTGTGTTAACGATGTTGAGATGGAAGATTATCCTGGATTATTTGAGCAAGCCCAGGGAAATCAGCAGGGTCCCTATGAGAGGGAGGCAAGAGGCTGAGCCAAGGGAGAAGTGACCACAGAAACAGAGGGCGTAGTGATGTGAGTGCTGGAAGGGGACCATGAACCAAGGCACCAGGCAGCCTCTAGCCGCTGGAAAAGACCAGGTATGAATTCTCCCCACAGCTCCAGAAGGAATGCATCCTTGCCAACATTTTGATGTCGGCCCTATAGCACGCATTTCATACTTCTAACCTCCAGAATTCTAACACAGAAATTTATGTTGCTTTAAGCCACTAAGTTGGTGGTAATTTGTCACAGCAGAAACAGAAAACTAATCGAGTAAGATTAGTTACCATATTTCTTTTCACTTTCTGTTTCCAAACTAATTGCTTTCTGCTACTCCTGGCTGCATTTTTAGCGTGCTTTCCTGACACTTTAACAACTTGGTTTTACTCTCCAGTTTGTAAAAAAATGGGACTTCTAGAAGTTTGGCTTCACTTGCATTCTGGTTGTGAACTAACAAGGAAACGTACAGCAGAGTCAGCCCTAGCTGGAGGTAGGCACTGGCAGGCCAGAGCAGCGTGGACTCTGCGCAGCTCACCGAACGTGGCACCTGCAAAGGCTCTAACGCCTCTCCATAGCAGATGTCACTGTCACTTAGATCCACCACTCCAATCCCATAGTTGTTCAGTCATATTTTTAAAAATCCTACATGGATTTTACCAAGTCCTTCAGATTACCAAGTATGAATTAGTGAACTCATGAATTATGTAGTTTGGTCAAAACTAACTACATTGAATGATCTGTGTTGCCTTCCAAATTTCATGTCCTCGTCTTATTAATTTCCATGTTAATGAGAAGCCAAGTTTGATAAACTTTATCAGATCTGAGAAACTTTATCCAGGCTTTTCTTTCAGAGTTGACAGCTAAAGCATATTAATATCTAATTTTTCTTTATTGATTGGTATGTTCCAGGCTCTTTGCTAAGAACCAAGTAATAATTATCTTATTTAATTCTCAAAACAGTCTTATGAAAAAAGGGGCTAGTATTATTGTCCCATAGTAGAATAAGAGATAATTAAGCAGCTTGCTCAATTTTCACAGCAAGTGAATGAGGGAGCCGGGCTGAAGCCCAGGCAGTCTGGCTGTGCAGACGGTGCCTCAAGTCTGTGCTGTGCTATCACTGTGAAGACATCTGTGTGGCCCTCACTGGCCTCTGGCTTGGCTTCGTCTGATTCCAGCTCCAAAGGCAGCCTGGAGTGTGTGGACACTGTCCTTGGAAATGAAAGGACTTGTCAGCTGATTTTTGATGGATCACATTTCTTAGAATAAGCACAAAATAAATATTTTCCATTTGCCAAGTGATTATTATCATGCCTCTCTGGGCTGTGCTTTGGAGGGAAGAAAGGAAACAGGTTTCATGGTTAAAGCCTGAGAAATACCTCTCAGGCAGTCACGGGTGAGGAGTTAGTAATGGGTGACTTCGGCCCCTATTCACACTCACCTGGCACAGGAAGCTCTGGGTGGTTTGGCTTAAACTCTTAACAGGCTCCCCATTTGTCCTCCTGAGTTGATGGTCTGGTGGAGCATTTGTCTGAGGGAATTTGTTCCAGGAGACACCCAGCTGCATCTGAGAGGGAGAAAAGAAAGACAGAAGCATAAATCTCTGGCTTTCTGCCTCTTTCTTGGGGATCTGCTCTCTCCACCCCAGAAGTGTGGAAATGAGTAACTAGTGAGTCTCACAGCCTGGATGAATGTCATACCCCTGGGAAGACTTGTGGGGCCTCCTGAAGAGAGGACTGTTCTTTTTGGTCGAAACCATCCATATCCAATATTAAAATTTACATTAGCCATTAAGCACATGGAAAAATTCTCAGCATCATTAGTCATCAGGGAAATTCAAATCAAAGCCACAGTGAGGCATCAACTCACACCCATTAGGTTGGCTATAATCAAAATACAATAACAAGTGTTGGTGAGAATGTAGAGAAAACGGAACGCTTATACACTGCTGGTAGAAATAAAACATGGCGCAGCTGCTTTGGAAAACGGTCTTCCTGTTCCATAAAATGGTACACATGGATTTACCACATGACCCACCAACTCTACTCCTGGGAATATACTCAACATAACTTGAAAGGGGTTGGTTAGGTGTATTCTCTTGGGAAGTCTCAACCATACTGATAATCAGTTTCACCTGGAAACCCCTGCACTATTGCTGTTTATTTTATACCATATTCCCTAAAGATAAAAGTCTGCCTCGAATTTAACTATCAGAGAGGCCCACCTCCCATGCCCTGCCCACCCAGGCTGCCTCATTCAGTTATTCTGTCTGCTTGATCCCTGAAAGCATTTGAGTATGTGACTGACTGCTCCAATCAGAGAGGAGAAGTTTTGGGGGGAACATCACAGAGGGAAGAGTGGACACTGACTAAAGACAACACACCAATAATTGTCAGCTCTCAGAGATGTGTTGTGGTCCTCAGGAGATAGAAATGGTGGGGGAGATATTGGGGAATAGATTTCAGGAAGCAGTAGTGGAGGCAGAAAGAAAACAAATGTTTCTGACATGAAAGAGAGAAGCGTCTCACCGTCTGGGCCGGTCAACCGTGGAGCCTCCATGGAAGAAGGCCATGAGTTCTAGGCATAGGAGAGGATACAGCCTGATACTCTTTGGATTGGGATTTGATTCCTGAAATGTCTGGAGGCTTTTAAGTCCTTGGAGGCCCTTAGGAAAAGTGGCAATTCTCTTTCAAGGGTTTTCTCTGTTTGCAATTATTATTCAGTACCTTCAAGTAGGGTATTTACAGTTAGCCAAGAGCAGGTTCTAAGCAATTTGTCAGACATATGTGCATGGGTCTGAACTTTACTCAAATGCAGGGCTAAAATTCTCTCCCACGGGAATGCCGGGTCCTCTCATAAACTGGAAAGTATCAACAACAAGATGTTGGGTGTCCTCTAAGTCCACACGTGCATGTGTCTGGCCAATAGAATTCTTTCTAGTTGCTTTTTCCTTTACACTTTTATTCTCTCTGACCAATCCCCTCTCCAAACCAAAGTCAACTGATATTCCCCAATTGCTGATTCTTCCTGACCACTTAATAGTATTTCTAGGATTTACTACATACATTGCTTATCGGTGTGTAGTTTGTGAATTTTACATTTCTATCATTCTGGTGGATTGGAACCTATGTCTACCATGTTTCCTATTCACCAAGCATTTCCTTTGTGAGTCCTTGCCTGCATCCCATTTCCTGTTTTCTCTTGGGTTGTAGTAGCTGGTTTTATATCTTGAGGTGTTTTTCCCTCTTTTTTCTCTACTGTTTGGAAGGTATATTATGCCAATTATTCTAGTTCTTACCCTTAATGTTTTAAACAAGCATATTATCTTAATGAAGTCCCAAGGCAGCCTATCTATCTCCTTTCTTAGCGGGTTGTGACAACATAGACAAACCTTGAAAATATTATGCTAAGTAAAATAAGTCAGTCAGAAAAAGCTAAGAACCATATGATTTCACTCATACATGGGATACAAAACGGAAACATAGAGTCTCAGTCAAATAACAATATGACGGTTACCAGAGGGAAGGGGGTGGGCAGTGGTAGAGGGTAAATGGGGCCAAATATACGGTGACAGAAGATGATTTGACCATGGATGGTAGGTACACAATACTATATCCAGACCACGTATCACAGTAATGTACACTTGAAAGCTGTACGACACTATTAACCAATGCCACCCTGATAAATTTAATAAAAAACAAAAAGAACCTATGAAATGTTTTAACTTAGATCTTTCCACTCTCTATCTTCTATGTTATTGGTTTCCAGTATATTAATTTTCTCCCATTCTCTGCTATCCCCTAAATAAGACATTCTTATTACAGTGATTACATTTGAAAGCAATTTTAAAAAGACTTACTGTTATGTTTACCACTTTCCAAACATCGCTTCTACTGCTTCCATCTTGCATCAATTTCCATTCTTCTGAAGCACACCTTGGTAGAATAAAGAGGCCACGCACGATCTGTGCTAAACACATGATATACACCATCGTCTGTAACTGTATCAGCAACTCTGCGGAATATCAATTATTATTCCCACTTTACAGATGAAGAAAGAGAGGCACAAAGAAAAAAGTGATGTGCCTAAACAAAATCAAAGAACTGGTAGGTACATTTCAATGCATCCAAATGTTCTCTTCAAAGACATCGAGGAAGCAACATACAGTCAAATCAAAATATCTGGGGCTAATCAAGAAGCAATTAGGGGGTTGTGAAGTAATTATAGGCAAACCATGGTGCTTAAACTCAAGTGATTTGTACAAGAAACTTACTTACAAACCACCCATTATTCCCCCCTCTTCCCTCCCCCCCCAAAAAAATTCTGCTTCAATAGAGAGTTTTCCAAGCCTGAGGGTTAGATTTGGCTTATAATTAATCTGGAGCGGGGAAGGGTTCTGTGAGGGGGTGAAGGTAACGGTCTTAAGTTGGCCAGCTTGGTGTTACTCCAAGTATTTGAATCTTACAGTGCAAGAGAAAATATCTGGAGGTAATCTTTTAAAATTGTTAGCTGCATAGTAGTTGTTCTAATTTTTAAATAGTAGTTGTTTTATTTTCAAAGCAGTTTTAGGTTAGTAACAAAATCAAGAAGGAAATCTCTGGTTTATAACAAAAACAGGCATCCCAAATACCTCCGGCCCCAACACATGCACAGCCTCTCCCGTCATCCACATCGCTCATCAGGATGGTCCTTTATTATTTATTTATTTATTTACCAGGGTTGAACCTACATTAACACACAATCATCTGAAGTTCATGTGTACCTTAGGGTTTACTCTTGGTGTTGTACATTCTGTGGGTTTGGACAAATGTATAATGATGTGTATCTATTATTATAATATAATACAGAATATTTTCACTGCCCTAAAAAATTCTGTTCTCTACCTATTCATCTCTCTCTGGCCACCGCTGCATAGGTTTGTAAGTTTTTCGAAACATATCTGAGTCAGAGCTTGGGCAAGACACATACCAAAGCATATACAGGTTGACACTTGATGGCTGGTGATGCTTATGGAGATAACATTATAAAATTAGTAAAAAAAAAAACAACAGGAGACTTTAATAACTTGTCATCATCAGTCATTGTCTTTGGTGGTATTTGAGGTTGTCTGTGATTTGAAGCTCTTTGGGTATAATAATGATAGTAATTTTTAAAATTCACCCAAAGTCAATGTTAAACAAGCAGTTCACAGAGAAAACACCAATTGTTAGACATGCAACACTCAAATAATGCACTCAATTTGTCCATGGATTTCACACTTCTCACAAGCGGGAGATTTGCTTCCACAATTAAAGCTAGATCATTAAAACTTAGCCTGTTGGTGGTGACACATTTTGTAGCTCAAATCTTCTTTAAAACAAAACTTGCAGTTATTAGAACGATGACAACGTGCTGAAAACACCCATATCTACCCTCCCTTGGCACCCTATTCTTTCTGGCTTGCATTTCAGCAAGTTGACACCCTGATTTTATGGGCCATTTTGGTAGATTGTCAACTCTGGAGACCACCCACCCTGAGGTGAGCTCAAGCAGAGACATTTCCCCCAAAATTAAACATGTCTTACCTCATTCAGGTGACCTTTGTGTGGAACTTTCAGCATCCATTGGGGCCTGCTTCTCACAGGCTCTTGGATGTCGTGAAAACACCAGAGTCAGGGGGATTGCCATCACTGAGGTGCCAAACCACATTCTGGTTTAGTGCTGGCCAGCTCTGTGACCTTGGCTACATGACTCACTCTTTCTTGTCCTTGGTTTATTCACCTGTAGAATGGAATTATAATACCTTCCCCATGAGAATGTTGAGATAGGTCAATAAAGGAAAGTCAAACTCTTACTGAATAATCAGTACATTTAATCATTACCAGTTTATTGTAGCTGAATTAGCTGGGGGTGGTGGTCAGTTTAGGATGGGTCAAAGTCAAGGCAAGGTCACATGGGTGTCTGTCAGATGCCATTCAGTTGGTTCTGACTGCTCATGATCCAGTGAATGAGTGATGTCCACAATGTCCTGTTCTTTACACCTCTGCTCAGCTCCTGTAGACTCACGCTTATCGCTTTTTTTATGGGGTCAATCCATCTCAGCATATTTGGTCTCATATGCTTTTCCTGCTCCCTTTCATTTTTCCCAGTATTACTGTCTTTTCCAAAGAACCCTGCAAATGCATAGATGTTTTCAATGCTAGAGATCCTGTCACTTAACTTTGAACAGAACTGACTTACTCTCAGAGCACTATGACTCTGTTCCCATTACTACTAACAGTGATTTATAATATTAATAATTCTAAAACTCACACAAAAAGGAAATAACCAACCAGCTGCACTATTAAAGTTTATCCAAAGTTAAAAGTAAACGTGCTCACCTACTCATCCATTTTCATCCCTCCATGGTACCAGTCTGGCAATCGGTTGTGCCTCATCTTCCTGGCTTTACAAATGTATCTATGTCTTCATCTATAGGTCTATATGTATATAGCTTATCTACATTTTCAAATATATATTTTGCCAAGGATCATGCAATAAATAATGACCTACTATTTCCTTATCTGTTAACATCATGAACATTTTAACCTATTAGTGTACACAAATCTTCCTCGTTATTGCTCATGATTGCACATAACCTTATCTTGGTAATCTGAGCTTTCGTCTAGCAATTTTTATGTTCTGTGGTTTAATTACATTTACACAGTGGTCATAAGAGAGTTGTAGTTTGAATCAGCCTCAAAAAGTCTATTTCTTGAATTAAATATATTCATCAGCGTCAGGGGAGATAATTAAGCAGCTTTGTGTTGCTTGGTTTCTTGATGCCCACACATCTTCTCATTCCCAGTATGTCATGGTCTGGTCAGCGGGGCCAATGCAGACGGCTCTGCTTGGGAATAACCTCTGTGAACGTAGTCCCTGAAGTGTAAACCCAACCTAAAATTTCAGGCTAAAATTTCAGGCTGTCCATACTCAGTTTTGTATGAACTCACTGTGGCAGAGCTTAAACTTCTACTAAACCCCAAAGGCCCTATAACAATTGACTATTGTTGACTATTGCTAAACATGTTCCAGAGTTTTCAAGATTTACTTAAGTTTAAAAATTCAGTCTTATTTTCCCTTTATTTTACTTAAACTTCACAGACCCTGTCCTTGCAATTGGGAGTTGGAAAATATAGACTGAGGATTCTAGAGAAGGGAAGGAATGCATGCACCCAAATGAATATATGTTGCTCTGTAAACAGATGACCAATAGCAACCAAAAATTTTATAATACCGATACCTCATGAAGCAATAAAGAGAGGAAGAGCAGAAGGAAGAAGATGAGAAGAGGAATGGAAACTTCTAGAGCACTGTGGTGTCCAATATAGTAGCTACTAGTGACATGCAGCTAACGAGCTCTTGAAATGTTGCTAGTCTGACTTGAAATGTGAAAAATTCATACCAATTTCAAAGACAGAATGAGAAATATCCAGTATGCCATTAATATTTTTATAATGATTTATGTTGACATGATATTTTGCATATATGGGTTAAGTAAACTACCTTATTAAAATTAATTTCTCCTGCTATTTTCACTTCTTAATTGTAGCTACCATAATATTTAAAATTACATATGTGGCTTACAATATATTTCTATTGGACAGCCCTATTCCATAGCCTTCTTTCATGGATAAGGGTCATTTCTTATTTATTGTATGTAAATAGCATCTTTAGCAGAATGAGAACAGTTGATACATTATTTATTTAAACATGCCTACTAAAATATCAATTTCCCAAAGAGCTTTTCTCACTCTCCCCGAAGTAAATCTAAACCCTGTCCCTCTTGCACACTTGCAAATTATGAATTAGTGGATTCCAAACGAAAGCAGGCTCAGAGCACGGAGCACATGAGAGAAAAAGAAATTAATGGGACTCCTCTGTAAGCTCAACTTTGATTTAGAAAATCAGTGATTAACACGACAGCCCTTCTTGCTAAACAGACAAAGTGGAAAATCAGAGATGAAGCAATCTAAGTGGATTTAGCATATTGCTCACAGAGGTCTCAGATTTTGATGGGAACGTGGCTGCTATTACCATTCTGGCACCTGGAAGTGCATACAGGTGCTCCGGTTTTTCATCACGGAGGCTCCCTTCACCGCCGTGAGGCATTTTAATGGGGACCAGGGCTGGTGGGGGGAGACTGCTGGCACAGCTCTCTCCACTCACAGCTGCAGGAGCACAGAAACTGTGTCCAGGTGACAGAATTCCTTGCTTGGGTCAGGCCTGATTAAATTACCTGCCTCTGCAGTCCCATCTCCCCATCCACTGAGAATCTCTGTTAGAGAACACTGTCTTCACCCATCCAAGGCATCCTGAGCTTCTTCTATGGGTTCTTTTCCAGCGTACGCCTCCACGAAAGCAGCAGTGACCAAGGAGCCTGGCTGTGCAGTGTTTGGAGAAGAAAACACTTGGCTCAATGACATCCACAGCCTGCTGCCAGCTGCTAAATTGCAGCACCGTGGGCCAAGGCCAAGGATACCTGTTACAGTAAGACCTCTTAACAAGAGAAGGCATGCCAATGACATACCTCTTTGTCAGAAACTATTAACAGAGGGAAGACAATAGTGGCGGTGGAGGGGAGTGATCCAGGGCCCCAGATGGGTGTTATTGTACAGCCTTATCTTTAAATGCTCAGGAAAGTCATGTAAAATGTTCCAGAAAGCATAAATATTATGGCCTTAGGAGTCAGAGGCAGAGATTGGGAAGGGGTGGAGCACTGAAGTCAGCCTTGAGTGGGGTGGAACATGCTCTGGCAGTGAAGGGAAGGTGGAGGTAGCAGGCAGTGGTATCAACAGTACCATTGACAGCAACTACTGGTATATTAAGTCCTTATTTTGCATTGTGTACTCTAAGTGCTTCACATGTATTGGCTTGTATACTATTTAGAACCACCCTGCTGTTTTTCCCTCCATCTGATAGATGAGGGAGCTGTGACTTTGGATGAGTCAGTTGCCCTGTATCACACAGCTGGTGTGTAGGTAACCCCAGACTGCAAATGCATACCTGTCTGATTCCAAAGCCTCTGAAAGTTCCACTGGGTCAAGAGGCCAAATCACAAACACGTTCTACTGTCTTATTCTTCCCAAGGTTGGTAGTTTTGTGTGAGTATTGTTCATATAATTATTATAAACCATGTTTGGCTGAGCCACAGCTCAGAGAAAGTTGATTTTCATACTGTAACTCTAGTCAAGGAAGAGAATGCGTGCACCCGAGTGAATATATGTTGCCTTTGTAAACAGATGGTTCTCAATTCAGCGATGTCTAGAGACGTTTCTGATGGCCACTACTGGAGTGCAGGGTGCTACTTGTGTGGGTGAATGGAGGCCAAGGGAGCTGATACACAGCCTACAATGCATAGGACACCCCCGCAAGAAAGAGACTCAGCTAGCCCTGCATGTCAGTGGCACAGGGGCTGAGAAACTCTGCCGCAGAGGAAAGCCCTGGCTACCTATTTAGGCCCCTGCCTCATCTGTCTCACCCAGACCGCTTCATTTACTCATCATATGTGTTTATATGCATCCCCAGCTAACCAGCCAGCACCGTGTCAGGTTCTACGGACATACATGATTAAAACACCAAATTATTTGATTCAAAACTTATCAAAAGTATAGTCGAAACCCATAGGCCACCCATTTCAGTGGTGTGTGATGAAGGAACTTTCTGTGAAGAGGTGGTTAATATTTTTGAGAATGCAACATACTGGGTAAACCTTTAAATGTTTTTAAAAAGATAAAGAGAAAGATTAAAGAATATTTACATATCAGTTCCCAGACTTGCATTTGAAGTAAAACCCATATTCATTCTATATCCTGTTACTGTAATGTTATGTCTTTACAGGAATTTACTATAAAGTACAAAGATCTTTCCTAAAACATTGAGAGATTCGTTTTAAATATATCTGCAAATATTATTGACTTGTAACCTTCAGACTTAAATGTGGGTTATTGAAAATTACATTTGTTGAAGTGTTTGTTGTAGAGAACTATATTTATTCACTTAGGACTTACATACTGTCTGTCCTAAGAGCTGAAGCATGTTCAGTTATCTTAATTAAACCATTGACGGAGACTTCACTAAGTTTGTGAAGAACATCAATATTTTCTTGCATCAAGCAAAAATCCAAAACAATCTCAAGAGGTTTAATTTTATAAGACATCTTACAATTTTCCACAGGGCTGGAAGTTCAATGGTTAGAAGAAATCAGACGCAGTTCCTAACCTGACAACTAACTTTCTGACCAGGGAGACAAACATCAAAGAAATAATCACACAAAAACGGATACTACAGCTGTCATAGCTGCAACAATGGAGAGATTCACAGCACAATGGATAAGCAGAATCAGGGATGCGGCCTTGTCTGCAGGGCCAGGGGAAGGATGCTTTTCTGAGGAAGTGGGATGGGAGCTGAGAACTCACCAAAGTGGGCAGTAGTTACTCCAGGCTCAGGGAGGAGCTTGTGTATGGAGCTGGAGGCAGGAGAAAGTTTGCTGGGCAGTGCTCATGGAGCCAAGGGCG
This sequence comes from Trachops cirrhosus, assembly GCA_028533065.1. Classification (NCBI taxonomy): domain Eukaryota; kingdom Metazoa; phylum Chordata; class Mammalia; order Chiroptera; family Phyllostomidae; genus Trachops; species Trachops cirrhosus. The sequence goes on from CM052547.1 coordinate 78,787,867, forward strand.
TGCAGACGAGTGAGTGGAGAGGGCCACGGAGTTGGAAGGGCAGGCAGGGGATGATGCACCTTGTGGGTCCAGACACACTCTGTTACCAAGTTTCTGTTTTCATCTTGTGATCAGTGTGGAATAACCAAAATGTCAACATGAAGAGAGCAAAGTGAGAAGAGTGCTCTGGCTGCTGAGTGGTGAATGGTTTGTTGTAGGAGCAGCAGGAAGGCGAAGAGACCATGTGGGAAATTACTGTGTCAACCAGTATAGAGATGCAGATGATGGGGAATAGGATTGTGGCCATCAAAATGGAGAAGAGCAGGGAAAGTCAAGAAAGTGGAGTACAATTCACAGGGTTTCATGTGTATTGGATGGGCTGTGATGGGGGCAGATGAGAGTGATGGAGGCGTGGAGGACTTACTCCTGGATTTGGGGGGTTTTGACTCATACACTGGGGACACAGAAACTGTGGCTGCTGATTCAGCAGAAGTTTCAATCATGATGCACCTGCACTATCTCCTATGAGCAAGAAAGGGGTAGAGCAATCTCCCTAGAAAGGTACACATTATTGCCAGGTGCTTGATACGGCCTTTAAACCAGAGGAAAACAACCATCCACCCTGATATAGAAGGGGAAGTCTGAGACTTCTAAATATTTAACTCAAGAAATTCAAGCCCTGCCAAGTCCTAATCACAACACAAATCTTTATGCCCCCATTTCTTTCTGTGCCAGTAATGGCATTTGGGAGAGGAAGGAGAAATCTACTGAAAAATCAAGATCCTTCTCAGTGAGCACACTGGTCAATCCTTGTTGGGCTGTCTGCTTCAGCTGTTAATTTGCACGGGAACAGCTTTCGGGCTGATTCTGCGATGGGTCTGTTGCCAAGATCAGCCATTGAAAGCTTACTTGCAATTCTGCTTTCTGCATGTGACATATTTACAGGGCCAACAAAGAGCGAATAGATGCAGAAACTACAGCTTGAAGAGGAAGGAGATGGGACAATTGCCAAAGCCAAGGAAAAGAGCAGGAATGGCTAGAGGAGAGGTAAGGAGCAGGGGTCAGCTTGAGCCCAGGCAGAGAACAGACGTTCTTCCAGGGGCAGGAGCTTGGCTCTCCAGAAAGAACTTTGGAGTCAGGCCTGTGTTCAAATCCCAGCAAACTGTAAATCTTAAGGCAAGTCACTTCGCCCCCACTACACTTGAGTTTCTTTTTTAATTCAATTTGTTGGGGTGAACACTGATTAATAAGATCCTATAGGTTTCAAGTGTACATTTCTAGGACACATGATCTGTACATTGCATTGTGTGACCACCACCCAAAGTCAAATCATCTTCTGTATATTTGGCCTCATATATTTGGCCTCCTTTACTCTTTACTGCTCCCACCCTTTCCCTCTGGTGACAACCGTACTGTTGTCTGTGTCTATGAGTTTTAGTTTTATATCCCACATGTGAGTGAAATCATATTGTTGTTAGTTTTTTCTGACTGACTGACTTTGCTTAGCATACTATTCTCACCCCTGTGTTCACTGCAGCATTATTCACTGTGTCCTTCTATAGAAGATTAGACAAAGAGTTGCAGTACATGTTATGGAATACTACTCAGCCATAAGAAGAAACACTACTGTTTGCAGCACCATGGATGGACCCTCAGTTTCTTTTGGAAATGAAAATCATGATGTCTCTCTTGGACAGTTATAAGGAGGAAGTGATTTTACTGTAGCTGTTGAGCAACCCTTCACTGGAGTCCAAGACTGTTTGTCAAGCACCTAGTTTTCAAGAGTGAAAGGCCACCTATGAGAGCTTACCTCTAGGTTCTTTCTTGCCTCCTCCACCCTCCTGCACCAAAACTACATGAATCCTGAAATGTCCACAGCCTTGGGTTCAATGCATTAGATGAGTTGGTAAGTTTCTCCATTGACCAAAGGCAAAGCAGCTGAGGTAAACATTTCGATGGACCTCCTGTGTAGGACACACACATCTTTCTGAGTCAGCTGGGTGAAGTAATGGGGTGTTAGTCACATGCACACTGAGTAGTTAGGGGATTTTAAACTACATCACTCTGATTGTTATTATTTCCTCTGTTAAAATTAGGTTTTTGCCTGAAATTGCTTAGTGACAATACTCCTGGACTTTCTTCCAAAAGCTATAAAGATGGTCTCTCAAATTTAGAAAATGCTGAAATTGTTGGAAAGTTTTTTATTAAGCTGTTTAGAATTTAAAACAAGAGCTTACAGCGAAGCAGTTAAGAAATAAACAGCATCTCAGGGTGTTTTCCAGTTCATTCATGAAGCAATAACTCTAAATCTTGTCACATTTGGAAAAGGAGACAGATCAAGTGTCTAAACATTCTGAGTGTCTTTAAGGAAAACACTTCTCTCTCTGAAACAGTGAATCCAATATTAACAACATAGCTGCGTGATGAGTTAAATCATAGCATCTTAGACCTGGGAAACCCTTTGCAAGTCATCCCTCAGTCTTTTTCCCAAGTCAACAAAAATTTCCTTTATAAGAAAGAGGTAATGTTTACCTTGTAAAACTTTTTAAGCTTAATTGCATCCATTGCTAGCAAACTCCAGCCTGTTTTATTTCCAGCCCTCACTTCTATCTGTATCTGTCTCACCCAGGTATCTGAACAGACAACCACTCTCGTTTGAGATCTTCTCTTCTCTCTAACACGATTGGGTTCTCTCCTCTCCGAAAGCTTATTTTTCTTATACTGTATTGCATGAGAATCTTTGGAGAAACCAACTCTTACCGGTACTGGGTAATCTTGCAAGAACATTCATCTTTTTCCCTCTTTAGTTTAATTTCTCCTGAATAAGTTCTCCGGTCTAAGGTCATATTTTGGGAAGCTTCAGGTGAACAACCAGTGCTGACCATTGGCACTATAGTGCTGTCAAGTGCTGAAGAGGTTGAGAAAGCATCCTCACTTCACACATGAGCTAACCCAGGATCAGAGAAGAGACAGCATTGATCCGAGAACAGTAGGAACACGGCAGCATAACTGAAGACCAAACCGACTCCTGACTCTCAGTGCAGCCTTTCCTCAATCGTGATGGTATGTCAACCAGTCTGCAACTGACCCCTTTTTGTAGAACATGGCCTCTGGTTTTTAATAGGCATTCAAGAATTTGCATTGAGTAGCAAATGGATACTGAATGAGTAAACACAAATATTTTCTTAGGAACTGGGTAAACATTCATGCCATGCAACCTGGCCACACTCGAGCACGAGGCCTTGGTCACATTGGTCATACACGAATGCTTGTGGAAGTTCTCCATGATAAACATGAGCTTCTGATCTTGGAACTGGCTACTACCGCTAGGTCATTGAGAATCAGGGAGCTTCTAATCCTGTTTTGATTCTAAATCTTGTTTGCCAGGTTATCTAGGTTGTGAATACAGAAGTTAATTAATTTACTCACTCAGTCAAAGTCAATGATCCTGGAAAAAGAAAGACAGCATTATGAGATTCAAGATAAGGAGACATATTCTAAATTCTCCTGCTCTTAGTGGCTCACACTTGCCAGGGGCTTCCTGCTCCTGCTCAGGTGCCATCACTTCGAAAAGTGCTTTTGTCAGCTACCAAAACATCTCTCCTGCTTTGACTTCTGAATGCCCATCGCTCCCCTGATACTCAGGGGTTCTAATATTCCCTCACCTCAGTGCTCTCAGTGGAAGTTCTTAGAAACATTTTTCTTCATTTACATTGGGCCTTTTCCTCAATACCTACCAGGTATTGGATTTCTGGATTTGTTAGAACAAAGGTAAATTAGGATGAGTTTTCATCCAGGAAAACCTAATACTATGATATGCTGTGAAACTTAGAGGGAAGCTCTTCAAAGTATTTGGATTTTGGTTAGCAAAGAAAGAGCTCAATATTGCTGTAACTTGGGTATAAACAGTAGAATGACTTCATTGGTGTTCACAGTCTGGGGAAGCTATGGATGAATAAGTGGGTGAGTTACTAGATGGATGAATGGATGAGCTTTTGGATAGAGTGATCTATGAGCCAAAGGCTTTTCTTATATGATCATGCAGCAACTGACTGGACTTTTCAAAACGATAAGCCTAAATATCTTCCTTGAGGGCTAGGAAGGCAATGAGTTTGCCTAACTCACACTTATCATCTTTTCTGGAAAAGGTCTGTTCTCTTTTTATTTCCGGAAATGACATCCCATCGCCTTTGCTCTTATCTCCCTGTAGTTTTCTGAACCGTGTCTGTCTCTTTGTGGTGACTTGCCTATCTGTCTCCATGGGGCTAGAAGGTACCTGATGGCAGAAACTGTCTTCCTTTTTAAATGTTTGCCTTTATCTTTCACTTGCATCTTGAATAATTTCAAGCTTAGAGAAAAGTTTCAAAATGTGTACAAAGAATTTCTGTATGACCACCTAGATTCTCTAGAAATGATAAAAATTTTCAGCATTTGCTTATCATTCTATCTATATCTATCTTATCTACCTATCTACTCACCTATTTATCTACACGCACACAATTTACCCTGAAATATTTGAGTAAATGCTGCACACAATACTCCTTCACCTCAAAATGCTTCAGTGTGAATTTCCTAAGGTCAAAGTCCTTGTTTTTACATAGTGCATTATCAAAGTCAGGAAATTATCAGTGACTCGATACTGCTATCTGATCTGTGGGCCTCATACAAAGCCCCTCACAAACTCCAGTTCCTGGACTGGTCTAGGAATCTAGTCCAGGATCACACTGTCACATTCAGTTGTGGTGTTCCTTTAATCTGTGATGTCCCTTTGTTCGCCTTTAATTTGAAATAGTCCCTTAGCTTTTCTTTGTCTTTTGTAATCTTGACATCCTGGAATAGCACAGATTAGTTATGTGGTAGATTGTCCCTTGATTTGGGTTTGTCTGAGGTTTCCTGATAATTAGATTCAGGCTATGCAATTTTGGCAGGAAAATCACAGAAGAGATGTTGTGTCCTCCTCCGTGCATCATATCACGAGGCACATGATGCTGTTTGTCCCATTTCTCTGTGTGTGTGTGAGATGTTTACTTTAATTGCTCTATTTAAGTGGTGTCTGCCAGGCTTCTCCACTGTAAAGTCTCTATTATTCTTTTTGTAAATAATTAGTATCTTGTGGGGAAATACTTTGGGACTATGTAAATATTTTGGTTCTCATAGTACTTTTATCCACTAATTTTAGTAGCCATTAATGATCCTTGCCTAAAACAATGACTATTATGGTGGTTGCCAAGGGGTGATTTCTAATCCCATCTTTTCTTCTGTATTTATCAATTGGAATTCTAGCATGTCTTTTTCACCCGTGTCCTCTTTGCCTTGTTCAGTCTGGTCTGAAGAAGGCATTATTGTGTGGGTGTTGTTTTAGTTAGTTACTTACTTGGTGCTATCATTAAAACATTTGAAGCAAGAACATTGTTTTAAAGAAGAAATTCTGCCAACCTAATTGGATGTGCTGTTCAATAAACTTTAAATGGATTGCAATTTAAATGGGTGTTTCAAAAATTAGTGTGGATAAAGGCATTTTGCAAGAGTTGTCAGAATAAATAAACTGGTCCAAGACCCCTTTCATAAGCTGAGTAAAAGTTTCAGGGTGACATCTTCCCTCCTCTCCTGTCTTAAGAGGGAGGTAGCTCTCCCAGAGGTGGGGGACTGAGTCACACCAGGCACTCTTTTTTGCTTGTGGGTCAGCAAATGACCCAAATGAAACTTGGCATTGCGATGACACAAATGAGGAAGAGCAGACAATCTTTAGACAGTTCCTACTTAATCTCTCTTCCCTTTAGCTTCCTGCTTTGTTGTTTCTCTCTGATTCATATACAGTGGCATTGATCCCGATGTTGCCCCATTTTCCTTTGACAAACATTGTCTCATGTCGACATACCTGGTGGGACCACAAGCAGGGTTACATAAAGTCACTTTGTAAATGATACGATTAACTTCTCAGGGTCCTACCAACACTTCCTTCCCTGCTCTTCCTCTGTTTTCTTAAGTGCCTGGGGCAGTGTTTTGTTGTCCTAAACTTGACCCTAGCTGCTAACCAGTTTCTCCCATGACTCAGCCAAAAACACTGCCCAAGTCTTTACCTTCACCCCTCTGGGGTTTTGCATCTGGGCAAGTGGCTCTTGTTGCTGGCCAGCCTCTGATCTCTCTTCCTGGAATCCTTCACTGCCACATCTGTCAGTCTGAGGTCTCTGACCCCAACTGGCTTCTCTTCTGGGCCACTGGCCCTCACCCAAGGACAGCCAGAACTCCCGAGTTAATGATCTAGGGTCACATTGCTTCCCTGTCTATCCTGACTTAATAGGGGGAAAAAAAATCCATTTCCCCTTTGGTTCTCCCAAGGAGGTTAGAATTTCTCAAAAAGAATTTCCACTAAAACCAAGAATAAAACAGAGACCAACAGGTTAAACAAGTAAATAGGTTAAAGAGACCCCAAATTTCATACCAAATTTAATTTTGAGCACAAGTTATATTAAGTGGTCCAAGGCAGAATACAGGGTCCCCCAATATTGATGACTGTACTACTCACTGATTTTACCTTTAAGTGAAAACCCTTGGTAGGAGACATCCTTTTGAACTATTGAGTATTTCTTGGTACCTCCTTAGAGGCCAGGGACAAAAGTATAGTCCCACAATCTCATAGGATGCCCAACTAAATGAGGACCAAGAATATGCCTATATAGTCACAGAAAGATCACGTGGGGCTCCTATCAACTCTGGAGTAGGGCACGTTTTCCAACGAACATGTGCTCAGGTTTTTTTTTTTTTTTTCAGAACATTTGCCCCAAAACTTTGGTATATGCCTGAATTTCCAATATTTAGGCACCAGAACTATAGCTTCCTAACTGGAAGGCTAGACAATAAAGCTATTTCCAGACAGACAACTTTCAGGTGGCATTAGAAACTCATGCTCACCATAGCAGCCCAGGTCTACACTAGGCAGGGTGAACAGCCTGGTATCTGCCCAGTGTATTCCTTTCTACATTGCGGGACTCAGGACACTGTGCACCCTATTGTGCATAAAATCCTAAGAACTGAGATCACCAGAGGGTTGAGAGAAGACAAGTGGCAATATGAAAGCAGGGTTAACATGGTGGACAGTTGTCCCTGATGAGCTTGCCAATGACCACATATTTTCTAAGAAAGGGATCAGCCCTTCCACTGCTGTCTGATTTGCACTTATTTTCAAATAAAAATTTGGATTTATCAATTAGACTTACTAACCTTGAGACTTTGAGGCGTTGTTCAATGGTTGAAGGGTTTACCTATACAATGGAGGCGTGACTTAACATACGATGTTGTTATAAAGATTAAGGGAAAAAGAAAGAACCTAAACCTAGTACAGAAGCAGCCTGAACTAACTTGGAAGTGGTTTCATTCCCAGAGTTTGCAGATAAGATCTCAGCCCAGCTGACACGTTAACTTCAAACCTGTGAGATGCTCTGCAGAGAAACCAGCTGAGCTCCCCTGGACTTCCAAACTTACAGCATCGTGAGATAAAATGTCTTATTTTAAGCCTTTAAAGTTTGTGGTAATTATTATGCAGCAATAGAAAACTAATACACATCCCTTCCTTCCTTGTTCTTACATTAATAAACATTTATTCTTAGCACAGTATGTGCTGGGTACTGCTTCAGACACCCTATAAAAATCAGGTCATTATTCACAAAACACTTCTAAGAAGTAAGTTTTAATATCCCCATTTGCACAAGGGTGAGCATAGGGTTATAGAAGTTGGAAAACTGTCTGGTGTCTAACCCAAATCCTTCTGTAACACTATGTTATCTCCATCTTCATCTCTTCCATATAGGGTTTGGATTTTCCTCTGCCACATGGTTGAGTGGGGCGGGGTCTGGAGGCAGGGGAGGAGTGCAGGACGTTACTTCAGAGGTTGCCATGGAGATAGCACAAAGTGGAAGGCAACATCAGGAGCTGGGAGCAGCACTCAGAGACTCTTCTGAGAAACTTTGACCACTGTCCAGCCTGCTTTCTCCATTTTCCTCACAGCCCCTCGAACTGCATTTGGCACAGTCTGTCGGAAATCCTAATTCTGCTTTGGAACTCGAGGGAAGGGATTGTGATAACAGGGATAACAATGAACATTCAATAATCATTTCTTTCTGTTCTGGGCATGAATTAGTCTTCAGAAAGCCCACCCTCTGCCTTGCCCAGGGTGGCAAGTCCTACTGGACCCCAAAGCAGAGGGAAACGTGTGTGCTCTGGCTTTAATGGAAGGAAACCCATCGACAACATTTTCAAAATATACTTCACAGCTTATCTCATTTTCAGTTGAGTGAGTGTCACGTTGACAATTTCTCTTTACCAAGCAACAACCTTAAACAATTTTTAATGAACTTAAGCTGAAGCAAAATGATCATAGATTTTATTTTGGTATAAATAAAACAATTAGACTGAAAATGATGTCAGTTTACATATACTTATATTTTAGTTTTCAATATTTTCCCAACTACTTTAATGTTCTGAAATAAAAATTAACCATTATTAAAATACACTAAAAATGTGTATAGGGACAAACATTTCCTTTTGCTTCAGGCTCAATATGGTTCAACAGAGCAATGGTCTTTACTATTTTGTTCACTCTAGATTTTTGGATTATTTTTGATTTATTAAAAAGATATTGCATTAAATTATTAGCATCTTGAGTACTGAGATTCTTGGCACCCTCTCAAATTTTACACCTGAGGTGAGGGCCTCCCTTGCCTCACTCTGGCCCTGACTGGACAAACACCCAGGATAAACAAATACCCGGGGTAAACGCCCAGCTTCTGGGTGAACATCTCCAGATTTTTCTGTACGTTGAAGAAAATCCTGACATCAGCTCCCTTTTTCTTTAGGCATATGTTGGCAGGTTCTGACATCTCAAAAGTCTCAAAGGATCTTTTTCTTGGTAAGTTTAGCCTATCCTAGGCTATACGAGAAAACCACAGGGCTTTGCAAAGCTTTGGTTTGAAAAAGAAAGCTTGCAAAGACTATAGTTGCCTTAGTGTAGCAGGAATTGTAACTTTAGTCTGAGATGCACTCACTCCAGTATTTAGTGCAGGGGTGTCAAACTCATTTTCACCGGGGGCCACATCAGCCTCTTGGTTGCCTTCAAAGGGCTGAATGTAATTTTAGGACTGTATAAAGGTAACTACTCCTCAACTAGGGGCAAGGAGCTTGGTGCTCCCACTGGGTAGAAACAAGGTGCTGGAACGGATAAAACAAGGTGGAGGGCCCAATTTGGCCTATGGGCCTTGTGTTTGCCACCTGTGATTTGGGGGTATCCAGAGGACTGTCGGGGGCCAGTTTACATGCAGCATAAAGGAGCCTCCTGGGAAAAAGAGAAGGCAGATGTGCCGTTTTCCACAATGAGAGTTAATCATTTCACCAACGGGGTCTTTAATATTTTGACATTAATGGAAAATGGCATCAATGCAAATAGATTCTGGGTCATAGAGATGACTGCTCTGCAACCTGACACAGCTCAGTGTCTTTATTCCCCTATGCTTTCAGTGTGTTCCCCCACCCCCCAAAAAATAAGAGGTCTTCCTGCATGAGTAAGGTATCCATTCCAGGTGAAGGTCAATTAATGCAATTAATGCCCCCAACCCATTTGTATGAGCAGAGCTTTAGTAACAGCTCAAATGGGCAAACACTGTGAGCGGGGATGGACCCTGAATCATCACAGGATGCCTTGTGGTATCAGCTTACCAGACAGAAAAGATACTGTACAAATGTATCATGTTCAAATTACAGGTGGAAATTTAGTTTCAGGAACAAAGCACAAGATGCCACAACGAATTGATATTTTCCTTCAAATGTAATGGGTATTGTTGGTTTTTTCTATTCAGGTTGTGAATGTGTTTTGTATTACAGTTGTATATGATCCATGAGGATACACATTAACACAGACCATTGTTTGTATACATGGAAACTGTGCTACAACCAAAATTTTGTTGACACTGGATACAAATGCAATTTTTTTTCCTTCAGAGAGGACCACCATATCACCCAAGCTTAAAAGCCTAGAACTCTATGCTAACTAGAGAATAGCAGTGAAGGAGAGAGAAGGTGGTCCTTAACCCAAATGGGCTAATAGTTTGTGGCACACTATCTCCAATCTTTTATGGAACAGAGTTTGGGGAGCCCTCAGCCACCTAGGTAACTTTGAACCGTAGCTGCAGCCATTGCTTAATGATGAAGCAGGTCTGAGCAGCTCTGTAGTCTCTTCACAAAGTGTCAGAGCAAAGTTAGAACAGCTCTTGCTTCCTCCTTACACCAAACAACCTAATGAGGTTGTTAGCATCATCATAAGAACCTGCGATCATCTTAGCAAGAAGGTGGACATGCCCACGTGTGGACGAGGTGTGGAACTGTCATGGCTGCTGCACTTCCACATTCCGGGAGCTGTGAATTTGGCTGGGCAGGGTCTGGGCTTCCAGCCAGCCACTGAGCTGTCCAGGTAGATAACAAACTAATTAGGGGAACTGAAAACCAATTAGCACTTGAGCTGGGTTGGCTGGTGTTTTTTTTAGAGATTTCTTCACTGAGTGTTTTATGATAGGAACCAGCCCAAGGCACCCTTCCCCCACCATCTAAATGGGTCATCTCATCTGTCCTGGAAAGGGTAAGGGGTGCTTTTCAGACCTGGGAACATTGCTAATTTCCAAGGGAGGTTTAATCTTAAAACATTAGCCTTCCTTTTGAAGATAACAATCCTCTCCTGAAAGGTGACTGCCATGTTCTGAGGCACGTACACTAGGTCAGTCCCTCCACAGGTAGGAGAGGCCAAAACAAAGCAAGCTTGCCTAAATGACTGGGAGCTACATAGCCCCTGGCCAACACCATAATCGCTGTGGGTCATTGTCACCTGTGATAACAGATTCCAGGATAGGGTGTGTTTTCCTTTCTTCTGAAGCATCCTTGCCCTCAACTTCTGCTGACCACAGACACAAAACCCTGCTTCTCTCCTCCCAGATAAGCTCTGCCTCTTGCTTTCACTGGTGTGGGCCCCTTATACCAACCCTGCCCTGTTCACTTCTGCTGGCCCTGCAGCTGGGGAGACGAGGGATGGCTGGGCCCAGACAGGACGGGGGAACCCCCCCAGAGAGGGATCTTCCACTTAACTGTGTTTTAGCTTATCTTTTAAGATGCTGTGCATGCATCTGGGAAATCGTTTACTTCTGAAAGGTAACAACATATAGAAAATACATTGCTCATTAAAAATATAAAATAACATGTACGTGTGTGTTAGCATAGAATACCCTCTGAGTGGCAATAAAAATCAGAAAAAAGAACAAGGGGCTGTGTCCTCGAGTCCTTGCCACTCACATCTCTTATAGAAAGGTATGGTTCCAGCAACAGTCATCACCTCTGAGTGTCTGATTCTAGATATCTCCCCATGTGTGCAAATGTGTGCACACTGTATGTGTGTAACACAGAGCCACAGTCTTATTTCATGCACCTTAGTCATTCCTTCCTAACCAGAATTTGACCCCTCCCATACACAAGGAAAGGGGGTTTTAAAAGACCTCCCCTTTGAGAATAGACGCAGCATAGAGCTCAAGACAAGGTTTCCTCAGTTCATGGTTTGCGTGCAAAATTATACCAGTTTAATTTTCCTAATTCTAGAAATAACAGACAGACAAAAAAGTGATGTGTGTAAATCCAGCGGCAATTCTCTCACCTTTGTATGAGCAGCTCTGCTGTTCCTGCCTTACAACCTTAGCAAGACAGTGAAGCCTGGACTGTTTTGCAGAGTTGGGATCAGGACTTTGGATTGGGGGGGACACAGGAGACACTTGGGATAGAATTTAAGTGTAGTTTGTTTCATTTTCCAGGTCCAACCGATTGACTGTGGAGCACAGCATTGAGAAAAGTTCTGAAACATGTTTAAGATCATCCATAAACATGAGGATTCTATACACCATAATTGTCACGGAGGCAGGAGGTGGGGATAAGATGTTGGCAAGAGAAAGTCAACATAGAAAAAACTGATTTACGAGTTACATTGCATTATAGCCCCTGTTCTCCATGCTTCTCTGTATCCCTACATGTGCCTTGACCTCATCATAGATGGAGTACAGGTCCCTGAACTTTGACTTTGGATTTGACCATGTGATTTGCTTTGGCCAATGGATGGAAGTGAGTGTGGGCTGACTCAGAGGCTGGGACCTAAGAGGCCTCACTTGTTTCCCCTCACTCTACCACGTCTCTACCAGCACCGTAAGTTAAACATGCCCCCTGGTTCCAGAAAAGGTTGAGCAGGAGAGCAGAGCTGCCCCCGCCAAGTTTCTCCAGCCAAGCCCAACCTCGTCCAGCTGAACTCCAGCCACTCTACAGACTTACGACTCTTAGGATGGTTTGTTACACAAGAGAAGCTAACAATATGGTCTACAAACGAGCCTTTGGTTACAAAATAAAAGTGTGGCTCTGAATGCAAAAGAGAGTCGTTTTCCAATCTAGCACCAAGAGACTTATGTCTGAGTCCCAGGGCAAACAAACACTGCCAATAAAATGGTAAGAGGTGTTTCATTAATAAATCATAATAAAGCCTCTGAACCTGCTAATGCCAGGCAAAGCAGGTTTTTAGCCCATGTTGCAGAATGTAATGCTCACGGGGTTGGGCGTAAGGGTGTGGTGGTTTTAGACTATGTCTGTAAATTCTTGACACTCTTACTGCCAAAAGGTAGACTCTAATTCCCTTCCCCCTGATTATGCACCAGGCGTAGAAGTGACTTGGTTCTAATGAATACATATTATACACTGCAATGATACTGTGTGGCTTCTGCAGCTAGGTCATAATAGGTAATACAGTTCCTCTCTCTCCCTCACCTCTTCCTCCACCCCCCTGGTAACGCATCCCTGCCCTTGGAGCTCAGACACCGGACCATGAGAAAGCCAACAGCTGCAAGTACACGTAAGGGCCACACTGAGGTGTTCCAGCCGCAGCCCCAGCTAGGTTTCCATGTAATTGTCAGCATTAATTGTTGCAGATGGGCATGAACCAGCTTCCAGATGATTCCAGTCCCCATCTTTGATGCTGAGTGAAACTGAGATGACCTGTCTACTGAGCGATGCCCAAGCTTCAGATTGAGCAAAATAGATGTCATTGCTTAAGTAGCTAAGTTTGCGGGGGGTGAGTTTTTTATGCAGCCATAGGTAACCAGAACAAGGGCATTTCCTTTCTGAGGGGTAATATTGGCACAAGGAGACACACAGCTGCAGACTAGCAAGCTCCAGGACCAGACAAAGAAAAACATCACTTTCCAAGGGCTCAAGGAGGAGAAGCACCCACTTTCCCCATGATGTGAGGGCACCAGGAACCACAGCAATGAAAACAGGAGCAGAAATGAAGAACATAAAGAATGCTAGGGAGTAACTGAGGAGTCCATGCTCACACGAATCCAAGGACACCCTGGAAGCAGGGCTGGCACTTCCACACTCCCGACTGAGACAGAACCTGAGGGATCCGGGCATGAGACCAGCTTTTCTCCAAGACCCGTGTGGGTGACCTGCCTTTTCTCCCAGGGCTGCCGCAGAAAGGCAAGCTTGCACATTTGTTGCAGCTCTCCAGCCTCGCCAAGCCCTCACATACCTCATCTGTTTCAGTGCTCGCATTAACACCTGTGAGGTGGGTATTATTAGTCCCAGGTCTCGGAGCCCATAAATGGCAGCTCTGCCAGGAAACCGAGTTCTGGTTTGTTCCCTGCACCACAGCTGCCCCAGCAAATTAAATCTTATTTTTAATGTGAGTCCACAGAGAGCTTCTTAAATTAACCCCGGGGTGAATTCTGTCCCTCACCCTAAACCCCTGCTGATTTTTCTGTCCTGTGAGTTCAGAGTTCTACAGAGTAAGATCTCATTAATTAGACTCCATGAATGTTGAGTTTGAGGGAGGAACCAGACAGAAGATCTCTCCTTGATAACGCAGACACACTTAGTTTGACTATTGACCCACATTAAAGTCTTCCTTTAAAACCATCTCTAAGACACGCACTTTATAAATGAAAACCATGGACATGTAAGCTTAAATGTTGAATGTGGGTCTGCCGTGGTTGTGTATGTCTGGCTTCTGTACCTGCTTGAAGAGCAGGCCCGCCCACAAGTGCTTGAGGTCATTCCAGCTTGGTCCCTTGCCTCTTGTGCACTGTGTCCAGGGTGTGGATCCAGGACGCTGATTTCGGCTCACAGGCCTCACCAACCTTAGACTCTCGCTTCAGAGGCCAATCGGCATCCTGACTGATTCGGACTCGCCCACTAATGTTCAGATCTCACATCATACATTAATGACGTTGACCACAGACACGGGCCGACCATAATAAGTCCATGACTGACCCTGAGTCGGGCTCTCCATTACTGAGGACCTCAGAGAAGTCCTCCAGTCGGTCTACTTCTAGGGTTGTTCACTAAACAGTCACCATCCTACAGACATACACAGCATCTCTGCAGAAATGCAGCCGCCCCCCAGCTCTGAAAATGCTCTTTCCTCACCTGAAGTGTGGCCATTTGGAATGGATGGTGCTCAGTGCTGGGGAGAGGCCAGAGAAGTGGTCTCCTCTTAAACTTTTTGGCATATGAATTGAAGGGAAATTGGCCAAAATATCCATTTTTTAAATGTGCATAAACTTTGCTCCAGCAATTACATGTTCAGGAATTTATGCTAAATCTGCCTGTCACAAAACATCTGAGGAGGCTTATGGGAGCTTCACTTCCAATAGTGAAGTATCGGTAGCAACCTAAATACCCATTGAAGAAAACTAGTTGAGTAATTTTCTTCAATATGCGGCAAAGTGCCCCGTCTTTACAGAGAATGAGGTGAGTCTTTTCAAACTTCATAAACCATATTTTCAAGTAAAAATAAAGAACAAACTATGGAAAACAGCAACGACATGATTTAGAAGAGTGTATCACATAAAACACAAAGGACTTACACGTTGGTCTCACAGAGAAAATTTGGGGGAAGATAAACAACTATAGCGGTTACATCTGGCATTGCAGTATGGGAAGAAAATTTACTTTCATGATACTCTTTGCCATTTGAAGTTTTTGTTTTAATTACTCTTTTTTACCATGTACATGTATTCATTTTTGAATTGAAGGAAATCAAAAGCTTAAAACAATATTGACACAGAAAAGCTGGTTCAGGATGGTCAGTAGGTAAAGTTCGAAAGCACGGATTTTTCCAGCCTGGATCACCACAGGGAGGTCAAGGGGTGCCCACACCTGGCCGAGTAAATAACATCCCAGTTCCTGGAATATTTCTTTAAGGACTCGATGCTTTTGATTCAAAGACTTGATGCCCAGGGAATTTTGACACAAAATTGTTCTTTATATCCTACATTGGGCATGGTCCTTGGGTTGACGGACTGCATTTGAAGTTGTAATAATCCACCTTTTCTCACGTTATAAAGTGATACCACGCGATGCTATTTTCCAATCAGATTTAGGCCACTTCACATTACCTGTAAAGGTCGGTTTCAAAATGGCTGTGTCTGGTGCTGCCCGCTAGTCAATCATTCTGCTAATTTTGTTTTTGGTTAGTATTTTTGAGACTATTATGGAATTCTTGACCCACAGTTTCCCTGGGAGACAATTTAGGTGTCAACGAGAGTTCGAGCAGCTGCCAAGATCCTCGCATCCTCTTCCTCCAGCAACTCCTCCGTCTCCCAGGGCCCCCACCTCCCCTCCCACTCCAGCGGGAAGAGCTCTACTTTTTATTTATCTTGGGAGTCAGAGTAAAATTTTATTTGAAAGATTGAATTCTGCTACTAAAACACATTTGGAAAATAGTTTTTTATTGCAGTGTGCTCATAATATTATTTCAAAATAAATAGAAAACAGGCAAATCCAACCACTGATGCTAGTGTTGAAGAATGAGACTTTCTGACATGCATTACGATTGAGGTAAGGGCGGCAACTGCGAATCTTGAACAGAGGTGACTATTTAAACAGAGGAAGTAGGGTTAAACGGATACGTTTTAGAGCCAGTATGCTTGGGTTTGGATCCTAGTGCTGCTCACTGCCAGCTATCAGCTGATGGACAGTCACACTTTCTGTGCTCTCCTCCCCAAATACACAACATAGAAATCAGCATGGTGGTAGCGATAGCCCATAGCTTTGTTGTGTAAGGCCATCAAACACCTGAAGGACGCAGACCAAGCCCAGTGCACAGTAAGTGTTACATAAACATTAGCAATTGTCATTACCTTTAATTAGATGCTCCTCATTGGGCTCGGCATGATGTTCAAATGCAAATCTGTATGAAATATTGGGAACATTAAAAAGTATTTGGAGTTTTAGAATATGCTTTGACTTTGGGGAACCCCAAGATATGGAAATCAATTACTCAACTTCTAAACATTTGAATTCAGCACACATTTTTTAGGAATACACTAAACAAGAGTGTAGAAGCTCAAGTGTCTTAGTAATTTCTAAGACAAAGTTGCCTGGGCCATAGAGGAGGTTTTGCACATACAACCAACCAATTTTTTCTTAACATCCCCTAAGGCAAGACCCACCTTTCTTGTCCCAGACTGGAAGCCAGCCTTCTGGCAGCGTGGTGGCAGAATGGCCTATACTGCAGGTAAATTCACAAAGTGAAGAATTCTTAAGCGCCCAGGGGAATGTGACAAGAATAGACACCTGGACTGGAGACTCTCAGACCCCAGGCTTCTATGGAGGAAGTCTTGGCAGGCCAGGCCCCTGCCTTCAGGGATATGTCAGGCCCGGAGGGTGCACCTCTCCCTCCTGGCAAGGTCAAGTCCCACATTTCTGAGCCAGGCAGACAGAATCATTTGTGAATTATGACAGAGGAAATATTCTTTAAACTGAATCTTCCTTGATTATTGGAGTGAACTTGGCTGCTGGAAACTGCTTCTCCTCATTAACTCCTTGGAAACAGAGGCAAGAGTTTCTTGTTCTGCTTAACCCCCTAGGGCCCTGTTCCTTGCTATAGAAGGGATCAGACAAATGTTTGGTGGGTTATATGGAAGGAATTGATCCTTTTTTAAAAATGTCCCCTCGATACTGCCTGTCACCCACATAGTGCAAAGCTTCATGATCTTTCCTCCTACCTAAACCTCGTGTCTTTCTTCCACCCACCTGTCCCATCTCATTTCACTTTAGGTGCACAACATGGCGTAATAGTGGTTAAAGTGCTGAGTCATTTAAAACCTTGTCCGGCTGCCTAATAGCCATGGGGTGTTCATCACAAGCCTTCACTGTGCTCAGTTTTTGTGTGTGTTAGTACTCATAGACATGCTTAGTATCAAGCTGGGCCTTATTATGTTAGAGCCTGTGGTGGGGCATGGTTGAAATAAGTGTCTGTTTTGCAGGGTCCTTCCTCTACAGAGGGCCTCCACCCTGGATCCCTTAGTCGCTCCCAAGAGAGTCCTCAGTATTTCAGGCCAGTGGAAAGTAGTGAGCCCTCAGGTCTGATTGAAGCATGCAAGCAGCATAGCGTTGGATCCTTACAAAAACTCTTGAAAATGGGAAATGACTATCATCTCTACTTGGCAGAAAAAGTTTTCCACTCATTTAATGTTCCCAAAGATTTTAGTAAGCTCCACCCTCATGTGCCCCACCGCCTGCTCCTGCACAGCCAATCAGAGCTCTTGTGACTGCTGTTCAGCCCTGGTCTCATCGCCAGACCCCGGGCCTCCGCCTCTGGGGCTTTCATTCCACTCCTCATTTCTCCTTGTGTTTTCTACCTCCTCCTCGTCCAAACTCTCCTCACCTGACCATCACATTCACTGCATTTAAGTTAAATAACTTAATAACTTACACAAACTTGTATATCTTCATTATATACTACACATTTAATATTTAAAAGAAAGAAAGAAAGAAAACAAGAATGAACAACTGATTGAAAGACAATACAAATACACAAACTAATGAAAAGAAGTCCACACTTTTACCACTCAGACATAACTACTATAAGCTCATAAACACCTGGTGTTTGCATGTGGTAGCCACAGCTCTTTTATCTTGTGAATATGTGAGCTTTATTTTATAAATTTAAATTTATACATATAATTTAAATATATGAATTTATTAAATTTTAGCGAAATTGATGTATAAAATATTGTAAGGCATACTTATATGCTTTTAAACTATACAATATGCACCTTTCTATGTCAATACTTATCAACAATATCAACTTTAGTTGACTGAACAATATTACACTGTATAGCTATCCCTGACTTAATTTTACCGTTGCTAAACACTAGATTAATTTCCTTTTATAGAAATGTTTTAAGTGGGGAAGAATGAGGAAAAAGGTACAGGGATTAAGAAGCATAACTGGTAGGTACAAAATAAACAGGGAGGTTAAGAATAGTATGGGAAATGGAGAAGCCAAAGAACTTGTATGTGCAACCCATGGGCATGAACTAAATGGGGGAATGCTGGACGAATGGGGAATGCAAGATGGAGGGGGATAAAAGGGAGAAAAAATGGGAAAACTGCAATAGCATGATCAGTAATAAATAAATAAATAAACACACTGAAAAAAAATGTTTTCTTATAATAAACAATGCTAAAATATACATCCTTGTACATACATTTCTGTTCCTATCCTTGCTTATGTACTTCACATACATTCCAAATGGTGCCATTGCAAGCCTACTTTGAGAACTTGTGATAACTATTTTCTGAGGTTTCAAGGAGAAGATGATCTCTTTCTTGAGAGGATGAAATCAGAAGCCACACCCCGCCCTCGCAACACACACACATGCACACACATACTGTAGAAGAGGATGGATGTAAACCTCTGAAGCTATTGGTAGCTCCCTTCAGACCCAGAAAAGAGCGTTACAGAAAATGTGGCCCAAAGTGAATAAGCACAGACAAGAAATAACTAGACGGAAACCCAGTCCTTCTTCTAATATTCAAATCTTGGATCATACTGCCCCTGAGTGACCTGTGAACTGTTTAGTTACATGAGCCATTGAATTCCTCTTATCGTTCGAGCCTGTTTGAGTTCAGGTTTATCTTAGTTATAACCATGAAAAGCAAAATATGGTCAATTAATGCTGCAGGGAATACCAAACCATGGAAATTAACATTTCTAGACAGCTTTCCGGATAAGAAATTACTGTTAGCAAAGCAATATCCCATATATTTCATTCGTTGTTTCTATAGATTAAACAGTTGTGTCCCGTCAAAATTCATATGTTAACACCTAACCCCCCAGGTGATGGTGCTAGGAGGTGAGGAATTAGGGAGGTGACTAGGTCGTGAGATGGACCCTTTGTAAACAGGATTTATAACCTTATACGGGCTCCTGCAGAACCTTCTATCCCCTTTACCATGGGAAGACGCATGAGAAGGCACCATCTACAAACCAAAAAGTGGGCTCTCACTAGACACAAAATCCGCCAGGACGTTGACCTTGGACTTCCCAACCTCCAGACCTGTGAAAACTACACTTCTGTTGTTTAAAAGCCACCCAGTTTATGTCACTCTGTCATAACAGCCTGAACTGTCCAGGACAGTTGCAGTGATGTTCTCCATGTTCCTTGCCCAGTTCACGGCACAGAGCGGCCCTCGAAAAACAGCAATCCCCATAACCCTACTTTTATCCAATCCCCACCAGCCACCACAGTCAACAACTTACCTTAAGATAATCAATAACCACTTACAAATGGGAGCTATAATCCTCAACTTTAGAGAATTCATAAGTTAAGAAGATGTCAGACAGAAAATACAGACAGTTGATTTACTCTCCAACCGAATGCAAAGTGGCTCTTTCTGGAGGAATATGAATAGCCACAGTCCTGGGAGGTAGGGCACAGTGCAAAACACATATATCCCATCTCACCGTGGGTGGTCCAGCCCATGCCAGACCTGGGGAGACAGTGCTAGAAAGTCAGGCATTGGGCCTGGCCTGTGGGCCTTATATTCCAGTGGAGAAACAAACAATAAAGTTAAACAGAGTGATTTAACTTGAATTAGACTGTGTGCTGGGAGATACTTCGGTGGAGAGTGGTCATGGCAGGCCTTTTGGAATGGAAGGCTTGTCAGTTGAGATAGGAAGTGTGGGAAAGGGCCGGCCAGGCCGAGGTCTTTAGGAAGAAGCGTCCAGGCATCTCGGCCAGTGTATAGATCGTCCTCTGCTGCGAAATGGAAGGAAGAGAAGTACAAATACCACTGGCATCCAAAGAGGGCAGACGTGGCAGTTTACAACTTACAAGAGCGGGGATGTGGTCACGGAGAGAGGCCCGCAAAGGATCAAAGGTGTGGGCCCCCAGGGATGGGGGTGTGGCTGGGACTGACTAACGCCTTTTAACCCCGGCCAGCAGTGACCACAGAGAGGCTGAGGCCCCTGACACCGGCATGACCCAGGCCTGGCAGACGCTGACATTCCTTCGCAATGTGGTTCCCACAGGGCTGGAGCTTTTCATTAAAAGTGAGCATTATTAGTGACCAGACCCAGGGGAGGGAAGAGGACACATGTGCAGAGAGTGAAAGGAAAGAAGGAAAGTGGGAGGAAAAGACAGCAGGCCACAGAGCAGTGCCAGGGACCCAAGGAGAAAGGTGTGGGGCCCATAGGCTAAGAGGCGTCAGGTTAAACCATAGGGACTTGAACTTCAGCTCCACTGCTGTTCCTAAACAAGGGAGTGTCGGCACTGAAGCAGGGGGCATTGAATTGGGGGGCATTTCTGGTTGTGGGGACCTCACTTGCCTCCTCCAAGAGGTAGAGACTGTGTGTAGATGGTACCACCTCAGCCTGGGCATCACACTGCTCCCCAGAGAACTAAGTGTCTTTTGATTTACTAGATATTTTGCAAGAAGCTACAGGGTTCCGGGCACTGCAGCCAACAGGGCCTCTACAATGAGTGATCATATGATGTGTCATCTAAACTGGGACTTTAAGAATAAAAGGGAGTGGGATAATTCTCAACCCACTGGAATATTTAGACAACTAACCTTAACTGGGTAAACTGGGGTAAATGGTGGTTTTGCCTATACCTCCCTTCCCTTAGCAAGGTGGTAACTGGCTGACTTATTAATGTGTGATGGGTGTTAACAATCATGCACTCTTATCCCGTCATTTCAGAGGTGAGCCAATGATAGGACTGAAGAGTCAAGAATATTCTGGGGGCTCAGTACTGAGGCAATGTAGTGTTCTGTTTAGAGTGTAGACCTTGACTTAGATACTCCCTGATTCAAATCTTACCACCACTGTTTACTCTGAGTGTGTCGTTTCACCTCTGCGAGCCTCAGTTTATCTACATACAAAATGGGAACAATAACAATGACACCTACCTTACAAGATATTATAAGTTTGAAGGAAAAGAATATGTATAAAGAGGTTACCATGGTGGCTGGTGCATATAAGCAGCAATAAATGGCAATTAATAGGATTAATTCTCAGGGATGGAGAGAAGCCAATAAAAAGTTGCATTAAGACTTTATTAAATATTATACATCTTCACCAGAACAGTGTCATCTTGTCCCCAGGGCCTCGTAGAGACTTCTCCTTTACAAGGGACACACACACACACACACACACACACACACACACACCCCTATGCAAAGCACTTCTTCCCTTATTCCCCCAAGGAGAATGTTCTGATCAATTTTTCCTTCGGAGAGGCTGAGTGAAGAAGGCAAGGGGAGACCTATGGCCATCAGCCCAATATCACATAGGCTCCAATTCAGCCTTTCCAGGGAATCACTCTGGATTCATTCACCACAAAGTGACAGATGAGAACAATTTAGTAATTTGAAGGCGTGGGGAAATAACACATCGTCTAAGATGTTCCCAGTGCTGGTTTGGAATTACCGAGCATTGCTCATTTCAGCGTTGAGCAGATTGTCCTGTCTGATCCGGGGCTGGCTGTTCTCGGGAAGTCTTGAGATTAAACAAGAGGCTGAAACTCAAGGCCAGGGATTCACATGCCAGTTGAAGGTTAGTCGGGGTCCAGACCATGCCTTTTGGCTTCTCGGATCTGCCAACACCTATGTAACCAAACCCTGCTTTCTTTCCTGTCTTCAATAGTTAGCCCAGTTCCTGTTTCAAGACACAGCCACCAAATAGAATACATGCAATCAGACAGCTGTTCAGAAAGTACATGAAACACCGCAAGGGGCACAGGGTATTTGGTCCAGGGAGAGCTAAATAGAAAGGGGCGGCACCTGAAGAGGGCCGCAAAGGATGGGTGTGAGCAGGACATTTAAGGAAGAGGAGGAAGGAAGTGCATCGAGAGCCCGAGAACAATCTGAACACATGGAGACAAGGTGTGCCTGTCGGGCAGATAGACAAGTGTCTATAGGTGGGTCACATCTGGGAAAAGGCTGAGAGAAAGATGCTGCCGCACTTTGCTCTCTCTTACAAATCAGATCAGTACTTTCTCCATCTCAGGCTGTGGTATGCAGGCTCCAGAGTCTGAGATGACCTTCCACGATCCCTTCCTCCTGGTTTTCTCGGCCTTGTGTAGTCAGTCCTCCCTCCGCAACACAGGGCTGACATGCAACCAGACGAGTGTTGTCAAAATTAAAGTGGCCTTTCCATGGGTAGGTCATAAAATACTGTTTCTACTTTGCTGTCTCTTGGCTCGCTAGCTGTGGCAAAGCCAACTGCCAAACATAAGGATACTCAACTGGCCCTGTGGAGAGTCCAATGTGGCAAGGAACTGGGGCCTTTTGCCAATAACCAGTACTAACTTACCAGGCAGGTAAGTGAGTCACCTTGGAAGTGAATTTTCCAGCCCAGCCAAGTCTTCAGATAGAGGCAAACTTGGCCAATAACCCAATAGCCCAATTTCTACTTTGGGAGCCAGAACCACCCAGCAAAGCTGCTCCTGGATTCTGGACTCACGGAAACTATGTGAGAAAACAAGTGTTGATTGTTTGAAGATGCAAGTTTTAGGATAATATGTTATGCCGCATAGGTAACTAATATATCGATAGACCACCAAAGTTATCTCTACTGTGAACTCTAAATCAGAATAGTTCTATGCTCTTTCTTTCTGGTTGAAGCTTCCAAACAAAGCAATCTTTATCGTGGACAGCACTGCTGCAACAAACTGAAGCCCTCCCAAAGTGGCGTGGTAAAGGGCAGTGTGTCATTAGGCAACGTGGATATTAAATGTTTGTCAACCATAGCTCTGAATCTTTGTTTTTCCCTGCACGCAGACTATACTCTCCTCTGTTCAGGCCACTTCCTCTGTAAGGTTACAGGTTTCCTTTTCTCTGTAACTTTGATTGGCATATGGTTTATGGAAGTAAGGCTACAGCCTTATATGACCTTGTTGATCAAGAGTCAATTCCAATCTCACAGCACACTTATGAGGCTTAGTTCATATTCTCAAGAGTGAAGCTGATTGGCTCCCCCTGAGTCGGGTACCTGCCCATGAGATTTTCAGGTAAGATCGAGAAGCAGAGTGACCCAGGACAGACAAACGTGGGGGCCCTGGCTTCTCCTTTAGCATGAACCGGGAGGAGCATTTCAAATGTGTCTAGTACTTGGAGCCCCAACCGAGAGCTCCCCAGAAAGCCTGTTGCAGATCAAGACCGCACAGTCTCTCCATTTTTATTAACTCGCTGGGGTGTGAAACCTTCCCTTCTGAATCAGAAGAGACATGAACTATCCTCCCCGGCATGACAAAAGCCTGCTGGCAGCAAGGCATTAGGATTCATGACTCAAGCCCCATATTTCTACAAAAGCAATTCCAGACTCTCAAAAGCAATTATACATCTTATTATATCATCAGAATAAAATAAATATAAATCCCAGGATTACTCTGATGGCATAAACAACTGCTGACAGCCTGTGAATGGTATTAGGAAGACTTTGATAAACTTCCAGTTTTCTGCACCTTCTTCCACCCCATGACAATGGCTGCTGAGACTCAACGCACATCAGGGGCATGTGTGGTAAGTGTCCTGGTGGCAGAGGAGAGGGAGGGAGGTTGGGAATTTTAAAAAATAATACAAATAAATCCGAAGCAGCAGAGTGATGAGTGGGTGGATGGTGACTTTACGAGGGGAAAAGCCAGAAGTGATCTGCGAGCCCGAAGAACGTCTCGTCTCCCTTCTAGCCTCTCTGGAAAAGTGGCTGTAGGGCTCTCTCTGACTTTGCTCTTCATGCTTCCCCTCCAGCCCTCAGCAAACAGGAGGCGATTCTGAATGGGTTATTATTTATTCAAGAAACCTGCACTGAGCATCCATGGGCCGAAGGGAATAAATGGGGTTACGATCTTGTGTAATGTACAGACCGGTGCAAGAGAGAGTGAAACAAAGAACTGAAGTTCAGTGAGGTCATTGCTATAGTAGGGGCATGAGAAAATTTAAATGTGTGCCCAGGGAGGTAGGGAGCTCTCAGCTCTGTTGTATTGACTTATGGAACGGGCATTGTTAAGCGCATTGAGTTACATGCCCTGCCCCCATCCCCCAAATTCATATGTTGATTTTCTAACTCTCTGGACCGCAGAATGTGACCGATTTGGAAACAGGGTCATTGCAGGTATAATTAGTTCTAAGATGAGGTTATTAGGGTGGGCTCTTATCCAACATGACTGATGTTCTTACGGAAAGGGGAAATTTGGACACAGAGGCATGCGCACTGGGAGAATGCCGTGTGAAGATGAAGCAGAGATAGGGGTGATGTTTCCAAAGACCAGAGAATGCCAAAGATGGCCAGCAAACCACTAAAACTCTGGGAAGGGCAGGGATCGGATTCTTCTTTAACCTTCGGAAGGAACAGCCCTGCCTCCAGAACTGTGAGTTCTGGAATACCTTTCTGTTGTTTAAGCCACCCAATTTGTGGCGTTTTGTTACAGCAGCCCTACTAAACTAATATAATTACAGTATTTTATAGGTTCTAAAGATGAAAAGAAGAGAAGGATCTCTAGGCTGAGGAGCTGGAATAGGGACTCAGTTGCTTGAAGGAAATTCACTTTTGGGACTGTGACAAGATGCCTCGTGGCTGAAGTGCATGCCAGAGAGTGGTGAGAAGTACGGCTGCGGGGTGGGGGTAGGGGCGGGTTGTTGTGAGGGGATGCTTTCTGAGGTTGCAACATTGTATTATAAAAGCTGGTGAAAAAGGAGGGATCAGTCAAGGCACTGGAATAGCAAGAGGGCTGTGGTGTGCCTGCAGTATACCTGGTATTAACGTGGGCATATAAAAAAACGAGTAGATCAGAATTGGCTACTTGGATGTTCCTTGGTGTATCCAGCATGGCTCTCTGCTAGGTAGCCTCTTGCATGAATATTCCAGTTGTTTCTTAATCCCCAAAAGAAGGATGAACCCGAAATACAGGATGCTACAATTCTTCCTGGGATAGAAGGGCTGCATGAGCGGGAAAAATGTTATGGGGCCCTTTTGCTCTGTCTCCCTCATGCTCCTCTGCCTTTCAACCTTGCCCACTCACCATGCGTAGTTTGGAACCAAGGATTGCCAAACTTCACCCTAAACTCAGTTATGTATTTTGGCATTTGGAGAAGAGTGTAGGATGTGTTGAGAGGCTAGCAATGGGAACTAGAGAGTGGCTAGTGACCAGCAGCTGGGACCTTGACCTTGACTTGCCCCCATTTTGAGCTGCTTTTTCTTAAACACGCTTAATTTCTCCACAAATCACATTGTGGTGGGAGCCAGAGGGGGGCAGCCTTGTAGCAAAATGCCGGGAGGCTGCATTAACTTCTCTCTCCCTGGCAACGTAGAAGGAACTAATTTACAGACTACCTCCTATTAGTTTGGGGGAAAAATACAGCTAACAATAAGGAAGAGAATGCTATCTATTTCTTCAGCTTAAACATGCTTGCTTCAGTGGGGAACAGTTGATCTCTAAGCTCGCTGTTTTCAGGCTATAAAAGCTGTTTATTTCACTCTATAAAAGAACATTTGAACTTATATAGCCATCTAAGTTTAAATGTTCGGGAGGGGGCGGTGAAACGCAAGGGGAATTAGCAAAGCTAAGCTGAAACCTGATCTGTATGGGCTGCAGTGTTTGCATAGAAACTTCCTTCATTGGGAATCCCTTCTCCCTGCCCCCAGCACACCCACAGCAGCCCCAGTGCACAGGAAATGCATCCAGCTAAGTACCATTCCAACATTAGCAGTCAATTTCAGCAAAGCTCTAGGAGTCAATCATTCCTCATGCGCTGGTGTGAGCCACATCCACTGGGGACCCCTTGGCTCTTAAAAAGCTGCAGCTGCCCAAAGGAGGTGACAGACGTTGACAAATCTGTGTTGTTTTTCTCCTAAAAACTGTGAGTTTGTGTGAGTGCTCTAAGTCGAAATGTGCTTCCCTTGTGTGCAGCGTGCTGCTTTTCTGCTGGCTCTGGGAATAAGAGGCCCCAGGTTCTGACAGATGAGCTAAGTATCCGCGCTGCCTTCTCCTGAGGAGTGCTCAGAGCCCACTGGTCAGCCACCAGGACTCTGACCGGGACATCTCATTGGAGGGGGCAGTGCTTTCCAGACCTGAGTCCCAAAATCGTGTGCGTGTACAGTTGATCCTTGAACAATGTCGGCCTTAGGAATTCGAACCGCCTGCGCAGTCGAAGATGCGCGTATAATTTACGTTGGCTCTCCACGTACGCGGATTCCTAACGCCAGTTGACCCTTGAGCAGCAAGAGCTGGAACTGCATGGGTAATTGAAAAAATTCCGTGTATAAGTGACCCAACCAGTTCAAACCTGTGTTGTTTAAAGGTCAACTGTAGTTTATTTGGGAGGTGCAGAAAACACCTGTAGGGGGATGGAGAAGTGAGAAAAAGGGACAGCAGCCAAAGAAAGGTGTGCCAGCATACCACACTGTGGGCACCTGGAGCTCAGTACTACCGAGGAAACTCCCGGCAGACTCTGAGTGACACAGAGTATCCCACGTGCTGGGTGGGGCGGGGAGGTCGGCCCCCAGGGGTGTTATTTCTAGCCCTTCCTGTCTGCCTGCAGGAGGACCCTGCGGCCTTCCTCCACTCTGGAGAAAAGCTACAAACAAAGATTTCTAGATACTGGTGCACATTCCAAGCAAATTGAAGTGCTGAGGCCCAACAACAGCTGAGAACAGGCACTGATACCGTCTGTTGCCGGAGCAAAAAGATGGAGCAGAGCAGAGAAAGAAAACTCAGCCCTCCTGTTTCCCGATTCTTCAGTTTATGTTAATTGCCGCACACACTCCTCCGGTAGGTTCATCATTTTCATGGTAAAATTTAGGTGCACTGGGTAATGTATGCCTCCCCCGTGAAACCGTGATCTCCGGAGGGCAGATGGATTCATTTTTTTAGTGTGTTCCTTCCTCATTGAAAGATAATATCTTCTAAATGAGTCCATTAATGAATGAATTGTGCCAGTTTCTTTCATATATGTCAGCACTCTATATTTCCCGTTCTCTTTACGAGGTGTATATTATTATCTCCAACTTGTGGACAAGGACACAAAAAGAAACTTTCTCCAATACTGCCTTGCTAAGAAATTCAAAGCCAGGTCTAACTTCTAAGCTTACTCTGTTCCAGTATAATCTTCCAATAAAAGGGAAATATGGGTACATAAAGATCTGTTGCACATGTATGTAACTCTTTTAAAGATACATATTTTATATATATGTACCAACAAGCTGTATAACAAGCCTAATCCTAGTCTCACCTTTACATACTCTTATCCCCTCTCCAACTTACTCTTAGTTCAGGGTATGTCAGACTCAAGCCCATTTTAACTGATGTCTTAGCATGAAAAAGGATGTTTTTTCTAGGGGCGTCCAACCTGCGACCCGTGGGCCGCATGCAGCACAGCATGGCTGTGAATGCGGCCCAACACAAAATTGTAAATTTACTTAAAACATGAGGTTTTTTTGGCGATTATGTGTTGCAATGAATTTAATGTGTGGCCCAAGACAACTTTTCCTCCAGTGTGGCACAGAGATGCCAAAAGTTTGGAAACCCCCGTGTCTTTTTCTAAAAATCTTTTTGGCAAGTAAAAAGAAAGCCAATGTTTCAGAAGCAAGTGCCCGTGTTTCCCTTAAATGATTCTGTTCAACGAAGAGGTAAGGGCATTTAAAGATTTGCAACATCATTCTTTTTTCTTCTTTATTGTTCAAACCTGGTCAAGATTCAGTGGGGAGGGGAGACTTCAGCGCTGTGCTGGTACATGTTCAGCCCCCGGCTCTCTCGGGAAAAATAAACAAACCAGCCACCCTTGGTCTGTATAGCACCCGGGACATCCCATGGTGTATACGCTGCCACTGTGGCCGATTTCACACTAGAACCTGCAATCACTGAATGTGGAGGCTGGGAGTAAGTGGATAGCGGCTCACACTTACACAGTATTTCCACTGCGCAAATACAATAGATGTGAATAACCTCACAAGTGTCGACAGTGGTAAGATGTAGTAAAGGATCGGAAAGCAGTGAATTTTGAGTGTTTATTCCCTTTGGTTTTTTATACTTACTTCATTGTGAGATTATGAATGTATTTTTTAATAACGGCTATGTCTAACAACTGGCACGTGAAATTTTGAAAGTTTAACAATCCGCCCTGATGACCTCATACAGGCTGACTCCGTCACACCGAGTTAGAGATTCCCTCCCGACTACATTCTTCCTTCGTGGACTCCACACAGATCTCTGCCCTAGTCCAGACGGGGAAGGTCTTCAGGTGACACTCCTCAGTGACACATGGTTCAGGATTTGGGCTGGAGAGCCTGGAGCATGGACCAACTGTGTTGACGTTATCAGAGTCTGAGACCCTGTCTTTGTGTTATTCTGTCTGCCACTGTCCTGACCCCTGGTCCACTGCCTGCCCTTTGGGGTCCTGTGTGCCCAGAGGCTGACACCTGAGGACGGCGTTGTTCAGACTCCTTTGACCTCTTGTTTTTTTTTTGTTGAACTCAGCCAAAAAAGAGGCTCTTAACAAGAAATGTGAAGTCAGGAGAAGAGAGGCGATTGGGGGGTAGAGAGTATATACGGGCACCTACTCGCTCTGCCTCACTGCAGTTCTGACATTAGCCTCATATGACTCCTGTTAGGCAGCTGTCCCCAACGGTTCCCACTGGACCGGCATCAGCTCCCTCCTCTTGGCTTCCCTTGTAGCTGGATGTCTCATCATCCCTCAGTCCACACCTCTGTGAATAGAGCTTCCATTCATTTATCTCCAGCTCACCCTTTTTGAGTGTGCCTTGGATGTAACTGGCACCCTATATTATATACCAAGTACATCTATCTGGTGATATGTTAGCTTGCATTAGTCTATAGGAAACCTGGTAGCCTAATTGTTATTATCTCTCCTCAGCTTCAGTGTCAAAGACAGTCTGTCCTGTGGGACTTGTAATGAGACTAGGCACCTGCTAAGTCCCTTTTCTAGTCCCTATCCTGTTCATCTGGTGCCACAACTCTCTCTGAAGTCTGGGTCCTTGCCTTGCTCTTATGCATACCTTCCTTGGGCATCACATCATTCCCAGCCTGATATCCCAGCCCCGTGCACAAATACAGTTGCCGGAACTTCCTGGAGTCAATAATAGGTCTTCCAACTAATATGAATTGAGTGCATACTGTGCACCATGCACTGTGCTAAGCAGCTCACACAGGATCTCTTGTACCATTATATAGCCCAGTGAGACTGGCACCACTGTTATCTCACCTCTCCAGTCTATCACCTGCTGCCTGAGCAGGTCATTTGTCTGTCTGCACTCAGGCGCAGTCCCTACCCTTCTCTCTAGCTGCTTTGGATTACAGGAACTCCATGGCCAGGCTCCCTTGACTGCCAGCTTCTGTCTAGGCACCGTCGAGGGAAGGACTTGGCAGGAGACAGCACAGGAAAAAGCCCTGGTAATGTCTCCCTCACGCCACCTGGGGTGGCATCTTGGGCAGCAGTTTTGTTTCTGCTGTGGCCCTGGCTCCTCGACAGCCTGTCCCTTAATAATCCCAGCAGGCCTGCCACTGTTCCAGCTTCCACAAAGCTCCAGAGCTCCTGCAAAACTGCTGCCTTTGCCCCTCCAGCCCTCGATGAGACAGTGGCTTTCTATACTTGCTCATCTCTGGATTGTCTCATTTTTCCTTGGCCGTTTTAGCTCTTCTTCTACCTGGAAACTAATTCCCTGCGTTAACTTCTCTCTGTTGAAATTCCTGACATGTGATTTACTTCCTGGTTCCACCCTCATCACCCTCGTCCTTTACATTCACACTTCTATGGCTCCGTGTGTGTGCGTTTCATTTATCGACAGCATCTACTATACTGTTCATTTCCTTTATAGCATTAACTAGGGATTACTAGCAATAACTAGCTATAACTAGTTGTAGTAACAACTGTTTGTTCCCTTTTCCTCACTTACTGTCCGCCTTCCCTGATAGCCTGTAAACTTTGTGAAGGCAGGTAGCTTACATATTTTATACCTTGCTGTACACTCATGTTCAATAAGTGAATGAAAAAATTAATGAATCTTCATTTTACATAGAAAGGCACTCAGCTTAGAGAGATGGGTTGATTTTTCAGACCCCTTGATTTTGGGGTGCCAACCAGCCCCGGGCACCTCCTCCATGCCAACTGCTTTTCTCTGTGGACTTTAGACTTGTCACCCAGGTTCCTTGTGGCAGCAGCCACCCCCCGCCCCCCACGCACACACATTCACATCACTCCAGTTTCCCTAGCACGATTCGGGCCTGTTTACCCCACAACCTGCTGTTGTAAGTACTTCTATGCACTGGCTTTTGACTCTTTCTTCCACAGCATCCTGAGCCCTGTGCCCCAATCTTGCTCCCATTGCATGGGTGGCTCTGTTTCATTCCAGCCTTGATCTCTGTCCCCTTGAAACTGAGTCCGAGATTCTCTGATGGTACAGAGTCTCCAGCAGAACTGAGGTATTCCGACACAGGCCTCAAACACGTGACTTCCCACAATGGCTAATCATCAAAATCTCCCCGAAAGATTTTTAAAAACAGATTCCCACGTCTAATCACTTATTAGGTGAGACCTGGAAAATCTGCAGTTTTAAGAGTGTCCTTTGGGCTCTGTTTATCAGCCAGACTTTAGAATAACTCTCGTTGAGAAGGAAGTCACTGGGTGCAGGTGGAAACGAAAACAAAACTCAACAACAAAAACAAGAGCTTTAGATGAATTCCAGGAATGGGGCTGTCTGATTTTCAAATAATGGGGTTCTTTGGAGCAGAAAGGAGGACTGCCTGTGCCCAGAGTTGTTGACTGATTGTGTCCTGGGCCTGCTTCCGGTCCCCAGCGTCCACCCTTGCCTCCTCAGCACTCTGTGTGACAGTCCCTGGCAGTAACCAGGCAACGCTCAAGTCTAGCCTGACCTCTCCACGAGGATTGCCAGATAAAGTGTAGACTATCCAGTTAAATTTGAATTTCAGATGAACAGTAAACAACAAATACCCTTTTAACATATATAAATATATGTTCTGAAATTCTGATTTAACTAGACGACCTGTGTTTTTGATTGCTACTCCCTACATTTGTCTAACATCAGGCAGGGTGAAGAACTAACCAAGACCATGTTCTTTCCTAAGAGAACATTTGTTTCTGTGAGTGACTCATGATGATGATGACCCTCTTTAATAGAATGGCCTCCTGCAAGGCTTAGCATTGATCATTTTGTACATTTTCATTTAATACCTAAGGCTCCAAGTCCCCCCCGAAGACCATGGAGGCAAATACTCAGTGCTCCAGGGTGACTTGGGGGAGAAACTCCATTTATTTCAAAAGAGCAGCATGAGTTCAGTTCAAACAGCTCAATTGTTTTAGGTGTCCAATTTATTTTTTTCATTTTTGGTGGTTGGAAAGACGTTTAACAAATTTGTCTAAGGGCATATCCCACCTTACTTTGCATTTCTCATAAATATGTATCAAATGCAGAAACTTTTCATGAGTGATGGGATTATTTTCTATTCTTGGGGAAGCCTCTATGTTTGTCATTTATTTATTCATTCAACAAATTTTTTTGAGTGTATTATGTACCACATGCTGTTCTAGGTGTTGGGGGTGTTCAAGTGGAAAAAATAGACATTTTTAAAGAATTTGTGTTACGGAGAAAATCAAGAAGAAAGAGGGGTAGGGTGTGCCCCTGGGGAGGTAATTGGGTAGCAATTCTAAAATATTCATTAGGTGACATTTAAGGGACAATACTGAAAAGGTGATATTTAAGTAATAAAGAACTACTTTCAGGATTTTAAGAACTCTTTAGTGAGTTTGTTTAATCTTTATTCACTTAAAAAAAAAGTATACATTCACTTCAGAAAGAGTACTTCCTATAAAGCCTGTCATTATAAAAACATCAAATTTGTAAAATGACGTTGTAGAATGATTCACTTAATGTAAATTTCCCCTTTCAATCTCAAATGGACCAACTCAGGAATACACAGTGCATTAGAATTGTTTCTCATTGACATTTGGCCAGTCAGGGTAACGCTTCAAGTGCAGGCTGCGGAGTGTGACTGCCTGGTTTCAACTCCTGTCCCCACCACCTAATAATGATATTTTTGTACAATGAGTTGCTTAACGTTCTATGCCTCAATTTCCAAATATGAAATCAAGATAATGATATTGGATACCACACTGCTGTGAAGATTAAGTAAGACTATGTCACATAGAAAGTTCTGGATGGTGTGCTGGTCAACTAGCTCTCCAGGAAAAAAAAAAAGCCCCAATTGTTTTTTGCCAGTTTCCATGGTGTGAATATCTCCACGGTGGCCAATTTCAAGCTACTAACATTGTCTTTGAATACAGGATGGGGAAGAGGTATACATGGGAAGCTCTAAGAGCTAGTACATGAATCTCTAGAAGCTCTGGGAGCTGGGGAGAGCACGCCACATGTTTCATTGTGCCATCTTAAGGATTTACTTCTGTAATTATAATAGTCTGAATGAAGTGTCTTTATGTACATATATTGATGGCTTTAGAGCAGTTTCTCAATCTTGCTATTACTGACCTAATGGCTGATTTTTTTTCATCGTGGAGGGCTGTCTTGCTCATTATAGAAAGTGTAACAGAATCCCTGACCTACTAGACACCAGGAACTACCGTCCTGCCCCAGTGTCTCCAGATACTGCCAAATGTCCCCTAGGGGGCAAAATGTCCCTGAATGAGAACCCCTGCTTTAGAGAAATACAAACAAGGTAGAAAAGTATATCTCTATAGGAAATGTTTTTAAAAGAAGGTAAAGTTAATAAGATGGCCAGGTGGCTGCAAGGACACCGAAAGAGAATTTGTTTTTAGGTAAAGTGCTGATTGGGCAAATTGAGCATTGGGTCGCCATTCGGAGAAAAGATGGGTTCAGATGTCCCAGGTGGGACGCAGCGCGCGGACTGGCTGGAGGGCCTGGGGCGCAGGGTTATGCAATGCCTGCCTTTCAGCAGTCTGAGTCACACGGGCCTCAGCGCCTGCCTAGGCTCTGTACTTGATTAGCTGTGTGATTCTGGGCGAGTCACTT
The DNA here is from genome assembly GCA_028533065.1 of Trachops cirrhosus. Classification (NCBI taxonomy): domain Eukaryota; kingdom Metazoa; phylum Chordata; class Mammalia; order Chiroptera; family Phyllostomidae; genus Trachops; species Trachops cirrhosus. Next base: position 78,821,219 of record CM052547.1, read on the forward strand.
GACTGCACTGGGCCCAAGTCCTCACTAATGGAAAAGTGATGAAGATTGACTTAAATGGGTTATAAAAATAATACTCACATCTTATAAATATTTATGAAAGAGGAAAGAAAAGAGTCCTTGTCAGCTCTGGATTTGGGGGATTGGTAGGTCTTGGGCAGGGCCTGATGGAGAGGGGAAGGTAAATGGGTGGGGTGGGCTGGGGAAAGCAAGTTGATAAAGTGCCTGCCCCGTCACACATGGCTGCAGGTCACTGCTTGGAAATATGAGAACAAAATGGGACCCAAGCTAATGACTTTCAGGTGTGCTGGCCCGGTTTTCTGGCCATTGGGGAATCGTGCCGAGGCCAAGGCTAACGCTCCAGGGCTGCCAAGGCAAACATCCAGGCCCAGGGTAAAGCCACCGGAGCCAGGGGCCTGGGGCCTCCCACCAGACTGCAGAGCACCCTGTGCCTGCTGGTGCCCGCACCTGCCCACTGCAGACAGAGCAGCCACTGCCCAACTGCCCCTGCTCCCGGAAGTCCAACCCGGTCACCTGCGCAGCCCAGGAGTGGTGCTACTGTCCCCTCTTTCTCACTTCCAGCCTGGGCCCCAGGCACAGCCCTGCTGGTTGGAGTTAAGCATGTTCACGGAGAATCCCTCCATCCTCCTTCCCTGGACCCGTTCTGTTCTTGGCACCCTCTACTCTGCTCTCCCTCCCTCTACACTACTCTGCTTGGCACCCTCTCCTTTCCTACAGGATTTCATATGTCTTCTTCTTCCATCACCCAGCCATGGAGATGGACCCAACTCAAGTTGCTTTCTGCCCAACTCTGCTTGGCTCACACAACCCTCTCATGAGCTGCAGAACACACCGAATGCCACAAATGCGCCATTCGTTTCTCCCGAGATGCAATGGAAAGTTGTCAGAAAGGTGGGCATGTAGGGGGGCAGTCAGCTCAGTTCAGGGACGATACCACACACACTCCACTTTGTAGTCACCTGACCCTGGGCTTACAGGAGGATCCATTCTGACTCCACAGGTAAGACTGCTGAAAAGCACTTTTGCTCCGGGCCTTACGGGCTTAGGTCAGAATCTAGACACAGCTTGTTAATTAGCTGTGTAAACATGAACACGGCTAATTATTCGATCTCTCTGGCCTGTTCCCTCGTTTATCCACCTGTAACGGTATATCCTTTCTGATTGTTAGGAGGATTGATGAGATTACTTATTCCTGCTTTCAATGTGTTTATATTAAATGTTGACTATATTCTAAAAGCAGTGGGGATATAGATATGAATGCACTATAATCCCTGATCTCCAGGGGCCACCTTCTAGGGGAGAAGCAATGGAAAGTTACAGCAGGGTGGTGCGTGATATGACCATTACATATGTGAATGATAGAAACAAGGTAAGAGTGACTTTTTTTTTAATATGCTACTCACAGGGCCGGTTCAGGGCCTTCACACTTGCTGTTTCCTCTGCCCTTAACTCTTCCCACCAATATCTGCAAAGCCTGTTTCCTGACATTCCTCAACTCTCCGCTCAGAAGTCACTTTGTCACGGACGTCTCCTGTGACTACTCTATAAAATAACACTCGCTCTCATGCGCTATTCTCCTTAGCCTTCTTTTTTGCTCTACTCTGAAATACTGTACTTTCCCCTGGTTTTCTCTCCCTCTCTAGAATGTAATCTCTGTGAGGGCAGAAATGACATTTTGTGTACTGCTCTAACTCTAGCACCTAGGACCTGTAATGCAATTAAACACATCGATAAATATTTGTGGATTGAATGAATGAATCAATAAATCAATGAGTAAAAATCAAAGTGAGCAGAGAGTGGAAGATATAATTCTTTCTGGGAGAGTCACTTGGAGAAAAAATGCTTGGGAGAGATCTAGAGACTTATTTGAAAGATGCAGGGAAGGGCGGAGAGAAAAGCATGGACAAAGGACAGCAACTCTTGTTTTCTCCAAAATTTGCTGATATTTTTGAGTGACTAGGGAACTGCTGATAGCATCGGAGGCACTGGTAGGAACTGTGTGTGAAGAATAGGCTGGGAACAAATTTCATTTCATCCCTTTTTGGAAGACTGGACTTGATATGGAACCTGGAGCTCAATTTTATTTTTATTTTTAGAGCATAGTTCCAGGCACACACACACGCACACAAAAATGCTCAGTGCTTTCCCAGCATTGGCTTTTCCCTTCATCAGCCTATGAAGAACACGTAGAAACCTCCAAGGGAATAGACTATTCTACTGGCGTGAGCTGGACCCCAGTCTCCTGAACTGAGATGAGGGCATAATGGCAGGTGAGACCTGGAGTCATTGGCACTTGGATTGGGTCACTCCACAGCCTGTGTAGTTCCATGTCACTGTGCAACTCAGAAACACGTTTGCCCCTCCTCAGAATCCAGCCAAGGCCAGCTGCCCCAGTCTAGCTCACTCACCCCATTTTGAAGTTCTTCAGTCCAGATGTGCCGTTCCTCAAAGTGTGGATGGATTAAAGCTTAATTATCCCAGCTCCAGTCCACTCTGCTCTGGTTACAGTAAATAAACCAGAGCCTATTTAAATGGATTTCTACCATGGGGCGAGCTCTTGCATAGGCATTTTACTGAAATCGTATTACTGCTTTGAAGAGGGCCCAAGTTTCATAAACGAGGCTTGTGGCAACTTTCCCCTGCTCGGCAGACATGCTTGGAAAGAAGCGGAAGCTAAACCCTCACAGTGGGCTGAAGTGAGGGAGGCTGGAAAACTGTGGAGTGAGCAATATTTCCAGGATCCGGAGAGATCATATTCTAAGAAAAATTGAAGAGTGTCATGGAGATGTCTATTGCTTTTAAAATGAAATTTTTTAAATGATATTTCAGAAATGGACGCGCAAAGCCGCTGCGGTGTGGCGGCATGGTGTGAGGCGGGGATGTGTGTGTGTGTGTTTCGTGTGGTGGTGGAGCAAGTATAAACTGCAGGAAATGACATCTGAGGTCATCTCATGTGTAAATGGCATTGCAATTTGCTCGTGATTTCAGGGCCCCATCACCTCTCACCCAGAGCAGTTGTCCCTTAATTAACCCCTGTGCCTTGAAGCTCACCCATGCCCATCTACCCAAAGATTTCAACAGCAAAATCTAATATAGAAATTGTATACATGGCTTTTTTTGCTCAAAATCCTTTCAGTATAAGCCAAAGTCCTGCAGAATAATGTCCAAACTCCTTAACCTGGCTTTATAATTTCCTCCCAAACACCTCTGACAACCTCACATCCTGCACCCCAGCATCCTAAGTTTTAGGTAAAGGGAATCACCAGGGCCTTCTGCCTACCCGCTGGAGACCTACTCATCCCACCAACAGGGTGCCCAATGAGTATTTCCTGAAAAAAATAAAGGGATTATGAACACCTGTCTATGTTCTCTCCTTTTGTCCTCTGCTTTTCCATGATTGCTCCATTTTTCAAGAATATGTAACTGCTGGGATCCCTGAGTACCCAAGTCATATCAGAAGGGGAGACATTTAAAGCATGGATAAGCCAAGTTTACTTCTCATTTCAGGGCAGGGCATGCTCAGTGACAGCGGCCCATGGCTTGTAAAGAGGGTATTGTGCTTTTGTGCTCCCTTGGGAAATTCTGAAATGGACAATCAGGAGACGCGGGCTGAAAGAGAGGGATGAGGACCTCGCCTGACGCAGCTGAGGAGAGAGGCAGGACTGCTGGTGTTTTCATCCCCGCAGAGCTGGTCCTGGGGCCACCAGGATCGGAGCCGGTTCAGATGCCCAACGTTTCTGCACCCGCTGCAAGGGAAAATGCTGTTTGTTTGTTTTTTTCCAGAGAACCAGGAGGACAGCAACAGGCTGTAAACTGTCTGCTATTTTCAGGACTCTTTAAAAACCTATTTCTAGAACACAAATTAAGCCTTTTATCTGGAGTGAATGTTTTGGAAAATATCTGGCCTCTGTTCCAATCAGCTTGGATCCTGGTAGCCTGAGACACACTGAAACCATTAGATTCACTAGTATGTTGACATAACCGAGACCCCCTGTGATTCTGAAGAGGCAGTAAAACAAGGCTTAGGTGGTGAGAGCTATTCTCTTGGTCCAGCTCAAGGGCTCGGCATGTCTTGGAATCCAGCTGAATGTGACAAGGTTAACTACGGTGGAATGAGATCCCTGGAAGTCTGGAACTCTACCTAATCTCTGGGCCAGGCCACTGTCTTGGAAACTGGGAAAAAGAAGATCCAGCTATGGGTGTGTAGATAAGTCAGGGTGTGAATTCAGGTCTTCTTAACTTCAGATCAGCCTGTGCACAAGCTGAACCCTGACCTCTCCCTTAATTCCACACTGCAGCTATTGTCTGTGTGAGGTTATATCAAAAGGAATCTTCCATGTCTCGAGTCTGGCACACAATACCCAATCACGACTCTAAGGTTGTGTCTCTTTGCCTTTGGTTGATTTTAATATAACATGAGGGCCTGGAAGTCCCTCTTATTTGTTTTATTTATTTATTTTAATGGCCTAAATTCAACTCCACTAAGCAAATCAATTCATGGCCAAGGCTGAAATTTACAATATGCCCACCAATACGATGGCTCAACAGGATGCATTAAGAGGCTAGTTAAACACCAAATGCAGCATAAATCTCAGCCTTATAGGTGTGCTGAAAACGTAAATAGCTTCCAAAGAGCTTCAATCAATACTAAGATATATGTGCCTGCTCAAAGTGTGCAAATAATTTAAAATTTAAATTAGCCCCTCCTTAGTAACCCACTCCCCCATATCCTGGGCTCTGCAGTTTCTGTTAATGGCACCACATTTCCAGTATCTAAATATTGGTTTTTGAATTTCTATTAAGATATCAAAATGGGGACTGAGGCGGCATCAGGGTCTGTGTGTTGGATGGAATCCAGAGACAGAAGAAACCAGAAAGACCTGAAGAAGGAGGTCACAGGGCATGAGATAAAGAGTGGGACCACAGGACATCTGGGAAGCTACAACTAGGTAGCATTTAAAAAGGTCAGGGAGCAAGTTGGTATTGAGAAATCTGGAAGCAAACAAAAGGTGTCAGTTCATAGAACAACAACAAAAAAAGGTGTCTTGGCAATGCCATTGGCTGGGGCTGGGCTAGATTAGTTCTGGAAAGCCATGGACTCTGAGCATGGACACAAAGTGAGGGTCTCCCCAAGGGAACACCAGACACAGTCGCAAGATTTCAGTGGCATCAAAACCAATGCAGACCCAATGCCCACTGCCAAGTCGTGAAGTTATCATTTGCTTTATGCTGGTGTTGCCTTTGAGGCTGAGGTGGGGCTGAGCTCCCAGCTGAAGCAGGGATGCAGGGCAGAGGTTACATGGAGAAGCTATAATCTCTCTTTTCTGGCAATGGTTCCTATGGCCCCTGCCTTCCCTGGGTTACAGGGCAGCAGCATTTTTATGATTTTCCCCAAAGGGATTCACTCTGTGCACATCCCAGACCACAGATACCTGCTTCTTTCCTTGGGTTACGCAGGGGTAGGAGACCTTCATTCATCTCTTTCTCCCAGGTGCTTTGCATAGATCACCTCCCCTTGTGGATCAGAATCAGGCCGCCTGGATTTCAATCCCTGCTCTGCTGCCCACTAGCTGTGCCACCCCATGCAAGTTATCCAACATCTGAAAATTTCCATTTCCTCCGTTGTAAAATAGGAGTAACAATGAAATTTGCATCACCGAGGCGAGGGAGCTATTAAATAGCTTACCAGCATTTAGCCCGGACCATAATAATTTCTCCACTTATTCTTATATTCAGGAAGCAATTATTGTGCACCCTCTAGGAGCCAGCCACTGATTTTAGCGCCGAGAATACAATGGAGAACAATGACAACATCCAACCTCTGCCTTTAGGGAACTTAATGTTTTAGTTGGGGAAGCAGATAATCAAGAGTAGACAAAAGAACACGTGACGTGTCAGGTAGTGAGTGTTATGAAGAAGAGATAAAGTACTGTGAGGCAGCAGACAGTCATGGGGAGTGCTCTTTTAGCGAGAGCAGCCTGAGACAGCCTGTCTGAGGAGCAGACATTGGGGCAGCGGCATGAGAGAGAAAGCTACACAAAGTTCCAAACAGAGGAAACAGACGTGCGAAGGTCCTGAGGCTTTCGGCGTAAGGAGCATTAGCATGGTTAGAGGGACTGCAGCCGTGAGCGAGCAAGAGAGGGATCGGAGCCAGAGCAGGTAGGTGGCCTTGGCAACCATGGTGAGGACCTCAGGTGTTATTCCGAAGATGATGGGAAGTCATCAGGGTAGCTGAAAAGGGCATCTCCTCAATGTGATTTATAGTCTGAGAGGGTAGTTGTGGCCACTTATGGGAGGTTAAAGTGGGGACCTCTTACAAGCTCCTTGCAGTTATCCAGGGCAAAGGTGATGAGGATGGTAATAGTCCTGCCTCATAGTTGTCACTGGTACATTGTCTGTTACAAGGTAAGACCACAGTGAATGTTATCTAGCCTTATTTCGTTCTTGCTAACTCTTCCGTATTTGCCTCTTTCTTCTTTGCCCCTGTGGCATGTGCAGGACCCCCTTTCCATGCTTCTGCCCTCATCTGAGAATATGCTGTGCCCCCTCCTTTTGGTGCCAGTGCTGCTGGATCATCAGAGAATCAGCCCGCCTTAGGGAACATCACCAGTCCCTGTGTATTTGTGCCAATGACTGGAGGCACACATTCCAAAGTACAGAACGTGCTGGTAGGCTTGGGCCCAAATGCAAAGCCACCTGGTCTCCTTATCTAGAGAGCTCCTTCCTGCCCATTCTCCTTGCTGCTCCCTGACCCTCCGGATGGCCGGGCTGACCTACAGGTGGCCCAGAGTTCCAGGGAGAGGTCAGCAGGGAGAGGTTGTTTGCAGTGCTGGGCAGTTCCTGTAACTGCTGAGTTCTGAGGCTTCTCTATCCCCACCTCAAAGGAGATGTCATGGCCAAATTAACGAGCACAGGGAAAAGGTGGGAATGGACACATTCCAAAGACAATATTCTCTGGGAAGATGGTCTGGCAGGCTGTGGACGGTTCCTTTAGCCTGAGCTGCCAACCTCCTTGGAACTCATAGTTCAGGTCATAAGCTGGCCCCGTCTTCTAAGTGTTGCTGCAACGGGAAGGGCTTGTCCCAGCTTCCTAGCTCCTCCTGGGGCTGACAAACAGCTGACAGGGATAGAAGCGCAGGTCCGCTCTGATGAGCTCACTAAGCTTGGTTGTTGCTCCAAGAAGCCTCTGATGAGCAGATGTCTGCTGTGCAGTGAGTGTACTAAGTCTTTCCATCCAGACTTCCAAATGTTCCTCCAGCCTTTCTCCCTCTACCCGAATTCCCTGGTGAGAGGTGTCCTTATTTTCCCCGGAATGGGTGAATGCTCCAGCCTCCTCCATGTGCCACCTGCTGTCCTCCTTGCCCCGTTTCCAATGCAAACCTGGTCAAATGCTCCCCACAACCTGACTTCTCTGACTCTCCAAGAGCCTCCAGAGAAATTACAACCAAGTCTCTGCGACTCACCTTGCTCCTGCCACCATTCCACCCCGTGGTGCTCTACAGTCCGGCCTGAGTCCTCAGTTCCCTGGAAGGATGCTGGCCCCTCATACACATCTGTGCCTCCACACACGCCCTCTCTCCTGTCATTTTCATGACCCGGCGTCGAGCTTGAGTCACTTTCTCCACGAAGCTTGCCATGAGTAGCTCAGGTTATGTGATTGCTCATACCTACAGGTAGCTCAGATATTTTCATAACTTTCTTTCTCATTTGCAAGTTGTTTTCCAGTATCTGTGTGCATGGCATTCTCTTACACTCATCCATCAGCTCTTTGAGGGCAAGGGCTGGTTTGTAGTGTCATCACTGGGTAACTAGTGTTGTTGGGTGCAGTGTCCCAGAAGGTTTGGGCAAATCTGATGAACAGAGAGTAAAATGACCCCGTGAGCTGCAACCGCAGTGGGGAAAATCCCAAAACACATTATAATAATATTAGCAAGTCTTTTCTCAGTCACTGACTTGCTTACTCTTCACATAAACCCACAGAGGAGGTACTTTTGTTGCTAATTTGCAGATGCCAAACTGAGGCTTACTTAGAGTAATTGAACTGCCCAAGGTCTGACAAATCACTTGTGGTGTGGACGTCACACTTTAAGTCCGCTCTGTCCGATTTCACAGATGAGCTCTCAGCCACTCCAGAAATACCCCTTCCGTTGAGGGAGATGTTAGTCCACTGGCTTGTCTGTGATGAGCGCCAAGGCCGGATCCGCAGGGACTGGGGAACTGCGTAAGAGAGGCGACTGCAGCAGAGTCCGCAGAGCGTCTGCCTCTGACGGAGTTTACAGACTTGCTGCTCTGGGATGTTGACAGTTCAAAGCACTTAATATAAAAACAAAGCGTGGGGCGGGGGTGGGGGGTGGAGGGGACTGCCGTGATGTAGCCCTGTGCTTTGTTTAGAATTCCGAATCACACTTATCAACCTCACCATCCAGGTCGGGTCCTTTCTTTCCCTGCATAGAGCTTTCAGACACCAAGCTAATCTGAACTAATTGACAATCATCATAGAGCCTTAATTTTGTCCTGGCTTTGACTTAGGGGCAATTATTTGTGGTTGAAAGCAGGGGGTGAGGGCAAAGGGAACAAAAGGGATGATGTCACCTAGGATCCAGGGACAGAGTATGGACTCCTTTTCCTTAGGAAACTCTTCAAATCAAAAGTCCTACTCCCCATTCCACTCAGCTCTTTGGACCTTCATGTATTCATTCAACAAACACTCATTAACATGGAATATACCAGACCCTGTCCTGGGCACTGGGCTATGGTGGCAAACAAGAAGGAGAAGGCTCTTAAAACCATAATATTCATACAGTGAGAGACCAAAAAATAACCAAGTAAATAATATAAAAATAAAATAATCTTACATTGTTTCAAGTAGTATCGAAGAACTTAATTGGAGTTGGGACAGAAGATAATGGGTGCTGCACAAATTTAAATAGAGTGGTCCTGGGCAGCCTTCCTGGAGGAGGTGTTCTGTAAGTAGAAGCCTAAAGGAAGAGAAGCAGCTGGGCATTTGAGGGAGGCAGAAAGGAGGGCTGCAGGCACAGGGAGTCAGAAGACTGAGCAGCCACAGAGTTCAGGAGCTTGTGTCTGTGTGAGGGTGCGTGATATCAGGACAGAGGCAAGGTTGTCTCCGAAACTTACTTTTTATGAATATCACAGTGCGCATGCATATCAAGTGAGCAGGAAAAATGCTCCCTTGCTCTCCTCCTCAATCCCTAACTACCTGAATTAAGTCTCTTTCACCACAGCATTCTATTTTATCTCAGGCATTCATGGAAGTTGAGAAAGCACCGTTGGAGAGTGTCTTTGGTTCAAAGACACCAAAGACAGAAAATGATTCAGATGCTAACTCTGAAGCCAAACTACAGTTACCAGGGCGTCTGTCTCAGGCCTTTAATGACCCAGAGCAGCTTCCCCAGCAGGAGGGCCGCCACTTGTTTAACAACTTAGAGAGGCAAGCTACTTCCTATGAAATCTTGATCTCTTGGTATGACACAGCATGGCTCAGAGGCAGTCAGGGAAGTCTCTTGGAGGAGGTGACATCAGGATGTATACAGTAACAGTTGGCGAGAGGGAGAAAGATGCACATTTCAGACTGAAGGAATAAGCTTCTCAGTTTTGAAAGTGTGCATCACCTGGTATGTGCGCACGTGGAGACAAGCCAGGGCAGCACAGTCTGTGCCGGAGAGAAGTCAAGGTTCGGGCGTGACGTTAGAAGGAGACCAATGATTAAGGGTCGTTGAAAGCCAAATCTGAGCACTTTCATCCTGCACCTCCCATGTTCTGTCTTTGGTGTAGGCAGGACTGGCCCCCATTTTCCCCACAGGAGATTGCACAGCTATCCCAATACTCTCAACCATCTTGGGGAGTATAATTATTCCCATTTCCTAGGTAAGTAAACTGACACTCAGGGGTCAGCTGAGAGGTGGGGGAAGCATAGTCTGAGCTCATGTCCCACAGGTGTCGTAAAAAGCTACACCCAGCTCCATCCTTTCCTTCCTTGTGTCCTGCCCCATTTTACTGCCTACACGTGTCCAGGTCCCAGCCAGCTTTGCCTCTGGTTATCCCACTTTTACAGATAAGCAAACTGAGGTTCAGACTCGTGAACAACTGCTCCCACGTCACCCTGCTAGGAAGCGGCAAATGCTGTACGCAAACCCAGGGGCTTCCTGCTCCTAACAACACGTTCCATTGCCCCCAGCGCCCGCAGTTGTGATTGTTAGATAATTATTAGTGTTAATAACAATACAGTTGTTGCTCTGGGGCAACATCAGAAGTGCAGCAGAGGGGAGGTCAGCGAGGCCACCATGCTGCTGCTCGGCCAGGTCTGCCGGGGAGCTGCCATTGACTTGTGCACCAGAGACCCTCCGAAGCCCTCCAGCTGTCAGCACAGATTCCACCAGGGAACAAGCAACACCCCGCGCTTCCTCAGGCCTCTCTGAAACCCAGCCAAGGAGCAGGCGCTGAGCGAACGCTCAGACAGCTCCCGGAGCCTTCAGCCCTGGGCATGGTGCCCTCGCTTTCGGAGATGGAAACAGGAGGCCCATCTGACTTGAAGACACCTCATTGCTCCTGACACCTCGGACTTAAAACCCACCATCACTGTCATTCAGCATCTACCCTACGGGGCCTGATGTAGGAAGAGAGGGGGAGAGAAAAGGGAAGGGGCCTGCCGAGGGCGGGGGTGGGGAAACAGGCTGGTGGAAAGAATTAAGGGCCCACTGGTGGGAATCCTTTGGAGGGTTGGGCTAAAAGCCCAGCTGTGCGGGATCAAAGGGAGCCCCCAGCACAGCCCAGGGCCAGAGGATCAGCGCCTTGCAGGCCGTGTTAGGCCTTGATCTCCCTCCCTCCGCAGCCTTGGAGGGTGAGCTGGAGGAGAGGCTGCCTCAGGACGCAGGGCCCCGATGGGCCTGCACAGCCTTTTTGGAGAGCAGGCGCTCACATAGCACGACCGTAAATCTGGACTGCCCCACAAATCGTGAGGTTGAATCACACCCAGAAAAAAAGTCATTTCCTTTTGAATTCTCTTTCAGTCCCTCAGATTACATCAAGGAAAATGCATCAGATGAATTGCAGAGTGCCTATAACACCTAACCTTTTCCTAAACTCACTTTTAAACAAAGAAAGCCCAGTTTCTGGCAGGCAAAGGTGTCTAGGTAAAACAGAATAAACTTGTCTCGTTTTCATTGTACTTATCTTTACAACTTTACTGCTTCAAACAGGAAGTGCTCATTGTCTCTCTCAAGTAGTGATGTAAAGTTTCTGTTTAAATCCTGGTACTTCTGGTTTTGAAATGTGAAAGGCAGTAACAGCTCAGCCCTCTGAAGATGCTCTGAATGTCTCGAGGACATTCGGGATCAACTGATGGGAGGGAAGGAAACAGGGTACCCAGGATGACACACCTCAGCAGCCAGTCTCTGAGGGCTTTGGGAAGGTTCCAGAAACAGGACAGCCAGGCCAGGAGCTGTCTGGTAGAGACCTGGCTCCTGGCAGCCACCGGGGACCCCCTGAGTGGTGGCCTTTCTCCAGAGCAAACATCCGTCTCTCTCCTCTTTGTCCTTAATGACCACAGCCAGGGGGGAGCGGCTTTAACTCCCAAAGAGGCTGTTTGTATCCAGCCTGTGAGGAGAGGCCTAAATTGGCATTCCACATCATAATAAAAAAATTCCCAGCAATTATTAAAAGATTCTTATCTCTTGCTCCCTACGTGGATAATGAGGTCCTTCTCTGCTGGACTGAGACAGGCTGTCTCTGCTCTCACTTAATGAAACAGGACCAAGTTTGCAAATGAGCCTGCCCCGGCTCTCCCCTTAACCTCTGCTTGTCGAGCTGTACATCAAGCCTCCTGGCTTCTGTCTTTCCTTATTAACAGCCCGTAATCTTAGCAGGGCCCTCGCCTGGGCACTTCCTTTTTGCGTGTACAGACCTGGTTTTCCCTGGACATGACGATGGGGGGTTTGTCTTTGTCTTTCTGGGGCTGAGGTTTTAGGGGGTCTGGATGCTCCTGGCTTCTCTAACAAGATCAGGGGAGAGGGAGAGAGGAAGACAAAAAATTGGGGCTGAAAAATCACTAGTACTTTTTTCCTGGGAGCTATTGGTGCTGGAAGCTGGGTTTAGTAATAACGGTTCTGACGGAAAACCTCTCTACCTGCAGGTATGGGATCCTGAGGTTCACTCCCCCAGACTCAGTCTACTCCCGAGGATGGGATCCAGTCAGCTGAGTCATCATAATGAAGTCACTGCTTTATAATATACTTTTCCAAGTCACCCCCTTGGACTCCCAGGGACTTTCCTTTATTTTGACCCCATTTCAACAAAAACCCTTTTAAGTAGGGATAACTCTTTTAAGTAAAGTGTTTGACAGCTTTTCCTTAACGGCTCATGGCCTGCTGAGAAGGAAGGGGATGTGTGTGTTGAAAGGGCAGTTTTATGGACTAGGCGGCTCCATTAGGTCTCTTGTGTGTATAGCATCATTTTCATAACAAGGGTACTGATGGACTCTTTGCTCCCAGAAGGCACTGACTCTGTCCGGTGAAGCGCGGTCAACACTGTAGCTCTCAAGATAGTGTTAATAGGAATATAACCAGCCACCCTCTCAGGAGAGCTTCAATCCAACTCTTTGAGACTCTGTTCCAGTTGTCTATCTCTGTCTAACAAAGTACCCCCAAACTTAGTGGATATAAACAACAACCGACTTATACCTCGTGGTTCTGTAGGTCAGGAATTCAAACAGGGCTCGGTGGGGTTATTCTTCTGCCCCTCCTGACACTGCCTGGGATCTGTAGGTGGTATTCAGCCCGAGATCGGCTTGGTCTGAAGATCCAAGATGGCTTTGCTCACATGTCTGGAGAAGACAGGTTCTCTTAGCAGGCTGCCCAGGCTCACCTGAGCTCCTCTTCCCTGTTCATGTTTTCTCAGAGACTCTCCAGGGGTCTTTCCAGCAAGTATTGAACTCCTGGTATAACTGTTCAAGGATCCAAGCGGAAGTGTCTCTGGAAACAATGAGTGGAAGCTGCTGGCTTCTTACAGCCTGGGCCTGGACCCGGGCTCTGTATCACTTCTGCCACGTCCTGTTGGTCATTCCCACCATTGTCTGCTCAGATTCCAAGGCAAGGAACATCCCTTAGGATCGGAGGTGAGGGAAGGATTCCAGGGAAAGGAACATATCTCAGGATAAGAGCTGAGCTCCCAGTCTGGTCCCTAGAGAAGTTACCAGCAACACATAGAAAGGCCTCAAAGAGATGCTGGATGTAGCCTCTTGAGAGACAGTACCAAAGGTTAATGCCTTTGGAGAAGCCAGAATGGAGCCAGCCTGCCCGTCCCGATAGGAACTCAAGCTTAGAAAGTGACAATCACAGAAATATGAATCCCAATATCCAAAAATCTTAAGGCCAAACAGGGTCTCCAGAGAGATAGAGATCCTGAGGCTGGGGCTTCATCTTTGCTGCCTGCCTATGAAACTCAGGGCAGAGACTTTAAATGGATGCCAGTCTCTGCTCCCAGTTACCTACACAGATGGCCCTTTGCAGCTTGGGAAGTAGGACAGTCCAGACTCAAGGATGACACTCCCACCCAACAGAGCCAGCCATGAGCTGCTGCCTTCTTTTGCTTAACAGGGGGCTCTTAGAGAGTCACCAAGAACTACAGTTACCACTGCCTCCATCACATGGGCCCTTCTTCAGGAATCTGAGGTCCAGCAATGCATCTCCATCAGAGGTCTCTCCTGCATGCATAAATGTTACTGTACTCTCAGCACTTACCATTTAGGTCTCGGGGGAATCCAGAAGCAGTAGCTCCTTCCTTTCTACCAAGTCACCTTTTCATGCCTGCACCACTGCCCCTATTATTGCCATCTGCTTAGTCAGTTACAAGAACTCCAGAGTGATGAACTGGAGATATGGCATACACCAATTCTCCTTCCATCTTCTCTCAGCTTGGCCCCTGGAACCCCTGTTCATAAAAATAAACTAGACTTAAAAAGGTGCAGACTCCTTGGATCCCCATACAGAGCTTCTGATTCAGGAGTCCTGGGTCGGGATCTGTATGTTCCCATTTTCTTACTGGTGACTTTGATGGGTACCTTCTAGATCAGAGGTTTTCAACCAGTGTGCCACAAGAATTTTTAAAACATGCAATACCTGGCTATTTAGTCAGGGCCACTGATCTCTTTTCCCTCAGATTGTCCAATAAAAAAATGACAATAGCCAAACACAACAATAGCTCTCTAGTGTGAAAGCCCTGTCTTGAACCATAAATATATAATAGAGCTGCATCTTACCGGTAACATCACATAATAAGGTTGCATCTGATTGGTTAGTTCTCGGCATCAGACATTTTTATATACTAGTATAGGCACTTGATTTTTTAAAAAGTCACTTTGAAGCAAAAGGCGTAGGTAATTACATTTTTGTATGTGTGAATCATTGGCAAAAATATATTTTTTAGTGTGCCACAGAGTCTTAGTAATTAGTTTATGTTTGCCATGAGATGAAAAAGGTTGGAAATTGCTGTTCTAGATACATTTTATTAACTCCCAGCTATGCTGGGTCCTCATTTCAAAGGGACAGGGCAATTAGCCCTCTCAGTTGGTGAGACCAGCTCAGTTATTGAGGAGACAAAGGCCCAGGGTGTGTTTTCTATAGCTAGAGGCTGACCCATGACCTTAGCCAGCTGCCTTGCAAATGCCATTGGTCACCAGAGCAACCCAGCTGGAGAGGGTTAATAGTTTAGAGCAAATGCATCTTCACTGTTAGTGTGAGAGGGGAGGGAAAGACAACCCCATACTAAGAGCAGGCCATACTGGATCTGTCACCTCTGAACAGCATCATCATCTTTTATGCAGAAAATATATAATGGAACTAGACACCTCCTTGGAACTTGAGTCTGCCATCCCCAAAAGGAGTCCCACCCTAACCCCTTTATTCCAAGGATATTTTTGTTCAAACCAAGATGAAATCGTACATGTATGCTACATAGTGGTTAGGGTACAAGCACTGGATTTAAAATTGGAATCAGGGCTTTAGTATTTACGAGTGGTATGTGAACAAGTAAGTACATGAACCTCTGGGCCTCAGTTTCCTCATTCTGCAAAATTATGACAAGATTAGTACCTATCTTGTTTTTAAGATAAAATATGAGAGAGTATTTGCAAAGTACTAAACTTTGCATAGTGTGTACTGCATAGTAAGCACTCAATAAATATTCACTATTGTTATTAGTGTAATTAGGTTTATGAATGATAATCTCTTTCACACACATGGCTCTCCTTCTGGTCTCCATCTTCAGGGAAAGGCATCATCATACTCCAGTTGGCTAAGACATAACAGGGACATCTTCCTTCCCTTTCTCCCTCCTCTCCAGTCCCACAGCCACGATCCAATCGTGTCTCTAACCCTGCCCATTCTTGTTATTATCCATAAAATAACCATCTAACTTTGTTTTGCTCACCTCTAACTTCATGCCCGACATCACCCCCAGCTAGTCTCCCCGCCAGTAATTTCTCCTCCAGTGACGGTTCCCCAGCTTCGGTCCAGAGGGATCATTCTCAGAGATAAATCTTAGTAACACATTCTGTTTAAAGAACTTCCTGGTTTTCACTTCCCAGGACACATAGTTCAAATCCTTTGCTTGGCAGACAAAGCCCTTCACACCTTGTCCCAAATCTCCCTTCAGGCACCGCTGTTACTTTCCTTGTGTGTAATACGTACCAATCAGAATCCCATGACTATATAGATGGACTCCTGTGATTTCCTCTGTAATATGTTTTCCTTTCGGTCAGGACATACATCACCTTCTTTTCTCTATGGTAAGTCTCAGGTAATCCTTAAAGATCCAGTTGCAATGCCAGAGGTCCCTCTTTTTAATGCCCTTAGGAAGAATCAGTCTCCTCTTTCTATACATTCCCCCACTCATCTCAAAATAGGGATTTAATCTCACAGGACTTCTTCTCAAAGCTATATTGTGAGTACCGGAGGTTCAGGCTAATGTGATTAAGCACTCAGGCTCTGAGGGCACACAGTCCTAGGTTCAACTCAAGTCCTAACCTAAGGTGCCTCGTTTCTTCCTCTATGAAATGGGAATAAAGTACGTCTTTACAGAGTTATTGTAAGAATTAAACGAAATCATGCAAACAAGCTATGTAACATAGCATACCAGTATTAAATAAACACTAGCTACTTTTTGCTTGCTTTCTTGGCTCTTGTTGCCTGTAAGTCAGTCTTCCATGCAAGTTCATGTGAGTTATTGAGGGTAGACCCTTGTCTATTACACTGCCCTAGCTCCCAAGGTAAGGCCTAGCACTTAATAGCTGCTCAGTGAATGTTAAAATGAATTAATTCTGATCCTGAATTAATCATTAATATATCACCTGGTACTCTACTATCTGAAATGTAGCAGGAGTCCTGATCTCAGAAGCAAGGGCCCTGCTTGCCTCTGTTTCCTTGCTCCCATTCTTTATTCCTGTTTCTTTCATACCCCTTTCCCTTTCCTACCTTCCTGCTTTCTTTTTCTTTCTCTCTTTCATTTTTAGTTCTTCCTTTTCTTCTTCGCTACATGAATGATAATTTATGTTAATTTATAATGAAAAATAGACTGGCTATATGAACACGAAATACTTCTATCTTAGTGATGAGACATTCTATTCTCATTTTCAAGGTACTTGGGAGTATAGATCATAATTAAAGATTACATGACTTATTTGGTGAGGAATTAAAGCCCTCTGCCAACAGCCACATAAGAAAATCAGAAAGTGGATTCTCCAGCCCTGGTTCTAAGCCTGAGAAGATGCTACTTGCAGCTGATTGCTTGACTGAGATCTTACTAAGAGCCAGAATCACCCAGGTAAGCTGCTCCTGGATTCTTAAACCTCAGAGACTATGTGACTGACAAGGGTTATTTTTTAAAAAATAAAAATTATTATTAATATGGTTAGGGTCATATATGTCATTAGCACAAATTTAAATAATGTAAAATATTATAAAGTAAAAACTAGAATCTCCTCCATTCCCCAGTCCTATGCCCAACATTACTATTTTCTTTAGACATACAATGGTATATCATGCCCTGCATCGGTGGATTCCAAAGCATAGTCCAGTGCATCAGCATCACCTGAGAACTGGTTAGAAATGTGAAATATCAGGTTTTGCCCCAACCTATTGAATCAGAAATTCCAAGGTGGGTCCAGCAACCTGTGTTCCAACAAAACCTTCAGATATTCTGATGTGTAATACAGTTTGACTCCATATCATTCTGAAGCTGCTTCTTTCTCACTCAGTAGACCTTAGACAACTTTTCATGTCTTTAAACTGCCACCATGACTTTGTCCTACATATAGGGTGGGCAACAGTAGGCTTACAGTTGTGAGTAAGCAAAACACAGAGTTCATTCTTCTACTATCATTTATCAGTAATTATTGTACTATTTATTTGTATTATAACTGTAAACTTTTGCCCATCCCTGTATATCCCACACTTCATTGGACAATTCCACATCAATATTTGTTTGCAAGTTTCCTTAGCATCATAAGCAAAGTTAAAATAAAAAGCTTATGTTATCTGTGTGTGTGATATACAGATAGCTAGGTAGGTAGATTGATAGATAGGTAGATAGATAGAATAAAAATTATCTAAGAAAAATTCCTAGAAGTGGTATAGTTGAGTCAAAGAGTAAGTAAATTTTGAATTAGGACAAATTTGATAAGTTCTCTTCAAAAACATGCACTGGAGTTTATTAGTAACTCTGAAACCTGCTAATCCTTGAAACCTGCTTTCATATTGGGCATTATTATTAATGTTTAAATGTCACTTTGATGGGTTAAAATCATTACTCCCTTTATACTGCATTTTTATGAGTAAAATTAATCATTTTCATAGTTATATTGACTTTTCCACCCTATAAACTGTATTTTTCACGTAATTTTTTTTCCAAAATGAAGATTTCAGCAAAGAGCTTATTCTGACTGGTTTGGGGTCATTACAAGGTTTGAAAGAAAACTGCATTTTTAGCAACTTGCTGATTGCCCTGAATGTTTTATTACAATTCCCAAGGCATGATTGATCACAATAAAAAAATTAATCACCAATCAACCTTAGTAATGAAGTCATTATCATATTTGCATATGTGATAATTTATGTAATCTTTTAAAAATTATTAAACATTATTGGGGTGACATTGATTAATAAAATTATATAGGTTTCAGTTTTACATTTCTACTATACAATATCTCTGTATTGTGTTGTGCATTTACCACCCCAAGTCAAGTCTCCTTCTGTCACCATGAACGTATGGGTGTATATATTCTTTCAAATTAGTATTTTTTGATTCTGAAGATATATCTTCAGATATATCCCCAGAAGTGGAATTGCTGGCTCATAAGACAGTTTCATTTTTTAATTTTTAAATATGACTTCGATGGTTTATTTCCAACAGTATGAGGTAATTCCATACTGTTTTCCACAGTGGCTGCACCAATATGCATTTCCACCAACAGTGCATGAGTGTTCTCTTTTCTCCACATCCTCACCAACACTTGTTGTCTGTCGGAATTAAAGCAGTAATCAAAAAACTTCCAACAAACAGAAGTTCTGAATCAGATGGTTTCACAGGTGAATTTTATTAAACATTGAAAGAAGAACTAACACCTATCCTTCTCAAACTATTACAAAAAATTCAAGGGGAGGGAAGACTCCAAAGCTTATTTTATGAGACCAGCATATCCTAATTCCAAAACCAGAAAAAGGCACTACAAAGCAAGAAAATTATAGGCCAACATCCCCAATGAACATAGATGCTAAAATTCACCACAAAAATATTAGCAAACTAGGTGCAGCAATACATAAAAAAGATCATACACTATGATCAACTAGAATTGATTCTGAGGCACAGATGCAAGGTTGGTACAATATCTGCAAATGAATAAATGTAATAGACCACATAAACAAAATGAAGGCTAAAAACCACATGATCACATCAAAAGATGCAGAAAAAAAGCACTTGATAAAACCCAGCACCCATTTATGGTAAAAACATCTCAGCAAAGTGGGAATAGAAGAAACATGCCTCAACATGATACAGGCCATATATGACAAACCCACTGCCAACATCGTACTCAATGGGCAAAAACTGCAAGTGTTCTCCTTAAGATTGGGAACAAGCCAGGATACCTGCTTTCACCACTTTATTCAACATAGTTCTGATGGCCACAGCAATCAGATGAGGAGAAGAAACAAAAGGCATCTAAGTTGGAAAGGAAGAAGCAAAACTGTCATTATTTGCAGATGACATGATCCTGTATATCAAAAACCCTAAAGATTCCATCAAAACACAACTAGAACTGATAAATGAATTCAGTAAAGTAGAAAGATATAAATGATTATCCAGATATCAGTTGCATTTTTTATACACCAATAATGAACTATTGGAAAGAGAACCTAAGAAAATAATTCCATTTACAGTTGCATCAATAAAATAAAATAAAATAAAATAAAATAAAATAAAATAAAATAAAATACCTAGGAATAAATTTAACCAAGGATGTAAAGTACCTGTACTTGGAAAATTAAAAACATGGAAGAAAGAAATTGAAGAAAATACAAATAAGTGGAAGCATACACCATGTTCATGGGTAGGAAAAATTACATAATTAAAATGTCCATACTATCCAAAGTAATCTATAGATTCAGTGCAGTTCCTACCAAGATACCAATGGTATATTTCACAGAACTAGAACAAATGTTCCAAAAATTTATATGGAACCACAAAAGACTAAAAAAAGCCACAGCAATCTTGAGAAAGAAGAACAAAGTTGGAGGAATCATGGCAGCTGAAATCAAACTATACACAGTAATCAAAACAGCATGGTACTGGTATCAAAAGAGACATATAGCTCAATGGAACAGAATAGAGAGCCCAGAAATAAACCCACACATTTATGGTCAATTAATATTGATAAAGGAGGCAAAAACATACAATGGGGTAAAGATAGTCTATTCAACAAATGGTATTGGAAAAATTGTACAGATATGTGCAAAAAATAAAACTAGACTACCTTCTCACAGCATACACAAGAATAAACTCAGAATTAATTAAAGACTTACATGTTACACTTGAAACCATAAAAATCCTGGAAGAAAACATAGTTAGTAAAATCTTGGACATTTCTCGTAGCAATATTTTTTCTCATATATCTCCTCAAGCAAGGGAGACAAAAGAAAACATAAACAAATAGGACTACATCAAACTAAAAAGTTTTTGTGCGCAAAGGAAACCATCCACAAAATGAACAGATGCCCCATTGAATGGGAGAACACCTTCACTAATTATACATCTGATAAGGGGTTAATCTCCAAGATTTATAAAGAACATATAAATCTCAACACCAGAAAACAAACAATCCAATTAAAAAATAGGCAAAAAACCTGAATAGATTATTTTTCCAGAGAAGACATACAGATAGATGGCTAATAGACATATGAAAAGATGCTCAACATCACTAATCATCAGAGAAATGCAAATTAAAACTACAGTGAGATATCACTTCACACCTGTCAGAATGGCCATGATCAATAATTTAGAGAAGGAAATTTAGATGGAAGTTATTGTGAAAGATGTGCCAAAGGTATGAGTTATTGGGACAGTGATTTTTACTACAATGCATCTGGATCTCTCATGGTTGGTTTACTGAACTAAAGGGGCAGTCCTTCCAAATACCTCTATGAGGTAGGTGCAGTTATTACCCCCATTACATAGATAGGGAAATGGAGGATTAGAGATTGGAGAGTTAAAGTATCATTTTCAGGGTACATGGGTGGGAAGAGGCACAGCAAGGATTTCATACAGGCCATTCTAATAGCAAATCCCGTGGCCTGATTCACTTTGTAAACTTGGAGAAGTTCAGAGAGAAAGTGTCCAGTGGAGTCTCCTCTGAGCATTCACTTTCCATCAGCTTGGGTAAATGGGAGGTAATAAGAGATATGAAAAGTAGGATGTTGACAATGCAGCAGTTAAGTGGGAGAGAGGAGCCCAAATGGACAGGTGGTTATTTCTGGGTGTTGTTGATTCAGAGCTCAGGCTTCAGGTCTGAGTCATCTGTTTGTCCTCCAATGTTCTGTGCTCGAAAGCAATCGAGGTGCTGGCTCTGTGTCAGCTTCCCCGAGTCTGGTCTCTTTCCCTGAAATCACTGGCTTATTGTTTTGTACAATAGCCCTGGTTAAGAATCCGATATTCTTCATCAGGATCCTGTGAACTTTACTAGAAACACACTCCACACAAGTCTGGGGGCTCCGGTCCATCAGGATGGGAGTCAGCAAACAGGACCAGAACTGAGATCAGAAGTCCACTGGGATCAGAAGTTTAGAACCTGTTAAATTGTGCTGTTAATTATGTGGGACTTCTTTGTTGTCCTCCCCCTTTTCTCCTTCACACCCAAGCAATGAACAGGGAGGAAATTGCCCTTTCTGCAGGCAGGTGCTCACCTTTAGCCTGAGAGGTCGGCAGTACTTATCTATCACTGTGGTCACCCAAGAAAATGTAAATACACATTCTCAGAGATGAGAAAGCTTGTGACATAACCTCAAGTCTCCCCTAATCTAGAGGATTCCATGCTGTGGCAGGAAGCTGGAGAGGATGTCTGAAGCAGAAAATGGATACTTCCAGCATGGCTACAAGCAAAGGTTTGAGAGGCAGTCCGGCTTGGGTGTTCCTCCTGGCTCCACACTCTCCAGCTCTGTGCCCTTGAAAAAGTTTTGTATCTTCTCCTGCCTCACATGCCCGAACCACAAAATGGGAATGAAACACAGACCTTTGGGTTGCTGTGAAAATCAAACGAAATTCTGCATCTAAAGCACGTAGCACTTGGAGACATAACAATGGCTGAGTAAAGGCTAGCTCCTTGTGGATGCTTTTCTGTTGACAACTCAGGACTTCCCCATTCTCCTGGCTCCTCTCTGTCGTGACAAACTGACAGACAGTGGCTCCAGGTCCTGACTGATCCCTTATGTTAATGGCCCTGACTCCTAAGACAGCTTCCCAGACGCTGTCAGACCTCAGCACGAATTGTTGGCTTGGACTTCACTCTTTACAGAACGACGGGTCCTGTGTGAGATGGATCTCAGCTTCCAGAATTCACTGTGGGGTTTTTTCTTGCTCATTTACTAGGTGGGCTCCCGTTGGCCTGAGGGAGCTAATATGTTTCACAGCCTGTTTTGTAGATTGCATCTGGCCAGATGTTCCTCCGTGTGGGTTCCCTAAGCAATGTGGGAGGGAAGGAACACCCTCGTGTACATGGAACTTCAGCCAAGAGGCCTGGCGTTGCACCGTCTTCTCCCTAGAACAGCCACCTCCTTTGTTGCTCTTAGGGAGCAAGACTGGATTCCAGACTGAAAGTTCAGAAGGAGGCAATGGTTCTGAGACCACATTTCCCCCTTCCATTAGGTACATGTTACTGCCTGCTTCTTTTGATGACACAGACTTCAGGGTCTGGGACATCTTTCAAGAAAGGAGCTCAGTTATGTATCTACTACAAAACACTATAATAGATGTTCCCCAAAGTGACCATGGAAGGGTCATGTCTAATGGTCAGGGAAACCTGCCCGTTTGTTAGAGACAGTCCCATCCAACATCTCATCCAGTTCTACCTGATGTCCCATGAGCAGCCCTCCATTCTACCCAATTTGAATCTGGAAGTATATGAACATCTTGGTTATGGCTCAGAGTCAAGACATCTTCCCCCAGGGGCCCATTGTAAACACGTGGTTTGCATGGGGAGCCTGTGGGAAACTGCATCATCCTGACTCAGAAGGAGAAGGGCAGCTGTGGAAAGTCATCATCAAGATGTCAACTACCTAATGAACAGGGCTGCTAGAGACCCAGAAAACAGTTGGAGAAGGACTTGGGGCAGGCTGAGAAAAGGAAATACTAGAGTGACTGTGCTTCTCTCTCTTGATTGAGGAACTTGGGTTCTAAAATCCAGTGTGCCCTCCTGGCTGCTGGCGATTGTCGGGCCTGGGGGAAGATGATGGAGAGGTCACCCCCTGGCCCTACCTTGCAGGGAACAGTGCTTCATCAAAGATAAGAGCTTTCAGTTTCATAATTTCCCATGCCATGCTAGCCTGGAGAGGGTGAACTTAGGCTGGGGATAGGAGCAAAGGGGCAAGGGACTGCAGCAACATTAACAACAAAAGCAGAGAATGGAAGATAAGCTAGCTCCTTTAGGTGGTGCACATAAGATATGCTAGTTGTGCTAGATTTGTCACAGGCATCACCCTATTTCATTGTCACACAGCCAACTGAACTAGAGCACTGTTATTACAGATGAGAACACAGAGCTTAGAGAGAGGAACTGACTTGCCCAAGGTCACACTGTCAGAAAGAGGTGAATCCTCCTTGGATGCCCAATTTTTGCATCCAAAGCCTCAGTACTTCGCCATTATGTCACTTTGCCTTTTGGGAGTTATTAGTCTCCCAGTTTATCCCCTTTCCAGAAAATATCTTTCCAAAAGTCAACTGGGCTAAGTCTCTACTCTCTGTGCTTGTTGCACCAATAAAACTCTTCCAAGTTTTGCTCTGGTTATTCTTTCTCCTCTAAAGCTACCTCGTTCCAGGGTGTGTGTTTGGTTGCCATTTTGTTCCAAAAATCTCGAAGCACAGGAAAGACTCTCCCTGCAGAAAAGTTAAAATAATGTTATCGTAATATTAAACGAGCAGTGATGTATTACTGCTACTCATAGTAGTGGTAGCAGAAATGGTTGAGATAGTAGTAAAGATGGTAGTAGAGATGATTATGGTAATAATAATAAGGCAGTTATAAGAATTACAAAAACAACTATACCCAGTATTTATGGAACACTTGCTATGTACCAGTTCCTATTGTGAGCCCTTTATATATATAACAACTCTTTCAATCGTCACCACATCACTCAAGGCCTGAACTAAGATGAGGTGAGAGAGGCTCCTGGGGACAAAATGCAAAGAGGTGCTCACTGTCAGGGCTGTGAAGAGAAAGCCCCCCTTAAATGGGGCACCCCAGGTGCCCCACCTGCCTCACCCTAGTCCCAACATTGCCCTGTGGTGTTGGTGGGATATTCACAATGTACGAACCTCTAAAAACATAAACTGGAACTTACAGGGTGTTGGTTAATAATTTGAGGTCACACAGACAGCAAGGGACAGAATTAGAATTCAAATCCCAGGCCCATTTACCTAAGTTATGGTCCCTTTAGTTTCCCACAGTCCTTTTACAGGGAACTTGGTAATAGAGTGAGTTCCAGGCTCTATACTGAGTGTTTGCTCAAAATCTCAGAATTGCTTAAAGAATAGTCTTAAGAAATGTCAAGGGAAGAAAGAGTGAATATGGAGGAGAGGAGAGAGAGAAAGGATGAATAATATAGGGATAAAAGAGGGATGAAGAAAGGAAAGGAGGGAGGGAAAGAGGAGGGAAGGAGGAGGGAGGGAAGTATGTAGGTTGGCCAAGGTTTGTTCAGAAGCCAATGTGAGGAACAGCATTGTCCCTGCCTGAGTGATATTAGGCAGAACACTCTTTTTTGTTCACATGACAGAAACCCAGTTCATGCTACTCAGGCAAAAGGTGGAATATATTTTTCTATGTGGAATTCTAGTGTGTAATAAAAGAATAGCTAAAACCAAACTTCAAGTCAGGCGCAGACGTAGCTGGCTTCAAGGATAACTGAAAACTGGGAACTGAACTCTAGCAGCAGCAGCAGCAGCAGCAGCAGCATCACCAACATCGTCTTTTCTGCCGACCGTGCGGTCTGTGCTCAGATGGAAGCTCAGGCGGCCTCCGCTGGGATGTCACACTGGCATTCTTGTGTTCAGTATGCAGATGGGGCCTCATTACTTGTGTGGTGACAATCATGTTACCAGAAAAAATATGTAATGGCACACATTTTTGTGCCGTAGTATTTCTAGGGATGGAAAATTAATATCTGGTGATAAATCAGCAATAGCAAAATTGTAAAACTATGACATGATAGGATGGGTGGGAATTTGACAAGTAAAAGTGTAAAGCCAGAACTTTGAAAGGGGGAGCCTGGTATGGGCAAATGCCTGGAACATGGAAATTTCAGAGCACAATCAGCCATTGTGTTTGGCTGGATTGTAGATTATAAATCATGATGTCATGGTGGTTAGGCAGAGAAAGGAAGTGACAATATTGTGGTGGAGAGCTTTGAATAGAAGGATGAGGAATTGTATCATTGAATGTTATTGATTTGTTTATTCGTGTATTTATTCATCAATAAATATTTACAAAACACCTACTGGGCACCTACTAAGTCTGTAGTTGCAAAGAAAACCATGAAACATGAATAGTTCCCAGTTTAGAGAAGTTGCTCATGTAACTAACAGTCGTGAGGAGCTGAGAACATCTTTTATTGCTCAGATGGTATTAAAGAGTCCTTATTCCGGGACTTTATAGTTGCAAGGGGGAGGCTCTTAACTTGCCTCTGACTTTTAAAATAAAAAGCTGTTGTATAAAGGAATCAGGGGAACTCTGAGGCTTTTTGAACAGGACAAGGACATGATCAGGCCCAATGTAGAACAATTCTGATAAATCTTACATACTCCATAGCTTCCCGCATGGTTGACAAGTCTTGGTCAGGCCTCTACCAGAAGTGCAGAAGGTGACTTCTGCATCTACCTAATCTTCCTTTTGCTCCTCCCTTCCAAAAGTCGTCATCCCGAATAAAAAAATCATATGACAAATTGTGTCCCAGCATCTGCTTATGGAGGGCTCAGTCAGCGACCCTCAGAACCTAAAGCAAATACTGGACATGTAAAAGGAGACCGATGTCTTTTTTGTACAAAGACATTGAACAGCCCCAAGCTAAGCATTTTATTCACTCATTAAATAAAAGTCAAGTACCTACATACTGTGTGTTTCAGGTTCTGTTTTGGGATCTAGATTTTGGCATAGATGGAGTTGGTGTTGCTGCCTTTGAGAGCAATGAATCAGGGCAATGGAGCTACCACAGTATGTAAAATGTTAAGGAGAATGAGAGTATGTTAAATGTAATACATGATACAGAGGTCAGTAACTTTTATTTTCCTTTCAAGAATAATAGAAGGGGAAGCATTTAAAGAGATGAGGTATTGCTTGAAACACTAGGACTGACACTGCCGATGCTCATAATGTCTGGGTTCCCCTCTACCCCTTGGCGTTCAACTTACCTGCATATCTCATCCTTCTTGCAGATGTGGCACAAAGTAATTATTATTGCCCAATGCACTGTGAGTAGAAGTGATGCGCATCACTTATACCATCCTGGGGCATAAAACTGTTCACTGAGTGTTGTCCATCTTATCTTCCTCCACATTGCAGGAGAATGGAGAGGAAGGCAGGGACTCTGAGCGTAGCAGAACCAGGAAGTGAAAGGAGCCTGGATGCCCGAATGATTTGCATGGCACAGAGACCCTCCACGTCGACCTCCACTGTACTCTGATATAAGCAAGAAGTAAGCTTTCTTGTATCAAACCACTGGGATCTTGGAGTTCTTTAGCTGCCTACTCCTGCTAAAATATAAGGTGTAGAAATTAAGGGAAGCTTTTCTTCTTAGTGTGAGAAAGTCTTGACTACATTTAGAGGCCAAGGAATGGTGCCACGGAAGATAAATTGAGAAGGCAAAGGAGTGGATAATCATTAAAGCAAGTTCCCTGTGGTTATAGGAGCAGGTGACCCAGAACTGGAGCCTCTGTCCTCCTGCGTTTTGTTGCCAAGAATGAGAAGAATATTGGTCATTTTTTAGTGGTTTTACTACTAATTATTAACCAGAGAGAAGTTATGAGTAAGGAACAGGGATAACAAACATGTGAAAGTAACAAAGACTCAAGAATCTTTTCGTGTTGTTACACATATGGTTATGGGAACATGAACATTTACAGGATGGCACACATGAGTTTAGGTCCTGGCTTTGCCATACCTTAGCTGTGAAATAGGAAAACAATTTATTCTGAGATTATTCATTCGACTGGGTTGTAAACGCAGGTAAACTGGTAAACGCCTCACATGGATTTCATGTGTATGTTTAAAGACATAATAGAATGTCATGTAAATTGCACTGCAAAAATGTGTGGGATATTTTGAAAGTCACAACAATAGCTATTCTTTATTGAACACTTACTCTGTGTCAGGCACTGATTTAAACAAAATATTAGCATCACATCATTTATTTCTTGTAACAACTCAAGGAGGTATATTCTTTCATTGTCCCCAGTTTTATGAATGAGGAAATCCATTCAAAAAGCATTACTTGCCAGTACTCATCTGTGGATAGAAAGAATATATATACATATATCTTGTTATTTTCCTTAATAATCATATTTTGTTTTATAATTAGAAGTTAAAATGAATGTTATTTGTGAAAACAATGAAAATATTAGGTTATAATCCTTTTGAGACAACTAGAAGTGTGTTTCTTGAAAGTAATATTTACCGAACCCCAACCTTACTAATCCTTTGGCAAAGGTCCCGAGGCTTTTCTCCAAGATATCTTTATGGCCCATACCCCTACAGGGAGCATCAACCAAGGTGGAGCAGTGGCTGCTCTTAGCTCTTTGAACCTCCACTTTGGGTGGTAACCAGGCCAGGGTGCTTCAAACCCTTCTAGGCTTCTCCCCCTAGACTGTCTCATGGGTGCTCTTCCTGCCCCACACCACAGAGAGGTGAGTGTTCTTGGAACTTGCCATTCCACCGGGGACTCCCTGAGAACCTGTGTAGAATACATCTCAGAATTGTCCTGCTACATGTGAGGGGAGTTGGGATATTGGCGAACCAGTTTCTATCCCTGAATGTTTAGGGGTTAGTCTTAGTGCCATGAACACCTTGGTTTTGCAGGCTGTCCAGTGCAGTGGGCCAAGGTTCTTCTTTGGCCACAGGACTCCCTGTGGCAGAGAGACACAGTTCCCTTTGGCATCAAAAGAAACTGTCAGCGGGTGACTTCTGAAGTAAGCCAAGGTGACAGGGCCAGGCACCAAAAGAATCTGCTGCACATGTTAACAAAGTAAATAAAATGATCCATTTAAGGATTTTGCACGTAGGAAGTGCTCAGTAAATGCTAGTCTCATAATGAAAATGGCAGCATTAGTACTGTCATAACTAGTGCAGAACTCATATTAAAATCCAAGTCTTTTGAGTCCAATTCTCAGAGTATTTTAATTAATAAGAAAATCTTAAGGTTTCTTTTTAGTTGTCCTCCTTCCTCCAGCTCTTAGAGCTGTCTTGGCTAACCCTTAATTTTGCATTCTCTGGATAGGAATAATTAAATGGGAACCATTTTGCAGACTAAAATTTCCATCTCTGAAATTCTGTACTTTGCTTCAGGAAAACCCCCAAACTCCCATTAGCCTCTGCTGTTCCTTTATTTCTTTACTTGATGCCACTTAAGGCTCTGGGGTCAAGAGATAGACATCTTGTGTGTATGAAGGGTCCTAAGAGGTGAACTACAGTCAAAGTTTGTTACCCTGGAAAACTTCAAGCCCTTTTAGCTGCTCGATGGAGAACACATCCCAGGATGCAGGCGGGTCTCCAAGACCACTGGGGTTCGATGGTTCACTGAGGGATGGCCAAAGCAGCTGCCCGTTGGTGCTCCGGAAGTCCCATGCTACTCTGCAGGAGCTCTTGGTTCAGAAATACAAAACATATTTTCTACAAACATTTTCTCCTCAATTTTTAATCACACATATATTGCAAAGGAAATGTATCCCATCTGGGTTGTTTTATTTAATAATTCATTTATACTTTTTTTATCATCCAAATAAAATTTTGAAATTTACTTGGTGTTGCACATTAACAAAAATACCGGAAGAACATATTTGGTAAAAGGCAATGCTTCCGCTCCTCATGCTGCAGTGACTTTGGGTCACTGAGGTGGCCTCAAAGTCCACACAGTGAGTCAGCCATGTCCTGTATTCCTTTGAGGGACAGTTCCAGCTCCCTCAGTGTCAGAGACAATGGGCTTGACTCATCTAATTCTGTTAATCACAGAAACCTGGCAAAGAGAAGAGTGTGGTCAAAAGAGGTTAAAGGACCTCAGCTATCAACGAGTCCCACCTTATGGTTATTTTATAGCTGAGGAAACTGAGCCCCAGAGGGAAAAAACTCTTTGCCTAATGACCCATGGTTAATTAAAGGCAGATTTGGGGTCATAAACTTAGGTCTCTGGAGCCCAGAAGCTGTGTAGCAGTGCTCTTTCTACTCTATTGTAGAGCATCAAAGCACCAGTGCAAAACTAGACTGCAAAACCAACACCCTAAGTGTATTCAAGAGTCACAGACCATTATGGATTTGGGCGGAGGGTAAAGGGATAGCAGAATTTTTTTTGTTTTTTTTTTAAAGATTTTATTTATTTATCTTCAGAGGGGAAGGGAAGGAGAGAGGGAGAAAAATATCAATGTATGGTTGCTTCCTGTGCATTCCCTGCTGGGAACTGGCCTGCAACCCAGGCATGTGCCCTGACTGGGAATCGAACCGTGATCTCTTGGTTCACAGGCCCACGCTTAATCCACTAAGCTACACCAGCCAGGGCGGATAGCAGAAGTTTTAAAAAGAGGTTCCCTCCCTGCAAGTGTACAGGGAGGGAACGGCTTCATGTTGTATTTTAACTATTTCCTTGATGATAATGACCTTGGGAATGTTACTTAACAGCTCTGAGCCTTTGTTTCCAAATCTGTAAAATGGGTTAAAATTTTCACCCATGCATTGGATTTTTGTGAAAATTAAGTAAAAGCCTGGATGCAAAATCACTTGGTGTAGTGGCAACCCCAGAGCAAATCCACAAAAACCAATCATTTTTCTTACTATTACTGTTCTCACCATCAGTGGTCTCACTGAGTAATGGGCCGTGTTTCCTGAACTGTGTTTCTGACATGCTATTGCTAAGAGATGTGGCTTGGTTTTATAAAAAAAATAAATACGAGGAAAATATCTCATATTTTCATATGTTTTGAAAATATTGCATATCACACAATTTTCTTGGAGATTCTTAGCGCAGAAAATGCAATCGGTAAATTCTCTGAAAGGCACGCAGGACAGCAACCTGTCATATTGTGTTGAATGCGAACATTACTAGAGGTCACTGACTTTTTCTTCTAAGAACACACATAAATTTATACTTTATGGAAGAGCTTTGTGTTGCACATCAGTTTGGGGAATGAAGGTTTCAGAGTGATAACTGGTAGATACAACCTGTAATATACAGAGGACCATGACCTATCATGACAGGATGTGTAAAGGTGAGTACTAAGGAGCATTTGTCTTCAATGGGGACACTCACGGTTGTCTTCATGGAGAAATATTAAAGCAGGAGAGGGTTGGTTGAAGATTAAAGTGAGGAAGTTCTTGAACACAGAATCAAAAAAGTGCTAAGGAGTTCCAGAGAACAGCAAAATCTAACTTCACCCCTCCAGCTGTGGGTGTGAGTGGGAAGAAGCACTGGCTGGAGATTTGGGGACCAGTTTATCTTCTTTTCCCCCCACAAAGGGCAGGAAGCATCCTGGGTTCATTGACAACCTCTAGCACAGGGCCCAGGACTAAGTAGGACTCAATAAATGTGCACTGAGTTGAGACCAGATCTAAGTGGATGTGAAAAGCCATGATAAGGAATCTGGATGTTATTTGGCAGACAATGGGGAGCCGTCGAAGTTTGTTGCTCAGAGAAGTGACATGTTCAGAAGTGCACTTTCGAGAGATTGGTTTGGCAGCAGGTGGGGGATGGAACCAAGGAGAGAGAAAGTGGAGGCAAGAATCAACCTAGAATCCATGCACGATTTCAAACCGGAAGCAACTGAATGCAGGGATGAGCAGTAGGAATGGCGGTGCTTATGAAAACGTAGCTGCAGAGGTAGAAGACTGACACAAGTTCTTTTAACTATAATTCGTTTTTAAAAAGTCAAAAGAAGAAAATTAGCAAAGATTCATAAATGATTTCACCCTGTGGAGAGGAAGAGACAGATCTGAAGGCTCCGAGGCTCGGACACCTGGAAACTGAGAGAATGACTATCGTGGGCAGACAGAAGAAAGGGAAGACATTGGAGCAGATTGAGTTGGGAAGAAAGACAGCTCAGTTATGGCTTTGAGTTGACTTTAAGCTGCTGGCAGGGCAGCTGAAGGCACAGACCAAGAAGCATTTGGGAATGTGTGATGGAAGCCTGAAAGAGAAATAAGAGAGGAGATGTAAATTCAGGATCCACCAGCATGGAGTGGAGATCAGAAGCTCCATGAGTATGTAACAGTGGCAATTTAGAGACTTGGGATAAAGAACAGAGAAGGTCAAAGACACGTGCACCACTGTTCACCATTGTCTACACCTGCGGTCCGATGCAGCTTGTTCCCTGCCCACTCAAAGGAAGATGCTTCCCACAGTCACACCTCTGTCCAGTTCCTCAGTCAACCCTGTAGGACTGATTTAGTTCCCCCCAGAGCTGGAGTCTGGACATGATCTTGCTTTTTTGTGTGGGAGGAGCCCCAGACACCCACCAATCAATTGAGTTATTTCCCTGCCTCAATAGTTGTCTTAGGAATACGAGCTCCAGAATCAGACTGCTTGGATTTGAATCACAGCAGTAAGGGAGTGGAAGAGGTTTTGAACCTGTCTTCTTTTTCATTTTTCTGCAAGTTTGGCATACATATAGTGTCTATGTGTCTGGTTATGAAGAGTAAATGTAAGGCATTCAGAAAGTTCTTGACATATAGTAGGAGTTCAATATATTGTGGCCGTTACTATTATTTTATTTTTATCACACCAGACATTTGCACCCAGTGCTGATGACTGGGCTTATGCCTCAGTTTTCCTACAATGATTAAACACCCGAAGCCCTTTTTCCCTTGCAGAATCTTGAGGCACTTAGTTTAGCTTATGCTGGGCATCTCCTTGGCCCCCTACCTCTTCTCTGCAGACAGCACTACACACATCACCACTGTCTGGACACAGCAGCTGCTACCTCCCTCCTGTCACTTATTCATTTAGTTTTTGAATTATCTATTCAATTTCATTTATTTATTGAGTATCCACTTTGTGCTAGGTATCCTCTCCACAGCCACCAGATAACACTACCTAGAAACGGAGGTATCCACGACTGTGTCTTTCTGGATACTGTGACACTGTGATTTTCCACTGCTGCCACCGAGAGAACAGGAAGTTCTGGAACCATGCCCTTGCGTGTATTTCTAGTTTGCTTGGAGGCTGAGCCTTCAAACTCCTCCAGTAAAGAAACTGTGCTTTCCTGGGTCTTCCCAGACTTGTGAGCAACTGGTGGGCACGGAGTAAAAATCCAGTAAATCCATGCTCGTGACTTGGGAAGATATACAAAAAGGTCAGCATTGCTTTTATCCCCATGATGACTCAGCCTAGAAGACATCTTTCTCCCATATCTGTTCACATCTGCCCTGATACCTCATAAAACCTTGCCCCATATAGTCATTAATGAGGTGGCAACATGGATATCAGGGGCCCAGGGGAGGCATTCTGTTTGATGTTCTGCATGAAGGAAATGCACACTTGCTCTTTGTGAAGGTATAGGGTTCACTCTGAACCCCTGCTGGACAGTCCCTCCTTGTAAACTCAGACATGAAGTCAGGGGAATATGACCACACCGGGGAAGCAGAGCAGTGGAGTGTTGGGGTGGGGGCACATGGGCAGGAGTGGAAGGATGCAAACAAATACAGGGGTTTCGTGTGTGGCTGACATGAAATGATGAATGCGATCCCCATCAATGGGATGCCCCCTACTCTGTGCTTTGTGTGTGCGTGCTTCCCAGCTTCTGCGCCTCCCTCCACACTTCTGACTTACAGTGAAGGGTGGGGAGGGGCACTTTAATGCAGTAAATGTACACCCATGCGTAACTGTACATGCCTTTTCCCTCTCTGTTCTTGTGAAGCCCTTAGTACCATGCCTGGTATATGGCTAATGCTGAGAAATTTTGTTGAATGAATGAATGAGTAAATGAATGAATGAACAATAAAAAACTAGGGCCATTTAGCAGGGAGAAGGGACCTACCACTTTCATTTCTCTTTTCTTTACATGACACCAGACCGAGGCAAAGGATGGGGATGAAGCACTTCAGAGCTTCACTCTCGGATGACCTTACAGATCCCCGTTGTTGATGGGGCTGATTCCCACCATTTCTGGGGAGGTGACCTTCTGCCACCAAAGATGGATTAGCCCCCAGCACAGGGGGATGTAGGGAAGCCAGACCCCACTCCTCGGTGCAGGTGTGGCAAGTTCTTCTCTGACACCCCCCACCCTGTCTCTCTCTCTCTCTGTCTCTCTCTCTCTCTCTCTCTCTCTCTCACACACACACACACACACACACTCAGTGGTGGGAAGCAGAACCTGCTTTGGAATGGAGAAGGCCACTTTGTTCCACCCAATGGGGACCATCTAAATCAGATCAACTGCAGCCAAGCTGGGCCATCTGAACATGTCTTTGGGTTTTCCTCTATGTATCAGATACCAAGCATTTCTCTACTATCTAGAAACCAACTGCAGTTCAATGGACAGATCACTGAAGTTGCAGTATCAATAGCAAATAGCTTTCCAGCACCTAGTTGTATGGGGCACAGGAATCCAAGAAGCAGAAACTGTTATTCTCTTTCTTTAATATATTGAGCAATAAGGCCCAGAGAGCTAACTTCCCTCGCCTGGGGTTCCAAGCAAGTCAGCGCCAGAGCTGGGACTGCATCTCGGCAGGCAGCCTCAGGAACAACAGTCTGAAGCCCAGCACTAAATAATCATACCTGCTCCTACATCTAACTTCAGCGCTAGTCGCAGTGGTTTTCGGTCTGTTACATGCACTAGACTCCAGTTTTCTCATCTATAAAATGAGAAACAACAATCCCACGTCCCATAATTGGAAGCATGAGGTGTGCAGGGTACAGGTCGGTTTTCTCCCCACCATCGTGGTCATTAAGGCAAACTCAGGAGGGATGCTCCTGTCACAAGTTCAGCAGTCTCCCTCTCCCTGCGTCGGAGAATCGTTTTCCCTGGCACGGGAAGGGCTGCTGGGAAGCTGTTGCATCTCAGGATGAGGGAGAGGCCATTCTTGAGGTGCGTCCAGGGCAAGCTCATTCATAAAACAAACACTCAAGGAGCCTCAACAAGAGGCCTGGGCAGCGGCAGCCACAGCGTCAGGGACTCCGCGGTTGGTTTATTAGAACCTGGAGCCCCTCTGGAGGCCTGCAGGGAGCGGGGCTGCCGGGGGGAGCAGTGCAAAGGCCAGCTGGCTCTCCGGCAACAAAGTCAACATCGCCCCAGATGTCTGCCCTGGGGTTGAGGCCATTAGCTCCAGTTTACCTGCTCACTTCATTTTTCAAAATTAGCCACAAAAGCCTCCCATGGAAACACAATGGGAAGCATTTCTTAGTGGGAGTGAGGGTGGGGGTGGGAAGAAAACAAACTATATCTTTTCCGTGCACTCGTGTGGAGTTTCTGAGTGTCCCCCCAGAGCGCTGGAGCCCGGGCAGGCATGTTCCTGATTGCTCCCACATGGATGCTGTGGGAGCCCCACTTTCCTTTCGGCTCCCAGACGCACCTCAGCTAAGGCCAGGCTGCTGTTGCCACCCTTGCCTGGGCACCCCAGCACTGAGCCCAGCAAGGCACTGACTTTCTCATCTTCTTGCTCCTTTTCCTGGGGGATAATATTACAGTTTAAATTCCTGGGCTCACTTTGAGGGTTGCTTAGAGATGGTATTAGCTTTCAACCACCTGATTTAATCTTTTCTCTCACTCCCACCTTCCCCCACTGCTGCTCAGACAAGGCAGAGGGCAAAGGGGAGAGGTGAGGAGGTTAAACGCTTGTCTGCAGTGACATCTTTTCATCAGACTGTGCTGAGAGCAGGGCCAGACAGGAGTGGTTGGGGTGTCGGTGGGGCCGTGATGGGTTGTCT
The DNA here is from genome assembly GCA_028533065.1 of Trachops cirrhosus. Taxonomy (NCBI): domain Eukaryota; kingdom Metazoa; phylum Chordata; class Mammalia; order Chiroptera; family Phyllostomidae; genus Trachops; species Trachops cirrhosus. The sequence continues at coordinate 78,856,123 of CM052547.1, forward strand.
GACTGTGTCTTGGCTGCCTGGACGGCCCAGTGTGAGCTTAAATGGGAGAAACAGGGAAGGGGGAGCTCAGAGGAAATAGACTGATGAAAGGAAAGATGAACAAAAGTATAAATAGTAAAACACAAGGCTGTGCAGTGGGCGCTGTCTGGGCAAGGTGCATTTTTGTCCTGGGCAAGTGCTTTCTAATGTGCAGATCCACAGGAAGTTATGCAACAACCTACTATGTGCTAAAAACAAACAAACAAGTTTAAAAAATCTATCCCCAATAAAGAGGAATTGAAAGTACTTGTTAAGAGAAGATCTGAGTGCAACCCAGGATGATAGAACGCCCAGCTAGGATTTATTGGTTTCTACTTCTAATCTTTAGGGAGTCCAGGAAACAGGAGAGATTCCAGAAGATTGGAAGCTGGGCCCATGGAATGATTTTATTTCTATGTAATTTGGTTATTAATTACGTGAACTGTTTGTTAACTGCCTATCCCTGCTGGAATGTAAGCCCCACAAGGAAAGGACTTTTGTTCTCATCCTCCCCATTGATGTATCCCAGCATATACAGCAGTGTCTGCTTCCCAGTAGGTTCTGAGTAGTATTCATGGACGATGTGAAAAGGGGGAAATAGAGGTGGGCCGCCCGGCGACAGTGGTCTGCACGGCTGCAGGGTGCGAGCCAGGTGATGCACGGCTCCCTGTGTGGCCTGAGAGGCCCCTCCGAACTCATGAGCCTCTGTCCTCTCCTTACTTCCTGTGCATGCCGGTGTGTGTATCAAATATATTTTCTTATCCCCACTAAACAAGATAATGAAAGATCTTAGTATCTCCCAACTTACCATCCTCCTCCCCATTTTTTAAAAATCATCACCCGAGGATATATTTATTGATTTTAGAGAGAGTAAAAGGGGGAGAGAGACATGGAAACATCAGGGTGAGAAACATCGATCAGTTGCCTACCATAGGCACCCTGACCGGGAATCGAACCCACACCCTAGGTTTGTGTACAAGATGATGCTTCAACCAACAGAGCCACCCAGCCAGGGCATCATCCTCCCCCTTTTAAGAGCTCTTTCCTCCTACAGTCTTTATTGCTGGATCTCAACTCAAGCCATTTTTGGTAGTGAAGCAGGATGAATAACAGCTCCCCAAAATATCAGGTCCTAATGCCCAGAACCTTTAATTATAAGGAAAAAGCATTTTTTGCATGTAATTAAGTTAAGGATCCTAACTTTGGGGAAACATTTTGTATTATCCACATGGGTCCTAAATCTAATCACATGTCGTTATAAGAGGGAAGCAGAGGAGATTTGATAAACATAGAGGAGAGGGCAATGTGAAAATGGAGGCAGGGATTTCAGTGATGAGGCCATAAGCCAGGCAAGGCTACAAGCCACTGGAAGCCAGAAAAGGTGAGGAATAGATTCTTCCTAAGAGCCTCCAGAGAGAGTGTGGCCCTCTAAACACCTTGATTTGGGGCCAGTGAAACTGATGTTGAACTTCTGGCCTCCAGCACTGAGAGGGAATGCATTTCTGCTGTTTAAGTCACCCAGTTTGTTGCAATTTACACGACAGTCCAGGAAATGAGTACAGGGAGCAACGCTGACATGCATTTTTCCTTGGAGCAGAGGCTGGGGCTTGCTTGGGGCAAGCTGGCCAGACCAGGAGGAGGGCTGGGACAAGGAGCAGCTGCAGTAAGGTAAAGCCAGCTGTTCTAAGAGGTAAATAAGAAATCACAATGCTGTAACACATCAGACATTTATATGTTGCTCATAAAATCTGATTGGTGGCAAAAGTGAGGATGGAGCGTCTCTTTCATGAGAAGGACTTCATTGATGGAAGCTCAGCCATCTTCAAGACATAATTTCTAAGATTGCCTTGGACACATCCAGGTGTCAGATGGAGAGAGAGGAAAATTTCAACTGAAAGGTTTTTACACGTCAAGCTTGTAAATGGGGTACATCACTTCTACCCATATCCCAATGGGCGTAACTTAGTCATATTGTAACATAAACTCCTCTGGGTTCCAGTGCCCACTGCCAAAAAGCCCACAACTCCCAATGCCAGTCTTATGGAAAGGAAAGGAAGTATTTATTCAAAAGTTATACAGGTTGAGAATAATGGTGGAATTCTGTTTTAAGTCCCAAAGTCCCTTAAAACTAAACACCCATAAACACACACAGTCCTGCCTCCACTTGCCAAACCAGGCCAGTCAGAGGTACCGTCTCTCAGGAAAAGAAATAGAAGTCTGTAGCTTAGCTGGGCAGATTTCCATTTTAACATTCCAGCTTCTCCCAGTCACCCATGCTCGGCTAGGCTCCCACTCTTAATTCAAACTGCATGGCCCCTCCTCAAGTAGGGCTGGTGGGGTTCTTCTGCATTCTTTCAAACTGCGTGGCCAAGAGAGCATGGCTGCCCTGCACTTGTGTTTAAATCCCGGAGCGGACCTTCCTCTGTAACCCCATTTCCAACTCCTCCCACAATCGGCTACACCCACCTATACTCTGGTATGTTCTGCTTTTCTCAGCTGCTATTGTTAGTCTGGGCAGGCTTGGCCCGTAATGTGGGAGAACTGCCTTCCTGCAGATGCAGCAACCGGGGGACCACCTCCGGGCTGCATCATGGGTAAGAGTCATGCACATCTCCCTGGCTCCCAGCAGGCGCAGCTATTAGCATTCCTGAAACACCTGCTAAGTTCTTTAGGTATGCAAAGGAACTCGAAATGGCCCTGCTCCCTTCCCCTTCCCCAGCCATGATAGTGGGAGCTTGGGAGCTTCTCAGCCTGTACCTCAAGTTCTGGACCTCAGTCCACAGCTGTTACAGAATTACCCAAAGGAAGCCAAGTAATCAGGTTCTTGATTGGGTAGCCACATTTCAACAATAACACTATCGAGCTGAGGGAGCCCAGATGCTTGATGGACAACTAGACAAGACCTCAATGAAAAGGAGAAAAACACCTACAAAGGCAAAGGGATTAAAATAAAAACTAGGTAATTTAACTCAGAATTAGAAACTATCTCATTTTCATTTTAACGCTAATGTAAAACATTACACATTATAATGTGAAATTCATGCTAACTTTTAAGACAGAATAAGAGCAAACTTTCCTTAATTATGCATTTTTGGGAAGGCCTCTTATCCAATAGACATATGCATCCACTCCCCTCTGACTTGAACTTTTGAGAAAATAAACATCAACTTTGGAGAACAAAGTTTCAAAGGTTCTCCCTGTCAGAGAGACCAAGGTTCAGATTCTAGCTCATCTACTTACTTGTGTGACCTTGAACAATGATTTCACTCTTGCCTTATGTTTGGAGACAGGGGTGCTACTGGAGGTTGCCCAATCTTCAAGATAAAAAGGCAAAATTAATAGAACTACTTAACATATTTATTCCTGCACCTGCAAGAATGGCATGAGCAGAGATCACCCCTGAAGCTTGATCAAATGTAAGAGAGTGACCAACAGAAACTAGAACACAACACGCCTCACTTCCTGATGGATAGGCCTCCCTTCTCATGGGAATGATAGAAAGAGGCACTTGTAGTCTGGTGAGCGCCACCTAGGGGATGTGCTTGGGAAGAGCCTATGGTGCAAAAGGATGAGATCATAACTTCAGTTTATAAGAATTAAGTCTATATATTCCAAAGAGCTTCTAGGTACTGTTTCCTTGTTGTTTCTCTTACTGGTTCAAGAGGATGTGGGTAATTAATCATGAAGTTGCACATCCTCAGTCTATCTCTATTCAACTCATCCATGTAATTAAACAGAAGGAATTATGATGTAATAAAATAAAAAAAATTCTTGTTCTCCATGAAATATTAGCCTGGAACTGGAAGAATCTAGGAAGTTTGCTGCCTGTACATCTATCTTTTTTCCCTTTCCTTGTTACTACCCAGAAGGGGTGTGTTCCTCCTATGGGACTGGCCAGAGGGGAAGCTGAACCAGAAGTTAACTGAAAATCCATAAGAAAAAGTCAATGAGTCAATAACACACACACACACACACACACACATTAATAACTCTAAGAATCGAAGGTAACAGGACAATCTGGAAATGTCTATAAAATAAAGTTATGTTAACTGTGATTAAAGTTTAAAGGATACAATAGAAGGTGTAAAAAACCCATATTTTTAAAAGAACCAAATAATACTTCAAGAAAAGAGTAAAGAAAATAGAAAAAAAGCCTTAACGAACAAATTAAATACTAGAGTAGGCACAACTGAAGAGAGAATCTGTGAACTGGAAAACAGATCTGAATGCAACACAAAGACAGAAAGGTGATCGGTGCCCAGTGTCCAGTCCAGATGGCAAACAGTGGCCAACGGGGGTGAAAAGGCGATCGACAAAGAAGCCCGAGAGCCTCACTAAGCAAAGTATGCTGTGGGGTTTGCACCAAGGTGTCCAGGGCTAGAGCTGGGAATGTGAGCGAGAGCTGCAGTTTTATTTATATTTAACACATAGTAATGACATTCCTGAGCCCTAATTCTGTGTGACCATGATCTTTTTTCTGTACTATGTGATGTCTTACAGAATCACTTTGACTGGTGTTGCTATTGAGAGAGAATAAAATTTGCAGCGTTTATTCACTTATTTTTCCTTTGAACATAAATCTGTAAATTGTTTTAAAACAACATAATATTAATAATAAAATTACATTTTACATGCTTTCCTGACAGGTGTTTAGTCAGGCTTAGGATACAATATTTAAGGCCGAGTTGCTATAATTTCCATGGAAACTCCATAAATCTCTCCCTCCTTCACTTCTACCGCTGGCAAGGCCTCTCAGGGGGCTCCAGGTGGGTGGGGAAAGAGGACAAAATAAGCAACTCCAGGAGTAGGTCTCAGAAGTTAAGGCAAGATACAATACTACTTAGCTCTTAGTCCTTAACTAGTTCTTAAGTAGTTCTTAACTCCTCTTTTCTTTAAAGAGGCTGCTATGTGCGAGAAAAGGTCTCAGTCACCGGGACTTCAAGCAGACGTTTTCTGCTGGAACAACCCAGAAAACCCTCATCGTCACCTCACTCCATCGGAGCCGCAGCTCCCCGCCCGCTCTCTGCTCTATTTGCCTTTATGCCTCAGAAGGCAGAGAAATCATAGCCAAAGCTCGAACTGACAAATGGTAGTAAAACTGAAGAACTCCCAGGCAGGATTTTGAGCTTGACCTCAGAGCTGTTGGTCAAGCTGGAGATATATTTTTAATGTAAATATTCCTGGTAACATGAGCTTGGGCCTCGTGCCAACAAAGCTTCTCAGGGGCCATTTCTTACTCCGCGCTCTGTGCGTTAGGTTTCTCCTTCTTAGAGCCTTTTCTTCTCTTTAGGAACAAACTCGGTATTATGATCCCTAAAGAAGTTAGCAACCTGATGACTTTTCCAAAGCCAAGGCTGAAAGGCCATAAAATGAGTTTCAGAGTTTCAGTCAAGGCCCTTAGGAAATGGCTTCTGGTCTAGAGTTGACAAACGTTTATGAGCATTTGGTTCTAGACTGTAGCTAAACATTAGAAAGGGCCTATTTGCTTATGCACAGTACATTTTCAGATGGACTCGAGGTGGCTAAAACATGAGACCTATAAGGAAGAGTATTAGATTCGTATTCATAAGGATTCAGAATCTTCGAGGAATTAAGTAATTCCTCAGGCCAAACCTAAGAGTAATGTAGTTGAACCCCAGCTGGGTAGCTCAGTTTGTTAGAGCGTTGTCCCGATAGGCCAAGGTAGCGGGTTTGATCCCCAGTCAGGGCACGTACGAGGATCAACCAATGCATGCACAGATAAGTGGAACAACAAATTCATGTTTCTCTATCTCTCTGTCTTCCTCTCTTTTTCTAAAATCAATCAATCAGTAAGTAATTTTTCAAAGACTAATGATGTTGCTATGGTTCATATATTTGAGCTTCTTGATGGTCAGACTTAAAAGTCTATCAAAAAGGAAGGGACAGATTGATTCCTAGAGAGAGATAACAAATTCCGATGGAACGTGCCCTTCTAATGGCATTGAAACCAAGGCAGGAGTGTTTCTTTAAATGGGTATTTGATAAAACAGCTTTGACAAATATCAAGAGTATAATCTTGACTCAAGATTTGGGGAAGAATGTCTTCCAAGAGACTGAGCTCTCATGGACCAAGTTGACAATCTCCCATGAGAACATCTTGTAAAATAAAAAATAAAGTTCAGATTACTTAGAGTGATGGGTGACTAGGTTGCCTATTGATTTATATTTCTTCCATGTTTATTTTTTTCTCTTAGATACCCTTTCAAAAGAAGTGCTAAGCAGATAATATGTGTGCTTATTTCTTAATCTGATGTCTAAAGTTTTAGCCTAAGTAATACCAACGGCAGCACAAATAACTCCCACATGTCAGAAGCTTAATCCAATGACATTTATTCCTTGCTCACCAAAAAGTCAAGTGGTTCTTTAGAAGGTAGTCTTCCTTCCAGCCCTAGGGTCTCAGAGTCCTACCTTAGATCCTCAGCACCATGCCGGAAGAAAAGGGGAAGAGGAAACAAGGGGAAGAGGAGGATTGCATGGGACCAGACCTGAACCACCGCATCTCACTGGTGAGAACTCATAGTGCTACGTGTCTGGGCAGAAGAGGAAATGGGGTGTGGCACATACACAGCAGTCACACCAGCTTGTTTCCGTCTTTCTGCTTGGCTTTGTCCACCTTCCTGTGGCAGTGGCAACCTGATCCTGCTCTCGATGTAACAGATGTGTAAGCCAAGACCCCAACCGTGAGCCAAGAATAAATCGTGGTAAGAAAAGTCCAACCAGTGAAAGAAGCATGCAGCGCAACCCTGCTGGACAAGTGAGCGTGCTCTTAGGGAAGAAACAAGAAAAAAGCCTATTGGTTCACAGAGTGGGAAACGGGAGCAAAAATGGTGGCCCTGTAGCATGTGCGTGCAGTGTTAAAAATATTGGATTTAATATAAGCTCTCAATTCTAAGTACAATGGAAAGCTGCTGACGGGTTCTGCGATGTGATTTGTGTTTGTAAAAATTCACATTGGCTCTACTGAGAAGAGTGTATTTGGCTGACAGACAGTAGAGGGGACACTTGGGAACTTCACTGTGATTGAAAAGACCAGGTACACAGATATTACAATAATCCAGGTAGAAAGGAGGGAATTCTTGAGTATGAATTAGGGACTAGTGGTGGAATTGCTTGAAATTTAAAAAGACTTTGTCACTGAGAAGACATTATAAGAGAATTCTAGACAAAAAGATTATGCACTTTGAAGGACCTCCTTTTAGAAAAAATAAACAGAATTTCAAGCACAAACTAGGGATAAAAAGTAACATTTATGTCAGAAAGTGAGTCATAACAAATTACTGGGCTCCTGAAGATCCAGTTTCTTTCCTTCAGATTTCTTCAGGCAGCTTACCCAGGATGCTCACATCAAAAGCTGCCTGGTTATGACTGGTATTTCCCTCCACACCTGGAACATTCTACAATTCCTAGAAACTCACAGAGGTCCATGCAAAGCATTCTGTCATAACTATAGCAAAGTCTTACAGCTTTGCAACAAACCTCTCTCTGGGTTTGATTCATCAGTTTTATCACCATTTGGATCTGGTGGTGGCTAAAACAGTGGAAAATATATATTTTTAATTACCTAGGAACAAAGCAGAATACCTAAAAATGAGGACCAAAGAAATTTTTTAAAAAAGAATACAAAGAAGAGCAAATTAAAGCAAAATCCTCAAGTATGGGTAACCAAGAACAAAAGGAAGAAAGAGATGACAAAGGACACACACTGGAAAAGGGCATTCAGAGAGGGACAAAGAAAAGGAGGTGTGTAGGATTAGAGAAGCCAACATTGTCCCAAACAGGGAATCATCAACTTAGTTGAACTCCGTTTCGTGATCCCTCAATGAGACAGAATATATGACTTCACTTTTGAAATTTATTACCTGTGACTCTCCCCTGGAATGGAAAACTCCCGACGAACAGGGGCTCCTGTCAGTTTTATTCACTTCTGTATCCCCAGTACCTAGAACAGAACTTGGGTACATAGCATTCAATAAACATGTGAGTGAATGAATGAACAAATGAGTGAATGAATGAACGAATGAATGAAAAAATAGATCGGAAGTGTCCATTTTATTTAGTGACATGGTAGCCTCTCATGGTATTGAAAAGAGACTATTTCCTGGAGTGAGAGGAGTGAAAGCCAAATCTGGTGTGTTTGGAAAAGTTAGTACAATTTTAGAAAATGAACGCAGTAGTGTAGACAAGGTTGCTATTTAAAGAGGGCACACAGCAAAAGAGTTAAGGGAGGAGTAAAATAAAAAAATACTTTTTTCCTTAAGAATGGAGAGAGTTAAGCAAATGATATTCCAGAAGGATCCACAATACAGAGAGGTCAAAGTTATTGAAAAAGGAAAAAACAAAAAGCAGAAATGAATGACGTCCAGAGCACAGGTGAAAGAAATGCCTCAAGTAGAAATAGAGAACCTCTTAGCATTGCTTTTAATCTGGGTTAGATAAAGTCACCATGATTGTATGCACACCTACGTATGGGCAGCTGCACGATTTTTTGTTGCGTAAGTTATATTGAACTCTGCTTCGAGATGCCATTGGGGCAACTGCAGAGAAAGGCGGCTAAGAGATACCTCCCCACACCCCTTCCTTCCCATAGGACAATTTTCTATTAACCCCGATAGATTATTTATAATGAATATATTTTATTCTTTGAGTAAAAATGAATCATAACAATATTTCTGAAAAAATATGTTCATATGATATGCTCCCCTCTGGGGCTGGGTCTACGTATTCTCAGTTTTTTGCTGAGGGCCAGCCCTCTCGGTGTCTTTTGAGGGTAGCATTGACTGTCTGCTCGAAAACAGCATTGCTCTGAATTGTCTAGCAGTGGATAATCCAAATACCATTTCTTTCATGTTGTGAGACACAAGTTTAAAAACTGTTATAACAATGTGAAAAGCATGACTGTGTACAAGGAAGAAAAGCTTTATAGTATCTATAGGAGTGAAACCCAGCAACATTCTCAACTGTTCGAGACTCCTCACTTCGTGGTAACCTTGGCTGACATCAGTACTCACACTGATCTTACACCATCTTTTTAAAATGTTTTTTTTTTTAAATTTAGTTTATTTATCTTTAGAGGCAAAAGGAAGGAGAGAGGGAGAGAAATATCAATGTGTGGTTGCTTCTTCTGGGTCCCCTGCTGGGAACTGGCCTGCAACCCAGGCATGTGCCCTGACTGGGAATTGAACCTCGATCCTTTGGTTCGCAGGCCTGCGCTCAATCCACTGAGCTAGACCAGCCAGGGCTTGATCTTACACCATCTTTTAATTAAGAAATTAACATTATTCCAAACAGCAGAAACACACTTGACACTGGATAAAATTGAATTTTAGTTCAATCCAAAGTGGATCCTTGAAACCGTATTTATTTTTCTGTACACACAGAGGCACACTTTGGTAAGCTTCAACTAGTACTCTTTTACAAAAATAATAAGAAACAAGGGTATGAGAATTATTTATGTTTTCAGTTCTGATCTGTATGTTCCAGTCCATGTGAACTATGGAAAATTTTTCCAGTTTCAAATCTCAGGGCCTTCTGGGTAATGGGAGCAGTGAAATTCTTCTGTGTTTATGTTCAGTGTCTGGGAAAAAGTAGAACCTGCTCGAAGGGATCATTTTGTATAAATATTCTTTTTTCGTCAGCTGCCATGCTAAGTCTATCTCCACTTCATAGCTAGTTTCCAGAGTGTCACTCTGCAGCCACCAGGGCAGTGCCCAGACAGGTAATAGAGGGAGCTGCCTACAGCATATAAGAAGCTTAGCCCACCCCTCAAAAGGCAGCGGTGTCATGCTCCCCTCCCCTCCCCTGTGTCTGTGACCCTGAAAGTGAAGGCTGATGGAGTGGAGTGCCCCTGGGTGAAACTCTTCATTTAACCTACCTGCCCGTGGGGGACCTAAAGCCAGGGAATAAAAGAGAAAACAGAGTGTCTTAGTTGAAAAAGCTTAGAAAGGAAACTTGAGAAAGTTGTTCACAGGTAGGTGTGCTATGCACTTTTGTATGTGAATACGAGTAGGGTGCAGCTTGTAGATGAGTGGAAGTACAACTGACAAATAGTAGAAATTCCAACCTTGTGGCTTTTCCACCGTTGCTTTGCTATGGGAGACACAGAAATCCATGAACTTACCTTGCAAGCTCCTTGGAATGTCTTAAACACTGTTTTTCCCAGAGCCTTGCACTTAGTAGGTGCTCAGCAGGGGGCAGTGTGACACAGTGGTTTGGAGCTTGGACCACATGCTGGCTGTGGGCCTCCTCTTCCTCATCCGTAACATGGGGACAATCAGACTTTCAGAGTCCTTTATGGGCTAACTTAGATAATAGATAACTAACGTTGACACAGAGTAAATATTCAATAAATGATACCATTTGTTATTTCTACTTTTCAAATAATTATTGTAAAATATATTCCTCCAGCCCAGTACTCTCACCATCAGGGAAGGCTTCTAGCTTACAATGTCCAAGATGTTCCTCGTGATCACACCCCACCTCCCAATCTGCTATTTATCCGGTGCTCTCTGCTTCAGTCAAGGGAGCAGCAACCAGGATGTTTTGCAAACTGTATGTCATCCTTAACATAACCTTCCTTTCCTCCATCTTGTCTGCTGGGCGACGATGAGTCCTTTCATTTTTACCACTTAACTATCTCTTAGAATAGCCAATTTCCCCTCATTGCACCCCCTGCCCCCCAACAATGTTCCCTACCTCGGAGAACACAGTGCAATCCTGCCCGGTCTGCTTCTCACATCCTCTCTTCCCACCCCCCCACCCCCCGCCCCCAATCTGTTCTCCACATTGGCAGAAAGACGGCTCTGTTAGGAGCACAAATGTGTCCCTGTGCCACCTGCAAGAAGCCTTTCATTGCTTCCAAGCGCTCTTAGAATGTAGACCAAAGTACTCCCGCCATCACTCCAGCCTCAGCTTGTCACTCCTCCTTTCCCTCCTCCCTTCTCCGGACTCCACTCACTCCAGCTTCTTTCGGTTCCTCCAAGGGTATTAATTCCCCTGGTCACAGGACTTCGGCAGCAGCTGGGCCACCCCTCCCTTGTCACCCCCACCTGGGTCTGGTTAGCCCTACCCATCCCTTTGTTTCATTGTTCTTCAGAGAAACCTTCCAGAACAGATCCATCTCCCCCTTTTTTTATGTTCTCATAGCACTTATACCTCTTGTTCGTGAACATTTACCACTGTTATAACATATATTTTGTGGTTATTTGATTCATATTTGTCTCCCTTTAAGGTATAAGCTTCTCACAAAGGCCAGGGAGAAGACATAACCTGTTTTTGTTCACCTTTGGATCTATGCTGTCAGCTTAATTTTAAACGCTCAATATGTGTGTGCACATGTGTGTATGTGACTGTGTGTGTAGATATAACAGCCTCTCACACCCCAGGTTTTAATTCACTGACCTTCCTCCATTTCTCCCCAGCTGTCTGAAACCCAGTGAAATCAAGGATTACATCCTATATTGATGACAATGTAAAGCTGGATGATAAATTGGGGCAAACTCTTCTCTAACTTTGCTATGGGGATTTTTATTCAGTGAAAGCCTTTAGCACACATTACCCAAGGCCAGACTTCTCTTTGTTTCTATTTGAATTCAGGTTCCCAAACTCCCCAACTTCCTAAAGATAGCAGGTCCCTGGGGTAGAAAATCAGAGGGAGGGGATATGAGCTAGCAAGAGAAGCTGAAATAGCTTCTGTGAATAGAGTAGGGAATGATCTTGGGCCCCCATTAAGCCAAATATCAGGTGATATTTCTCAACAAAGGCCAAGAACTGGGTAGAAACTCCAAACCAGAAAATGACTCAAAGAAGACATTTATTGACACATAGGTTAAACCAGCTGTACAGGATTGTAGAGAGATGGAGGGAAACTGATAATTTAGAGGGCCTTGATTCAAGGGTAGGAGCCTTATGCAGGCAATTAACCCAGCTGGGTGGGTGGCAAACAGAAGACTGTTTCTAGAAATTTTCACAAACCTGGGTATAGACTCCTTTTAATATTCATGAAGAGCAATGCTTCCCAATCTTAATGGGCACACACATGATCTGGGGATTTTGTTACTATTCACTGATTCGGTGGGTCTAAGATAAGATCAGTGATTTTGTATTCTAACAAGTTCACAGATGATTCCAATACAATGCTGCTGGTAGAACACATCAGCCAGTCTTGGAACAGATCTTTAAGTGACTGATACTGTCTGATAATTCCGATGCTGGTATAAGCCATAGCCCAGGCTGATCAGCATGCTGTCATCTCTCCTATTTGCTCTGCCACTGGGGACTCCTGTCTGCTCCACTGCTCTGTAAATGCAAGTCGGTCTTAATCATCAGAAAAGCAAATGGGGCCACCATCAGTCTGAAATGCACCCAGGTTAGGAAAGTTTCTTGATAGATCCTCCTGTCTAAAACCTTGGGTTGCACTGTGACCAAGACAACGCTCAGGACCCTTTGAAACCTGGGTAAGAATAGAAGATGCTTGTTAAACTGAGATCTTTAGAACAAATACCTAATGAGTACTCTCCACATGTGCTATTTCACTCAAACATCATTGCAGCTTTACGAGGAAGGAACTTTTCAAATTTTCTTCTCTATTTTATAGATGTGGAAAATGAGGTCTGAAGAGATTAAGAAACTTTCCCAAATGTGTGCATCTGGTAAATGAAAGAGTCCAGATTCTGACCCATAAAGTCCTACTTTATATAGATGGTTCTTAATCTACCTGCCATTAAAAGTTTTGAGGACCTTTCAGAAAATATCCTTCTCTTAACCCTCAAAAATTCTGCTTTCATTGCTATTTAAAAAATCCATCTAATCAATGTATATCCAGTATTGAGTATGATTCTCTAGGTCATGATTCTCAAATACTGGGATTTATTTCTTCCAAAAAGTAATTCAGCACTCAATCCAAAGAACTACGAATGCTTGATAGGGTATTTTGAGGAGGCTGCATCTAGGGTCACACAGTGCCCAACACTAATACTTGACCCACTGATCTTACAACTGCAGGATGATTTGCAGACTCTCTTTGCTGGGATTCTATGTGCTGACAGGTATGCAGTGTTTATCATGTGCCAAGATACACTATCCTAAGCACTTTACGTACACTGCCTTCTATAACCTTTCAAGAGCGCCCTGAAGTAGATCTCCACTAACACTCCCCATTGTAGAGATGGAAAAGCTAAGACCCTGTGAGGGTAGATGCCTTGCCTTATTACAGGTGGAGTGAGAATGCAAACTCAGGCACTTTGGCCCTTGTCCTGGGATAAACCACTTTGCTGTGCTGTCTGTCACTGTCTGTCTGGCTGTGCTTGTTTTCCACTGCTCAGATGATGCAGGTCTTCACTACCTGACATGAGGTGAGAGCAGACAGGCATGAAGGGAGATTACTTTTGTCAGGAAAGGGAGCACGTATCAGAGAATGGGGCTCAACACATGGATGCTTGGGAAACAGATTTCCACCTGTAACAAGGAACCAGTTTCATCTGGCAAAGCCATCCAGCAAAGGAAGAGGGTACTGTGGGCAGAAATGAGTCCCTCCATCACAGGTCAATCAAATGTGTCCTGGGGACCTGGATGGTCATAATGTTACAGGAGGGGTTCAGGGATGGAAAGCAGTGTTGGGATCGAAAGGGTGCCTTCTGAGGTTTCCTTTTGACATGACTCTCTGTGATCCTGTGATCTGACTTCCATCCTCAGACACTCAATCAGCAAGCAAGGGCCTGATCATTTACAGTTATATAGTGAGAGGTTTCCAGGAATGATTTCCCTGTAGCATTTTAATAAGTACTCTATAAATAATAATTTATTGAAGTTGCCTACTATGTTAGAAAAGGAATATATTAAAGGAGCCTGGCTAATTGATGCTGGCAGTTGAGTTCCCTGAGTCGAAACCAATCAGTTTATCTACATGACTCTAAAGATTTGGGATGAAAAGTGCTCATTATGTTCCAACATCCTAATACCCAAAGATCCAGATGTTTCACAATATATTGACATGGCGTTCCAGGAAACCTATGTGCAACACCGAGTTGAAAATGGTCTGATACAATTAAAAATAAATTGGATCAGAAAGAGCCTGTGATAGCCTGTACTCTTCTTTGGCTGAGAGCTGAAGGAAGTTGAAAGATGCTGCATGCTGCGTGACGCAAATCAGCAAGAGTGCTGGTTCTAACTCGGATGACCACACAGCTTGAGTTGCCAGCGACCGTCCAATTTATATCTGTGGTCTCAGTGTCATGTTCAACAGAGAACCCTTTCCTACCCCAGCATGTCCTGGTTTGGACTATAAATTACATAGTCACCGTACAACTCATGCACCTAGTTACAAGCACAAAGAAAAAGACAGGATGGGCCTCAATCTCTCTGGGAGCAAAACAGGCCCTGAGGGAGGCCCACTGTCAGATGGTGACGGGATTACAGAGCAGGATGCAGAACGAGCTCAGGGAGGAATGACTTCTCACCATTCCTCAAGCATTAGTGACTCCAAATTCCATACAGCTTGTTTCTACCGCTCAGCTTTTGCGTATGTGTATGTCCCTGTGAGAAGGCAAAAACCAAAAACCTATGGTCTCTGTATCTATGAGACTTTTTTTCAAGACTCCACCTATAAGTGAGGTCATCAAAATGTACAAACTTCCAGTCGTAAAGTTAATCAGTCACAGGCATGTAATGGGCAGCAGGTGACTATAGTCAATAATAGTGGATTACATACTTGCAAGTTGCTAAGAAAGTAGATCCTAAATGTTCTCATCACAAGCAAAGAACTTTTAACTATGATGACAGATGTTATCGTGGTGATCATTTTGTAATATGTACAAATATATACCAATTATGTTGTATACCTAAAAATGGTATAATGTTACCTGGCAATTATATCTCAGAAAATTATGGTAATCCTTTATTTCTTTATTTCTTTCCCAAGTTGTCTTAATGTAAGATAGCTAAGGACTAAGACACTAGAGTGAGATATAAGATATGCAAAATCCTCTCAAGATTTTACCTTAGCAGGGAAAAAAATTAGTGTGAATCAGGCTTAACAATTTAGTCTCTCTAATCTTTCCTCAGGATTTTATAATAACTACTAACATGTCTGAGCATTTGGTTAAGTGCAACTATTATTTTTAATGCTCGTGGAAATGAAGATGTTACCACTATCTTCATTTTTCAGGTGAAGAAAACGAAATTGGAAGAGATAAGGCAACTTGCTCAAAATTCTACATTGAGCGAGTGATCATGTCCTGGTTCTAACCCAGAAAAGCTGGCATACTTCCCCTGACTAATGCTCGGTTCTGAGCAGGACACTGCGCACAGTTCATCAATGAATATTTACAGAGTTGAATGGAGCAGGGAAGGGAGTAGGCGACGGCCTCTGCTGTTGCAAATCTCATGGTGCCCAGGGTGGAATGTCCAAGTTCAACAAGCACAGATATGAGGCAGAATACAAATGTGGTCTGAGAGGGTACAAATGCCTGTGGAGAGACATGTGCCCATTCAAGGTAATGATCAAAGGGGTAGGAAAGAATTAGGGGCTATTTTTGAAGGGTGACAACATGTTAAAGAGGTAGAAACGAGAAGAAGACTATGCCTGGCAGAGGGAATAGCCTGGAAAATGGCATTGGCCTGAAGAATAAATGGTGAGTCTGGGTCCTCAGGTAATCCATTTGGGCTGGACTGCTATTACAAAATTCAAATGCCTTAACATGACTTATATGCACCTCCCACCACAGTCTCAGCTCCCTACCTCCCATCACACAATTCTCTCCTTGTATTCCACTCTCCATCCACAGCTTTTTATATCATCTCTCATTCTGTTACATTATTTCAATGTAATAATTTTGTTCACGATTTTCTTTCACACTGGAATGCCTTTTCCTGGATGCTTTCTTCATCTACTTTAGTGTTATTGACCTCAAACATTGCTTCTTCAAGGAAGCCTTCTCTGATAGCCTGGGCCAGGCAATTTCTCTCTCCCAGGCAGTTCAATAGCTCCCTAGCATATATCCACTGCTATCCACAGTGCTGGGGGCAGAATAAAAGCTCAGAAATAAAAAGAAACAAAACAAAATCAGCTGTAAAGGTATACATAGATTGGGCACTTGCAGCTTTGAGAAAGGGGTCAAGTCCAAAGACTGTTTCTACAGTAGTCTTAGCAAGAACTAGTGGAATGTCTACGTGGATAGCACTGGGGAGGGGAGGGTGAGTGAGGAAGAAGGATCTCTAACATAATCCTGGCACATGAAC
Source organism: Trachops cirrhosus (assembly GCA_028533065.1). Taxonomy (NCBI): domain Eukaryota; kingdom Metazoa; phylum Chordata; class Mammalia; order Chiroptera; family Phyllostomidae; genus Trachops; species Trachops cirrhosus. The sequence continues at coordinate 78,872,395 of CM052547.1, forward strand.
AGGAATCTCCTCCCCAAAAATCTAGAAGGACTTGGAATTTCAGATTTCCAAAGATGGGAAAGCCTCAGAATCCATCGAATATAAGAAATCTCTCTGCACTTGTCAAACTTTCCTTGCAAGTGATCAGCCATTTCTTCACAAGAGAGTTTCTGCTGCCATTGAAAAATCTATGCTAAGAATTACATTCAATCAGCCATCGATTCATCTATCCAATGAGCACATGTCACACACTGTGGACATTGGATAGCACAGTACCAGGATCCAAGGATGGATGAGGCTCTTTTCCTATCCTAGAACATATGGGAGACTAATAGAAGAGACAGAGCCTTGAAACAGAGGATAAAACCTATTTAAGTACTGAGTCTCCTCTTCTCATTAGGCCCATTTTGGCCTCTGATAGAGCAAAATTGACCAGCCAGCCTCTTTTTATGTGAAAACATCTATCTTGTCTCCCCAAAGACTTGGCTACACGTTCTTCTGATATGAGGCAATTATTTCATATTTTCTGCATTAGTTGTGGCCACTGATAACCTCATGAAGATTTATAAAATGTCAACTTGTTCTTTCCAAATGTACTTAACTAGTAGATGCCTTCTTTAGATGTGTGTGTTGAAGTGGCGGTTACGGAGGGGATGTGTAATACACAGATTCGAGGGGAAATTCAGGAAGAACAGACAGAACTGTTCATGTTTCTCAATTTTAAGTTAAAAGACAGAGCCTCTGGAACTGGATTTTCTGAACTTTGGGGAAAGTGTGATGTAATAATCCTTCATTCCTTCTTTCTTTAGAAATGAAGAGAAATGAGTGGTTTGTTCAGTTCTTGAGATATAAAAAAAGCCAACTTTAAAGTAATATTTTATTAGAACCATAAGTTTTGTTTGAAAATTTTTTAAATTCAGAGTTTATTTTCCTTTGGTATTGCTGCAGAGAGTCAACAGGAATTAAGATAATTTTTTCTTGCATTTGTGCCCACTTATTAAACACACATGTGAGCTGGATTTCTTGCTTAGGTGCAAAAGGGATTAGGAGCAGGGCAGAAGGTGCAATTTGGTCCATTGACCTGTTTCCCTGCCCTCAGGACTCTTTCAAACAGCTGTGAGAAAAAGGAGGAGGAGGAAGGAGGTAATTTAGCAGTTCGTATCCAGATGTTCATTTCAAACACACCCTGAGCAACTTTTGCATGGTTTATTTCATTTTCTGAGACCATTTTTCACAAGCCTGTTTTCTCAGCTGGGAAACTTCTGGTGTAGTCTTTTCAAACAAATATTGCATTTGGCATTAAAAGAAAAAAAAGAGCTTTTGAGACATTCAAAGGACAATCTGTTTGCCTTGGTCTGCAGAAGCAGGACTACAGGAATGTGGGCATTCTGTACCACCAAAAATATAGGTAGAGGAAAGTTCCACTCTTACATTCCCTTTATATGGAAACCCGAGGGTTCTGTTAGCTTGATAATGGTAATGTTCTGTCATCTTTTGGGTTGGCCTCAAGTGTCAGAGACAATAAACCTGATGGGAAGCAAACAGGGCCTGTGGAAGAATCCGCTCGGATTAACACTAAACCAGAAACTTCCACATGGCACTTCAAACGGCAACCCATTCTCACAAAACGCTGGACTATTCTGTTTCCACCCACCTTCTTAAGTAAAATAGGAAGAACTAGAAGAAAAACAGTTCTGAATGTTAATGAATCTCTTAGGCAGAATCCCATAAGATCCCATCCCCATGGCTGGTCCCATTCACCTCAAGATCAAGGTCCTCACCAGAGACTGTGCCACTAGAGTCATAGGAATTGGGGTCTAGGACAGCCGTTATCCCCACCAAAACTGGAGCAGGTCCCCTGACCAACGGTAGGAGATGAAACCATTCCTTCTTCAGTAGTTTCCTTAAGTTGAATCAAACCTGGAAGTAGCCTCGGAAAGGAAGGGGAAACCCAAAGGGCTGAGTCTGAATGGGAAAGCCAACATCTGCTTCTTTAGGGAAAGGAAATCATGTCGTGAAGATAAATGGAATCAGAAGAAACAATACGGCAAAATTGTGATGTGAGCGAAATAGACCATTCAAGGGTTTAAAACCTAGAGCCTCTGGTAGGTGTCTAAGCCTGCCCGAGACTCACTTTTCCAACTTTGAGAATTGGCCACCTAAGACCTGTGGGCAAAAAAGGGGCCATGCACTAAACTTGACAAGCTCAGGGGAGGCCTGCGCGGAGGGCCTTCCAAACTCAGAGACCTGAAGTCACCACATAGGGTGGTCTGACATTAAAACTTCATAACTAAAAGCGAGTCATGGCAGGTAGTCCTGTCCCAAACCAGTATCTTTCCCCACAAAGGTCAATCTTTTACCCTACCTGGGCCTGTCTGTTATCTCATCATATTATGCCTTTGGAACGTCAGAGTAACCCCCTTTTCCCAGACCCCTCAGGGTACAATCTCCATGAAAGCATGAGACCACAGAACCCCTCACGGTTATCTTATTCTCCCAGATACCATCTCTGTGTGCCCGGATTGTTAATTATTAACTGTCTCATACCCACCACTGTCTACCCATTTTACCTTTTATCCATTTCAGAGATTTCCCTGCTCGGCTTTCTCCCACCTCCCTAATCTATCACCAGCGGATTTCTTGTAACCTTACATCTTCTCCTTTGATTCTGATGTGTAAGTGATAATACTGCCATTAACTAAAGCATTTTCTCAATCCATTGAGGTTTTGCTTCCCAGCAACTGCCCTCAGGTTGGCTCAAGGAAACTCATACAAGTTTGCTACAGGTTGGAACAGTTCCTTAGGCCCACAGACCCAAGAGCAGTGTTACAATGGGCCTCAAGTACCAGACATATAACAGGTCCTCATTCTTGGTTCTCTCTCTACCCCACACTCCCGTGCTCAGGAGAAGAGTAACATAACGTTAAAGTCTGTGTTTCGGGAAGGGTTCTTGTCCAAGGAAAGGCTGTGCGCATCTCTGGGATGTAGGACGTCTGGGAGCCCGGCCAAGACGGCGATGGGGGAGGGGGCTGGAGGGGGACCTTGTTCCCTGTGAGACACTGATTCTACAGCTACATATGGCACATCTCCTCTGATAAAGACCCCGCTACTGCCCGAGCAGCTCCTTCTCATCCGGCACACAGGAAAGGAGCCACGTGGAAGCAGGTAGGAGAGGCTGAGACAGTCTTGCCATAACCTTCTCCACCCCCACCGCACCGACCCTCAGTGGGGAGGAGACTCGCCCTGCTGGGCTGGAGCTCCTTGGCTGGTGCTCCTTCCGGGTGACTGAAGGGTTTGAACCCCCACATTTAAGACCTGCAACCCCAAGACGAGCCCCCAAAACATCTGGCTTTAAAAACCAATGGCGCTGCCATCCAGGGGACCCACAGGCCAATGGGAACTGAGAAGCGGCTCTTAAAGGTCTCACTGGCTCAGGATTGAGTCCCCTCCAGGCCAGGGCAGAAACAGCCTTGGAAAAAAAGAGCCTGGATTTGCTATGATTCATTTGCTAATCTTCCAGCATTTGCCTCAGGGGAAAGGGCCTGGGGGGATAATCTCCGGGATGGAGGTGCTCAGGGAGGGCCATTTTTGGGATGTTTCTCTATCTTGCTAAAGCAGGAGGGTTGTCTTTTTAAAAAATTCCTTTTTCTTACTTTTTTCCATCCCTGTTTTTCTTTCTCTTTTTTCCTCCACGGGGCACAGGTTGACCCCCATCTCCCCTGCCCTCCCCCCGCCCCCCGCTCCCACCGTGGGTATACTGTTCCTGCTATCGCTCTGCCTGTTGTGATTACCGCTCACCAGCACCTTCCGGACGGGAGCTTCTGCACTTGTTTGGAGCCCTGATTTTTGTGACTGTGGCTCAGGGTACACCACCAGATCGCCTGGTCTGGTGGCCAGCAGGGCTTACACCTGTGCTCCCTGAGGACTGCAAATGTTCACAGACTTTAAAAGCTGCTGCCTGAGGGTCTGGCCTCAAGTTAGGGTGAATCTAGGTGCTGACTGAGAGCTCTGCACTCAGGGACACTGTCAGTCAAGTCTTGGCATAGCCTCAACTACTGGGAGCTATTAAACATGAAATAGGCTGCTTGGACAATCACAAAGGTTAGAGGGACCACAGAGCTAGGCAAGGTTAAATGGCTTTATTCCCTGTAGGAGGCCCCTCCTTCAAAACTGGGAGAAGATGCCCAGTAATCAGTTGGTTATACAAATCTTGATGTCAGGGGAGAAACCTGTTCAGAACACAGAGATTCAACAGTTATAAGAACGGAGTTGATGGCCAGATCCCTGAGAGCACTTAGGAGACTGAGTCTGGGAGGGAAAAGGGGCTTAGAACAGAGACCCAAGGACACAGCACTGGAGGAACTGCCACCGCCACACAAACAGACCCTGAGAAGACAATGAAAACAAAAATTGATCAGGAACATTTAAAGTGGAAATTAATAAGAACGACGCCAAGAAATTTCCTAAAATAAACCAGAGGGAGGGTTTTTTTAAATTTTAATATAACTCAAAATATAAAATACCTTCGAAATAATGACAGTTGTCTAAAACAACATAGTACACCAAGAATTCCTGGGAAATGGGGGAAGGAATGAAAATTGAAATGTGCTAAATTTCTCGGTTGAAATAAGATCAAGTCAAAAACTATTGTTTTTTCCTGACCTTGATAATTAGAGGAATATCAGATCAAGTATGTTATTTTGCAAAGTGTAGCAGAAACAAAAACAGGATGATTCCTCCCAAATTACTGCAGGAGATTAAAGAAATCAAAGCAGAGTTCAAGTAGCAAAAGACAGGAAATATGAGAAATGGTAGGAAAGCATGAAGTACAGAAAACATAAAATAAGGTCATAGTGGGAAGTACCAATTTATCTCTTAGGTCAATTGATGTACTTGATTGTAATATCACAGTCTTTAGAAGCCATCAGTTCAGGTGAGAAACAAAAATGAACCTCCTGGAAGATACAGTTTTTTAAGTGTCTCAGAATCTTTAAATGTATAAAGTATTTGGAAAATGTGTATCAGGAAAATGCAAATAAGAACAACATAGATATGTCAGTATTAATATCAGATGGAGTAGAATCCTAGGTTGAAAAAAATACAAAAATGGAACAAGAGTTAATTTACTTGGGGTTATATTCCATTATGAATAAATAACTATAATATACTTTGCTCTTCTCAGTAACAGTGTATTAAATAAATATGCAAATTAATCTCTTAGAAATTCAAAGGAAAATTTTTGTTTGGAATACATATATATATTTCTCTCAACTAGACTTTTCATAGAGACAAAATAAATTGGGATAGATAAGGCTGTATTCATACAATAAGAATATACCAAACTTGTGCATTACACCTAGAGAATGAATATTCATCTGACCAGCTGTGTTTCAGATTTTCCTCTCTGAATTTCAGTGAAGTCCTCCTAGGACCAACTTTATTTGTCTTTAGGATGTGTTTTCCATAAGAATATGAAATTATTTCTCCACTTTGTCCTACCATATGGTCACACTTCTCTGATGACATTCTGAGCTCAGTTCTACAGATATGCTCCCACATGCTAGTACCCAGCCTTTCCTGGAAAGATCCTAAACTCCTTCTCTGTGAATAAGGACAAGCTCTCAAGAGACTTATGGACTCTCTAAGTACCTATTTCATAAGTAAACTCTTGGGAATATTAGTTTAATTACCTTCTCAGAAATCTCTAGGAAAACTGCCTTTTACTCTCTTGTCCTGTTAAACATCTTTCCAAGATCTAACTCCCACACAGACTTTTAGAGGGACTCATTCACATCACTCACACTAGAAGTGACCTGTGGGGGTGCACAGTTGTATTGTCCACCAGGGACCTATCAGTGCCTTTGCATTGCTCACAAATGGCTAGTGGGCTCTAAGATCAGGATTGGTACTGGCTGATGGTCCAGATGGGTGCTTGCTGAGTCCATCTGACTAAGTCTTCAAAATTATCATCATTATTTTTTATCCTGGCCACCATAGTCTTAAATACCTTTGGCTATAAAGCTAGTTATAAAACAGCTCTCCTCTGGCCATTTGCCCACATGCCAGAATTGGGATAAATCTACTCAAGATTTTCCGACCCTGATCAGAGTGGAGTATTTCAGATAAATTTTGCACCATGATCTCCTGTTCCTATCATTATCATCCTCCTCTTCCTCCTCCTCTTCCTCCTCATCATGTTTACTATAAATTATCAGCCATGAAGAACACTTTGCATGCATATGTAATTTAATTTTACAATAATGTTCAAGGTGGATACCGTTAACATTTCTACTTTACTGATGGATTAACTGAGTCTCATGTCCAAGGCCACAGTACAAGTACATAGCAGAGCTAGTATTTTTAATATTTCTTAAAAAGAAATATTAAACATCTTCTCTGTTCTTCAGTGACCCTACATGTGGATTCCTATTCAATCTCTTGTTACCGCTTCTCAAGTCATTTCTGGGATGTCCACTTCTTTGATGGCTTCTACAATATGTTTGCAGCTTCTCCTTACTTCTGTTTTTCAAAAATGGGAAAATACAATAAAAAAATAAACTAGTAAAAAAAAGAAATAACTTTTCTTTTATAAAGAAAACTACTTCTCTTCTGTCAATCTTGTGAACTTTTAGCTCTTTGTCATTCATTTATTCATTCACTGATTCCATACATATTTATTGCATGTGCTCTATGCGTCAGGCCCTCTATTGGGTGCTGGATAAATACTAATGAAGTAGGTGTCCTTGAAGACCTCAGTGAATTTAGCATGTAGGGAAGAACCAACAGGCAAATTAAGACCTGCAACAGACTAGTATAGTTGCTGTAACAGAGCCATGGGCCAGATAGGGGAAAGAATCATACGTTAGAATCCCACCTATGAGACTCCTTGGCCAATATCCCACCAGCCTGGCTAATCCTCCAGGCATTCCCGGACACATCTGAATATTCAGGATGTACACATCTTAGGCTCCCAGTGTAGGACCCTGTTAGACTGGGAACATTGCCAGACACCTCGCGGTTGGTATTGCGGATCAAAAGAGGGTGGAAAAAGACAATGTTTTATATATGACAGAATAGAGATTTCACCCCCATCCCCTTACCCATTTTCTGGGACTGAGTGCTTACCTTCCTGCCACTTACCTTTAGGAGCTGGGGTTTTTGCTAAGCTAGAATTAGTGAAGTGTGTTAATGGGGAAAAAAGTGGCAATGACCTTGTCAGGATAAAAAATACAGGGAAATTTTAATTTAAGAAGAGGTAAACATTAGCAGATAAAAGATTTGCTAATCTTATGAGATATGTCTGTGGGAGGTTGCTAAGGAAATTTCATTGTTTTTTTTTCAGGAGGGCTTCAACCTTTTGAGTGTCTTACCTGACCTCTACTCCTCCCAGTGTAATATGGTCCCTGGAGTGGAAAGTAGTGACAACAGCAGCTAATTTTTGGATTTGATGCTTGGCTGAGCACGTATGTTCAGACTATACCAAGCATTTTACAATTAATTCATTACATCCTAAATATAGCACTGTGGGCAGATACTATTAGCATGCCCATTTTACAGGGCAAGGGAGACACGGGAAAGAGAGAGTTTGCCAAAGGAACCAAAGAAGTGAAAGGAGAATTTAGAGTCCAGTGCTCCATGAGATTATATACTGCATTCTATTGAATAAACAGCAGTCTGTATTATTGATTACTGATTGTATTTTTAAATTTCTAGTAATAAACTGTATTGTACCTTCATGTACTTCTAAGGTACTAATTAAAATGTCAAATAGAAACAGGATGTCATCATTGGGGCCTTCCACCAAGAGACATATTATCAAAGGTGCATTTTCAAAAGGCTTTGCTTCAGAGAAAAAAAATGTTTGCTTTATTTTTTCACTGCATTTTTTCCACTACTATTTATCTCCCTTATCCCCTCTTCTACCTCCACCCAGCCGCTGAGCAATCACCACACTGTTGTCCGTGTCCATGAGTTCTTTTTTGCTCAATCCCTCCACACACCAAGCCCCTGCTCTGTAGCTATCAGCCTGCTCTCTATGAGTCTGTCTCTATCTTGCTTGTTAGTTCAGCTTGTGCATTAGATTCCAAATAACAGTGAAATCATACGGTATTTGTCTTTCTCTGATTGTCTTATTTCACTTAGCATAATATTCTCCAGGTCCATCTATGCTGTTGCCAAGGGTAAAATTTTCTGTTTTTCTTAAACTTAATCTTCGTTGTATTTTTTTCCATTACCCTTGAACTCCCTTACACTCCCTTCCCCCTAGCAATCAGCACACTGTTGTTCATGTCCATGACTAAAAGTTTCTTCTTTTTTATGGCTGAGTAGTATTCCATTGTGTACATGTCCCATAACTGTTTTATCCACTCATCTACTGATGGACACTTGGGCTACTTCCAAATCTTGGCTATTGTAAATAATGCTGCAATGAGCATAGGGATGCATATATATTGTTTCATTAGTGTTTTGGGTTTCTTCAAATAAATTCCCAGGAGTGGAGTCACTGGGTCATAAGGCAGTCTCATTTTTAATTTTTTGAGGTATCTCTGTACTACTTTCCACAGTAGCTATACCAATCCACATTCCCGCCAACAGTGCAGAAGGCTTTCCCTTTGTCCACATCCTCTCCAGCACTCATTGTTTGTTGATTTATCGATAATAGCTATTCTGACAGGTGTGAGCTGGTGGTATTTCATTGCGGTTTTAATGTGCATTTCTCTAATGATTAGTGACATTGAGCATCTTTTCATATGTCTATTGGCCATCTGTATGATTTCTTTGGAGAAGTGTCTATTTAGGTCTTTTGCCCATTTTTAATGGATTGGTTTGTTTGTTTGTTTTGGTGTTGAGTTTTATAAGTTCTTTATAATCTTTGGATATTAACCCCTTATCAGATGTATTAGTGAATACGTTCTCCCTTTCAGTGGGTTGTCTTTTCATTTTGTTGATGGTTTCCTTTGCTGTACAAAACTTTTTAGTTTGATCTAGTACCATTTGTTTATTTTTTTCTCTTGTTTCCCTTTCCCAAGGAGATACATCAGAAAAAAAAATTATAATACAAGCTGGATAACTTGAACCACAAAAGGTGCAGATATATGTGTTGAGGTTTGTTCCCTGTATTTAAGATGGGACTTCCATGAGAGAACTTCTGCCTTGGTAGCAGCAGCCATTCCATATCCTCTCAACAAAGGCCCACAGTGTGCCTCGTGCTACGACAGGTGGGAGAGTTGAATCCTTAAAGATGCACAGGTGTGTCCTTGATAGGTGAGGTGCAGAAGGGTATTGTCAACAAAGGGAACTACCGTGAAAATAGTGAGGATGTGACCAACCATGGCCGTCTTGGCCTCATTCGACCATGGCAGAATGAGCGGCATGCCTGGACTTGGAGTCTTAATGGGGAGCACTGCTGCAGCGTGAGCCTGGACAAAATGATGGCGGTGTGGGAGAGGGCCTTTAGAACTTCTGGGGGTCCCAGGGGTCCGTAAAAAGGTTTTAAGCACAGTAAGTCATGTTATTGTTTGTTTCTGTTTATGGTTTATTTGATTGTTTTTTTAAAAATTTCCTTTATTTTTAACCAAAATCTTTTTTAAATGTTCTCTTAATGAGTGAAATATTGAGTAATCATTATAAACACATTAATCTATAGAAAAACTGTAAGTAATATTTTTAAATTACCTAAAATTCTATAACCTTCAGGAAATTTCCACTAACACTCTGCTAAACATCTCTCAGAATGCACACATATAATTTTAATAAACTGATTGATACTATTTTATAAATTTATTAATCAATCACAGGTATGACAGATTTTCCATATCAATACGTAAAGGCACACATGAGCCTTTTAATGATGATAGAGCTCTTTGTTTTGTGGAGGTAATGCAATTATCTACCCCGTCTTTATTGATAAAAAATGTCCCTCTAGTTTCTGAACAACATAAACAGTGCTTCAACAAACGACTCAGAACACAATGCAACAAAACCAAAAAGCGATGGATTAGAAAACAACAACTAGATTGTTTAAAATTAAAGCCAACAAGCAAAACTTACTTCTTTAACCTGCTGTAGAATGGGAAGAGAAGGGAGGGCCATGTCCAATACCTCAAATGGAGGTTTATTTATTCAATAATTCAGTCCTTCATCTCTTATTTATTGAACATCAACAATGATCTGGTCCTGTTCTTATAATGGAATACAATGGCAAACAAGTCAGAAAGTGTGACTTCTATTATAAGTTACATTTAACAGGGGAAACAGAAGATAAACCAATAAATAAATAAGAATGTATTATTAGATCACTAAAAGCTTTCTACAAAGAATTGACGTAGGGTGGTATGACAAAGTAGGGGACCCCTTTAGTTGGATTGTCTATAAAAATGTCTCTAAGAACCAGTCATTCAGGCTAAGAAGTGAATGACCACAGGATGCAGGCAGGTGAAGATCAGGAAAGGAGAATTCAGGGAGCAAGCAGAGCCCAAAGGAGAAGCAAAGCCTTAAAGTGGGAGATGAGCCTAACAAGTTGAAGGCAGAGAGAAATGAAGAGGCCAATGCAGCTTGCAGATATTCAAAAACAAGGAAAGTGGTGTGAGGTGGAAAGTACAGACCAGGTCAGGGAGACTCTTGTAGGCCATGTAGGAGCTCATATGTCACTCTTACATTGGAGAGTTTCAACCAGAGGAAACACTTGATCTAAGATTTTTTAAAAAATGCTTTGGCTTTCCTAAATTATAAGCTTCTTAAAAGTAAATCGTCCTAAACTATAAGCTTCTTAAAAGTAAATCGTCTTGGTCAAAAACAAAACCTGGAAAATACCTGGCACATAGTAGGTGTTATATTAACAGTATAAAAAATTAGTTAATATTGTGTACAGCATCCAATGTACAGAAAACAGGAGAGGAAGCAGGGATTCGTTTATTCATCTGACAATATTTATTAAGCATTTAAAGGTATTGCCTTAGATACCGTGGTTTAGAGTGATACCTGAGGCTTAGTCTCTGCCCCTAAGCAGCTAGTTGGCAGAATAGACATGAAATAAATAAATAAATAAATAAATAAATATTTTATTTTACTTATAACTTGAAACTTTATCTCCACCGAAAGAAGGTTCATGTTGTTTTCTGACATTCTAGCCCGTGAGCTATTCATTTTAGGTCGGAGCCAGGCCTCATTTAGTAGCTTCTATTTTCCTTCTCAAAGAGAAAACCAGGTCTTGTACTTGACCAGAAAGTCTAAAAGGAAATGGACATGAAAATGTGGAGCTCAGGCAAGAGGGTTGGAGATGGGGCCTTGGCTATGTGGAGACCAAGCACTAAATCGAGGCATATGCAAGTGTGTGAAATACTTGCGTTATCTGCTCTCTTTGTCCCAGTCAAATTTATTGTTGCTCACTAGTTCCCCGAGAGGACTGTAATAACATTTAAAGAGAACATGCTCTGCAGTTGGACCTTCTGGTTGAGCATCAGAGCAGCGTCACCGGTAGAACACTTGTGACCAAATTACCCTACCTCTGGGAGCTTCAGTTTTCTCATCGGTAAGATGTGGATGACCAGTACTTATTTCGTACAGTTGATTAAATGCTTTAATACATTTATAGCCTCTGAGTCATAGTAAGGGCTTAATAGATATTATCTACTGTGTCCATTATATTCAATTGAAAATATTTGTTTATTACAAGGCTGTAACTCCTTCTAGACTATGATTCATTGTCATCATCTGTATATTAGCAATGGCAATCACAGTATTTTATAAAAAGTGTGTTTGATAAAAATTTTCTTTGAATTAATCTTGCTAGAGTCCCTGCTTATCTAACATCTAAGAAATCTCTTCATTATTGGAGACATTAGATACAAAAAGGGCATAGAAGCATGAATGGCATGCTCTTCTGTCGTGTTGCATATCATCAGTAATGTTGGGATCTCATATATCCTTTCAACAGCATTCAAGTTGAGGCATAGAGGATTTAGATGAATTGCATGTTACTGAAGATTCAGGATTAGGTGGAATCTACAGTGCAAAGTGTGTCTAAGAGGCACCCACACACTATCTGTATCATCTGAATCACAGACCTACGGGTCAGATGCTTACTGGAAATGAGATTTCTTGACCTCAACCCTGACTTATGGATTCATGACTTATTGGTGAGGGGTGAGGGAGAGAACAGTGGGCTTGGAACTACTTCAACAGTGGCTCCCTTTATGTGCCATAAAATTCTAAAAACAGAGGAAATCAAGAAGGAAAAAGACCTTTATATTCTTGCTGATGGAAATTATTTCTAGAGGTCATGACATAGGCTGGGTCTGTGAGATCCTGGAATCAGTGTTTGTCTTCGTGTTGCAGAGTGTTCCTTTTCTGAGAGGACATGGAAGTAGGAAGTAGACGGTGCCTCTTGGTGGCAGTCCCAGTTGGCCGAGAGCCCCTTCTTCTGGGCAGAACTTATTCGGGGCCTACAGAACCTAGTCTTAGCCTTGACCAACTCATCCATGAGATGGGTCCTCTCTCCTCCTATCCTTAGGGAGAGAGCCTGTGATTGTGCTGACCCTTGGTGTCTGCCAACTACAGGGACCACAATTCAGCTGGACTGAAAAAGAAGAATTTTTTTCTTTTCTATTTTTTTCTCTTTCTCTCATTTCCGTACTGAGTTTCTGCCAAGGCAAACTGGTACAAACCGACACCATCAGGAAAGCTCGAGATGGAGCCCAGTTCTCTTGAACACTTCATACCCAAGTGGATTCTTGCTCTAAATCTGAATCCAACACTTAGCGAAGCGTGGATTCCTGTAAAAGCCTTGTAAAAAGGAAACATGGATCAAAGACACCTTCAATGTGTTGTCATGTTGCATTCAAAATCCATGTGCAAGAAGCCAGCCACAACCACCAGCTTGAAGTCAGGACCTCTCCCCAGACTCTTAATGCAGGACCCTCCCATAGGGCCCTTCCACCAAGACATCCTTGGAGGTCCTTTGCCACTGTCAGAGCCTGTGTTCTCCTGTGAGTGAGGGCAAGAGCAGCACCACCGGAGGCACTTTTCCTTGGCAGCACTCTGTGTCAGCAAAGCATCTCCAGCAAGCATTTCCGTGGGAAGGTCTTCCATCTGGAGCTTGGCAGAGAGGGGAAATTTCCTTTGAGGTTCTGCCACCCCTTTTCCCTTCATCTCTCCATAGGTGCAGCTTGGAGAGGCCCTGGCTGATTTTAGGGATGATGCTAGTGTGTTTCGTGTAGTTGGAACTGCTCTATTTTCCTCAGCAAGTCTGAAAGGCTCTCAGGGAAAGAATGTTGTTTGTTCTGCCACCACCTCCCATCTCAGTGTGCAGCAGGTCACAAGATGTGACAAGTTCATGCGCTAATTCCTTCCTTTTCAGTTAATAGAATAACACAGATGGGAACACATCCTGGAATTAGACATACACTGGAGCAACAGAAGGAAGGTAAAGGCAGCCTGGACCATTCTCAGGCCTTCATGAAATAGAAATTATTTTCAACAGCATCATTACCCTCAGCCCGGCAGCCCAGGGAAGCTACCTAATGGCAGGAAGGCACAAGGCCTCTGGCCTGGGCCCTAGTCTCCATTCACTCATCCTGCGAAATGCTCACTGTGTTAAAGAGTTCATAACACCAGACAGCAACTTCGTTGCTTCCCAGGAGCTTTGGGCAGCAAAACCAAGGCGGCAGTTCTGAAACCACCCCGTAGATTATGAGATGATAAACGGAACTCTCACAGGGAAGAGGGAAGAGGGATGTTGAGCTAGAAATAGAGCTATGAACAGAACTATAGGGACTTCTACTGTCCATCTTGGCCACTCTGCTCCTTGGATATTCAGGTAGAGGACCATTTCAAATGTTTTACCCATTACCAGATTATGACCTAACTTTTGGTTCAAAAGTGACAGAGAACCTTTGGTAATCGAATGCTTTGGGCTATGAATCTAAGAGATATTTCCAAACCTCAGACTGCTACTGACCAACTATGAGTGTTTGAGTAGATTATTCAACTCTCCCGAAGCCTCTAATTTCTTACCTGTGAAAGAAATTGGGGCAATATTTCCCCCTTTACTCAGTTGTTGAGAACAGATAATGTCTAGAACAGTGACTGGGACATACAAATAATAGCTACAATTTTTGGTGTATTTAATATGCATCAAGCATTTTGCCCAACACTTTACAGGCATATTTCTAATTAAACTTCACTAAAGTGCTCTAGATAAATGCTGTTGTCAGCTCTTCCACCACATTACAAATGAGGAAACTGAAGTTCAGTGACAAGATTCTACAACTTACAAGTGGTGAGTCTGGGTTTGAAACCAGCTCTATGACTTCAGAGTCGAAATCCATAACCACATTGTAGGTGCTCAGTAAGTGTACCTGCAATCATTTTCATCATCATCACTGCCACTAACCAAACCATAAGGAACGAGAGAGTTTGCACACCAATATTTTAACATCAGTTATAAGAAGATAATGTTAATATAGATTACAGGGAACAATTACAAACTTGGAAGAGAACTAAAAGGTTTGGAAATCAAGGAAAAGGAGAAGGACACATGTTTCTGGAAAGTTAAGGCAGGTTAGACCCAAGATGAAGGTTTATGGACATATGATAGATATTTTCTGCTTTGAACCCCTCCTTCTCTTTTTTCAGTAACAGCCTCCTCTCTCTCTCATGAGACATAGCTTTTCCCATATTCCATATGGCTCTGATGGGATGGCCAGTCACATGACACTAGGCCACAAGACTTAGCTGCCAATCATGGGCCTTATCTATTGAGATCAGAACGTAGGCTGAGCCTGTGATTTGAACTGGTCAATCAAGATCACTCCATTCTTTTTTATGGCGGAGTAAGATTCCATTGTATGTATGTACCACTACAGTTTTATCTACTCGTCTCTTGGTGGGCACTCGGTTGCTTCCATGTCTTGGCTTTGTAAATAATGTTTCAGTGCAGTATGGTTGGACCTAGAGGGTATTATGCTGAGTGAATTAAGTCAGACAGAGAAAGAAAAATACCATGTGATTTCACTTACATGTGGAATCTAAAGAACAAATTAAATGAACAAACAAAATGAAAACAGACTCATAGACACAGAAAACAGATTGATAGTTGCCAGAGGGGAGGGGGTTTGGAAGGCTGGGTGAAAAAGGTGAAGGAATTAAGAAGTACAAGTTGGTAGTTACAAAATAGTTACAGGGATATAAAGTACAGCATAGGGAATACAGTCAATGATATTGTAATAACTATGTATGGTGCCAGGTGGCTACTTGAAATATCAGAGATCACTTTGTTAAGTATATGGTTGTCTAACCACTATACTATATACCTGGACCTGAAACAAAATCATGTTGAATGTAAGATTCAATTGAAAAATAAAATTTAAAAAAGGATCATTCCAGAAGCTTTTGTGTATTGATAATTGAAGAATGAAAGTGTCTCTGTTTTCTGCCTTTGTGAAGCTGACATGACTTAAGTCTGGAGCATTCTGTAGCTGTTTCTGTTTTTCCCTTGTCCAGATAATTGGAGGAAGTTAGCAGCCAGAAAGAATGCAACC
>CM052547.1:78888412-78927646 GCA_028533065.1 Trachops cirrhosus
TGACCATAAACAAATTCTTTAAGTTCTCTCAGCCTGTATTTTGTGTCTTTAAATTGGATGTGGGTACTTGGGTGTGAGAATAAGGTTCCTAAGCCAGTCAAATGCTTTAGGGAGGAGAAAGCCCCTGGCATAATGCCTGACCCGTATAAGCACTCTGAAAATGTATGTTGTGTTCCACGTAGCTCAAATCTACCATCCCCCACCCCATGAACATAGTGCATAGTAATTGAAGATAGGTACCTGAAGTCTTTGGGGAAATCTAAGGACCTTCTGTAATTTAGAATAACGCTGCTTCTCTTTCTGATGGAAGTTGCATATGATTGTGCTATGTAAAATGCCAAAAAACCCCATCTGAATAAGTTGAAAAAATTAACAAAATAGGTGAAGAGTCTAATTTGTTTATTAAATGAACAACTACACTTTATATGTTATCACTTCTCCCTGCTGCTAGGTGCCTGGTAGTAACAGGCTGATAGCTCTCTCTGCTGTGGGGTTGGTGATGATGATATGCTAGGCTTTCTCTGACCTCAGGATGCATCTAGCAGCAAACATAGCTGGGCAGGTCCCAAGGCTTTACCAGTGACAGTCCCTTTTTAGCTGATTTGTTTAAAGAAGGGAAGCAGCACATTACTGGACATTTAGGGAATTTTGTAGTTGAAGTTGTTTTCGTGCCCTCCTTACTTTCATATCCTCTATATGAACATGTTCTGTAGAGCTTCTTCCCTCTGTGTCTGTCTCCCTCCGTCCCTCTCTCTCTTTCTTCTCCTTCTCCTCTTCCTTCCTTCCTCCCTTCTCTTTCTCTTTCCATCTTCCTCTCCCTCTCTCTCTTTCTCTCATCTTTGTGCCCTAGTTCCAGACAATGGGGAGAAAACCAATGAATAAAACTAAATAAGATACAGCCTTGTGCCTCAAAGAGCCCCAGTCTCTTTGAGGACAGACTGAGAGCAGTTTATGATCCCTGTTTCTTTAGCTGGCAGCCAAGGAGGTGGAGTCAAGACCCATGCCAAGGCGCAACGCTGGCTTCTCAGCCTTGGAGAGGTGACATTAAAGGGTGTCTATGTCTCACATGGTGCCCAGATGCCTCCCTTTGTACCCTGTGAGCCAGTTAAGAGGGAATTATCTTCCTGTAAATGCAGAGAGCCTTAATGCCTGGCAGACCCTGGATGTAAATTTCAAACGATGTGATTTAAATAAAGCTTATTTAAAGTGAAAGTTGTGGTCACACTGAAGACACATCCCATCTTTGTTTTTTTTTTTATTTTGTCTTAAAAAGTTTATATGGAATTCCTTTCTTTCCCATTTGTGACCCCATTGGGTGTAGGTACCCTGTTGGCTGACTAGGAACATTCATGGAGAAAATCAGAACCAGGGCCTCATCTCTTCCTCTGAAAATGGTTTCTCCTTTTCAAATAAGCCTGCTGGTAAAATGTTTACCCGTGTGACATTTCACAGATGGAGAACGGGATCATATGAACTGCAAGAAACGGGGATCTGCCACCTCGTTTGAGCAACACCCCTGATACTTCTGGGATCAGGATCATGAAATCCATGGATCCAGGAAGGAAGGGAGTGAATACAGTGCAGGTTCCAAGAAAAAGTATAGCAAGAAAGAGCTTGGATCAACTCTCCATGTGAGTCCCAGTCTTTTGTGGAAGATATTTATTCATAGATTGCCATTTTGAATGCAAAGGTAATTTTTCCTCCTGACCATCTAGGGAAAATAAATCAATTTTCACTTAGCATCTACTGTGTTCCACAGAGGAGAAAGAGAGGAGAGAGAGAGACAGAAAAGAGAGAAAATATTCATTGTTCACAGCGCATGAGAGTCTAAGTTCAAATTCCCTCAGCAAATTTGTTGTTGAGGTTTCATCTCTATGAAGGGATTTTCCTTACTAAGCATTTCCAGGTCTTTTTCAGTCTCTGTTTCCTTAATTTCCTAATTTTACAAATTGTCCCCAAGAGACCAGGACTGAGAGGACAAAACCAACAGACTGAGGCCATGTGGGATTTGGTTGCCAGGACTCAAGAAGGCCTTACTCTTACTGGAGCCTCAAGTTCAACAACAGCCTTAGTAACAAAACACAAACAGTTCCCTTGACACTCATTTGAAAGGGGAGGGTGGGATGTGGGAGCAAATGGCTTGTCTTCTAATAGGACTGAAAGCAAAATTCAAGTGAAGTCAATTAAACCTACAAGTAGAGTAATTTTCACAGGACATACCCAGCAGAGAGGAGCAGTCATATTGAAGATCCATCAGGGGAAACTGGAAAGCAGTTCCAACTAGATTCATCAGGACTCACAATGGCGTTTTGGAATCCTAGAACTGGAGAGGTTAGCAAAAGTCTATTAAATGTAAATGTTCTGTCCTAGTGAGTCTGGGGTCTCTGGAAATTCCTGTCCCTATTCATTGGTGAATAGACCCAGAAGGCTAAGAAAGGCAACATGGCTGGGCTTCACAACATACTTAGAGAGAAATGGAGTATCAGGAATGTGGAGCAAAAGTGGGCTTTGTTATAGCATCTGGAGTAGGGAGAGAAAATAAAATATTCAGTTCAACCAGCGACATGGCTGGTTTTTTGGCATGACAGGCCTTGTCCAATCCTGGCCAGTAACCAAAAGCTAAGACGAGCTGAGGGTAGGGAAGTTCAGGTTGGGTGTAATGGGCTAGTCCTCTGACCTTGGGGGTGGGGGTACAAGAGAAGACAACAGAAGCCTCAGATGCTACTGGGTCAAGCAGAGCACACCATCTGAACTGAAGCAGGGAGAGCAGGAACCTGGCCAGTAGAGAGGCTTGCAAAGAGAGGTGGCTGAATCAGGTGCTGTGATTGGCAGTGCTATAAAGAACATGTTAAGTGATTCATAAGCATTTACTGACCACTTACTATGTGCCAGACACTGTGGCAGAGATACAATGCTGTAAGACAGTCAAGAGGGGGAGAGAGACGAGGGAAGCAATAGTTCCAAAATCGTGTAGTGAGTAGCATGAAAGAGAAGAGCAGACAATGATAAGGGCATGCACAGTTAGGCTATATTGGCGGGGAAGACCTCCTTCTGACTCTACTGACACCGCCTTGGCTTAGGCCACCACCATTTTTAACCTGGGCACTGCAACAGTGCCCACCCAAAACCCTTGAATGACATCTCACTACAGCATAGGTACAATCCACGTTCTTTTATATGGCCAGCATTGTTCTGCTATAACTGACTTGTCTCTCCAGATTTATCTCCCTCTTCTCTGTCATGCCACCTGAAATGAGGACAAGATACTTGTAGGACACCCAGGCAAAAGTGTGTATAAAAACACTAGCTATGTAAAGGAGATAACTTGGGGTGACAGTAGGAAAGAAATTGCACTTTCTTGAGTACTCCAAGAATGTGGGATAGGCAGAATTCTATGATGCCTTTGCCCCGCCACCGAGATCTCCGGCTCCTTCTTTACACTCATCTACTCCAACCTATTAAACACAAATTTAGGCGCTGCTCTGAAGGGATTTTGCAGAAGATATCAAGGTCCCAAATCAATTGATCAGGAAGTTAGTCGATGAAACAGACGTCATCACAAGAACCCTTTGAAAGCTGAGTGTTTTCCCCCAGCAGCACTGAAGAGGAAGGCAGAGATTCTGTGCATTATTGCTGGGACAAAGGTGGAGGGACCCACACTGCAAGAAGTGTGGGCAGCCTCTGGGAGCTGAGAGTGGCCCCTGGCTGACAACCAGTAAGGACATGGGGGTTTTAGTCCAACAGCGACAAGAAAACCAGTTCTTCCACCAACTGGTGAGCTCGGAAGAGGACTTTGAGTATTAAATGAGAAGAGCAGCCTTGTTGACTCCTTGATATCAGCTTGGTGAGACTCTGAGCTGAGAATCTATTTATGCTGTATCTGGACACCTGACCTGTAGAAACTCTGAGGTCATAAATTAGTGCCATTTTAAGCTGCTACCCAGGAAAAGAAAAATAATACTTGAGGCAAAAAGAAAACTTAGCTTTTGAAAGGCCTAGGTACATAAGGCTTAAGTGAGCATCCTCTCCATCACTTACCAATGACCTGTGTAGAGTTTCTAACCTAGACCCCAGCCTAAAGCATTGAGGAGAAGCTTATCACGTGTGCTCTTAGGAATAGGACAGGGATTGTTCTTACCTTCCACTGCCACTTGCAGTTAAAAATCTGACTTCTTACAGTATTGATACTTGAGTTCTTCTTGACTCTGGAATAGATATAGAAGAGATAGCAGACATTTAGATTACCTTTGTGAATAGCTAGGATTGGGTAAAAGATGAGAACGGGCTAAAAGTTGATGTTACAGGCACAATTACTTCTTACCTATAGTATTAATGAACAAGTGAGTAAATCAATCAGTAAGTAAGGTCACTTCCAGATCAGCCCTTCTACAATTATGTGAATTGAATTGGAAAACATTGGCCTACGCTAAGGCCAAAGTCCTTGTAGGGAATGGACTAAGCGCCAGAGGGACATCCGTGGCTGTCTCTCAGCAGATGGTGCTCATGGGAGGCCTACGTCATCTGTTAGAAGGGAACTGGACTAATGCTGACATTTGACCTGTGGCATTGTTCTCCAGATATACACAGCCTGAGTCAAGAAAACCCCGGCCAAATGAGCATGCTGGTCCTGAGCCCAATCACCAGGCCCTGCTTATTTTAGAGAAATTTATTACCATAAAGAGAAAAATTGTAAAACTCAGACTTAAGTGTTGAAAAATTAATTAGGCCTTTGGCCCTCTCTGCCTAGCATTTGTAAAGAATTTCCTTGTATACTTAGCTTGTTCAGTGGTGGGGGTTAAATGTGTATACCCTGGAGATTAATACTGTCGTTGGAGCGTTGTCAAAATGGAAAACTGTTAGAATCAGGAGCCCATTTCGTATTTCCAAAGACCATAGCAGGAGGGAACTCAATCAACTGGGTGGTTTTCAGGAAAGGCTTCCTGTTGGAAGCGGTATTGGGTATAGAGGAGGAATGGCTCGTGGACCGGGCTGGGGAGAGGCAGGACGACCTTGTCAGAGGCAGCAGCAGGTGTAAGATGATGGCATGACTGAGCGAGGTGGGTGCAAGACGCTGAAAGCCAGATTCAGAGTGCTTAGGAAAAAAAACCTAGCCAATGGTAGAGAGAGAGGATTTGAGTTTGGAGTTAAAAATGGAAAACTAGGTGTGAATCAGGACAAGAGTATCCTTGATGTCTCCCTAAGGTCTGGGCTTTAACGCATAAGCCCTAAAGGGTCTTCACCGAGGACATGACACAATCACCCTCACTTCAGAATGGTGTCTGTGAGGTGGCAGTGTGGACAGTACATCAGGAAATCCGGGATGAAACCCCATGTTGTGGCTTTGACAATGTCATGAACTGAGATAAGGAATGAAATTGGAGGTGCAGGCTCCATTTAGTTAGCTCTGGACATGTTGAATTACAGTTGGCTTGTTACACCTGTGAATATACCTCATTTCTGTTCTCAGGACTGGACTATACTTAGAGATTCAGACTGGAGAGTTGTCATATTTAGTAATACAGAATCATCAGCTTGCCTAGGGTTGGCAGGTAGCATGTTTTTTACTTTTGTAAATCAGGATTCTCCTTTAAGTCATTTTGCATTGGCCAGTCTCTCTTGAATTTTTGTTAGTAAAGTCATTCACTCATTCATTCATCAACCATCAAAATTTTAATGAGATACTGCTGTGATGGGCACTGTTCCAGACATCACAGGTACTGTTGAAAACAAGATAGACAAAATCCCCAGCCACATATAGATCCAATCTTCAAAGAGATAAAGACAATTACCAAATCATTGAAAAAGCAAATATCAGAAAGTGATAAATTTTAAGTGCTATCAAACAGGTTAAGGAGCTAAAATAATGTCGAGGTAATGACAGTCCTATTTTAGGTAGATTGGCCAGAAGAATTTTTCATGAGGAGATGACATTTGAGCAAAGACCTGCATGAATCCAGAAGAGAGCCAAGTCAGGGTCTAAAGGAAGAGAGGTCAAGCTCAAAAGGGTCAGAGCCAGCAATGAGATAGATATTCAAGGAGAACAGAGAAGGTTAAGTGCAGCTGGAGTCAAGTGAATGACAGGCAGAGGAGTAGCAGATGAGTATCAGGCAGGCAACTGATCATGAAGGGGGTTGGGGTCAGGGCTAGTGACTTTGGGCGAGATGGAAAACCAGTGGAGGCTCCAAACAAGGCAGCATGACATGTAATGTGTGTTTTAAACAATTTTATCCTTGTCTGTGGTGAGTGGAAACTGTGCTGAAGATTAAAATTATATTATTATTATTATTGACTTATTTAGTCACTCATATTCTAGACGCATGTTCTGAATGCTTTCTCTGTGCTAATAAGCATTGTGCTAAATATCGGGAGCATCGAAACTGTGAGACGTGATTTCTTTCCTTACTTGTAGTGTTACAAGCATATGTGCATATATTACACTTTGCACTGAAGTTTCTTTGATGTACTTCCCACCCAAACTCAGGCAGAGCAGGTAGACTTAGTAAATGTCAGGGACCTTGGCATGTCTTCATCATCTGTACAAGACCCTTCACTTGCTTTACTTATTTTATTATTTGGTTTTATTCCCATTCCTTACTCTCATTCTCCTCCCCTAATGTCCTTCATATACTCATATGTGTTTTTGGTTTTTGTAAGTTCTTTCAAAATGTGTGTTCCAGATTTGTGACAACTTTTGTTTTTCTTCCAAGGTACACGTGTCAGGGAACAAGAGAGATTATAGTGCTTTTGATTTGGTGTGGAGGCTAAGAATCTGTATTTTAGAGAAAAAAAATATCCCCAGGTATTTCTGGGACCTATCCTGTTTAGAACTTTTCAAAATGGGAGGTGCTGAGGTCCACTGGTATACCAGTAAACCAAGACTTCTAGGCAGAAACAGGCCCTAACTTGTAGTATTGGCTGATTTTCATGGTGTAAAAATTCCCTCTGTGACCAATTTCAAGCTAGGATTTAACAACCAGGTTTCAAAAGTCCGAATATTTGGTTGGGGCCATTTTCATCACACTGTTATTTAGTTCCTCAATTCCAACTAAAGAAGTACACGAGAAGGACATTGCTCTGTTTCTGAAATTACGCCATCCCGGTCAGTGTGTCCTTCTTCCCATGTCCTTACATAAAGAGCAAGTCAGATGGGTGGGTGTTCCAGAAACCCTGATGAGCCCATCTGGAAGTGAGTGACATGATTGCATTATCTTTTCAAGGATAGGTTAAGAAAGCTTGTTATTGGGTCAGCTGTGAACCCTATTGTTGGATCCAGTCCCTTGTTTGCATGCGGTAAAAGCCACCTCTCTAATCCTGACATTGTGAAAAATTTGTAGCCAAATTAGAGGGGTAACTTGTGGCCATTTGAAATATTGCCTCAGAAATGTTTAAATCCTTGAGTTACAGTGCTTATTGGAGCCCATATCCACTATTGGGCAGACAGCAGATCTTGAGAATATAGGAGATGCTTGAATTTAGAAAGTCCATAAAGAGAGGATCTGAATCCTTTCTAGGTGGTTCAAAGGGGGCTTTTTTTTTTGAATTATGCAGTTTCCATACAG
Source organism: Trachops cirrhosus (assembly GCA_028533065.1). Classification (NCBI taxonomy): domain Eukaryota; kingdom Metazoa; phylum Chordata; class Mammalia; order Chiroptera; family Phyllostomidae; genus Trachops; species Trachops cirrhosus. Next base: position 78,895,972 of record CM052547.1, read on the forward strand.
GTTGTGACATCTTTAAAAAAATAGCTATTTTTTAAGTGGAAATAACAATAATGTTATGGGCTAAATTGTGCTACTACTACAACCACTACTGCTGCTAAGATAAGCATCTAATGTGTATACTCGCCTGTAATCCTCACAATAACCTAATAAATTGGTTTTAGTATTTTCTTCTCATACATGAGAAAAAAGATTCATAGGAGTTAGGGAGCACATGTAAGGCCATACAAGATAGGCACTGGGATTCGAACCTATCTTTGCCCATTCTTCATTGCTTGACCTTATGGGTTCCCAGTAGCTACTATGGAGCCTGGCATAGTGTGTGCTCAAAACACATTTGGTCGTATTGAAAATGTATGAATGGTGGTTAGACTCCCAAGACAAGAAATGGAGTTTGGAACATTGGTTTTTGTAGCTTTTAATGTAGTGAGAAACCATGTCTATGATGTCACAGCAAATTTTCTACTCTGCACCTTAAAATTTAGTTCTTACTTAGAAATATGAAAAAATGGAGTGTAAGTCTAAGGTAATTGTCCTTTTATACTGTTATACTTGTCATAGTGCCAGTATTCACATATTTCCCCTAGGGATGGAATTAAGATGCCAAATTTTCATGATTATGAGATGATTGCAGAGTAAGTGCTGAGGGAATAATCATGAAGGAGAAAGCAGTCTGTATACCTTCCCAACTGGACAAAGGCAGGCTTAATGCTTTCTGTTATTTGCATAGGACTTGCTGCATATGAGTTTTCTTCATAGTTCTGATGAATGGACTATTTGCCTCCTGATTATCATATGGCCCCTGATTGGCTGTTATGTGTCTTTTGGAAGGAACACTTGTGAATGCATTAACCCTATTCAGAAGACAGTGGATCCCAGATGCCCTAGTAAAGTTGCACACTGAAGATCAGTTAACTTTAGTATAATATATGTGTTTTGGATAAAAATACACAATTTCCACTACTAAGATCTCTTCCCAGTGGGTAGAAAGGATTCTGCACAAGAAAACATTGGATAGAGTGTGAAAATTGTGTTTATATATGAAGTTTATATGAAGTTTAACTGTCTAATTTATTTATTTGTTCATGACCTATAAAAGAGAAAGAAATAATGGGAGAGAAAATCAGGTTCTGATTGTATTGGTTTAATACAGACAATTCATTTTTTAATAAAAAAAAAAGCTACAGAGAGAATTGCAGACATAGAATCCATCCCTCACTCTTTCTTTTCCCATTTCTGTGGGATGCAGCCAGACCTGGGAGGAGTGTTGTAAAAAGCCAGCCAGAGATACACGGGGCTCTCTCCTGGGGCTGACTTTGATTTTATCCTTGCTGACCACAGTTGAAGCAGATGAAAAGGATGAGTGTATTCTGATGGAGTTCTCTGTTCGTTCTCCCTCTGGGGCTGGTGGGAGGGGACACATCCATTTGTCCTGTTTTACAAGTGCAATGCCTTTTTCTCTTAAAAGGAAGAGCTTGCCACATGTCATCTACCCCACCATTAGTCAAACAGTGGAAAGGACTCAATACGGGCTAAGAAGTACAATGCCCAAAGGGACACCATCAATCCCTTATTACCACAACTTCCTCATTCTTGAGTTGTTTATATTGATTTATCTTTTGCTCAGGTAGAGTGACTTAGAGTAATTTTCTCAGCAAGAGAACACGGATTGCCTCCGTACTAAGCCCACGCCTGTCTGAGAATATTTTCCGTCTGCTCTCACACAGTAATTGGGTATGGGATATGGGGCCATCGTTTTTTCCCCTCAAACTCTGTCTTTTCTATTTATTCAGACACCGGTGTGGCAGATATAAAAATATAAAGCTACTATAATTTGCTATATTTAAATCAAGTTCCCTTTGGTTCACACTTTCATTTAGGATATATGCTTTATATTTGAAATGCCAGCATATTACCTGGCTAAATCTTGGCCTTTATTTTGTTTTTATTAATTTTCCAGTATTGATGAGTTATTTTAGCTAGCAGATTGTTTTGTTTTCATTTTGTTACTCAGGAATTTTTCTTCTGCTATTCCTGTAGTTATTTCTGATCTATCTTTTCTCCCCTCTCTGAGGTACCTTTGATCTATGTGTGTATACATATGCTCATATATATATTATCACATGTAATACACATACACATATATTCTCATATGTATTTCCTGCATTACTTTAGACTTATTGTTTGTTTGCTTCTAACTTTCAGGGTTCTTTTTCGCTTTTATCTCTTCTGATACACATTATTTTTAGCATAAAATCTGTTATGTATCGCTTTTACCATGGGCCCTTAATGTAAAAATCAAGAAAATAATGATATTAATTCCCCTTTTACTTATCTTTCCTATCTTTTGATCATTTCACTTAATGTGTGCCTACTTTAGTTTTATAAATTTCATGTGTTTCATAGAACATTAACCACAAACATTCTAAAATTTCAGTTTTGGAGAGTTTTTCTCTAATTCCTGGGCCGACTAAAACGTGGAGGTTGTTCTTGACCCCATCTGGAGAGCCTCTTTTCCAGGCTGGATTTGTTTTCACAGAAGATTGAAGAGAAACTTTACCCCTTTCCTGTGTCCTTATCTCTGGTATATTTTCCCTTGGGCCTTTCCTTAAACTTGTATAATGCCTGATTTTTATCATATGATCAATAAAATGGTGTTAGCATAGAGAAGGCAAAGACCTAAGTCTATCCTGTGATGTTTATTGTCTAGTTGCAAATATCATCTTGTACTTGTTTCAAAGGAAATTTACTACCTAGAATAATTTCTGTGTTCCAGGATATGATCCGCAGGAACAATCCTCCAGAGAAGACATGTTTCTGTAATAAAATATTAAATAACAAGCCATTCGAGGTGCTGAGTGTGTCTACATATCACTGCAAGCATAATCTCTGCCTCATTCAAAAATAAAGACTCCCTCTCTTGAGCTACATCCTTTAGCCTAGGCCCCTGTGGTTGTTGAGGTCCAAAGCGAGAATGAGAATATCAAGCATTCATTGAGGTGTGTCAGTCTTGTTTGATAGTGACCTGTCCATGATATAAATATACATATAACAGATAGAAATAACAAGTTAAAATGTAATTTTAATAACTATGTGACTTACAGTGGTATTTGCCTCCTGTATCTTATGTAGGTAATGCTTCCAGATGTTATTTCCCCTTTTTAAAAAAATATATATTTGAGCTCTGGCTCATGTGGCTCAGTGGACTGAGTGCTGGCCTGTGAACTGGCGGGTCACCAGTTCAATTCCCAGTTGGGGCATGAGCCTGGGTTGCCGGCTGGTCCCTGGTGGGGGGAAGGAATGGGCACATGAGAGGTGGCCATACACTGATGTTTCTCTCCCTCTCTCCCTTTTCCTCTGTGTAAAAGTAAATAAATAAAATCTTCTTAAAGTGTTTGAAAATTTATCCACGCTTTCCTTTACCTCTAAATGTGATCATCTCCCTGTGTAAGAATGCCTCTTGCCATGCAGCACCCCATAAGTGGTGCACATTAATTTCAACATCAAAATCCTATTTCCTGTTTTTGAATACCTTTTTACAACCATCACCCCCTGTTTTTTTTCTCAGGACCTACTTTGTGCCGAGCTTGAGAATTTCAGACTTCTGACACCTCACCCAAAAAAAGCTACCGAAAAGGAGCGAGGCAGCGCCATGCTTTCTCTGCCTGGAAAACAAGCTTGTATTTGCTTAGAGATTTGTAAACGGACCTAAACCTCTCTTTATAACTTTTAAAAACTCAGTTGCAAAGAGAACATAGGAAGGTTAGTCTGTCTCCAGGAGGTCTGGTGTCCTGGAGAAAATTCTACTTTCTTTCTCGCTGTAATTCAGGGTAGGAGGCACTGATGGCCAGAGGAGACCTGGCTGAAGCCCAAACCCACTCCTCTGACTTCAGAGGCAGGAGGATGCCCTGCACTTCGAGTGGCCCACCCAACCACGATGAGACCACGGCTGACGGGAATTATCTCAGATTTGTCAGGAATGAACACACACTTGCTAATGGCCTGTTTCCTTCCCCCACATGCAGCCCTGCAGAGGAAAAAGGCAGGAGAGATCGAGACCCTTGGCTCGGCTTATGCCTTTTCTCCTCTTTCCTTTCCCAAACACCCTCTCCTCTCACCCCAGGATCCTTCTTGATTCTTGAATTCCCATCAGGTTCCACGGGAAGGGGAAGTACTATTTCTTAGACTTTTTGTTGGCGAAGGAATTGATGCTATCTGTCTCCCATTGTTCTACCCACCATCCGGTTTGGACCTGACTGAGGGCAGGAATGAAGGTGTGCATCCAGTTGTGTCCCATGTCCTTTATACAAGTCAGTACTTCACACAGCGATACTATTTCAGAGTCTGTTGCCATTTACTGGAAATATGCGTAGCAACTTCAGGGCATTGCCCAAATGAGAGTCCCTTTGTATTCAAAGAGCTACTAAAAAGAAAACCTCAGGAAAACAAATAAGTCCTCAGTACCTTTCAGATGGCTATAGACACAGAGGATAGGAAATCAAGAGAAAGAGAAACAGGGTCGAGGCGGCGGTTCCCCACCAGTGACAATGGTTTTGCCACATCGTATAGGTAACCCCTAGGCACCACAGTCAAACCATTATTCCATTGTCACATAGTAGGTGCTCAACAAATATTTGTGCGTGTCAGCACCATCTCTCTAGTGCACCTGCCTTTCTAGCTATGTAACTGGATCTAAAGAAGGAGTAACTACATGAATTTAGCCTCAAGCTAAGAAAAGGTAAAGTGTAGTCTTTAGATTATGGGAGGGTGTTTTTAAAGTAAACTTTTTATTTGGGGGTATTTTAGATTTAAAAAATCAGCAAAGGTAGTGCAAAGAGTTCCCATGCACCTCTCACTCAGTTTCAATTTTCCCTAAAGTTACCATCATATGTTACCATGGTACATTTGTCAAAACTGAGAAGCAAACATTGACCCTTTACTGTAACTCCAGACTTTATTTGAACTTCACTTGTACAATGTAGGCCCACAGTATTATTAATTTAATGAAACATATAATACAGTGTTGTCCAGATCTGTATTGTCAAAAATCACAAAGTAAAGACAGTGGAAACTACACTGTGTCTGACTGAAGGTTGGCTGCATTTGGGAAGAGTGCTAATTAGTCACAAGGCAGTTACATTCTGATTACAGTCCACTCTTAGGACAAGAACTCTAACCCACTGCTGTTTGAAAACTGGAGCTGGGCAGAGGCCAGTAACCACTCACCAACTGCATTATCTGTGACTCCATGTTGGGCAGGGTTACTGCAATGCCAAAGGTTTCATAGCGAGGTAAAAAGCGACACCCTTCTAAAGCATTATCTCAATGGGAGAGGGAGGGTGAGTAGGTATGTGAAGTATCAATGGTCAATTAATCTGTGACAAAAGGAGACAAGAACATACAATGGGGTAAAGTCTATTCAATAAATAGTGTTAGGAAAATTGGGCAGATATGTTAAAAAAAAACCCCAAGAAAACCCCAAAATCCTAGACCACCTTCTTACACCATATACAGGAATAAACTCAAAATGGATTAAAAAGTTAAATGTAAGACTCAAAACCATAAAAAAAAACAGAAGAAAACATAAGCAGTAAAATCTCTGACATTTCTCATAGCAATATTTTTTTCCTGATATATCTCCTTGGGTAAGGAAAACAAAAGAAAAGATAAACAAATTGGACTACATCACATATAAAGTTTTTGCACAGCAAAGGAAATCATCAACAAAACAAAAAGACATCCCACTGAATGAGAGAAGATATTCACCAATGATACATTTGATAAGGGATTACTATCCAACATTTATAAAGAACTCATACAACTCAACACTCAAAAAACAAACAATTCAATTAAAAATGGGCACAAGACCTGAATAGAAATTTTTCCAAAAAGGACATACAGATGGCCAATAGACATATGAAAAGATGCTTAACATCACTAATCATCAGAGAAATGACAATTAAAACCACAATGAAATACCACCTTACACCTCTCAGAATGACTATCATCAATAAATCCACAAACAACAAGTGTTGGCGAGGATGTGGAGAAAAGAGAACCATCATGTACTGTTGGTGGGAATGCAGACTGGTGCAACCACTGTGGAAAGCAGTATGGAGTGTCCTCAAAAAAATTAATAATGGAACTATCTTATGACCCAGCGATGCTATCCAAAGAAAGCTGAAAAACTAATTGGAAAGAATATACGCACCCCTATGTTCATTGCAGTGTTATTTACAATAGCCAAGATTTGGAAGCAACCTAGATGTCCATCAACAGATGAGTAGATAAAGATGTCTCACACACACACACACACACACACACACACACACACACACACACGAGAATATTACTCAGCCATAAAAAAAGAATGAAATTTCACCATCTGCGAGAGTATGGATGGACCTAGACGGTATTATACTAAATGAAGTAAGTCAGAGAAAGACAAATACCATATGATTTCATTTATACTAAATGAAAAGATCAAAAGAACAAAATAAATTAACAAACAAAATGGAAACAAACCTTTAGGTCCAGAGAACAGACTAACAGTTGCCAAAGGGAAGGGAGGGTGTCATGGGACTGGATGGAAAAGGAGAAGGGATAAAGAAATACAAATTGGTAGTCTCAGAATAGTCATGGGGATGTAATGTTTAGTATAAGGAACATAGTCAATAATATCGTAACAACTATGTATGGTGGCTGGAAATATTGGGGGGAATGTGTTCTAAAGTATGACCATCAACACAATGAACACCTGAAACTAACACAAAATTACATTAAAAAATAATAAAATGTAATCCATAAAAGAGACTTAAAAAGGATATACATCCTTTTATAGGAAATAACATTGCAGCAAAATATAAACATTAGGTTAGAACTGTCAACACATGGTAATTTGTTAAAATAAATTGATTTGGAAAATTTCAGTGAAACTATTTTAGAATACAAAAATCCATGCAAGTATTTGAAGAATGCAATCAATAAGCACAATTTAATAGATTCATATAGAAGATATCATCTTAACAAACTATAAATATATGTCCTTTTTATGTCCTTGAAACACAAGAGAAAATAACTAATATACTTAGCTACAAAAAAACCTTAATAAATTTTTAAAAGATGGATTTTATAGGCCTGATTTTCTGCTCCTATTCTCCTCCTCCCTAAATATGAAAAGCAATAACAAATGATGCCTGCCCTTCAGAAACATAACTAGCTCACTTCTGTTCAGGAACATTTGTAAGCAGCACCTAATTAAAGAAGGGAAAATATGAACCACAAATTATTTATAAGAGAATTAATGGGGAAAACAAAACATAAAATCTGTGAGTCACGGTGAAAGTTGCATTTTTTCGGAGGAAAACATAGAGCCTGAACTGCAGTTCTAACATTATTAAAAGAGGAATCCTAAATATTTTATACTTCATACAGTTTACACTTTATACATTAAAAAATTTTATACTTTATACAGTTGACTTCAACTGTATAAAGTATAAAAAGAAAAATGAGCAGTTTGCAGTAAATATTCCATGAAGTTAATGTGAAGTCAAGGAATGGTTTGTGATGGGCAAAGTGGACCAGTGGTCGGGAAAACCCTCTCTACAGGGCTCATCTTGAGCAGAAAATGAAAGGAAGCAGAAGGCAAGCCATGTGAAGATCAGCGATGGTCCGCTGGCATGGTCCCCCAGATGGAGGGACTTTTCTCCCGGGCACCTGTGACTACTTATTTTTGGTTTATATTGAGGTAGCCAAGAAAGCTTATGTAGGCAACCAGAAGAAATAAAATTTTCTTTTTTTTCTTATTTTTTCAGCAGTGAAAATAGCTTCACAGTTTCTTATGATTGTGTAGCTAATACTTTTTATTGTAAATAAAATATAAAATGTTAAAAATGAATGGTCTCTTATAATCCTGGAGTATCAAGACAACCCAAATCAACACATTATTAGTCATCTTTTCCTGCATATCTTTGCATATGTGCATAACACACACAATATTAAGTTCTTTATTTTAGCTATTTTAATACAATCTTTCACTTTCTTTAATTTTTGACATGTGCCTCCTATTTATTTTCTCTTTCCCGTTTCCCATCCTGTCCCATAGAACTGATATTGACTACACATTCCTGTTTTTCTATAGCTTACTCAATACTCACATCATCTAGTACCTCTCGTTGCGGTTTTAACTGTTGATACAGATTTAAGTATTAATATGGATATAGATAAAAAAGGTTTGGCCACTACTTCATTTTTTAAAATGATCACACTCCCTAATGTTTCTCTGCATATTGATTTTCTCCCTTCACCGTCACTCATGGTAATTCTTTCAAATCATTTGGTCTGAGTGGGACATCATCCGTTAGACCACAAACTCCCCTATTGTGGATGTACCACAATCTACTCAACCTGTATCCTTCTGAATAGCATTCACTCCTTCACCCCAGTGTTTGTTACTCTTAAAAGTCCTGCGATGAATACTTATTTCCATGTATGCATTCTTATATATTAGTACTTTTATTTTCAGGATTCTTAGGAGTGAGATTAATGGGTCAATAAATATGTATATTTTAATTTTTCAAGATCCTGCAAAATTGTTGTGCAGAAAACTGGACTACTGATTCACATTGACATCAACAACATATAAGTTCCGTATTGCCTATATCCCTTTTAACAAAAAATGAACATTTTTTTCTCATCTGATAGCTATAAAGGACTACCTTGCTCTTAATTTTATTTGCATTTTCCTTACTAATAAAGAGATTAAATACCCATTCTTTGTATGTTTGCAACTGTCTGTTCATATATTTTGTCCACTTTTTCCTGCTGGTTACTATGTATTTTTGATGTCAGTTTATTTTTAATACATTTTAATCTTTAATGTAGCACATGTGTAGCATTTATTATTTTCTTCACTTTGCTTTAGTATGAATTTTTAAAAATAGTTAAGCATGGCGGTTAAAATTTTAAGTAATCAAATGTCTGCCTTTCTTTAATACTTTTGGGTTTACTATTTTAGTTATAAAGGTTTCCCAAACCCTTAGGTTTTAACATACTATCTCTAACTTTTAATTTATTAGTTTAAAAAATATTTGTTTTTATCCCACAGAAGATTTTTTTATAATATGGCATGAAGTAGATGTTTAACGTTTCTTTATGGTGGAAAACCAGTTGGGCCGGCATCATTTATTAAATTTCTACTGAATCGAAATACCAGTTCTTTCACTTAGTAAATGGTCCTATATGCTCAAATCTGGCACTGGCCGCTCTATTCTGGTTCTCTGATCCCGTTGCCATTTTGACGCCACTATCAAACTGTGTTTATTACGATGGCATTACAGTACATTTCAGTATCTGGCAGGGCAAGTTCTGCTTCACTGTTCTTCTGAGTCTGAAGCTGAAGGTCAGGATTGCCCTCCATCCCGATCTCATCCTTCAGCTTCTCCAGTGGTTTTGTAAGCCATCCAATCCCTTCTATAAAATCCTTTTTGTTTGAAAACCTAGACTGGTTTATGTATTGCTGGCTGAACCCAATGGGTGCAATGAGAATATAGCAAGGTAGCTGAATATTCAGTTAGTATATAAAAAAATCTGGTATCCATATAGCCAGCAAGAGATAGTTATAATAATTAATTTTCAAGGATATCATCTTCCATAGCAATAAGGAATATAATGTGTCTAAGCATTCATGTAAAAACACATGTGAAAGACATTCATGGCAGATCATCCTAAGTATTGATAATGAAAAACATTCGGTATATTAAAACACATTAAAATCATAGTAGATTGTGCAGAATGCAAAGGATAGAAATAAAAACATGTCAAGCCACAAACTGAACAATGAACGTGGCCAATCAAATAACCTACAACATTTTAGAATCTAGTATCCAGTTCTCCGGTTTGTGATAAAGGATATTACAAAGAACATAGATAAACAGCCCAATAGTGAGTTATATAAGATGAAGTTCAGAAAGGTCCCCAAGTGCAGGAGCTTCTGTCCCTACAGAGTTGGGTTATGTCACCCTCCCAGCACATAGATTCACCAACCCAGAAGCTTGCCAAACTCTCTAGGGATTTTTCTGAAGGCTTCATCACACAGGCAAGATTGATTATCAATTCAACCACTGCTCTCCACTGCCCTCCCCTGAAGGATGAGGGGTAGGACTGAAAGTTCCAAGACATTTTTATCATCCAGGAAATTCCAAGGGATTTAGGAGCTCTGTCAGGAAGTGGGGTCAAAGACCAACTATTGGAACTAAAGATGTTCCTAGTATCCCTGCCACTTCAGAACTTACGAGGGTTTTAAGAGTTCTGTGTCAGGAATCAGGGACAGAGACCAAATATACGTATTCCTTATTATGTCACAGGTAGCCAGAGTATAATAAAAGTAGCAACCATTACTCAGAATATTCTCAAGCCTGACATGATGGACCACTTAATTTGGAAATCTCACTGTAATCTTATTTCAAGTTGAGAAAATAGTCTGAACAGTTCTTTAGCGGCAGCTCTTCTGCATCACAAGGAATCGAATTCATGCAAAGGGCAGGAATGTATTTTCTCTGTCAGCTCTTCTACATTTGCATCCCAGTTTTGTCTCTAGCGATTACCATGAACAAGTTGGATGACCTCTGAAAAGCTCAGTGTTCACATGTTTAAAATGGAGAAATAAATCGTACCCATACTGCTTTCATTAAGAGCAAATGAAATAGTTAATGAAAATAAGATGTTTATTAATGAAATATTGACATAGCAAGGACATGATAAATATCAGCTAATGACATTAATACCTCTTGCATGGTGTTGATACATCAGGAAATGCAAAGCTTCACATTTCTGAATTGGCTGCAAAACAAAATCACACCTTTTGGATGAGACTGCGAGTTGAGTTAGCGCCTGGTTTCCTATTACTATCACAGAGCACTGGGTCCCGGAAACAGCTGCCAGACATCCACCAGGAGTTGGGGCACACTCATGGTTGTGTTGACATAGCCCAGCCCACAGCTGGAGCCTCTGGTGCCTGCAGAATTCCTGCCTGAGTCTTCTTCCTGAGTGAAAGAAGTGCACCTACTGCAGGCATCAGGCCGCACCGTTCCCTGGAATTCCTGCTGCTGCTTCACTTTTTTATCTTTGCAACATGGCAACTGAGATTCTATGAACTACAGGGCCACTTCATAGCAACAGACTCTGCTCTGGGGCACCATCTGAACCCTCCAGGTTCCCACCCCCATCCTGCCCTGGCCCAGATACAATGGTGATTGCTTCCGCGGAGAAGGTATTGGGAGGTACCCCATTAGCTTTCCATATTTCGGCGGCCTCTGAGCTGTCAGCCTGCTGAAGACAAATATGGTGGGGCCAGTGGTGTGTGGGAGAATGCAAATTGTCCAACTGGCCACCACCCAGACTGGAGGCTGGGAATGTGGGCAGGAACATCCCAGGATGGAAGGATCTCAGCTGTGGGAGGAACTGTTTCCTACCTCCCGGGAGGGTGTGGCCTGTCAGGACGTGCTGGGCAGTGAAACCAGAGCGGAAGAACGGGTCTGAGGGGGAAACTGTAGTCAGCAGAGTCTCTGGGCCTCCTCACACTTCTCGTTTGCTTCATACACTCCGCAGATGTTGCTGTGTCAACTGTTTGTTGATTCAGGTCTTCTCGCTCCTCTTCCATCTGACTCCTAAAACAACCTACCTCTTCACTGTCCTCCCCTGCCTCCCTCCCCTGCATGAGGCAGCCCCCGATTCGCTGAGACCTCATGTTCTGCACATGTTTTTTCTTTATCTTTGTCCATCACACCCACCCCCTTTTCCAGTACTGTCAGTTTTTTCACTGTCACCATCATTCAAGTGGGATTCCTACGTCTCCTTTGGGACTGCCCCCTCCTGTGGACCCTGTTTCAGTCTGCTTTTCAAAACTAAATTCTGAAGCCCTAACAAAGCCTGTGTGCTTTCTGAAGATTTTCCCAATTGTCCTAAAAGGTTATAATCTTACCGTACTCGGAACTCCCATAGAACCACTCGCATTTCATTCGTGGATGTGATATATTTATTTGCATTGCCTGGCAGGAAGTTCCTAAGGGCAGACACTGAAACTTAATTATTTTTGCATCCCTAGCCCTGCAAAGAGAAGACTGAACACTTATTGCTTTATATGAATAACAAGACGTATATTTATATAATGCATCATATATGGGAGAAGCATGTGAAAAGATGGTAAACATTATTAGTTTATTAGGAAAATGCCAATTAAAATACCAATGAGATACCTACACTAGAATAACTAAAGTGAAAAAAATATTGACACCACCAACTGCTGGCAACTTTATAGAGCCATGGAATTCTTCTGAATTGCTCATGGAAATGCAAAATAATGCAGCCATTTGGAGAAATAGTTCGACTGTTTCTTACAGAGTTAAACACATACTTATTATATGAACCAGCAATTTCTCTTCTAGGTATTTACCCAAGAGAAATAAAATTTTACACTTATATATATTTTTAAAATGGTAGAGTGATTTCATTCAGAATCATCAAAACATCACCCACATGCCTGTCAATTGCAGAATTGATAAACTGTGTTATATCTATGCAGTGACTTATTATTCAGAAATTAAAAAGAACTTAACTGCTAATACATGCAACAATTGATGAATCTCAATATGTGATGCTGTGTGATAGAACTTACATTCAAACACCTTCAAAATATATGATTTAGTTTAAACGATGCTATGACCTAAATATGTTCCCCCAAATTCATATACTGAAGCTTCATCCCCAGTATGATGGTATTTGGAGGTGGAGTCTTGGGAACAGGTTAGGTCATGGAGACGGAGCCTCATGAATGGATTAGTGTCCTTATAAAACAGACCCCAGAGAGTTCTCTTGTCCCTTCTATGACATGAGGACACAGTGAGAAGACATCTGCCTGCGAACCAGAAAGAGGGCTCTTACCGTACACTGAATCTGCCAGCACCTTCATCCTGGACTTTCAAGCTTCCATAACTGTGAGAAATAAGTTTGTTTTGTATAAGCCACCCAGCCCATGGTATTTTTGTTACAATGGCCCCAAAGGGTGAAGACAGATGATACCCTGGAAAAGGCAAAAACTATAGGAACAGAACAGATCAGAGACTGTGGAGTTGGAAGTGGGTGGAGGATTTGGGGGACATTGTTAGCATTCTGTATCTTGATTTGGGTGGCTGTTAATTGTCTACTTATCTTCCTAAAGTGGTAGAACTGTATAACAAAATGTGATTTTTACTGTATATAATATTATACTTCAAAATAATGTAAAAAGGAGGACATTTTGCTCATCATCAGTGTGGTCCATCAAGAGAAAAGAAGGCTAGGGAAAACTTCTGTGGATCAGGTTGACTGGGTATTCTGTCTATTGAAAATACTGGAGGCCATCGTGCTTCAGGGAAGGCACTTTCATTCATGAATCTATCTGTCTATCCATTCTTCCCACCTGACTTTCACAACTCCCAGCACTAACCCAGAGGTCACTGAGCTGGTGAAGCCAGGGTATGACTATCACAGTCCACCCCCCACCCCCCGAGTGCAGGGTTGGAGGTGGTAATGACAAATTATTTTACAGTGTGAAGGAAGTTAAAGTGAGTTGCCCAGAGTTATCAAATAAGTTTTTGTCCAAAACACAAATCCAAACATTTGACTGACATAAATTATATTGATCTTTTTTACAGTAACCCAGCCCAATGGACCAATGGACAGAATTCAATAAAAACAACATCTGTCAAAAGACTGACATGTTTAAGTTTAAGACAGTTAAATCAGCCTTTTCTTTGGAATCCATGCCCCCCACATACACTCCTTGATTAAAGTATTTATTAAAATGTATTTTAATTATTTGGTTTTAACTCAGTATTCCCCACGAGGCCTTTGGGGTCCTTGAGGTCAGGCATTTTAACTTACTGACTTTTGCACACCAGATACATAATAAAGTAAATGCTCAGTGCATTTCTGTTGAAGGAATACAAGGATGAAAGGGAACTTGTGATTTCTACCACCATCCTTCACCTTCTGTCTTCTCCTTCTTCATCGTTCACGCACTTCCACACATCTATACATTTTGCAGACCTATTCCAAGCTGTCCTGCCTCTCCCATGACTGAAGAAATAGCCCTCCTGCCGCCATTGCTGTTCCTCTTACAACCCTACATCCACGTCCCAGGCAGAGGGATCTCTCCTAATCGTCAATCAGATCCTGACACTCCCAGGCTTCAATCCACCAGTGGTTTCCACTCAGGCTTAGAACAGACTCCAAATCCTTTAGCTGGGCTTTTAACACCCAGCAATTCTGGTCCTTTCTACCTCTCTTACCTCATGCCTAACCACTCTATCTTTGCCCAGGAGTCTGCAGACCACTGGTTTTCCTTCAATGTCGTAGATGTGTTTGGTAGGATCCATCTTAGAGCCTTTGTGCAAGCAGCTCTCTGGCCTAGAATGTTCTTCCCATTTCTGGTTTCTTCTCATCATCATGTACATGTTCACTTTAATCTCTCCTCCTCCGAGAAGTTTTACCTGACCACACAATAAAACCCCACTACCACATCACCTGGTTCAACTTCTCTGTATAACACTCATCCCAATGAGATGTGTGTATTGTTTATTACATAGTTGATAATAGTTCTGCTTCCCCTCCTGGAATGTATGGTGTGAGAGAACAAGGCCTCTATATTAACCTTTGTCCTGCCCCCCCATCACTGACCCATAGAAAATATCTAATGAACACTGGTTGGGGGATGGAAGAATGGATAGACAGATGGATTCATGAATGAAAGTGTCTTTCCCTGAAGCATGATGGCCTCCAGTATTTTCAACAGACAGAATACCCAGTCAACCTGATCCACAGAAGTTTTCCCTAGCTTACATGCACTGAAATGGGTGCCAGACAACCCCACTGAGGGCTAACTTTATCTGATGTGTGTTATTTGATGAAGTAAATAGGGGGGAAGAGCAAGGAGCCAGACATAGCCTTCAGCAGGGTGGGGAGGGAAAGTTTTTTTAAATGTGGTAGGGAGGAACAGACATGGGAATGTTACATACTTTCTAAGTCTTCTAGTTACCCCTGATCTATACAGCTCCCAATTCCCCCTTAGATGGCTGTTGGAGGCATCTGTTGTTTTTCTTTTTATCTTTGTGAGATTAATTCTTTTTCTTTTACCCTTTCTTCTGGCCTATTCAGGACACAGTGCCTTCATTGCTATAGAGAAGGCCATGTAGACTTTTCCTTCGTTAGGCTGGTGAGGCCAGCCCCAAGCCGTGGTCAGGCTTGGCCTGAAACAGGTCAGTGCTGCCTCAATTCCAAACCATGCCTTGCCATTCTGAGGCCCCCAGAACTTCATACGGTCTCTTTGCCTCTGCCTTGTCCGTAGAAAATCATTTCTGGGTGTTTTGTCGTAACTTAAAAATCAAAAGAGACATTTTTATTTTGAGCAATTTTGCTCTCTCAGCAACTGAGCTGGAAAAAAAAAGCCCTCCACATCTAGTGTGAACTACAAGTGCACCTTGGCAATGTTAATATTAGAATTTTTCCAGAGCCAAAGTCAGGCTGAGCAGGTGACCACATGCCAGAGTTTTTTCAGAGTGCAGTTTCTGGAGTCAGATTGCCCACGTTCAAACCTCACCAGCTGAAATTGGGCAAGCCATTTAATACCCTCATGTCTCAGTTTCCTTCCCTTTACAGAGCCTCAAGTCCCTCTCTCGAGTTGGTCTGGTGAGGATTCTGTGAGCAAATGCATACGAACCATTCGCAACAGTGACTGGCACACTGGATGTGCTTAGTACATTCATACATCCATGAAAAAGAATCACCATTAAGTGAGTGCATTAGATTTTGTTCACTTTTTCTTGCCTGAAATGACACTACATTACTCCTGCTTTGAGGCCTCCATTGCTAAATAGTATAGTACATAATTTCCTTCATCGATGGCTCCACATCCCCTTGTCCTGTTTTGATTTTTGTTTGTTTGTTTGTTGCTGTTATCCAGAGCCTGGAGGTGGCGGTTGAGGGGGGGCAGTAAGATGGGAACATGCTTTGCTTCATCCACTGGCAGCTGGAATGAAATTCTAGCAGTCACTCCAAATCCATAGCTGGTAAGCATCCAGCAGCAGAGCTCAGCGGGAAGTAAACAAGTTCCACCCACTCCTTCTTCCCTCTGTTATACATCTGGGGCTCACAGCCACCCCCACCCCTGACTCTAGAACACCCTCATCCTACACAGCAGGTCCACGGACAGAGAACAGTACTGCTATGAAGGACAATGTAATTGCTGTGGACAAAAAAAAAATGATTGAGGCCAAGGCAGCAGCATTTCATGGGGGTTCAAGAAATCTAATTCTAAAGAGCCCTTGGGAGAAGTCAGTATCTTCCTCAAGGGAGACCATGGCAAATTGTATCATTTCAATCCACACCCATGAAGGATGCCTCTGCAGCTGTTTGAATTAATTCTGAAATCTCAGCAGGAGTCTGTGTCTTCATGATACAATTCCCCGTGGAGTTGGTTCAGCTGGCTCCACCCCAGCCCTTCCACACACCTTGGCAATGAGGACATTGACAGGATAGAGCCATTTTTGCTAAGTGAAGCACTCATGGAGTCTTGGAATACCCAGCTCTTCTCAAGACTCATGCATTTCTGGAATTTTCCTCCCTGCCTGAAACAAAACCAAACTCAACAACACCATTGGAAAACATGGGCAGGCACTGCACATTGAAGATCGCAGTCCTGGCCCCGGTGAGTAGGGTAACTATTAACTCCTGCTTCCCAGCCTCTTTAACCGAAGCTCCTCAACTCAAAGTCTAGTTGCCCCCCACCCCTGAGTCAGTCCAAGGTCAGTCATTGGTTCACACACACCCACTGAATTGTCATCTTCTGCAGTGTTCCCAGTGGAAGTACAGAGCATGCATCAGGCTTTCCAGTAAAGCAGTTGCTACGTACACAGGGGTTCTCAACTGCAGATCCCTTAGCTTGGTCCCTGACTCATTCATATATTCTTACGGTCTCTTCTCTAGGACCAGGATGCTATGCCTTGACACTTTTCCCCACTTTTTTAAAAATTATGGTAAAATTCACGTGTTTATCACTTTAACCATATTTAATTATACAGTTCAGTAGTATTAAGTACATTTGCGTTGTTGTGCCATCATTACCACCATTCATCCACAGATCTTATTTCACTTTGCAGAAACAGGAACTATATACTCATGAAAAGGTAATGTCCCAATTCTTCACTCCCCAACCTCTGACAATCACCATTCTACTTTTTATATCTATAAGTTTGACTCCTTTAGTACCTCATGTAAGTGGAAGAATACAGTATGTGTCTTTTTGAGACTGACTTGTTTCATTTAGCATAATGAACTCAAAGTTTATTTATGTAGTAGCATCAAAATTTCCTCCTTTTTTAAGGCTGATATTTTCTTTTATGTACCTATCATATTTTGTTTATCCATTCATCTATCAGTGGACATTTGGGTTACTTTAGGTCTTGTGGATAATGCTGTCATGAACATGGAGATACAATGATCTCTTTGAGACCCCGCTTTCAATTCTTTAGGGCGTGTACAAGAAGTGCAATCACTGGATCATATAATTCTATTTTTAACGTTTTTGAGGAAAAACCATACTGCTTTCCATAGTGGTTGTACCGTTTTATATTTCCACCAAATGTGTACAGTGATTTAAATTTCTTCACATTCTAACCAACACTTATTTTGTTTTGTTTTGTCTGTCTGTTGATTTGTTTGTTGATAATCACCATCCTAGTGGGGTGTGAGGTGGTGTCTCTCATTGCAGTTCTGATTTGCATTTCTATCATGATTGGTGATGTTAAGTATATTTCTCACATCTGTGTTGGACACTTGTATACTTTTTGCAAAATTTGTATTCAAATTCTGTGGTAATTTTTTGGTGGAATTGTTTGTATTTTCGTTGTTGAATTTTAGTAGCTCTCTCTATATTTTGGATATCAATACCTTATAAGATTTGCCAATATTTCTCCCATTCTGCAGTCTTCCATTTTACTCTGTTGATAATGTCCTTTGTTGCACAAAAGTTTTTATTGGTATGAAATCCAATTTGTCTACTTTTTCTTTTGTTGTCTGTGTCTTCAGTGTAATATCCAAGAAAGTATTATAAGTGTCAAATGTAAGGTCATGAAGATTTTGCCCTATATTTTCTTCTAAGAGTGTTATTGTTTTAGCTCTTTCACTTGGGTCTTTGGACCATTTTGAATTAGTTTTTGTATGTGGCATAAGATAAGGGTCCAATAAGTTTTGCTATGTTTGTTTTTGTTATTGTTCATCTCTAAATATTTTTAAATTTATCTTGTGAGTTCTTTGATCCATTGGTTGTTTAAGAGGGTATTGTTTAATTTCCACAGATCTATGAATTTTCTAGTTTTCCTTCTGTTACTGATTTATAATTCTATTCCACTGTGATCAGAGAATATATATTTCTAAGTCCACTGAAACGATTTATGACCTAACATATGATCTATCCTGAATAATACCCCAAGGATTACAATTGAGAAAAATGTGCATTTTATTGCTTTGAGTATCTAGTTGATTTCTTATGTTGTTCAGGTCCTCTGTTTACTTAATTCTCTTCTGTCTGGTTGTTCTATTCATTATTGAGGGTAAGGTATTGAAGTCTCCAATTATTATTATATATTGCCCATTTCTTAAACTCTTAAATTTTTTGCCCATTATATTTTGATGACCTGTTATTAGGTATGCAGTTGTTTATAATTGTTGTATCTTCTAGCTGCACTGAAACTTTTATTAATGCATAATGTCCTTCTTTTTTAACTTAAGGTCTATTTAGTCTACTATTAATATAACTTCCTTTGCTCTTTTTTTTTTGGTTACTATTTCCATGGAATGTCTTTTCCATCCCTTTACTTTCAACCAATTTGTGTCTTTAGATTTAAATTGAGCCTTGGCTGGTGTAGTTCAGTGGATTGAGCGCGGGCCTGCAAACCAAAGGGTTTTGGTTTGATTCCTGGTAAGGGCACATGCCTGACTTGTGGGCCGGGTCCCCAGCAAGGGGCACGAGAGAGGCAACCACACATTGATGTTTCTCTACGTCTCTTTCTCCTTCTCTTCCCCTTTTTCTAGAAATAAATAAATAAAACCTTTTTAAAATTAGAAGGAAAAAAGGTATGATTAAATTGAGTCTTAGCCCTGGCTAGGTAGCTCACTTGGTTGGAGCATCATCCTATTATACCAAAGGGTTGTGGGTTCGATTCCTGGTCAGGGCACATACCTAGGTCACAGGTTCAGTCCCTGGTCTGGGCACATACAGAAGGCAAGCAATCAATGTTCCTCTGTAATATTCATGTCTCTCTCTCTCTCTCTCAATTTGTTATTCTCTCTCTAAAAGCAATAAAAACCATATCCTTAGGTGAGGATTAAAATAAGTAAGTAAATAAATAAATTAAATAAATAAATAAAAATAAATTGAGTCTTGTAGACAACATATATTTGGATTATGTGCCCCCCTTCCCATTTTGTTAATCTTTGTCTTTTGATTGGAGAATTCAATCCATTTGCATTTAAATAATTACTAGTAAGGTAATTTATTTATTTTGAATATACCCTATAGCATTATATTCCTCATTTCATCTATTACTGTCTTCCTTTGTGTTTCATTGATTTTTGTAGTGAGATATTTTAATTCCATTCTCGTAAAAGAATTAAGAGAACTATGGTGGAAGTGAGTCCTCCCTGGTGGTCATAAGGAAGCTGCTGTCTGGGGTCAGACAGCAAATGCTGTCTCTCTAGGCATCTCCAAAATAGCAGAAGAATGGACAACCAATAGCATGATGTCCTGCCCATAACAAACTAGAATTCTTGGGATACATAGCTGGGGATTTCTCTTTCTGCGCTGGATATGCAGCCTAGAGGTCTTAGATGCCTCCACAGTGTCATTATTTTTCCTACTAGACTAATAAGAATGTATCATTCATTCTATTATAATTCTGGTGTCTTTCCCATGTTGTTACTGGCACACTCTGTGCTTTACAACAACAAGAACACAAAACATCCCCTGAGAAACCCCAGGTTAAGTTTATTTGACTTTCCTAAAAAAAAAAAAAGAATAACGCCAGAACTGAAGCCGGTTGTGAGAGGCGTGTTTTCCTGGCGGAGTTCAGGGAGGCAGTCTGTGGCAAGACCAGAGCTGGGCAGGGTTGGCTGCCAGCGGGAAAACACAAGTGACAGCTTCTCTCCCATTATCTGTATGAAAATGAGCTGAGTATGAAAATGGGCTCATCTGGTCTGGCACTGGGGCTTGGAGCCGCTCCTCCTCATTTCACAGAAAATGCAGGAGGTTTCTGGTACATAGCAAACTCCCCAAACTCTGTGGGTTTGGTGATTTTCCTAACCTGCTTGAGTTCACAATCTTTGGGGTTTTTCCAGGGCCAGGGAATGATTCTGAAATGAAAGTCGGTTTAAGCTCAAGAGAACACATTTGATTGTGACTGCTAGGCCCTACAAAGTACAGAGAGAATGGGGAGAAAGCCCAGATTTGACTGGTTATTAATGGCAGCCTGTAACATGAAGAGTTAGCTCGTCAAAGCAAGCCAGAGCTCAGATTCCCTAGGGGGACCAGACAAGGGACTACTGTATCCATGAAACGTGTCTAAATTACTCACAAAAGAGAAGGTTAAAGAATTTGGGAGTCAGTCAGTGCTTGAATCTTCACCGCCTTCAACATAGCTCAACGTAACATGAGCAAGTTCCTACTAGGGGTGAGGTAAACAGAGCTATTGGGGGCCTGGTAATGATGAGGACAGTGATTATGAGAAAATTCAAGACCGAGACATCCTGGGTACCTGATGTCTCACCAGTTTGCTTCATTTAGCAAACAGAATCTCTTATACTTGCTAGCACCAGGACTGAGCTAGGTAAGTGGAAAAATGGATGAGTTATAGTCAAATGATAAGACGAAAGCAAGGTGCACGTATTCTGAAAGGGGAAGCCTTCAATAGCTCACAATAAGAATATACATCTTAGTTGAAAGCCACATAGGGGTTGTAGGAAGACAGCCATGTAAACAAGGGAGTCAACTTTTTGAATTTGCTAAATGCAGGCTCTGTGCCTGAAAGTTTCCAATAGATCTCAAAAACCAGGGCATTCTGAGTTCTGATTAGAACTGTCCCCTGTCATAGTCTATAGACTGAGACTGGAATCTGGAGCGGAAGGAGATCATTGGATTGCTTAGTTTTTGCTGCCTAACAGCCCACCCCAAAGCCTCTATAGCTATAAACATTTATTATTTCTCATGATTTACTGAGATTCATGACTCTCTGGCTGGGGGTTTCTTCTGGTTGGGGTGGCTTGGCTGGGGCTGGGTGGCCTGGGATGGCCTCACTCACACATCTAGCAGTTGGCACAGAGTCAGTTGGGGCTACAGGGGATGGCTTGACCACATATCTCTCATAACCCAACAGATTTGCTTAGGTTCATTTATATGACCTTGATCATAAGGGTCCCAAGTGTGCCCAGAAAGGACCCAATGTGCTTTCAACTTTCCAAGCATCAACTTGGGTCACATTGGCCGAAGCAAGTCATGAAGGCAGTCCAGAGACAGTGTGGGAAGGCACTATCCAAGCCCGTGGCTAGAAGGAGGGGGATCATGTTAGTCATTCTTACAGTTTTACCAAGTTTTCATTATTCCATCTATCCTGGTTACTCCTGACGGAATCACCTCCCCCTTCCATCTACAACTGACCTGAAACACATTCACTGAAAAGGAATCTCTCCAACATGAGTAATGAACATTCAGAGATTTCGGCCTCATTAGTTATTCATATTCTCTCACGTGTCAGAGGTTGGATTAGATGGGATTGGCCAGAATTTTCCTAACACTCAGCATTTGACAGAAAGGGTACACCAGCTTTAGAGTTAAGTCACAAGCTCAACATTAAATTTATTTTCCATAGGGTAATTGCTGAAGCTACTGCTTTTCCAAGAAGAATCTTTCTGGAGCCTTTTGTTCTTTTGATTGAAACTTAATCAGCTTCTTGTTTGACAAAAATGACAGGCTGCATGAAAGGGGAAACAGAGTTTGGGTTTTACCGATCCTAATTCCTATCAAACATCTGAAGAAAATAAGCATGTTCTACATAATGTGCTCCACTTCATGTTTTAGATTCAAATTTATCCCTTAAAAGGGGGAGGGGGACCATAACTGTTCACACTTTGAGAAAACAAAAGAAAGTTAACTCCTTCTCTCTGGGTTTTTCCACATGAAGTATTTTTTAAAGAGCAAGGCTATCTTGGTTTTTCCATCGGATTTGGTGCAGAAGAGGTATGGGGAAGTCAACGTTCGGGACCTCATTTCCAGACGATGTGTCCTGAAATTTGTTTGCCTTCTGATCCAGAAGTTCTACTCTGGAGATAAAGTTTACTGTCTCAAAGGTTTCACCCAGACCTTGAATTGTGTCCCCAAGCCCTAGCACTGAATTTGATTAACAAGAATTTCTAATTCTGTTACTGGGAAAGCACTGGATTTGGAAACAGAAGACATATTCATCTTGGCTAGATGTGTTATAGCTGGTGTGATCTTGAACAGATTAAGCACATTCTCTTTGTTTCTGTTTCCACATCTACTTCTCCACTTGAAAAGTGGTTGGGATGTTTCAATTAGACAATGGGCATCAATGTGCAAAGCTGGGGCCTAAAACTTAGGAAGTATTTAGTGAATGTCAATTTTACACTATCTTCCTTCTATCTTTTCTTCCCCCTCCATGTTGTTCCTATTTTCACATTCTGGGAAAGAAAGCAGGCTAGCATACTCTCTTTGGATGAAAGAATAGATATATTAAAAAGCCATTTCGTGTGTCTCTGTGACAGAGAATATGGCAGATAGTCAAAACAGAGAGACTGTTTTAGAGCAATTTCAGGAATCTGCTGGTAATCAGTCAGAGGCAGGCATATGGCTCTGTCTCGAAGACGGAAGAGGAAGCCCACCTGCCCACGACCCCATGACTAGTAAGCAGCAGAGCCTGTGTTTGATCCCAGCAGTATAATTTCAGAATCTGTGTGCTTTTCCATGAAGCTATAACTCCTCCCTAATATAAACTGATCCATTCATGTATTCACTTATTGTTTGAAAATGTGTGTTGACTGTCTATGAGTGCCATGCTCCATGGTGATTGTTGAAATGAAGCAAGGCTGCTAGAGAATCACGGAGGCGGCGGCAGTGAATTTCATCTGGGGGAGTGAGGCAGAGCTGGACTCAAGTCTCAGTCTCATCATTTACATGGGTGTAATTGCAGTCCCCACTTTTGTTTAATGGGTGGCCGGGGGCTGCTTTCTGATCTACCTCTCAAGTTTACTGGGAGGACTAAAACCAAGCCAAATGTGAAATCACCTAATTCAGAGTTGTTAAACTCTGTGGTCGTCATTCAACAAAAATTTGCTGAGAGACTTCATAAAGGGGAAAAGTCAGTGTCACTGTGCACAGGGGCACTTTTGGAAGATCTGGGAACAGATGGAACTCAGACTAAAGACTGGAGGCAGGCAGGGAACAGACATGGAAAATCAAAGGGTGGGACCAAAAGTAAAGCTTGAATGTAGGAGACAGTGGCAAGCCACTCTGAAAAGTACTGCCTAGAGCTGATCCCTCACAATTATGACTACGGAGCCATGGTTAAGTTGTTGAATATCTGTGAGCCTTAGTGTCCTCCATATATTATAGAGGTAAAAATGTCTACTTCCAAGTGGGTCATGGTCTACTTCCAAGACCATATTGAGGTTAAATGAGGTCAGCATGCAAATACCATCTTGATGATATTTGTACTTAGGACATATGTTCAGTGAACAGTGTCCAATATGTTTATGGACAGCAAGCAGCATGAGGAATGGGAGGAGGCAGATATTTCGTGGAGTTTAGAGTCTCCATCAGAGTATCCAGCTCAACGTGGTAATTCTGACTTTTCTCATGGCCTCAGCTAAGTTCTTTGGACTCTAAGTCAAGGGTCAAACCACAAGAATCTCTGCCTCAGTGTCTCTGTCTCTGATTTGACTGGATACGTTTGATGCCTGGGGTGCCCTTAAAATAGCCATTTCTTCTCAAACACACAGGAAACCATGCTTTTTCAGCTTGAAATAGAATCCTATCTCATAGGACTCCTGCTCAGATCGAGACCTTAAAACCAAGGAAGTGCAATGCTTAGACAATTTCCGTGAGTGCTTCTTTCCTCAGTGCTCCTCCCAAGTCCTGTACCTGGGTTTGACTTCAAGACCCATTGTTTCTGAATTGACATGGCCTGACACTCCCAAGCGCAGAGTGACAATTGCCTCCACAGTCCACCCTCCATTCTGATCGTTTCATGATGTAATGGCTGTAATGGTTTATAGATATGTGTCCCCAACCAGACTACATTGGTTAGTAGTAAAGACAGCTACACTGTTTAATTCACCTATTAGTTCCAAGCCTGGGCAGAGACAACTCTCTGTAGATAATGCCTGAGCAAATTAACGAATGTAAACAACCAGCCCCAGAACCCTCCTATTGGGAGACGCTCTGAGGGCAGCTGGTGTCCTGGAATGCAGGCCCCAGGACCTAGGTTCTCAGGCAGAAGGGAGAGATATACATGTTCAAGCAGATGAGAGCCTAGGAGCAGGATGTCTCTACCTAACAAAATATAGACAAAGTCATAAAGCTCCAGGCTAATACCAAGGGGAAGAAATGTTGAGTCTTACTAAAGAGCTGGCCCCTTCCGGTGACCTCCATCTGTTGTCTCCTGTTCTGCTGGCTATCCCCCAAAGGTAGGGGGGCCAGGCATGGAGTTCTGGGTCTGACATGAGCAGAGCAGGCAACATGGGGGTAAGTGACATGAGGAGGCGGAAGGAATCTCCTCCTGTGCCATTGGGTGTGTCCGTCTGCAATCCTGTTGTAAGACATGGGATGGGAGATGGAGGGAACTGAAACAGGAGAGTTTAGGGATCTGATACAAATTCACGACAGGCTGTTGGGCAAGTGGCACTGGATCACTGAATTCTAAGTGGAAACTTTTGTCATGTACCACAGAGTCAGAATCATCTTTGCTTCTAACAGAGATTTTGTTCCCTTCGGTGCCATGACATCTCCTAAAATGTCTACTTCTCCTTAGATTAGGGGAAATGAAAAAGAAAGAGAGGAGGGAAGGATGGAGGGAGGGAGAGAAGAAAGGAAGGAGAGAAAAGGAAAAAGATTGAAAGAGTGAATTTCCATAAAGTCATACCAGGAGAAAAGAAAAAAAAATCACAGAAGCAGAAGAAGCTCTTTTCTCTTTCCTTTTTAATCTTGGTTTAGATGTTCCCCTGGTAAAATCATTACAAAGGCCGTTTATTTTTAAAATTGAAAGATTGAGAAGAGTCATAATGAGATATTATGTGTAAAAGTTGCACATAAATTTCCTCTTGTCATATTTTGGGCTCCGCTAACGCATCCCCTTGGCAGGACGGAGGGAAGTTGATCGTTTTAGTATAGATTGTGTGCGCCTCGGAGATATTGCCCTAGGAGAGAGCTCCTGGGTGGCTGACTTGGCTCCATGCTGATTTAGAAATTAGCTGGGCTTTTATTGGCCATACTAAATTGTTCTCAGGAAAAAAAAATACATTTTTATTACAGAACAAGGGGCAGATGATTGAAACAAGCCTTCCTTCTCCTCCCTTTTGAGCTGTGTTTTAGACTGTTAAGTATACTTTCTTCTCTGGGGTTCTCGCTGCCATTGCAGGGGGGCACGCAATATCCACCAGTAAAGAAATTACCTCGTTCTGTCCCGAGGGAATCCCTGATCCCTTAATAATGTTCTGTTTGAGTTCTCCTGAGTGTGTGAGTGGGCAGGTGGAGGCAAATGGAGGCTCTGTACAGTGTTCTTATTTCAAGTTTCCAGAGTAAGAGGAAACTGGGTGTTGTGCCCTGAAGAAGGGCTGAGGAAGACTGAAAATCTGGTCACTGGCCACTGACTCCATGAGAATATCAGAAAGAGACACAGCCACACTGTTCTACCAAGAGAAGCTTATGGCAGAAGCTGTGTAATGGACTTGCATTCAAAGCCGAGCCCATTGGAAGTGACTCTGGAAGCAAAGGAATCGATCATTTTTATTTTTTTTAAATTTTATTTATTTATCTTTAGAGGGGAAGGGAAGGACAGAGGGAGAGAAATATCAATGTATGGTTGCTTCCTGTGCATTCCCTGCTGGGAACTGGCCTGCAACCCAGGCATGTGCCCTGACTGGGAATCGAACCGTGATCTCTTGGTTCACAGGCCCGCGCTTAATCCACTAAGCTACACCAGCCAGGGCGGAATCAATCATTTTTAGACATCACTGAAACCAATCCTTATACAGTACCTTTCTCTCGACCACCAGCCTGACTCTGCTCTCTGACTTCCACCTCCGATTTGCCATGGGACGTCAGGCTCCTCAGTTCTGGAAAGGGCCTGGAAGCATCTGAGTGCCCACTACTGCCCTCCCGCACCACAGTCCTCCTCATTTCAGGAACAGCACCTTGCTCAGAGTCTGCGCCCACTCTAGGCAAACCCCCCTTCTGCCCCCAGAGAAATACTGTGTTCATATGGATGGGAAGAACTTCTGGAAAATTTCTAATGATTAGTTTCATGTATTAAAAGCTCAAAGCCAAGCACACAATCACATCCAAAGTAAAGTAGTTGAGTAACACAGAACAATCAGGGTGTCTGAGGAATGAATTCCTTAGCCAACTGAACCATCTCACTAACCCTTCAAATACAACCCTTGATCTTATTTTTTTAATAATGCTAAAATGTATAGATGTACCTCCCTGCATTAATACAAAATAAGATGGAGCACTTAAGGTTTGGACTTGAGATTTAAGTCAGAACTGAGTATGATAAATGTGCTGTCACATTCCAGATTTGAGCCCTTGGGAAAACCACATATGACATTTACTGGTTCTGTTTCCTTATCTGTGTGATAGAGATAATCACAGCCCTCTCAGAGAGGATTATATGTGTATGCACATGTATATGTATATATAGGTATATACATCACTTATATACACATATACTGTATACATATATGATACACGTAAATATTGCATATGTTTATATTTACACACAATATGTGCATATATAATACATAAATAAATATATAAAAAGCAGTAAGTACCACGCCTGGAACTTACCACTGAGAAGTCATTAAATATTAGCTGCTGTCCTTGCCCACCATCAGCTCTCCGTAGCTGAAAGGTAGATTTATTTCCCCCTCAAGCTAAATTCTACAACAGAGCCAAGTCTCACAAGAAGTTAGTGGTTGAGCAAAGACAGAAAACATAACTTTTGATTACTTATCCTCCTCCACTAAACTTCAGACCACACTGCCTCCTATTAAAATTAATTTCTGTTCCCTTCGGGTAGAGATTTAAATTTGTCATGCCTCCCTAAGCCACGGGACCCCAAGCCCCATCACTGATTGTTCCTTAGGGAAGCCAGAACTGCTTGGTAATTAATCCACTACAGGCTCCCCTACCAGGACTGGGAAGGAAACACCGAATTCTACTTGGTTTCTTTCTAATTAGTACCAGAGAGCGGGAGAGAGACGGGCTGAGGATGGAAAGGGGCTGAGCTAAGTGGGGTGTGGTTCACATGTGTTCCCAATCATGACCACACAATGAAAATGTTTTCTTTCTGGGGCAATCAGACAAAATCTTGGAAAAAGTAACTTTTTCCCCCTCTATGTACAATAATAACAATATCCCAACTTTGAAACTTTTTTTTTTTCTAATCTTGGCACAGTTTGGCTTCCAAAAGATCTGGAAAAATTCCAAGCTCTGATGGCCTGTGCATGACCCTTTCCTCCAAGGACCAATGCATTTATTCTATAATAAGAAGAAGCAGCAATCTTGTATATGATGCATATTATATGCCATGCTCTGTTCTAAGTGCTTTACATTTATTGACTAAAACTCAGTCTCCATTAACAGCCCCAGAATCTGGGACTATTATCTCCACAGAGCTGATGAGGAAATTGAGGCACACAGAGGTTTCATAATGCATCCAAAGGTAATCAGCTAGTACAGAGCAGAGGTAGGATTCACATGCAGGCTGTCTGGATTTCCAGTCTGTGCTCATCCACATTGCCCATCGCTGGCAGGCAGCCTCCATTGTGGAGGGGTTAAGGCAGAGCCAGAGGGGCAGGACCTGATGGAAGAGTCAGAGAGGAAACACAAAAAGATGAGAACTCTCAAGAAAGAAGGCCACAGCACTGGGCAGCTGGGCCTCAGTCAATCCCCCCTTTGCACTGGGGCTCTGCTTTTCACTTTGATTGACATCCGGACTTCATTCTCTTACACTTTTGACCTGGAATTTCATTTCTAGCCTGCTCTTCCCCCAGGTCCTGACCTTCATATCTTCAGCCCTGGGCAAGTACCCTGATTCTGACTTCTAATTGCTCCCTTTGCTTAACTACCTAATTTAATGTCCAGACCCTGAATTGGTCCTTGGCTCTGATTAATCGTAGCTCGAGGCTCTGCAGCAGGGGTCTGAATCCCTTCCTAGCCACTAGAGTAGCCAGACTTGACCTCTCTTGGCTAAGCGATAGAGGATACCACACCCACCTGTTGAATATGGAGGCTGCCGTGAAACATACTCCATGAGTTGTTGCATATGTTGCAGACATGACTCTGCCAGCAGGAAGATCCTGAGGGACTGGCTGTCATCTGCTAAAAGGCAAGCTTGAATGGATGGATAGATGGATGCCTGGTCTCTGACCTCCCCTGATTCCTTCCAGGGTTAGTATTCTTGGATAGTGGTGTTCGGGAGCCTGGGGAAAGCACCATTCCAGGAACAGCTGGCAGTGCTGGCATTGTTGAAGCAATTGATGGCTTTTAGGGGCAGAGATTAAGTTTAGGCCAGGAAGAGAAGCACAGGTCTAGGATACAGAGCAGTGATTCAAAGATAATGGGTCTGAGCTAACTGAGAAGAAGGGCAAGTATTTAGTCTGTGAGGGATATTGATGGTGGAGATATTCCAGCATGCAGTTCCCAATAAATGCACACAGTTCAACTCAGAGGCCTGATCCTTCCCGTAAGAGTGGAGGGTATTGGGAGTCATATTAATCTCTCAGAGCAGCAGGGAGCAGCGGCCTTGCTCCCTGGGTTCTCCAGGCACATACTCAAGTGTAAACTCATTAGAAGTGACATGCAGAAAGCTTGGAGGGAGAGAAGGTACACATCTTATATATGCTGGCTGCCTGCTGTATGTGTTCAGCTGTTTTGGATATATTCATTGGCATCTTAGATGGGGTTTCTAGAAATCACATACACACATACATCTGTCTGTATTCTAAATCACCCAATAAAAGAGCCACTCATTTAATTTTAAAATTACCCGATGAGGTTATGGCCACTATGATTATCATCAGCCAGTTTTACAAATAATATAACTGACGCACAAATAGTCACATGTCCTGTCTCAGGTCAGTGACAGGGCCAATATATGCATCTAGTCTGGGCTCTTAGCCCTCTGCTCTACTGCCATTATGATCACCAGGACAGTCACTGCCTTCTGCATTTCAAATCCTGTTGTCGACCCCCTGCCAGCCCACCGGAAGGGGAAGCCTGTAGCAGCAGCGTGGCCTGCATGAAAATCATGGATGATTGGCCCACCAGAGTGAGCCACGTTCTTGCTCTTGGAATTCAGAATCAGCCCATGGAGTGAGCAGATATGGGAATGCAATGTAGGGTTAGTGTAAGAGTTGATGACTGGGCCAAACGCAGCCATGTGCATCCCAAATTCCAGAGAAGAGGGAGCTATGAGACCTCGCAACAGAGCAAAAGGATGCTCCCAACAGAGCAAAAGTATGGCCAGGGCAGAATGGAGGCCAAGGCACCTTGCAGCACCCAGGGGACAGGGGCAGTAGATTCACTCCCTGATTTCAACCTGAGAGCTCTGGCTGATACACACTTTCTGCTCTTGGATGGTCATGCAAACACTCAATATTGACTAAATAAAACCATCATTGACTAAGAGATGAGCTACTTTACAGATAGAGACTATACCTGAACTAGTATGACTGAGATTAAAATATTAACAAATAATAATGATGATAATTTATTGAATGTTTACCATGTAATAAGTACTGTGCTGATACTTTAGATGTTCATCTCAATGAATTCTCATGATAATCCTATAAAGTAACTACTGTTAGTACTCCCATTTTAAAGAAGAGGAGACCAGCACTTATGGAGGAGAAGGAATTATTTGTTCATTTCACATGTATTTATTGAGTGTCTGCTCTTGTGCCAGTCACTTTTCTAGGACTTGGAATATAGCAACAAACAAAATAAATAAATATCTTTGTGGCTTGTTCAGTTAATGTTTGAGAGGGGAAATCAGAAGACAAGCAATAACCATATAGGACAAGAGATAGTGAGACGTGCCAGGGAAATGGATACGACATCCAGATAAAGGCTCCCTGGAGGGTCTGGGTGGGCATGCGTGGTGGATTGCAATCTTAAATAGTGAGCTCAGGGTGTGCCTCATATTGAAATATTGAGACAGGGATATTTCACCAGAGGCTTAAAGGAGGTGTAGGGAAGAACCGTGATGGTATCTGGGAGAAGAGCATTGAAGGCAGAGGGAACAGCAAATGGAAAGGCTCTGAGACAGGGTCGAGGACACAGAGGCCCAAGTGGATGGAACAGAAGGGCCGAGGGGACAAGAGATAGGGAAGGGAAGGAGGCCAGAGAAGTAATGGGGAGACTGTCTAGGACCTGAAACGCTGTCATAAGGACTCTTTATTCTGAGTGAAATGGTGACCTATCAGAGAGTTTCGATCACACAAGTGGCTTCCACTGAGTCCTTAAAAGGACTGCTCTGGCTGCTATTGTGAGAAGAGTCAAGACCCTAACCTATAAGCTTCTACAAGTAAGTGGTAGAGCCAGAATTCAAGCCTCCTTTACTCCTGGGCAGTACGCTCTATTTCCTCTTCAGTTATGAAGGTTCTGCAACAAAGGAGGGCTGTTTCAAATTATTTTCCCCCATTATGCCTAGTGTCTTTCTGTCTTTGTTCTGACGTGAGAAACCTCTGCAGACCTCTTCCTCTATTGAACTGTCATCAGCCAGTTAATATCGATGATGTATAAGGTTCTTACTGCTTTTTGCCTGGCACTGAACTAAGTTTATAAACATACTGTCTCAGTGGAGCCCCACAACAAAGCTATGAGGCAGCAGTGCAATGGTGATCCAGCCATGCAGATGAGGACGTGAGTCGTGGAAAGTTTCCTTTCTCACCTTGACTACCAGGAAACTCTCCCTCTTCAAGATTTCCCAGAAGACCTGCCTTGGGATAGGAATGGTCTTTCAAGCAACTTCTCACTGAGAAGTCTGCCAGCTCCTTAAGACCAAGTCACATGCTTTTCTTTATTAAGCTCTGTTCCCAGGACAGTACCCTGCACATGGAAAAAAGTCTAATGTATTTATTTTGGATGATTAACTTATATTAATAACAACTTTTAGCCTAGTTAAAATAGATCTTAAAAACACCAAGTATTTTCTTATAAGGTAATCTTACTTTCATTATAAGCCACAAAGGAGTGTGTTGAATATGAAGTGCTTGGATACCACGGGTTAGTGAAATTCTGAGTGGGGGATAAATGTACGTTTACATTAATACATACTGGTCCATGTGACATCCT
>CM052547.1:78928146-78942638 GCA_028533065.1 Trachops cirrhosus
TTTGATATAATCCTGTCCTTTTGTTCCTTGAGCACTTTCTTACTTTCTGGCAGTGCAAGATGATCCAGACTCATCTGGCAGTTTTCCTTTTCTATCCTAGAATCAGCCATTTTTTCTCCAAAGAGCTCTGATTCTTTTCATTGGAGAACAACATTTAAAAACCAAGATCTGGGTGGTGCTAGGTGAACATTAATTGCAGTTGTTGAGTATAAACTTAGGGTTGGTTATTCTGCTATCTGTTCACATATTCATGGCCTGGTTAAATTCTCACCTCAGTCCTCAGTAAGGGTGGCTGAAGTGCACTCCTTTTTTCTCCCATGGAACATTTCCTTTTTACAATAAGACCGTAGTCTTCATCCAAGCTGTAGGCTGGTCCTCTCTGCATAGAATCTTTCCTGTTCCTCACATCTGTCTTCCCAGATGTGCAAATGCTCTCCTTTCTGCCTGTAATGCCCTCACTGCTCCTGCCTCTTCTTTCTGCCCTCTCTTTTCAAAAGGGGCAGGCACATACACAGATGTGCATCCACAGACACACGCATGATCACATCCACATATTGGGACACACTATTTTTCCTCCTGCTTCAACTCTTGCCACCAAATAAGCCTCCCAAGATCAGGAGCATGAACCAGATATTTGTGATGATTCAAAAGGGCCATTTCAGTGGCTACAAATAGAGGGATCAGGGCTTGGAGCAGGAGCTCGCTCAGCGTGAGGTGTGCGCTCAAGGAATTTTCTCAGTAGGGTTTTCAAGCTGGTGAAAAGCCTGATGGGTGTGAACATTGGAGCCATTTATGAAGTTATTCACTTACTCATTTATTCTCCCCCCAATTACAAAGGGTTTAAAATGCATCAGGCAGGAATTACACAGGGGCTTGGATGACAAAGTTGTGTAGAATACTTTTTGTCCTTCAGGGGCTGATAGTCGAAGGGAAGCAAGCATGACGGACACTGAGTGCAACAGGTGGTCTTCCAGCAGCTTGCAGCAACTTCTGGAAGGAGGCATGTGGAGCAAAGGCGTTTTGTAAAGGCAAGATGCATGTTTAAAGACATTAGTTCACTATGGGGCCATGTCAGGGTGGGTTTTATAATCTGGAGTAAAACAGATGAAGGCATGGAGGTGAGAGACATCACCGTGTGGCAGGGCGTCCATGAAGGCAATATCGTTGTTCTCAAAGGATGAGGATGCTTGTCTCCTCTTTTCTGATAGTTGGTGGCTTTTGTTGTTGTTTTAATCTTGTGGGGAATTTTCATGGTGAATTCATAAATATATTGTTGTCTGAGTTTTTGCCTTGTTAAATGCTTTGTGATAACACAAATGCACATGTCCCACACTTTTGCTTACTTTTCTACTTTTTTTTGGAAAACCATACACTTTTCCAGCATACATCCTGCTTTCAATAGTACTTAAAATACCTTAGCCATCTCAATATGATTATTAAACCTCTCACACCTGAATTGTCATTTTTGAGGAAACAGTATCTATCACTGCCCTGCGGAAACGAGGTAGTAGCTCACTTTCTTCTTCTACACACACATACACTTCTAGGTTTTGAAAATTAAAGTTTTAGAATGAGATTTGTGCTATTACAAAGCTAATTTTACATTATGTATCTTCTTTCCAAAATGCTAAAATTTGCATTTATTATTTTAACTAGACAGAAAGAGGTGGGTCTGGATATTTTTTTAACTGTTTTTGGTGCTTTATGGAGTTTTTTTTAATTCACTTTTACATTATATGACATTTGTCTCTTGTGTCAACCAACAGAGGCACATTTTCAAGATTTATTTATTGTCCCTTCTTTCCATACCTCTGCTCCCTGCCTAAGAGACAACCACTGGTAACATCATTTTTTTTAATTTTATTCTTCACAAAGAATGTATGTTTTTCCTTGAGTGTAACAACTTGGCTGCATACGTATACAACAAAATAAAACAAAACATACACCCCTGCATGCACACACGGGTTTACACAGCCTACCCCGTTTGGACTCATGCAGCCATGGCTACTTTTTCTCTTAGCCTTTCATGTTTCACATGTAAAGGCTCACATTTGGTTGACTTTCGTTCCTTCTTACATACTAAAATATTTATATTGTTTAACATTTGCTTATAAGTTTTAATGAACTCTAGCCAAATGATTTTAACATTTAAAAATCCTTGTGGTTAAAAATGGGCTATGAATGTACCTGGGACTTTCATTCTAGATTTTTACCTGATTCTCAGTAAATCTCTTCAATTTTCAAATGTAGTTTCTCCCTCATAATGCAGAATTGTTTAAAATACAGATATGATTATTGTCTCCTTTTCCATTTTCCTGATCATTTGCACTCTTATCTAAAGAGGACCTATTATTTCCATTTCGGTTCTTCATTCTTTGTCTATTCTACAATTTTCTCTTTTGCCATTGTAATCTCACTGTTCTTTTATTTTTTCAAATGTTTTCTCAAAATATCCACCACATTGCTGATTCATTTCATACAGCATAAATTATACTCCTTTCTGTACCCAACATGAATTTCACTGTTTTTTAAATTCTATCAATCCTTGATCAAATTTATTAGTTTGTCTGTTGAAATGTCCTCAGGTGTCTGCTTCTGTAAGACTTCTATCTCCTTAATAACACTTCTATTCCCAAAATTTAAAGGTCATAACTTTCTACATATTTGAGTATAATAGTTTCTTGAAATTTTCTTCTGGATATTATAGTAAATAATTTTTAATAATCTACTTTTCTTTAAGATTTCTGAAACACCTACCTAGCCAGCACTATTGAATTGCCTTTATGCCTAACTGTACATATATGTATCTATCAATTTTTCTAGAGAGAGGGGAACTTAAATTACTTGTGAAGTTATTGGATACCTATCATTTTTTTAATTGTGTTTTTTGTTGAAAATATTATTGGTGAACCAATAATACTATTTAAATCTGAACTTATTTTAGTTAATAGAGGATTAAAATATTTTACATTTATTAGTTGTTGGAATTTCCTCTTCAACCAATAGCCTGTTGGTATATATTCCTGTTTTTCTATTGAACATTTCTAATTTTATAATTAATTGGCTAAAATTCCTTGGTTGCCAAGAATGTTAATACTTTTTCCGAAAGAATACCTAGTAAATATTTTGTCCACTTAAATTTTTTCACTGCTGTTTAAAAAGTGTATAATTTAATGACATTTCAGTGCTTTCCTATACTCAAATTCATGAATCTCTTCTTTTCCCCTTAGAAAATATTTCCATGGCTCAGGACAGGTGAAATAGCCATTTTCGGGAACAACAATGAAGACCTGAGCTAAGACAGTAGCGATGGGGAAAGACCAAAGACTAGCATTGTAGTGAGTGTCATTAAGGGGGAGAAGCACATGGTGACCGATTAGAATTACTGACTGAGTCATGGTGAGAAGGGAACTGACATCCAGGTTTCTACCCTAAATAAGCAGGTAGATGGTGATACTACTGACCAAACAAGAAAACAAGTAGAACAAATTTTCTAACATGTAGGAGCAAAGGCACATTTAGAGGCAGAAACAAACAAAAAGAAATCAAAAGAGAAGATAAGAGGAAAAGCTTAAGGATAAGAATGTGCAAATATTAGTTGAGGTTAGAGTGGGGACAGGTCATAGTAAGATTTAGATCCTGTCGGAATCAGAACAAGGATGTTGTCTGGAG
Organism: Trachops cirrhosus; assembly: GCA_028533065.1. NCBI lineage: Eukaryota > Metazoa > Chordata > Mammalia > Chiroptera > Phyllostomidae > Trachops > Trachops cirrhosus. The sequence continues at coordinate 78,931,819 of CM052547.1, forward strand.
ATCAACCAGAAGGAGAAGAGAATCAACAAACATCTTTTTTTAAGAGGGAGGCCATATGTTGAGAAATGTTATGTTCATGCCAATATTTTTGCAAAACAAAAAAAAAACAGTCATCCTCAGTTTTGCAACTTAAGTTCATAGAAGCCACATCAGCTGCTTGTGGTGTGGCATCTATATTTTTAAAATATTTTATTTATTTATTTTTTAGAGAGGAGGAAAAGAAGGAGAAAGAGAGGGAGAAAAACATCAGTGTGTGGTTGCCTCTTGCACAGCCCCTACCAGGGGCCTAACCTGGCATGTGCCCTGACTGGGAATTGAACTGGCGACCCTCTGGTTCGCAGGCCCGCACTCAGTTCTCTGAGCCACACCAGCCAGGGCAGTGTGGCATCTATTTGAAAACTTGGATCTCTTTGTCTCCAGCACCATGGTTACTGTCATCATACTGCCTCCCAGCAGGATTTCTGCTTCCCACCATCACATATCAGGTAGGTCTGAACCCCTCCTGCATCCGTACCTGTCACCCATTCCCACTGCTGGGGAAGTTGGCATCCGAGCACTGACAGGAGGCCCGTTATCTTTAGTTTAAAGTGGATTTGTGATCATTACCCTGTGCTAAGGAATCTGCTCATTGCCCTGAAGACAGTTTTGTTATCTCTCACTGCATATGTGATCATTACCCCGAGGGCAGAGATGCAATCACTGCCCGGCAGGAATACCTATCATTATGGCTTGGCAAGTGGAAAGGGGATAATTAACTTGCACAAATAGATGGGATCATTGCCCCACAGATAGAACTGTTAGTGCATTTCTTCTAGAAACGCAATCTTTAGTGTGCAAAAGACAATGTGTTAATTACATTTATGGTAGAGATACGCTGGTTATATTGCCCATAATGATAATATCAATTGCATTTCAGGTGGAAATTGGTATCATTGCATTGCTGATAAACCTGTTATAATTACATTGCAGGAAGAGATGCAATCATCCCCTTGCATATGGTGCATATGGATATGGGACCATTATAGGGCAGGTAGAGATGCAATCATTATGCTCTAAATAAACCCATTTTCATGGGATGATGTGGTGCTAGTTCCAGGTGTATGCCTTAACCAGTGTTACAATGCCCACTGTTATACCCTTTATGCTGTGAGACAGCTTGTGAGGAAATCTGGGATAGATTCGTTAAGCATGAGAAGCCATGTGAGTAGGCAGGCTCCGAGGATGAAAGACCAAGAGGAAAGAAGGAAATATAGCCAGGCCCCAGCCACTGTAGCCATTCCAGCTGAGATGCCAGACAGACCTATAAATGAACTACCTTAGATCATCCAGGTCTTCTAGAGCGTCCAGCTGACTGCAGGCACATAAGTGATGCCGCATGGAGCAGACAAGTCACCCAGCTGAGCCCAGCCCAAATTATAGAATCACGAACAATTTATTGTCTGCTGTTATTCTAAGCCACTATATTTTCAGGTGATTTTTTTACCTAGTTATAAACTGAAATACCTGTGTACACTTTAATGATATATAATCAATCCATAGTGTTATGATAGCCTCCTTCACAGAACTGAAATGATGACTTCTCTGTTTTCAGTGCAAAGCAATTTAGTGGTAATACTTACAACTACCCTGAAATTATCTAAAGCCTCATGAAGTTGATTTACTATGTAGCCATCCAAAGTGCCTGATCACATGTCCACTTGAGGCATGATGAGTGCATCTCTATGAGCAATGTAATAGTAAAGGTTATTTTTGTTTTACCTTTTTTTGAGTGCATGTGTGGGGTATGTTTTCAGTGGAATAATCACATTTACATTGCAAAAAAATTGAAGTTGCTTGTACTGCAGTTGTCAAACCTAGGTTCAAATTTCAACTCTATTCCCTGGTACTTGAGTGACCATTAGTACACTTAAACTCTTGAAGCCCCCCGTGTAAAATGAGGGAAAGAATTTCAAACTCACAGTGTAGGTGAAGAAAGAAGTATGACAACTTATGCAAACCATTTGCCATAGTTGCTGGCACCTGTAGTGGCACATAACCTGTAACTCTCACTCATGTTTCTGATGTAATGGACAATGATCTTACTCTTCAAGGACTAATCTCAGAGAATTGTTGTCAGACAAAAAGACCAGGACTTGTCCCAGTACAAAATCCTGGTGATCCCTTGCTTTAACTTAATAGCATAGTAGCAAGCATTCTTTCATTTTATTTTGTTTTGTTTTCTGTTACGTGAAGATCCATTCAATCAATGATTCATTTCTTCATGCATATCACACGTCGTATTAACAAATAATACTTCATTATTTTGTTATACTGTGGTTGAAATGGATAAGTTATATTGGGATGAAAAGACTTACTTGACACTCAGAAAGAAAAAAAAACACAGGGAAATAAAAGGTATTGATCAAGAAGGAAGCAGAAAGCAGTCCTCCAGCTTTGAAGAATGTCTTGTAGACATTTAGAATGCTAAACTTAGAAAAGATGACACAAGGTATTGGTGAGGATGTGAAGCATTGGGGTCCTGAGGGATGTGGGTGAATTTGGTATCCATGGAGACACCTGGCAATGAGAGATGCTTCTCTTTGGTCTTTCCATCCAGCTGAATGAATGGACAGAGCTCTCCCCATCCTTTCCGGTCACAGAACCATCACCAGGCTGGGGAACACCACAATCCTTCAACTGAAAGCTCTATTTCCTAATGTTCTCACAAAGAGGTCACCTCACACTGACCTCCCAGTTCTGGCCTATTTCTTACTCGGGCCTAGAGGATTTTCAGGACTGAGCAACCACCCCAGCTCAGTGACAAGCAGCACGATCTGCTGTTAGACTCTTGTCACTCAGGGTAAGGGCTACACTGCTCCTGCAGTTGGGTCCTCCCCCAGGCCCTCTGGCGTTGGCTGGGGTCAGGCCAAGCCCCAGTGGTTAGCTCCCTGAGGCTGGCCTTAGAGAGAACATAGGGCTGTCTGGATAGGACTCTGGAGACAGTGTCATGGGCCAGAGACCTCTGATCTACAGGCCAGCGGAGTCACCACACAGACAGATTTATGAGTCGTAGGCAAAAGGGCTGGTGTTCCTGTGGGCATCTCACAACCCCTTCCTTTCCACATGACCGTATCCTTGGCCAGATCCTCATGTCCTTAGATGGCTGCTGCCTTTTGGTAAATGGGCAATTGAGAAAAATGAGCACATTTATCATGGCCTTGTGGTTGCCCATTTTGAACCTCCCTGGTCTGATTTTAGTAACATTGACTCAAAGAGAGCATCCTCTCCTAACCAGCTAAAGTTTCCTCCCCAGGGGACCTACTTCTAGGATTAATATGCTGAGAAGGCTGCAGTTTTGTTTTCAGTGTGGATGGTGTGTTTTCAAGGAGGAATGTGGCACCTTAAAGTCAGATTAACCCATCTGAAGTCTTTTATCTTCTACTTACTGATTTTCTAAATTTGGGCAAGTAATTTCACCTCTCTGAGTCTCATTCTCCTCATTTTTTAGATCAAGTGAGACAATATATGTAAAGTTTCTTTACAGGCATCTACAAAGTTCCAATAAATAGAAGAAATTGAAATTATTATTCATGCTTGAAATGGGGTCATTTTTCAAATTTGGAATTTTCACATATTAAAAATGAAGATCATTTACAACTCTACCCCTTTATCCTCTAATTTGATTAATTCTCTAGATCCTCTATCTAATTTCTAAACTCAAGTAATCATCTTCCTCCACATCACTCAGTTTAGATTTTCACTGTTGTTCACAGCTTACATAGAGCTGGGCTTGAGGCCTGCCAGACCTCCTGGTCGGTTCCCCTTCCTCTCCTTTCCCGCTGTCATTAGCCACGCCATGCCTTGGGGGTCCCACACAAGGATTACTGTCACTCCACACTTCCTTCTCCTCCGATGATATTACACACAACTTCTAGTCTCATTTACCTTAATCTCATATGCCTATACCATTTGTGCCCTTTCAGGATATCACTTTCTTATTCTGCAGATCTAACTTTTAAATGAATTTCTTGTTTCCAGATCAGCCTAACAACTCTGAAGTCTGTCTCTGTCATTCTTTTTGGAATTGTCTTTTATCCCTTCTCCCTTCTATGCCTGTCAGCAACGTTCCATTGACAACCTTACATGAGTATTTTCTTGTGAATACATATTTGATCACAGTTTATTTGGCCTGTGGATGGACATCTGACTCAAGCAAGATGAGTCAATTAGAATCTGTCCTAGAAATAGCCATTATTAAGTAGAGAAGATAATAAGGCCAAGGGCAGTTCTTTGGAACCTTGTCAAACCTAAGTGAAAACAATCCAAATGTCCATCAGTTGGTGAATGGATAAACAAAATGTGATACATCCATACAATGGAACATTACTCAAGAGTAGAAATGAACAAACTCTTGATAAAGACTACAACATGGATAAACCTCAAGTCATTATGCTAAGTGAAAGAAGCCAGGCATAAACACTGCATATTGCATCATTTCAGTTATAAGAAATTTCTAGAAAATACAAATCAATAAGAAAGAAAGTAGATCAGTGTTTTCTTAGGGCTAAGGTTTGGCGTGAGGCCTGGCAGCAAATTGACACAAAAGGGGATTTTCTGGAGGATGGAAATGTCCTAAAAATTGAATTGGGTGATGGTTGTGCAACTGTATCAATTTATTAAAAATCATTGAACTAAACATTTAAAATGGCTGGTTTTCATGATACATAAATTTACCTCATTTTTTTATTTGTTGAAAAAGCAGTGACTAAATGAGATCTAGAACCCCCTAGTCAGAATGTGGTTAAAATAGCTAGAGATAGAGTTGTTTTTCTTCAGAAACAATCTAGAATAATGTTATTCATTCCCATTAAGCAATATATATTTGATTTCTATTCAGCATGTGGTGAGCTGATCATTTTATTTTCTTTCCTTCTGCATACTCCAGTTACACTTTTAACTTAATATCTTCATTGTGTTCCCCTAATTAGGTGTTTGCTCTTTTCCTGAGACCATGTCTTCAATTGGCCATGATCAGTTTGAATTGTATTCTCAACTCTTAGACAGTATTAAGACCGCCATGTTTTAAATGTCTTATAGTTTATGTCAGTGAAATGAAGAAATATGTTCTTGGCTTCCTTTTACAAATTTATGACTAAAGGGATAGACTAGAGAAGACCAATGATTGATTCTAAGAAATACCAATTGCTCTATTCCTCTACCTGATAATGAGCCCCTACCCAGAGGGAATCAGTTAGTGCTAAATTTCATAATGACAAACAGAAATGTGCAGTATCGTTATCACTAAGCCAACACCATTAAAGGCCAGTGTTTATTGACACTTCAGGTGACTGGATGATGCCTCTCCAGGCCAAGCTAATCAGAAGAACCTCTCCATTACCTCTTATCGAGATTAACAGCACCCACAGCTACCCAACGAAGGTGGAAATCACTGGGCAAGCACTGACAGTAGCCAGATGCTGGCCTTCAGTCATAATGCATGCACTCACAAACAGATCTGTAGATTCGGAAATCCAGCTGATTGAGGTTTTTGTTTTAGCCCGTTGTTTGCAAAAAGCCTAAGCCCCTAAATGTTTTGCTATTCTCTCTGGTCTAGTACAGAAGTGATTATATTTTCATGTATATCTCTCCTGCCACTTTTGCTAGATACAAAAGAGATCAGAACACATATTTAAAAGTCTTTTTAATTCTTATATTTCTTAGAATCCCACAGCAGTTGTTTTGTACGGATGGGATTTATTTACTCAGCTCCGATTATTCAAAGTCTACCTCCTTAATTTGTCATTTCTATATACTACCAGCAACCATTGATTAATTACTTTTTTTCTTGAAATCAACTCAAATTAAAAAATTTCTAATTCAGCCACAAAAAAAAAGAAAGAAATTTTACTATTTGCAACAGCATGGATGCACCTCGAGGGTATTAGGCTAAATGAAATAAATCAGTCAGAGAAAGATAAATACCATATGATTTCACTTATATGTGGAATCAATTTAAAGAACAACTTAAATGAACAAACAAAACAGAAACAGACGTACAGATGCAGAGAACAGACTGATATTTGCCAGAGGGGAGCGGGATTGGGGGGCTGGGTGAAAAAGGTGAAGGAACTGAGAGGTACAGATTGGTAGTTACAAAACAGTCCTGGGGATGTGAAGTACAGCATAGGAGATATAGTTAATAATACTGTAATAACTACTTATGGTGCCAGCTGGGTACTGGAAATATCATGGGGAACATTATTTGTAAAGTATATGATTGCTTAGCCAATATGCCATACATCTGAAACTAATATGAAATAATACTGGATGCAAAATTTAAAAAAATTAAAAATAAAGAAATAAGATAAAAGTTTCTATTTGTTCATAAAGAAAATATAATCTCACTACCATTAATGAAAGATAAGATTAAAAACACGTTAATATAAACATTATTAGTTCCTACTTGCCTACCCAATATGCTTTCTACCCTTCGGTATTAACAGAAAGCTTCTATATTAACGGAAGCTTGCCTGTTTTTCAAGAGTAGCAATGTGCCCAGACAGAAAACCACATTTCCCAGCCTCCTGTGCATTTAGGTTGGCCAGGAGTATGGTTCTGGCTAATAAGATTAAGAAGAAGTTGCTTAAGGGGTATTCTTGGAAAACCCTTTAAGAGTGAGTGAGGCAGCCAACATACCTATATTATGCCTTTGCCTGTTCTCTTTCTCCCTCCTTAAAGGAAAATGGGCACGATGTTAGAGATGACATGGCCATCTGGGGTCAACGAGGCACCAACCATGAGGTGGAAAGCTACACTCAAATAATGACTAAGCAGAAACCTAGATGGAGTAGGGTCCCTAGTTATTGTGCAAGAAAGAATGAACTCTCAACTTATTTAAACAACTTTTAAATCAGGTTTGCTCTTATTAGAAGCCAATGCAGCCCTGAGATATTTATTGCTGTTCTATTTAAATTGGTATGGACATAATACTTTAATAAACACTCTGCTAATTGAATGCAGTGTGTGTAAATTGTCTTTCCTGAGGATGAAGATCATTTTTATGTATCACTACCTCCCATCGGCCAGAGCTAAGCTTTCAGTGGCCCAAAGTGGCATTTCTCACATCTGAATATGTATTATGTGTGGGCCTTCTTACAATCTCTCTGTCATTGAAGGAGATTTAAATGGCTATGGGATGAATTCAAATTTGTTGAAATATAAATACTCACAACACTAAAGGGCCAGCCCATAGCCAGCCTTATGTCCTAAAGCTGCTTTTCTGATGGGAATGTCAGCATACAGGTGTCCTTATGGTTGTTCAAGGTCATAGCTACAGCTACTACTTCTCTCTGAGCTTTAAGGAAACAGTGTCTTTGGTTACTTAACCCTTTGCTTACTTTTAGAATTGGGATTTTAGAATCAATAAGCCAAAGAGCAGTAATCTATATGGTCAAGGGTTCTGAGCAATCTACCTTTATCTTATTTTTTTATCCTGAGCAGTGACTAGCAGTGAATGTAATGTTTCTGCTCAATGACAGGTAACAGAAATTCTTTGAAAAACACTGCAAATAAGGATAATAGTAACAACAGCTACCATTTATTGAACTTGTTCTATGTACTATGTACCAAGTGTATGTTCATATTTAATCTTTAAAGAAACCCCATTAGATAGTTATTATTATTGTTGTTGTTATTTGTTATTATCTTTATTTTACATTTGAGGAAATCGAATCTTAGAGAAATCAAGTCCCTTGCCCAAGATCACATAGTGAGTAGCAGAAATGAGAAATAAAATTATTTCGTGTGTGAACCTTAAACCAGAGCTTTTAAATTTTGCTACCCTTCATAGATCTAAATGTAAAAATACCCTGACATCACTGTATGTTGGCTAAGTTCTATTAATTATTTATTCTGAAATTATTATAATATATTGATGAATATGTATATTCATTTCTCATATGAATTCAAGAAACCTTTAATAAACCCTTGATAAAATGAACCAGTTAACTTACTGACCCTGGGCAAGTTATTTATTTATATTTATTTTGTTTCATTAACACATATGGCCTTAACCATGTGCCAAACACTGTCCTAAGTATTCTACAAGTATTACCCATTTAATTCAAATTTCAACTCAATGAACTAATTACTCCATTTACACAAGAGGAAACTGAGGTATTTCTAAATGTTCAGCTCATAATCCATGTGAATTTAACTGATAAATAAGTGGCCACTCCTCAAAGACAGACCTGTGACCAAATGGTTTCTTCCCAGATACTGGACAGCACACCCTTCTGGATAAAGGCCGGGGTCTCTTTGTGACAGTCTGGCAAACATCTCTATATTCAACCACTACTTTCAGCTGTCGTGGGAGACAAGGCACAATAACAGAAGTCAGGAGGCCTGAACCGCGCTGACCATGACCTGAACCGGAACCTGACCCTTGGTCAGCTTTGGGAATTCAAGTGCCAGTGCTTCAAGCACACAGTCTTAGGAAGATCAACTGCTTCTCTGTACTAGGAAGTTACACATTATTGCTGGCAGAGGAGTGGTAAGAATTACTTTCTTTGGGTCCTCCCAATGTGTAAGCACACGTGAACTCACTGGATGGTAGGATGCTGTATTATGGGGCAAATACATTGTTTAGTTATTATTTATGTTTGCCTAGATCCTTGTATCTACAACTACTGATGAGCTTCACTAGCAGAGCCAGTATGTTGGCATTGTATAAATTCACTCTGTCCAGGTTAATTGAGCAATACGTTTTTGTGACAGGTGGTGTTGGTTCTCTACCTAGTTCCCATTTACTGGACTCCTGTCTTTATCTTTTAGCTACTGGACTGCTAGTGACTCACACTAACACCTTCTTCTAGAGAATTTTTCTCTGCTGGTGGGGACTGCCTTATCTTGCCAGGGGGGTGCCTGGGAAATTATACTCCTCTCTCTGCCTTCCTGGGAAGTTATACTTCTTTTTCCATTGCCAGTAACTAATGATGGTGTACAACAATCTTACCTCCTGTGCCCAGGGGTGGTCCTTCTTGTTCTCTAACTGCCTTACAGGTTCCTCTTGCAAGCAGTCTCTTAACAGATCACTTACACAAGGTTCTGAATCTATCAAGGCAAAACTTCTTAGGATTCTTGTCTTTAAGGACTGAGGGTCCTCCCCCACCCTTATTCTTGGCTTACACACACTCACCTAAAATGGCAGAGGTCTTTGACTGCCTCCTGACTGAACACTTTAATTATTTTCTTTTCACTCATATCCCTTTCAAACAGTAAATAAAAACTGTTTTTGTTGATCATAACTAGCCAGGCTTGCTACTCCTGCAGAAGAAGAAAGGACAGAAGTAAAATCCCAAAGAGAAAATATTCAGCCTTCCCTGGAGAATCAGCGACCAATAGAGATGGAATTTAATTCAGCCAGGAGCATCAGAAACTAAACCACAATATTTCACAGCAAAGGCCAATTTTAGGACAAGGAAATAAAGAGGTTTTAACTAGAAGTTGCTAGCTATGTTTAAGAAGGAAGGTCAAATTGAAAGAAAATTGATTTTGGCGATGGATAATACATTTTCCCAGATATCCCTGGACATGATACTCATAATTCTTAAAGAACCCAGAAATACATGGGACAAAAGGAAGTGACATAAGTACACTCATTTAAAAACTGACCAACAGGCTTCCTGTTTCTAACCATCCAGCAATCTAAAGATTGGGAACATTTACGTAAGCTTTTTTGACTCAAATGTTTTGCTGCTGTTTGAGCATGAAATTTGTTTCCTATCATCTGTCGGCTTCACTCTACACTTTAGTTCATGAAGAAAGCAGAGTGATCATTAGCAGTTGGTCTGTTATAAGTGGAAACAGAAGACGAAATAAAAAGAAGCTCTGGAAGGCATTTGCCATGTATGTCTAAATGAGAGTAAGTTTCACCCTCGAAAAATCAAGGAAACAATTTGATATGGTGATGCTCCCAAACTATTTAATATAATGAAATATCTTCTGGCCAAGATGGAGGCATACGTAGACACACTGTGCCTCCTCACACAACCAAAATAAGGACAACAAAAATTTACAAACAAAAAAAACAACCAGTACTGACAGAAAATTGAACTGTATGGAAGTCCAACAACCAAGGAATTAAAGTAGACACATTCATCCAGACCAGTAGGAGGGGCGGAGTCGGGTGGAGAGGGGTTGAGGCAAAACAAGTGGCAGCGGGTGGACCCAGCAAGGTGGCGGATTGTGGAGGGGCGCAGCGCGCAAGGTGGCTGCTGGACTGGGTGGTCCCACATTCACACGCAGATAAATGAGGCGAAACTGGGGAGTGAGACAGACCACACAACCCAGGGTTCCAGGGAGGGGAAATAAAGCCTCAAAACACCAACTGAAAACACCTGTGGGGGTTGAGGCAGCGAGAGAGACTCCCAGCCTCACAGGAGAGCTCGTTGGAGACCTGCAGGGTTCTAGAACGTACACAAACCCACCCACCTGGGAATCAGCACCAGAAGGGCCCAGTTTGCTTGTGCAAAGCAGGGGAAGTTACTGAAAGCTGTCAGAGAGTGGAGCAAGCGCCATTGTTCCCCCTCAGACCCCTCCTCCCCAGACAGCGTCACAGTGCAGCAATGTGGGTTGCCCTGCCCTGATGAACACCTAAGGCTCTGCCCCTTGCTATGTAACAGATGCACCCAGACCAAAAAAATAATGGCCCAAATGAAAGGACAGATCAAAGCTCCAGAAAAAATACAACTAAGCAAGGAAGAGATAGCCAACCTATCAGATGCACAGTTCAAAGCACTGGTAATCAGGATGCTCACAGAATTGGTTCAATTTGGTCACAA
>CM052547.1:78942738-79041023 GCA_028533065.1 Trachops cirrhosus
GAGAGGCTTAGGAACCTCCAGGACATCTTTAAACATTCCAACATCTGAATTATAGGGATACCAGAAGGGGAAGAGGAAGAGCAACAAGTGGAAAAGTTATTCGAACAACTAATAAAGGAGAACTTCCCCAATCTGGCAAAGGAAATAGACTTCCAGGAAGTCCAGGAAGCTCAGAGAGTCCCAAAAAAGTTGAACCCAAGGAGGAACACACCAAGGCATATCATAATTACATTACCCAAGATTAAAATGAAGGATCCCAGAAGCAGCAAGAGATAAGGAGATAGTTACCTACAAAGAAGTTCCCATCAGACTGTCAGTTGATTTCTCAAAACAGACCTTACAGGCAAGAAGGGGCTGGATGGAAGTATTCCAAGTCATGAAAGGCAAGGACCTACAACCAAGATTGCTCTATCCAGCAAAGCTTTCATTTAGAATGGAAGGGCAGATCAAGTGCTTCTCAGATAAGGTCAAGTTAAAGGAGTTCATCATCACCAAGTCCTTATTATACGAAATGTTAAAGGGACTTATCTAAAAAAAGAAGATAAAAAACATGTATAGTAAAATGACAGCAAACTCACAATTATTAACAACCACACCTGAAACTAAGCAAACAATTAGAACAAGAACAGAACCACAGAAATGGAGATCACATGGAGGGTTAGCAACAGGGGAGTGGGAGGAAGAGTGAGGGGAAAAGGTACAGAGAATAAGTAGCATAGATGGTAGGTAGAAAAAAGGGGGAGCGTAAGAATAGTATGGGAAATGTTGAAGCTAAAGAACTTATATGTGTGACACATGGACATGAACTAATGTGGGTGAGAGAGGGTGTGCAGGGAGAGAGGGAGAAATGGGACAACTGTAATAACATAATCAATAAAATATATTTAAAAAAGAAAAAGACATAATGAAATATGATCTGCTTGTGTGACTTTGAAATTTAGATAATAAAAACTCTATGGTCAAGACTGTCTTCTTTAGAAATTGTCAAAATAAAAAGTAAATTATATTATAAATTAATTTTAATCATTTTCAACACTGATTTACCAAGGGCTCATTTAGGGCCAAGAAAATTTTTTTAAAAAAGCACCAAAAGCCCTTGCATGTGTGTCTCAGTTGGCTGGAGCATCATCCCATACACCAAAATCTGAGGGGTTTGATTCCTGGTCAGGGCCCATACCTAGGTTTCGGGTTCAATCCCCCATGGAGGCATATATGGGTGGCAATTAATATTTCTCTTTCACATCATTGTTTCTCTCTTTTTTCTCCCTTCCTATTTTTCTAAAATCAATAAATATATTTTAAAATCTTATAAAGCATCAAAAATGATAAACAGATGCAGAGTAGGAAACATGATGCCACTTTGGGCTGGAGAATAGAAAGGTGCCACAGAGGAAGTAATAGGTGATGCAGACCATTCAAACGAGGTGCCATTTAAAAAGTAGGTATAAATAGATGTTAAAAGGAAGCTGTCCGTGACAAGAAATAGCAGGGCCATATGTTCATAGGAAGGAAAGAGTAGGTAATGTTCAAGGAAGAGAAAAAAAGTTTTATCCGGCATTTAGGGTACTGGAGAGAAGTGTGGAGAGATAATCCTGAAAGGTATGTAGGAGCTATGGGAAGAGAATTATGGGATTTAGTGGTTCAGCGAATGTCAGTGTGTGTGGGTGTGTGTATGGTGGATCAGAATTAAAAAACCCCTCCCCCTTACCTGTCATCCTGCTCTCCATCTATGTATCTGTCTCTGTTTTGCTTGTTCATTCAGTTTATTCATTAGATTCCACATATGAGTGAAGGGGGTTGGTGGTTAGGGTTAGAAAGATGGAGCTAAAAGGGAAAAAGACTCATGGACACGGACAAGAATGTGGTGGTTGGGCAGGGGACAGGATGGTGAAAGGGGGTATTAAGGGACTAAATGGTAACGGAAAAATATACAATTAAAAAAGAAAGAATAAAGAGACCTTAAAGGTGGAGCACCAAGCAGAGTGATGTGGTGATGATCTACTCTGAACAAAGGAGGCATGAACACACAGGAGATAGTGGAAGTGAAGGGAAACCAGAATTGGAATGGAGAAGAAAGATCAACACTACCAACCACTACAGAAAAAAATGGGAAAGGGATGGCCAAAGCAAAGCGATTGGAGTTGGCAAATAGGAAATCCTTTGGTCAACCAAAGCCAGTACTTACTCTGTATTGTCAGAGTTTAGGTTCCTCCAAAAGCCAACCTCAACAGCAGGAAGTGGGTAGTGGTAGTTGGTTTGGGAGGTGATCTCAGAAAGCACAAGGGAGTGGGTGGGGACAGTGAAGCAGGGATGGGAAGAAAGTCAATAAGAGGTACATCAGTGAACAAGTGTTACCTCTGGAGGAACCTGTAGAATGCCTCTAGAATCGTTCTGGGGAAACATTTACTCAGTGACTCCAGCCCCTAGTATGTTGGGTGTTGTCCCAGGAGCATTAAATCCTTTCTGCTTGCTAAGGACTGCCCTGTCTGGATAGAGCAAACTCTGTTGGTTTCTCTCAGGTAGAGAAGCAGATAAATGTAAGCACTTAAATCATACAGGAAATCACCCACTGAAGCCTTGGACAAACCCAGGAGTAGGAGAAGGGATTTGGAATATGAGTATTAACAGGCGACCTCTCTAAGTATTTACAAGGGCTAGGTATTTGTGACTTCCACCTTCAAGGTCACCTCATAGTCTAAGATGGCTGCTGGAATTTAGCTTTCATATCTATTTCGTGGGAAAGACAAAACACAAAAAAGAGCCATTTTTATGAGTCCACTTCATTTAACCATCCTTCTTAAAAGTATCACATAACGTCTCGTTCACCAAAACTTAGTCATATGGCCAAATCTTGGTAAAAGGGAGGCTGGGAAATGTGATATTTTAGCTGGAAACATTATTGTTCCACATAAAAATATGGTTTTGTTATTAAGGGGAAAAGGGTGAATAGATATTGGGAGGCAGCCAGCAGTGCTTGCCATGCCATATAAAAAGTATATTTAAGTCAGAGTTTTAATTTCCTTCCTTTTTATTTATCAGTCCTGGGACCCACCCACTAGATTTCTAGTTCCTTGAAGATGGGAACAGGGTTAAGTTTACTGTGTTATTATTGATGGTGACTCACACATTGAGGTTTATTTTTCCCCTAGCACAGTCTAGCCTACTTGATCCCTTTTGGCATTTTAAGTAAGGAAATCAATATCATTATACCAATTAAAGGGAAGAGTGAAGATGCCCAATAGCCAGTTATAATGAAAAGCCAGGAATTCCCAAACCTCAATTTTGGGCTTCATCAAAGCAGCAGGTGGCCCTAGAGATGGAAATTGTGGGTTATTTGACATATTTAATGCTTCAAAATAGCAGACAAATGCACCACACAGAACCCTTTCAGAATAGAATTTCTTTATTTCCCATCATACACCCCTTCACACACAAACCTACACCACTGTCCTCTGCCCTTTAGTTGGGGTCTGAAGGTATTTTAAAAAAATATTTTCCCATGATACTGGTGTGACTCTCTAGTAGCAATAGACTTGGATTCTGTAGACCAAGTTTTGTGACTCCATTTTCTTGGTCACCAGCAAGCAAGCATTGATGAGCCATGTACCATCCCTAAGCTTTAGTCCATTCATTTTATTTTTTCCCTATTAGTAAATTTATTGGGGTGACATTAGTTAACAAAATTATACAGATTTGAGGTGCACAATTCATTTAAAAAATAAGCATAAGCATACTGCAGAGGTTATTGAAGAGAAGGGCTATTTGAAAAGCTCCTGCATAGCTCTTAGCATAGTAAACAATCAGAATATGAGCTTTAACTTGAATCGCTTTTCTTGTGCCCAAGACCACAGAGGATTCTGACTTGATCGTTGGCTCCCTTGGCATTGGGGAATCACTGCTGCTACTCAGCATACCTGTGAGGACACTCCCAAGACTCCTGTGAGTCTGCCTCCCAGACTCTCAGGCATCTGGCCCTGACTTTCCCCAGAATCCAAGGGAGGCCTCCAAACGACAGACCCCAGAGGGAGTATTTCTGAATGGTTCTTCCAAGCACAACGAATCAATTTCTTCTCCTTCCATATTCTGAGAATTAGGAGAGAGCACATGCATATTTCAGAGTTGCTTCTTGATACAATTATAGTTCATTTAGCCAGCAATTACAGTAATAGAAAGATTGGCAACCACTGCAAATCAAGTTTAAAGGAATTGATGGCTTGAACTGCTAAAAATTTATTTGTCCATCTCTAGTGGCAGGCATGATGGGCTTGAGACCCTACCAGGGGAGCGGTGAGGGAGACTGGGCGTCCCAGTGGGGTAAGTTGACTAACCATGGGGACCATTTTAGGCCCTTCCAAGGAAGTCTTCACTTCCTATGGCTATTAACTGTACCGAACAAGAGATCCAGACTCTGTGTCTAAGAAACCACTGTGAAAAAACAAGTATGTGCAAAGCACTACAGTGGAAAGGTGATGATGTGGATGGGGAGCTCTAATGTGTAAGTAAGCCCCATACCACCTAAGCTCCCAAATGCATTTTCACTAAACTTTATGTAAGTCATTGAAGCCAATTACTCACAACTATGTCTCATTCTCTTAAATTAAAATCCGTGCCTGAATTATTTGCTCTTAAATACTTATGCCCAGATATCTAATTTCAAGTGGCATCTGCCTAGAAGACCTTAGTATATATTTGTTTCTTAGTAGATAGTCATAAAGAAAAGTATTTTAAAACTAAAATTTAGTTTCTTAAAATTATTTTAAAAACTTATTTTAAAAATTATTTTTAAAAATTATTTTAAAAACTAAAAAAACTGAAGATGAAAAAATAAAAAGACAAAGTAGTGTCAGAAAAACGAAAGATTAAGCAGCATTTGTAAGTTAGATATATCTAGGTGAAAAAGGAAAGAAGAGAGGGAGGGAGAAAGAGAGAAAAGGAGAGAAAGAAATAGGGAAGGAGGAAGGGAACAGGAGGGAGACAGAAAAGGAAAGAAAGGGGAGAGAGGATAGGAAGTCAGTAAGTCCCTTCACTGAAGAAAAATCAGGGCATACAGGTAAAAATAAAGTCATAACTGACAAAGTGTTGAAATATGAGCAGAAAAAAGAATAACTTTTCCAGTCACTGAGGCAGAAAAATACATTCATATTTCACCGAATACTTTACTGTTCATCATAATTCACTGTGGCAACATTGGGCTTTCTGTCACCCCCTTAAATAGTTCTTCCATAATATGATCAGGGCGAGCTTTCTACGCATGAATTTGACCATGCAGTTCCCTTGCTTAGAACTCTTCACTGGTTCTCCCTGTCCACCCGGATGAATCCCAGATTCCTGAGTAAGACGTGGGCTATACTTCTCTCTTCTGTCTTGTCTCTAACTGCTCACTATCTGAAGAACCCTTCAAGAAGCATGCTGTGTGGGTCACCACACATTCCCTCCCTACCTTTCTATGCGCATCTAACTCTTACTTTTCATTCATTACTTCTTTGATTTTTTTGCGTGCTCCAGACAGCCTTCCCCTTCTCAAGTAAGGATAAATCTCTGTATCCTGTGCTAACATACAGCCAGAGCGTACTTCTGTTGTGATGCTTCTAGTATTAGGCTGACGTTTTCTATGTTGTTCCTTATTGTTTTTCCCACCAGGTTATGAGTGCCCTCAGAGTTGAGTCTGTTCTAGCATTTCACATGGTAACGAGTCCAGATGCCATGCTGTGTAGGTGTGACATTGTGCTTGTTGACCTGAAACGTGGAAAGTAACGGGGCCATATATAAAGCACAGAAAGAGAACTCGGGGAGAGAGGCAGATACGGGGAGGACTTCAATGTTGCACCTGGTGTTGTGAGGGCCATCTGTCTTTCCTGCGTCCCCAGAAATTTAGGAACTTCTTAATCAGTGGTTTCCACCGAGTCCTTTAATCTCTAATCTTCCAGACCGTTTAGAAAGAAAGGAATCAGAAACAAGGCCTTTTGTTTTCATCTGGATTGTATTGTTTTATCACCATTATAGATCAGAGAGATTAGTGGTAGATTGCAGCAAGTCGAAAGACCTTGGGGCTGGACTGTGCCTGGAGAACTTCTCAGAAGGTCATTGTGTCTGGGACAGAGAAAGCTAAGTAGGGGAAAAGCAGAAGATGCAGTCAGAATGCTAATAAGCAGCCAAATCACGGGACCCGTGGGCCATTAAGAGCTTTGACCTTTATTTTGGATGAGAAACAAAGCCATTGGAAAGTTTTGATCAACGAAGTGGCGATGTAATTTACAATTTCCACTCTGGTGGTCTTGGGTGAGTAGGGACAGGGCTGGAGGTAGATCAGTAAGACAGTTTCTGCAGTTATCCAGGTAAGACATACTGGCGGACGAAGGTGGGAGCAAGGAGGAGAAGGGAAGTGGTTGTAATGCTTTAAGTACAGAGCTAATAGTATTTCCTGGTGGATTGCATGGGATTGGTGCTTAAAGGTAGATAGGCTGTGAAAACAAGGAGCGACCCAGGAAAGAAGTAAAGAGCAGAGATGATGAAAGTGATGGAAATTCTGCATCATTCTAAAAACTGTGCAAAAAAATAAAAATAAAAAGCAAAGAGGCCTTGTCATTTCACAGGCTATGAAACTGACAAAACCAAAGGCCCAGAGAGATGGCTGAAGCAGGAGAGACCTGCTTATGCATCAAAATCCCTAATGCTTTGCCAAAGAACCCGCACGGGTGGTGACACCTAAGGTGTCCAATGGTCAGGAAATAAGGAGTCACCCGGAGGGGACACTTGAGAAGGCGGTATGCTGACACACTGCCGTATCTTAAGAATGCCTACCTTGAGTTTTAAACAAAAAAAGAAATTGCTATTTCCAAGACCCGGAATATATTGGTAAAAGGATCCTCATCAACTGACCCAGACTCACCACTGGTGCAGGAAGAGGAACCTGGCAGCTACAGCTACTCAGAGCTTAAGACAAGGGCAGCTGAGTCAGACCCAGCACTCATTGTTCAGTTCTGGCTTTCCGGCCCCTGCTCTTCTCCCTTAGTCCCTGTGTCACGCATCAACACTGTGTTTAAGTAGCTGAATTCAAGCCCCAGACCATTTGGTCTCCCTTAACCAAGGCGAGATAGTCCACCTTCTTCTCAGTCCTCACCCAGCTCCAGCCTGAAGCTACAAGGTAATTGCACAGGGAATGACATATAGCTCTTCTCTCCTCAGACACAAGCCCAGTGAAGTGAATCCAGAGAACTAATTCCGCTCTTTATACCACCTCCCATCTTCGACCCACGCATCTTCTTCTTTGTTTCGGGTGGGAGTCCCCTGCTTCTGGTCATAGCCCTTTAGAACTTCACTCCTTGGGGAATTCTAGGTCAGCTCAAGTATGAGGGAGAAATTTACTTTTTTTTCCCTCTCAGCACATTGCTCTTGTTTTATTTTTAATTACAGTGAATTACAAGGTTAGCCCTGCTTTTTGGGTGCACTCTTATTATTCAAGCACAGTTGGGAAAGTGGAAGGAGAAATTTAAATTGGTATAATTCTAGCCATTATTTTTTTTGAGGGGAATGGGTGGGTAATTTAATATTCCTGGTTGTCTTATTTGCTCTTGAACAAACCTTATTATAACAGAGCTCCTTCAAGTCTCTGGAAACTGTGCACAAAAAAGAGCCACACACTAAACCTGACAAACTCAAGGGAGGCCAGCATGGAGGGCCTTCCAAACTCAGAGACCTGAAGTCACCATATAGGATGGTCTAATGTTAAAACTCCCTAACTAAAAGAGTCCTGGGAGGTAGTCATGCCCCAGTCCATTGTCTTCCCTGACAAAGATCAGTCTTTACTTATCTGGGCCTGTCTGTTATCTTATTATACTATGCCTTTGGAATGTTAGAGGAACCCCCTTTTCTCAGACCCCTCAGGACACAATCTCCAGCAGAGCACAAGACCACAGAACCCCTCATTGTTATCTTGTCCTCCCAGATACCATGTCTGTGTGCTATAAATATTCATTCTTAGCTATCCTATACCCACCACTGTAAAAGAAGTATGTATCTATCCATTTATCCAATCTCAAAGATGTCCCCACTTTGCTTTCTCTTGTCTCCCTAATCTATTACCAGTGGATTTTATGTAACCCCCTTATGTCTTCCCCTTTGATTCTGATGTATAAAATAAAGCCCAAAACTGCCATTCTCCGGAGCATATTTTCAATCTGTTGAGGTTTTGCTTACAGGCA
This sequence comes from Trachops cirrhosus, assembly GCA_028533065.1. Classification (NCBI taxonomy): domain Eukaryota; kingdom Metazoa; phylum Chordata; class Mammalia; order Chiroptera; family Phyllostomidae; genus Trachops; species Trachops cirrhosus. Next base: position 78,950,940 of record CM052547.1, read on the forward strand.
ATTATTGTCAGTTTGGCTCAAATAAATTCATAAAAATTCTCTATGGGTTTGGGTGTTTCTTATGTTGACCAAATTCAGAAGCAAAGATATACACATATACATTATATATGTACATTTGCTATACTGTATGTATATGTATATACATAGTTTAACTAGTTGTATAATTACTCTTCCATTAAATGAGATGATTTGGTCATATTTGAAATTATGAAATATGAAACTAACATGAAATTAGGTATGTTATAGCAGATATAACTAAACGACAATGAGTTTCTAGATGTTTTGATTGTATTTCATAGCAATCCTATTTTTCTTTTGATGTTTATCAATGTTTATTTAAGCTTTGTAGTAATTTCATCATTCCTAGAAAATTTTATTTTGTTCTCACAACCACCCTGGGGGCTTGATAATAATATGATGTACGTTTTATAGATGAGGAGACTGAAGGTTGGTCAGAATGGTACATGTAAGGGTAGAAATCAAATCTGTATCTGTTTAAGGCTGGATCCTGACTCTTACAGAGTTCACCAAATATTATTATTTTACAGTAAGTATATTTAAAGCATTGGTTTGGGCCTGAGCATAAATATAGCCCAATTGTTTTTGCACTTACTTTCAAACTGAATGTATTTAAATTCAGAGCTCTTCCCAAAGAAACAGTTCAGAGTCTAAATCTTCGATAAACTGTCTCTGAATGTGTTTGAAAAGACAAAGAATCTGCAAACTCTCTTCTTTTCAAATATAGGAAGTGGTTCTGCTAGGTTCTTCTTTTACAGAACTTTGTGTCTCAGCAACCAGAACTCTTTGATTGCAACATACAATAGACCAAGCGTCACTGGTCTTTCTAAGAGAAGACAATGAGGAATAGGTTATTCATTTTACTGAAGAATAAAAAATGTCCAAAAATTGTTGTCTCACTAAGAAAACTACTTGACAAATAGACAAATAATATATTGATAAGGAATCAGATTTCTGCTACAGTAGATTGGTTTTGCAATGAAGTGTTGGTCTACATAATTTTAGTTAACTTTCTTACTGGTCCATTTACCCAAAGTTGGTGTTTGGGGATCATGTCCTGGTGGAGACGTTTCTCTTAAAGATGCACCACACACTCAAGAGACTCTGTGTCTCTGCCATGCAGTAGCAGGGTGAGGACTTCTTAAATCCTTCTGTTATAGCCTTGCTGAGTGAACTGCTTGTTACTGAAAACCATGGTAAGAGAACCCAAAAGCCAAGCACCAAACCACAGACCACTGTTATTGCCACCACCCTCATCACGGGGCTTACCAGAAAGACATTTTATCTTAGATATAGGCACTGTGCCAACCCATTTATTCACTTGGCAAACATTTTGAAGCCTATTTTACCAAGGGCTAACTTTTTATATATCCTGGTTTTCCTGGAGCTCTTTCTAAGGAAACATCCTGATTACTGTATCTATAATCATTGTTCTGTGACCTCTAATCCACTCCTCAACTGCCTTTTGTCATCGCAATGAAAAACAAGCTTTGTGATTCACACACAGTCCATTACACTGACATCTCATTGCTCTTTGGTAAATACCGCCTTGACTTTGAGCTGGAAAGACAGGAACCTTGAATAAATGGACAGTATTTCCCATCGGTCATTGTAGTTAGGTATAACCACGTGACTAATTTCTGGCCAATAAGAGGTAAGGTAAACTTTCAGTTTAGTTTGTTGGAATGTCTGGGGAGGCTGTAAAAAGTAGGCGGACGCCAGTGTAAGTGTTGCGTTATTTCTTTCCTTCTTTCCTCCATCTTTGGTCTTTGATTTCAGGGTATCTAGCAATCACCTTAGACAACAAGGGAACAAGAAGCCTCACTATAATAACAGTGCAGAAAAGTAGGATCCTGTGTCCCAGATATTTAAGTCTAGAATAGGCAAAACTATTTTAAAGTGAAAAAGGGAACAATTAATTGTTACTTGAATTTGAGGTAGGGTAAGGAGTTTAAGTGAAAAAAAGGTACAAGAAAACTTTTTCAGTTTATAGAAAACATTCTATATCATAATTCTGGTCATGGTTATTGTGGTGTATACACTGGGTAAAATTCATTTTACTATACTTAAGGTGGGTGTATTTTATTTCATACAAATTGCACCATAGTATAACTTGTTCACAAGAGGCTTCATAGCAAATATTGCACTTAATTTTACAATATTAGAATTTTTCTTCTTAATTTCGGACAAGAAAACAATGGCCACCATCATCGCTACTGTAATACCGGAGCCTTTCAGTGGTGATAATAAATAGTAAGTAATATTTAAGGATCTAAAGAGAGATGCAAAATAATATTGTTCACAGACTTTATTTCTTTGTTGAATTCAGGGTTTTTAAAAAATTTTCAATATGCTTACAATACTAATTAAACCAAACAATAGCATATAAAATTGCAAGAATATTCAGTATCAAAATATAAATTGTTATTTTGTGCATTAAGAGATGATAGTTCAGAAATCATATGGACATTTTGACATCTCTCAAAAAAAGTTGCATGATAAAGTGTAGCACTTACTTCTGGAAAAAATATAAAAACAAAAAATATCAAGCAAAAGATATTTTAATAAAATAAAAATGTATGAGAACCCTTAACTTGATCAAACATCATTTGAAAGTCAATAGCACTCATCATATAATTTGAAATTTATCACCCATCACTATTAAAGTAAGTAAATTGTTCTACAGCAGTTATTTTGTGATCCTAAACAATGCAATGAAATATAAAAAATTAACAATATAAATTTTTGTAGTGAAGGCATAACTCTAATTCTTTTGGAAAATAACTAAATTTTCTTAGACGAAGCCAAGGAAATCAAACTCAGAGCTCTTAAAACTAAGAATTCTGGTTCTTTATATCCAAGCATTAACCAATGTGAAATGTCAAGTACAAAAAAATATCCCATTTACAAGGACTCAACAATGCACATGTGATATACAGAGAGAGCAAATAAACAAGAAAATACTTGAAAATAATAGAAATAAAAATACTCAAGATTAAACAAAAATAATTTAATTGTGCATATTATATTCTCAATGTTTGTCATACATTCTGTGCTCAGCGAATATCTGGGTGAATAAATGTAAAAGGAACAAATGAATAGATGACAAAAGGACATTTGAAATTTGTTGGCAATATATTAAGATTTTGGTTAACCACTTGGAAAAAATGTTTTTTATTTAGACATAACCAACTGAAAATAATGTTCTTATCTCTGTTTTTGATATTCATAATATGTTTTTGGTACTAAAGATTTATTGATACTAATGAAAATACATACTTTTGGTAGTCACTTTTTTAATGAATTAAGTAGAATTTTGACATAAGAAAAAACCCTAAAAAATAATTAAAATGCTTGGTGTCATTTTCTTTTTCATTATTTTAATAGGAAAGCCTATAGTGTTTCAGCTCTCCTATGATGTTGGCCATTGGTTTAAGAAAACCTTGTTTTAGGTTTGTAATTATATCTTGATTACAATTTCAGTAGTAGTATTTTTGTTATTGTTCATGTCTAAATAATGAATTTTTACTTTTCATCACATGCGTTTTGACATCTCCTCATAGGATCTTTTTATTCTATTTTTAGAAACTAGAGTGTAATTGTTTTTTGTTTTCTGTCAGTGTTTAAAACAGTATTATATCAGCTTCATTAAATTAATCAAAAGACCATCTTTCTTTTTTTAGTTTATTCAGTACAGTTTCTATCCTTTATTCCCATTCCAGCCCACCCACCCACAAAAAGCCCATCTTGTAAGGTTGAAATGATTTATATAATTTTGAAATTATCTGTTGATTTTATATTTAAAATTCTCTATAAGAAAAAGATAGTAGTGATTATACTAAAATCAAATACAACTGAATTAAGGCAACAAAAACATTAAATGGAGAAAACATCATTTATTTTATAAAAATAACAAGTATAAAAATAACATAGTGATGATATAATAGTTACAAAATTTTATCTGCCAAATAATATAATATCCAACTGTATAAAGCAAAACCTATAAGCAATCAAATAAGACAGGAAATAAAATTATACTAACAACATCAAAATAAGAAATATCAAATACATGCAAATAATTTCACATATGAGGCTATTTCTAACACCAATATTTATAACAGTGATAAATTTAAAAGGCACAAAAGAAGATTGCTTAAATAATTATGATAAATCAACAATATAGGATGCTGTGCAATCTTTAAAAATTATGTCCTAAATAATACTTAGAGATATGAAAATATTATTGTAATATTTTATTATAGTCTGTATGAAGGATTTTAAAGCTACAAAAAAACTACGAATAAAATGAACAATATAAAACCACCCAGGAATGATAAAATATAACTGTTTCTCACACAGGTGTTAGTTTTACATGACTGGGGTAACCAAATCTCTCTCTCTCCCCCCCTCTGTCTGCCCCTCCCTCTACCCCTCCCTCTCAATTCCATTTGATTCTCCCTCTTCATTCTGACAAATAATCACTATTAAAAATTTAATGCGTATCTTTCTACTACATATCATGTATCAGATGGAACTAATACTGCACAGTGTTTCTTTGTTGTTTTTAATTTGCATTAATGATAACACACCATATTATAATAATAACAACTATTGATATTTTTTGTTTTTTAAAATCAAGTTTCTGAGATCCAGTCATTGAAATATGATAGCTCTAACTGTAGCTGTAGATTTAAATATAGATAATATGCATTTTAATATTTTGTGCTTTGCCTTACACCACACTAAATTATAGCCTTTTACTTTTATTCTTTTCTATTTAAAGTCATTGCACATACCTGCTTGTGCACGTGTCCCAGAATTTTGTAAGTTGTATATACTTAGCAATGAAACTGCAAGCCTCTAAGGTGTATCTATTTTCAGTTTCATACGTTCTGCCAAGTTGTTTTCCAAAATGGCTGTGCCAACTCACACAGCAGGGTATGAAAGGTCCCTCTCCTCGCAGCCTGGTTAAATCCGGATTCGTCACACTTTCTGAATTTTTTCCCGTGCAGATGGGAGTAAAATGTATTCAGTGTTGCACTGTTTTTCATCTTATTCATTTTTAGTACATTGGTACATTTTCTAATATACTTTTGGTTCTAAGGCTCCCAATTTAACACCTTGCCCCTATGAATTAGGGGATATCATTTCCTTCCATTTTTTTTAACAGTTTAAGTATGTTTTAGAAGTTCTTGGTGTATCCTGGATAATAATTATTTTTCTTATATGTGTGAGGAAAATATTTTCTCCTACATAATGGGGCTTCCTTTTTCTTGGTTTATAGTTTTGTTTTTCAGTTCATAAGTTTTTCATTTTGATATAGTCTAATGTCTCTATTTTTTTTTCTTTTGTGGTTTATACTTTCTCTTTCATATTTAGGAGGTTCTTCTCTACCTTGATATCATAAAGATCTTCCCATCTAAAAGATTGAATTATTTCTTTGTATTTCACATGTTTTACTTACTATGGAAAAATATTTTGACTGTATATTATATATATGGAGAAAAATGAACACAACCCAATGTACTGAATATTTCATTATTTTCCCAATTTTGTAATGTCACCTTACTCACATCAAAATTTGGATATGATCATTTCATTTACTATAATTTTATAATGTCTTAACAGTTGAGAAAGCCATTTCCCCTCCATTTTTCCCCTCTCTTACTATTTTTAAATTCAGAATTGCCTCGATTTTATGAATGTTATTTCATATAAATTTTAGAATTAGCACATCACATTTTATAAGGAAAATTCTTGTTATAATTTGAATTGGCATTGCACTGAACTCAGTGATAACTTAGTGGACAGCATGTGTCTGGTATGATTTCCTTCTAAACTATCCCTTGATCTTAGAAAGATCATCTTCAAAGATACAATTCTTCTTACATGTGTAATTACTTTATTGTGATTAAGACTAAGATTTTAAATTTTCCTTTTCTTACTGGTTATTGTTGGTATGGAAGAATTCTATTGATGTTTGAAATATGTCTTGTATGCCCAGGTACCTTTCTGGACTACCTTAGTGGTTGTACAAAAATATACATGCTCCTGAGTTTCCTAGGTAGATAATCATGTTCTGCAAATAGTGGCAATTAAAAAAATCTTTCTTTATGTTTCTCTTTCTTTTGCTTTTCTTTAACATGAGCTAGGAATCATAATAACAGGTTGAGCAGAACTGGTATCATAGTCATTTATGTCTTTTTCTGGCTTAATGGAAATGCTATAAATGTGTGTACTATTGCAGGTGCTGAAATCTGAAGGTCAGTATAACTTACCAGGTTAAGAAAATTTTTATTTCTATTCTGTTAAACTACTCAAAATCATAAATGAAAGTTGATGGGGTTTTTCCTCACTTCATTATATCTATTCAAATAAACACATTTCTGTCTTCTCTTTTAATTGACATAAAACATTGGAATATTCTTTAATGTTGACTCATCAACACTTACCTTAAATGTCTGAGTTGTCCAAATCTGCGATAAATTTTACTTCTTTGTATTTTAAGTTATATTTAAAATTTAAAATAAAATTTTGAATTTTGACCTGCTAACACTTAACATTGAGTTTTGCATGAATGTATAAATTTGATGACTTATATTCTTGCCTTTTTAAAACTTCCTTTGCCTTGGTCTGCTTGATGCTTTACCACTCCCTCAAAAAATTTTGAGAACCTTTTCCTGTTTTTTCATTTTCAGAAACAGTTTATAAAAGAGAGGATCTATATTTTTCTTCAGTTGTAGAATATTCTTAGATCTAGCAACTTCAAAATTTCATACTACAAATTTTACATTTTATTATTTATTTAATGTTTTTAATGTTAATCGTTCAATGATTTTCTTTTTCTTATTGATTAAATTTTAAAAATATATTTTCTGTATTTTTATTTTATCTAAGTTTTCATATTTAATGATATTAAGCTATTCCATTATTTTTAACTTCCCTTGACCTACTGTAATTTATTCCTCTGCCATCTTTTTAATAGTTAATTGATCACTTACTTATTTTTTCTGATCTTTATTGTTTATTTTCATGTGTCCTTTCTGTGAAACTGTAGTTTTATTGATCTTATGTAATATATATGTATCTTTTAAATTTGTATTTATTTCTATTTTTCTATTTATTATTTCCTTCCTTCAGCTTTGTTTTCTGTTTACTTTTTAAAAATCATTTTTTAGTATTTTTAGTTGAATTCCGAATTCATTAAATTTGAATGTTCTGGTTTCTAGAGGATTCCATTAAAGATCTCTATCTCCCTTTAAAGGTCAGTTTAGCTGCATCCCTCTGTATTTGATGTACAATAATCTCACTGTTATTATTTCCTAAATTTTTCTTTAATTATGGCATTTGCTTTCTTTTCTTTTTACTTATGATACTCACCAGGCTCTGCAAAGTTACTGATGTTTTAATCTTTCAATTCTTTCAAAGCTCTTCATCAATTGATTCATGTCTATTTGCTTAGCCTGTGAGCTCCCCAATGACGGAGTTTATCTTCTTTTAATGCCCTGCCTCAGGCCCCGGCATAGTCCAGGGCGTACCCACGGAAACAGATAAAATACATGTCAGTTCCTCAGATCTGTTCCTATATTGATTCATTCATAAATTCCCTCATTTATGTAATAGATATTCCTTGAATTCCTAAGAAGATAATGGGGAATGATCTAGGCACTTAGGTTTGTTGTGCTCTGAATATTGTTGCATGTAGTCTTCTGGGATATGAGCTCATGTTTAATGGAGGAATCTAGATAGAGGCCACTATACAGATGACATTTTTTCTGTAATTACTTCTCCTTAATTTCATGTTGTTATGTTGACTACACGTTGGCACAATCAGAGTTCATATTATGAATTAATGGTGCAACACTGTTGGAGAGTTTAAAGAAAGGGGCAGTGGATCCTTTTAGCCTCTACCTGTATTTGGAGGTACATACATGTCTGTTTGATTTCAGTTGGGGTCTACTTTTTTGCTCTGTCGCCATTAGAATGATCCAGGATGCTTTTCAAAACACTGTTATCTGAACACATACCCAGATTAAAAGAGACAAAAATAGCAAGTCAGGCGTGGTCCTGGGCATCAGTATTTTCTCAAAGATTTCCAAGTAATTCTATTGTATCCTCAGGTCTATAACAATTGAAACATATTTATTGTTTAAGTAATCACTTAATGACCTTTGCTATTCTTATTGTCTACTCTATTGTCAGGTTTTATTTACCATTTCACATGCGGTTTCTCAAGAACTGAAATTAGCTGGAATATGAAAGTTGGGTGCATAGAATATGCAGGCATTGGTGAAATGGTTTTCATATTGTTTTAAACATGCTTGTTATAGAACCTATCTTTACACATGCCTGAGATAAAGAGCTGGTCAATCCCAGGGCCTTCTCCATATCTGAGAACAAAAGAGCAGTGTCAAAACCTGAAAGCCTCTGTAGAAGATAGACGGGTGAAATCATTATGGTGGATTTTCATGAAGGTTCCAGAGATCTCAGAAGCCTGAAGTAGTTCTTCAGTGCCTCGCCTGAGTACCTGGAATCCTGCAACTGTGCCAAGCCATGAGGATCAATGTAACAAAAATACATCTTTATATTTCTGCTAATAACAGCACTTTAGAGCCTTGGTTATTCATTCATGAGTACCCTAACATTGGTGCACAAGGGTGAAGCAAGAGCGAAGCTACCCTGTCTTTACTACTTGGCTGTGGGACCTTAGTGAATGAGCCTCTAATATGTAGGACATGAAATGTAATGGGCTAATAGCTCTTTGCCATACTAGTATGTTCAGCTAGAACTACTATTATCAACTGAAATGAGCTGCTGATTGTCAAAATTCTACAAAAGAATTACTAACTGACCAATATAGGAGTAGCAGCTAGTGCACTCTGCCAGCCGGGGGCCCCTCAGAAGTCGCTGCATGCATATTTCTTCCCTGCAGTGACCAGTCAACCTGTGAGATGAGGGGCCATCTTCTCTGGATGAGTCACTATCTGCTGCGTATCCTCCCCAATAAGCTGCTATATCCTTACATGACCGTAGTCTTTCCTCACAACAGGCATCTCCAAAACCCAAACTGTCACAGAGAGGGTGCATTTTATTGAGGTAATTAATACATTTTTGAAGAATCAAATCAGTGTTGACAAAGGCAAAGCTTCATCTGGAAAGAATCATCTGGAAGGTGTTGGATTTCTTCCAAAAGATAAATCCTGTCTCCCTTCTGAATCACTTTTTGAAAAAACATATAATGATATCTTTGGGAGATCAAATAAGGTCATTTAAAAATGGTATAATTCTAGCTAAATAATTTGTTCTAGTTATGATTCAAACCTTCAGTTGAACATTCTGTACTTTTTCCAAAAGAAAAATAGCATTCTCCTATATAGATGTGGCAACTTGAGGAAATTCTCCCATGTAGCTAATGTAAACACATTTTATGTCATTGTTGAGTCTAGGACACTGGATTCCCCAAATTATCCCTCTTGTAGAAATTTATTTGTTAAGTAAACTGCCGTCCACACCACTTCCTCAGCCTTGCCCAAAGAAACACATCGCCTGAATAATCAAGAGACTTACCAACTTGAAAGGAAGATGAAAGTTCATCCCACTGAACCAGCCACCAACAGAAGCCACCCTTTCTGCTAGAATTTGGTTTCATTTTAACTATGTTTGTTGGCATTATTTCTGCATCCGGAGTTTTTATGTTCTTTTTTTTCCTCCAAATTGCAAGCAGGCTTTGATCTTATATCAATGAATGTATTCCTAAGGGTAAGCAAGAAACATGCCAGAAAGCACAGAAAAATATTACCCAAAATGTCTACCATTAGTGCACAGAAGGGTAATTTTCACATCTGTAACTATTATAACCCAGGGTTCTCAAATTTCATAGATTGAAGAGCTTTCATTCTATCCATTGTCAATCCAAGGAGTATTTGCCTAGAAAATTTTGAGCTTAGAATTTTAACCTTCTGCAACTGTCCCATCTGCAATGAGTGCTAGTAATAGTAATTGTGGCTGGGTTAGGGAATTGGAGTCTGATGGACTTAGGGACATTAGTTTGGAGAATGGGATGCTTGATTGATATCTAGCTGGGGACTTCCAGTCCTGCTACAAAATGTAACTTCAACTGGACAACCCTGGTGTAGTTCACCCTGAAAAAAAGACCAGCCAGCCCTCCTCCCATGAAATGCCTCAGGGGTCTTATCAAAAGGCCGAGATAACCTATCTGTATACCCAAGAAAAGTTTAAAAACTCCTTTCCTAGTTTATTTTGAGGACTTACGCCTTAAACTTTGGATTTTAATAACAAGAGATAAACACATAAATCTGACAAAAATATTTCTTCCTAGAAGAAATTGTGGAAGATTTATAGTCTTTATTTCTCTAGTTATTAAAACTCCTATTTGTTTTGTCCTTTGAGTATAGAGTTATTTGAACTAAGAATAATGTATTAACTTAAAGGAGGCCAATTATCAATTTTTAGAACAGACCCACTCTATAATTTACTAACTTTGATGATTGATACCTCTCCCCAAAACCTGCCTTAAAAATAACTAAGTCAAAAGGCTGGTGTTATTATTAAAGGAAGGAGTATAACATTTTTTTCAGTAATTATGATTTCTTTTAAAAGACTATGCTCTTTAAAAATATGTATTTTTTAATATGGTAGATGAAAACCCATACCCATGATATTCATCTCAATATTGTCCAAAGTTAGTATGTGTGTGTGTGGGCATGTGTTCACCCTCAGTAACTATGGAAACAAACAAAATAAGTCCTAAATTGGGGAAATCTTTGTTTTCCCAGCAGGGAAGGGAGAAGGAACTCACCCTAAATAAGGAAGTCACAAATGAAACAGTAAAAATGTTTTGAAGAAGACCAAAATTGAGTCAGAAAGTTAAGTAACTGAAACATTATAAATCATGTACAATCATAAGTATAAATCATATAATTGTAGAAACATATACAATCATGCCTTTAATTTTCTAGGTTTTGCAAAAACCTTTTTTCCTCCTTGTTTTGTCCTTTCAGAAGCTTAGAACCCAACTTACAGACCATTTACTTTGATCGACAGGCCTTCATGATATATGGACCCAAGTGTGAGTCATACCTAGCCTTCCAGTTCCTAATCTACACATTCTATTTGTCTCAGTTTATTGAGATAATTATTGCACTGTAACATATTCTTTCTAACTAACACTGACACGAATTCATTAAGGAAAAATGAGCATTATAAGTAAACAACTTATGTGTCTTGTACCTTCGTCCATCTGTCTAAATACAATGTGTAGGATTTTAATTACCCAGAGATGAACTTGCCTTCTCTGCACATACAATGCTTATGCTGATAACATAACGTTACTCTTTCTTTCTAGTCTCAAGGAGAGTTACCAACACTATTTTGATCTCAGGAAGGTATTTTAGCTCCGAGGAAATTAATAAACCCTGGCTCACCTTTGACGCCTACAGCAAACTGAGACAGACAGGGGTGGCTTCATCAGAATAGACACTGAGTGAAAGGTGTGAATGTGAGCTGCTCACCGTGTAAGTCAACTGACCATGTTAGGGCCCGGCCTTATGGGGGACTTCTGGGTGGTGGTTACATTATACCTGAGAGAGGTCCTACTGGAAGGCCCACAAAGCTGGGCCCTTTTTCCAACAACACCTGTATCTTATTCATTGAGGGCTCCTACAAGGGGTGTTGACTCCCCATACTTGCAGTCTGCCCTGTGTAGGGATGAGCTTGCCTGCAAGTTCTCCTTCGATTTGTAGGCATTCGCAGGAGGAAGCCTTTGGTAGGAATAAGCAATGCCCAGGGAATCTGAGCAAGGCACCATCAATGACTGCTCTAGAGAGCAAGGCAGAGAACTGGAGATGATGTACCTTCAAGAGGTCGCTTCTCATGTTCATCTTTTGCGTAATTTAGTAAGTGATATTCAGTTTGCTTTGGAGAACTGGCAGACAGAGAGCTGTGGTTCAAAGTGGGACCATTGGTATCTTGTCTTAGACATCAGTGCAAGACTGTATTTCAGACACACTTAGGCCTGCCACTGTGGTTTATTCCTGCTGCCTCTATTTAACTGTGTGACTTCTGGAGAGCCAGTTACTAACAACAGTCATGCCAATGGTGGGACACGGCAGAGCTTTAGGAATGAGCCCTTCCTGCAGTTACTACTTTCAGGACCCATTACCAGACACAGGCAGCCGGATTCCATCTGGCCCCCATGCGTTGTCAGAACACTTTTCGTCTTTGCCCCAGCCCTCTCCTGAGATGAACTTATGGCTAACTTTTCTTAAGGCATTCTGTCCTGATGCTTTTATATTTCCAACAGTCAGCTTCTGTCAAACTTGTGGGAAATAAAGGATTTTACAGATGCTCAAAAAAGATCAGAGGCACAAACCTAGTTAAAAATTCCAAAATCAATGTTTAAAAAAAGGGATGAAAAACCCCAGGAAACCCCCAGGTTGTCTAAGAAGTCCTCAGTTCAAAGGTAATAATTCAGGGATGAATCTGAGGATCTGAGTGTCAATAGGATCTTGGTTTGATAGGGAAAGAACGATCTTTATTAGAGTGCCGTGGGACTATTTGACTTTATGACCGTTGTACAAGGTGAAACTATAAACTAAAGCTTTGGGTCCAATGGAAGAGCGTGCAGAGGAAAATCATTCATCCTGCTTGCCTCCGATGCCCACTCCTTAATCTTCTGGAGGATACAAAGCAAACTAGAGAATAAAGATGTCAGCAATTTATGCAAAGATTTTATTTTAATACACAACCGAACTGGTAGGGTCTACAATGACCAGTTGAACAAGGCAATTCTATATCGGTATTTCTTGACTGTGTATGTTGAGGCTCTTTGCATTTGCATGTGGTCCTCAGGGTTCTGCAGAAAGAGTAAGGCTGGGGTGCAGTTTTTACGAAATCATCTGGAACCTGGATTGTAAGTCTCACTCTTCTAAGCAAATGTACTTCTAAGCAAATATCTTCACGTATAGAATAAAAATGTTGGTCTGCCTGATTTTGTCTCAGGCCAGGTGAAGCATTCAGACTGTTACAAGATATTCATGCTGGACATACATATTCCAGGAATTTGTTGAAACAGCGCTGGGTCTCAGGACCTTGTCTATGCACCGTGTTGGTCCAGCTTGTAGAATGGATCTCGGATTGTTTTTCAACCAAATTTTATTCTCCTCTAGGTCTGAAACCCTGCCATGAATGTTAGCTCTTTTGTCTTTGCCTTGTAGCTCTTTCTCTAAGACCCAGGTTGTCCCCAAACCCCCAGCCTCTGCCTAAATAGGAAACTTATTTAGATATCAACAGCAATAACTGGCTGATGTAGAGTTTTTCTGATACCAGGGTATTCCTGGAAGCAGTTCTCAGCACACCAGATTCCTCGCTCTCACAGCCTTCCCTAGATGTTGAAATCTGTGTGCACCATGCCCTCACTCTCTAACTTATCAGCTACCCATTTGGAAAAATTCCTGCAAACCAGTGGCCCAGAATTCTTGATTGTCCATGTTGTTCAGGTTTCAGCATATCTGATGCTTCAGTGCAACTTGTTTATGTCAGAGCTTGCTATGATGGGGAGATAGAGTCCTATGATTGGCCCAGGCTAAGGATGGCAAATGCCTTGTATCAATATGTGTGACTGTATTAATACCTTGTATTAATACCTGTGTATTAACACTACTCCTTGTTTCCAAGCAGGGCTCTAGCAGTTTTTACTAATCAATTAGTGTGCACTTGCACATCTAGGCCAGGCATAGCCACAGAGTTCTTCTTACCTTATCATTTTATACAGTTAGTGCCAATACATCACAATTAAATGAAACCCTCATTCTCTCCCTGGTGGTAGCCTTACACTAAAGCAAGCACTTCTGTGCAGGGACAAAGTCCCTGGGGACATGAGAGGGAGATAAAGTTAGCTGGGCCACATGGAGGGCTCCTCAGGAAGGAAATTGTTATTATGGTGACAGTCCAATGACACTCAAATTCTTAGGTTGGCTACATTCAATTCTTTAGAAATCATCACTCAGTAGACCAAGGTCAGAGAAAGTGGTTTCATGCAATGATCCAAATCTGAGAAGTCTCAACATAGCAATACAAGGGGCCACCAGCGAGTGTGTAAAGAGGCATCTCATCGCTTCCTACTGTGTGAGAAAACCTCACAGGGTGCCTCTCCCTGCTACTTCTGTCTTGATGATGAGCTGAGCTTATGAAGAGCCCCACTCTTTTCAGAGAAGACCTTTCACCATCAGAAGTGACTCTTCTTCATCATGGAAAGGAGAAACATTCCGGAACTTACCCAAAACACTGGGTGGGTCTTACTATGATTTACAAGTTCACCAGATTTATAATTTTTTAAATGTAAAGTCTATCTAATTACCCCAAGATCTTCTGCTCCTAGCTCTTTGTAGCTGGGGTCACTAATGTCGCAACACCAGCAGACTCTGTGTTCTTCAGATCATGAGCCAATATTGATCAATCAGGGCAGTGAGAAACGATCACAGTTGCAACATGCGCCTGGGTTTAGAACACAGTCAGTGTCTTTCTTGGAGAACAGAGACACTTACCCTCCTCTCTTTGTATTCATAACTTTATCCTTGAGGTTGAGGAACACCTGCCTTAATTCTGCCCCTTTCTCTACCATTAATCATCACTGCTTCACCCCAATAGGAAAAAGATCCTTTGCCCTGAATGTTCAGAGCCTAGGGTATTCTTTGGACCCTGTTTTCCAGTAGATGGTAATACGGCACCTAAAAGACCTGAAGGCAGGAAGAATCTTCAGCTCCGTGCTTCTGTGTGGTGAATGGGCCCGAAGGTGCTCAGCTCTCTGCTCTGCCTGGGGCTGGGTAAGGTTGACACCAACATGGGTCCTTGGCCACTTAGGGCTTACAAAGGGGAAGCAGGAGGCCCCATTTATGCCTCCTGACCTAAAGAAGGTTTGTAAATTCATCTTTTTACAAAGAAACTCTGTGTTTTAAGAGAGGGGAAGTTTCAGGCATTTGCCTAGCTTTAAATAAACTGTAGCTTTGTTCCTGTTTTGCTTTTGATCCTTGTCTGAGTATAGGCCCAACTGCTGGGCTCCTTGCTGTACTCCTCCTCATTGACTTAAGTGGCTGTTACCAGAATGGTGTGCTGTGGCTCAGGTTATTGAACCACTTCCGACACTTTCTGCCTCATCCAGATGTAATCAACAAAGAAGGAGACTCAATCAATCTCAACCTTTGCAAAAAAAAAAAAAAGAAAGAAAGAAAAAAGAAAGTAGCCATCATATGTCATAGTACATTTGTTTGATCAATGTAAAAGAATATGATTGATGAAAGACATATGCTATGAATACAGGAGAGGGAAATATTATTATAAGTGCCAAATATCTGTCATTTCATGCCTGGAATACAAGCTTCCACGGATGCAGCAACAATATGGCCAGAACCAGATGTATCCTGGAAGAATGTTCATTTCCTTCATTTCTCAGAATATAAGGTGGTCATAGGCCACTTTTGGCCTACAGCAGATGGGTTTACGTTTGTCATCCTCGGATGACGGCACCCTCTTTCACTCTCAAACATGTCCCAGTTTGGACAGTGTATAATATGGTTGCCCTATGAAATTAGTTCTGCCGCATCGTAAGTCTAAGTCCAAAAGTCTTAGTTTGGACAGTAAGACTTCCTAACGTAGGCTAACCCTGTTTATTCTTCTATGTCTCAAAAATGTGGCCCCAAACTATAAAAAATTGACAAAAATTTTCAAATATATAGATGCAAAACTTCATATATATATACACACACGGAATAAAACTTCTAAAATATATGAAATTTTTTCACAGCATAGATCAATATTGTATAGCCTTGCAAGGTTCTCAAATGCAAGTGTATTATGATTTTGGCACATGATGCAGCATGAGAACACAAATAGCTGCTTCTACAGATGTGTGTGTGTGTGACTCAGGACATGACACTAAACTCCTCGGATGTGTATGGAAGTGTCAGAATATCTGCAGAAACTTATGAAAACAGACCCAACTCTGTGCACGTGCACACACACAAATGCATGTTCCTTTAGCTAAACTATTAGGTTTAACATTTATACCCCATTTAACACTTATAATAAAACCGATGCACATAGAAATTATTGCTGAAACAAGTTTAGCAATGTCTTCTCCAAAACTCCATTCTGAGGTCCCAGAATAAATGCCCTTTCGTGTTGCAGCTGAAGCCCCGGCCAATTCTGCAAATGGTCCTGGAAAATTGCCTTCAGAATTGACTCTCCCAGGGGAAGGTTTACTGGTGGATGGAGCGGGGATACAGGAGGAGGTTTTGAGACCCAGAAAGAGGCAGAGGAGGAGGTGAAAGGGTAACTTGGACCAGGTGGTTTCAATTTCTCTTTGCCCAGTAGTCCTGTTCATTTTTAATGGCAAAAGAGTTTCCATTCGTGTAGAGAACAATTTTGTATTAGTCCATTCTAACTTGCAAAATCCATCTAGGCCAGGGTCTAAATCTCAGGCATTACCCTGTGGGGAAGTTATTCCCTTTCAGGAACAAAGATTTTTTTAAAATATTATTTTGGAAACTCCAACTCAACACGTATCTGAGGATATATGATATAACACCTTCCACTTTTTATGTTTTATCAGGCTCTCAACATTAAAATTCACCAAATCAAAATATATAAAATAAGAGCAGGTAGGTACCATGATTAGATTCAGTGATTAACGAATTGCTCAGATGTGAGGAAGATCTTATTCAACTGATGCAATCAGGAAATAACTGAAAAAGGAAACTTCACTTCTTATTGACCCAAATAGATGGGTGGATTTTAGCAGGAAGGGAGAGACTGCATTCTTGGAGGAATTCTCCCAGCATAGAACACGGCAGTAAAGACTTTACAAGGCTTGTCCTGAGAGAGTAAGATTACTTCACTGGATTAAAATTATTTGGGAATATTTCTATAGTACCAGAAAATGATGACATGTTCAGTGAATTTTAATTCAATAATTTTTAAAATACTTTGTCCAGAAAGTATATAAAATATTTTCTGATCACACTATAACAACAATAGACATTAATGAGAATTTCAACAACTTGACGTTAAAATCCATAAATATCTCTCTCAAGAACAAGAAGGCAAACATTGGAAAATGACAAAAGGAGTGTGCTACTAATTCGAAGTTATGATCTACACCCACAGCTGTTCTATCAGGTAGAGTCACATTTGTATGCAGTTCCACTGGACAACAAAGGACTTTTAAAAAGACCTAAATATTAGTATTTAAAAACAACAAAACAATCTTAAAGAAAAGAAATATGTAAAAGTGTAAAGTAGTTAAATTGTTTAAAAGCAAATAAACTATATATATGTAACTATATATAACTATGTATATATCCTTACCTAAGAGACTGAAAGAGAATAAAACAATAACACAAATATATAAAATAAAATTGACAGGTATTAGGTTATAAAATTGTCAGATATTAGGTTAAATAAATTACAAGAATCTTGTGCATCCTTGGGTGCAAATTTTAACATCAAAGAAAATAATATTTTTAATAAAAATATGTATTACCAAAATGATAAAAAATATGTATTACCAAAAAATTTTAAAATCCTAAACAGACCGATAACCCTGGGAAAATGATGGCAGGAGGGGATGGAGTGGGAAGGTTAAAGGTTCATCCAGGGTCATTGTGTTTTCCATTGGATTACTGGAAATTTCAGGGAAATAAAATTCTCATGATATAGTACTTATATTCCATACGCACTGAATCCCAATTAAATTTAATCATTTAGAAGAAACAAAATAATGAGGAAAGATATAGAAGACTCAAAAAGCATAATTAAAATTTTAATTAAATGGGCATAGAGAAGGCATTACACTTAGTAGTTCAAGAATACACTTGAACTATTTTATAAAATTTGACTATGGGATAGGTTATACATGAAGCCTCAACACACATTAATAGAATGATAAGATTGAAATTATGATATCTGATCACTTAGCAGCTATATTAGAAGTCCAAATCATATAAAGTAATATGCTTGGAAATTCAAACCAATCTCTAAGTAACTTCCATATCAGAGAAGAAATCACATACATATCAAAAATATTTACACTAAGGAGTTAAAAATATCCTATATATCAAAACTAGGGAGTTATAGTTAAAGCAATATTTATAGGGAAATTTTAATATTAAATGCAAACCTTCACTTGAAGAATAAATAAATGAGCCAGTGTACAAATTAAGAAGGGCTATGTGTGTGTGTGCGTGCACATGCGTGTGTGAAAAGATGCTCTGGAAACACATTGGGAAGTGGACAACAAAATAAAACTAAAAAAAGGAGGAGGAAAAGAGTAATGATAAGTGCAGAAATTAATGAATTAAAAATGCAAAGAAAAAGAATCAACACAAGCAAAATTTGGTTTCTCAAAAAGAGAAAAAAAGACTAAACTTCACAAGAAGTGTTGGGCAATGGCAGGGGGTAGGTGGGAGGTGAAAAAGGAATGAACGAGATAATGGAAAAAGGGAACAAAACTACAGTTTCAGGGGAAGTAAAAATGAGAAAATACTAGGGAAAAAACTTTTGGACTTTTAGAAATAATTTTGAACATTTAAATGTGTTTTTTTCCCATTAAAATGTTTGGTTGTATTATGTCTGAACTCATGTGTATTCATTACATAATGAGAAGAGTTTGTACTTAGGAATTATATCCTCTGCTGAAAAGAGTTTGCAAAAATCCTGATTTGCATGATTTAAACCTAAGAATGTTTAAGCATATTACTATAAGATTGATAGAATACAAAGCAGATGGAGGGCTAAAAGTGGACCATTCTGGAAATATTGTTGTCATAGATTTTAGAAGCTTCTGCATTACAAATCACATAATTGACAGTATATGAAATTCTTAGAATGTTTCTGTCTTTGAAAGAATGTATTGCTGAATAAAGTGGGCAAAAAGCTTGCTCTATTTCAAAAGTATCATTATAATATAACTCCATTTGTAGCTTTTTAATAACTTTTTTACTGGTATTCTATTACAGTTGTCTCAATTTTACCCCCTTTGCCCTCCTGCACCCTTCCCACCCCCTGCTCCCAGAGTCAATTCCCTCACTGTTGCCCATGTCCACGCACCATGCTTACATGTTCTTTGTCTAGTCCCTCCCCCTTCTTTCCACCCATATCCCCTCCCCTCTACCCTCTGGTCACTTTCAGTCTGCTCCATGTTTCTGTGCCTGTGGTTTTGCTCATTAGTTTATTTTGTTCATTAGATTTCACTTATCAGTGAGATCATATAGTATTTGTCTTTCACCGACTGCCTTATTTCACTTAGCATAATATTCTCCAATTCCATCCACGTAGTCACCAAAGGTAGAAGTTCCTTTTTCCTTTCTGCTGCATAGTATTCCACTGTGTAAATTTACCACAGTTTTTTTATCCATTCATTTACTAATGAGCACTTAATATTTTTGCTGATATATCTCCTAGGGCAAGGGAAATAAAGGAAAAAATAAACAAATGGGACGACATCAAACGAAAAAGCTTCCACATGGCTAAAGAAAATATCATCAAAATGAAAAGGGAACCAATTGTATGGGAGAACATATTTGCCAATGATATATCAGACAAGGGTTTGATCTCCAAAATATACAAAGAACTCATAGGACTCAACACCAGGAAGAATAGACACTTCTCCAAGGAGCACATACAGATGGCCCATAGACATATGAATAGATGCTTAACGTCACTAGCCATCAGAAATATGCAAATTAAAACCACACTGACATATCACACCAGTGAGAATCACCATCATTAATAAATCAACAAACAAGGGCTGGCGAGGTATTGGAGAAAACGGAACCCTAGCACACTGTTGGTGGGAACGCAGACCAGTGCAGCCACTGTGGAAAACAGTATGGAATTTCCTTAAAAAACTAAAAATGAAACTGCTTTTTGATCCAGCAATTTTGCTGCTGGGAATACACCCTAAGAATTCTGAGTTACCAATTCGAAAGAACTTATGCGCCCCTATGTTCATAGCAGCGCTATTTACAATAGCCACGTGCAGGAAACAGCCTAAGTGCCCATCAGTAAATGTGTTTTTAAAGGAACTTATTAATTTCAAATTCCTAGTGCTAACTCAATTATATATTTAAAGCCTGAAGAGTCCCATAACCATTAGAGAATAAAGAAATCAATTTTACTATATTAACCAATTATTTACCTAATTAACATTAAAAGTAAAAAGAAATAAAAATGATTGTAAGATGAATCTATAGCCCACATGGAAGAGTCGTGTATCTGGTGAGTAACAAATAGGAATATACATTTTGCATTTGATATGTACATGCCATTCAGAAAGAAGAAATGTAATTGAAAAAATCACAATAAAACCATAAAGAGAAGAAGCCTAGAATGAAATCTAATAAAAGATGTACAAGAACTTCATTGAAAATACTTATGAACTTTTTTTTTAAGACACTGGAGAAACTAAGATAACGGAAGAGAGAGAATGAGTTGATAACTATAAAGGCTCAATAGTAGAAAAGCATCACTTATAGTTCATCTATAGGTTGAAAAATACTTTAAATGTGGTTATTAAAAAGCAGTTTGGCATTAAATATAAGGAAACTTAATCAGAGTTGGAAATTATACCTCCATACCTATTACTATAACCTAGAATAATCATAAATGAGCATAATATATGTACATAACATCATTTACAATAGTAAAATTCAGAAAACAGCTAAAAGTAAAGAAATAGATACATATGTTAAGACCTTATGTTCCCATTTAGTCATGCTGTTGAATATGTAATGACTTGGAAAATACTTAAGATATGATCCAAATGGGAAAGCTAAATAAAACAAAAATATACACAATCCCAATTTTGTAAAAATCAAGTCTATGTAAATGTTTAGAAAACATTTGAGGAAAATTATTAAAGCATGTTAAGAATTTACCTCTGAGGATTAAAACTAGTATAGAAAAAAGTTTAGCTTCTGTGTTTTCTAAATATGTTTATATGGATAATATTTTTTTAAAAATTCCTCACGCATGCCCTAGCCATTGTGGGTTAGATGACTGGAGCATTGTCTCATACACTGAAAGGCTGGGGGTTCGATTCCTGGTCAGTGCACATGCCTAGGGTTTCATCTCCAGTCAGGACATGTGTGGGAGGCAACCAATCTCTCTCTCTCTCTCTCTCTCTCTCTCTCTCTCTCTCTCAAATCAATAAATATATTTTTAAAAAATAAAAAAGATTCCTCACACACAAAAATGTATTAGTTTTATTTATACTACTGTTAAAAAAAGACTTCTTTAGGAGGTCAACTTGCTTCAGTTTCTATGTGAATCAGGATTTGAACTCGTGTTTGTCTGAGCACAACTCAGTACTTTTTCCACCATAGGCCAGTAGCATCTCCACCCACTCACAGTCATTCTGTTTGCTTCTTACCTTTGTCAGCCACTCTGCTAATATAGATCAATCTTGAAGACACTCTGCAGAATAGAAAAACTGCAGTGTTTATTGGAGGCCCTTCAGGAGAAAAGTACCTATCTTAGAGATACCTAGTGGAAAATAAGGAAGGATTTTAGAGTACAGGGTAGAAGGCAGGGTTCTGTCCTCACCCAAGTCATTTTCCAATCAGTTTGCCTAGGAGTCACATTGCCAATCCTACCCCACCCCTAAATGCCTATTAGCCCTGCCTAAACTATCTACCACCTAACTCTTAGGGTTCTAAAACAAGAAGTTGAAAGAATGGGAAGAGATTTGAAAGGTTATTAATATCTTCTATCTAATTGAGGATTTCCTTTTGAACAAAACCACTCATGAGGTATTCTCAAAAGTTACTGAACAGTATTAGTTGTCAAATGCCATATTTTCCATGCTTAGCCTTAAATCTACATCTGGCCATGGCTAGGTCATGGTTATCCCTCCTCACATATTCAGAGCTTGGGAAATGTTCAGTCCATGCACATGATACCTGGCTTTTCCCTCTTCTAGGCAAAGCAAACTGAATTACTCGTCAAAATCTCTGTAGAATATAGTGTCCTATATTATAACTGGGCAGAATATTTTAATTGGGATTTTGAAGAGAGAAAAATTATCCCCACACTATCCTCCAGTCTCTTGCATTCTGAAAAGAGTTTAAGAAGGAAAGGACTGTCACTTTGGGGAAGCACCTTCCACCCAAGCCTGCGCTCTGGTTTAGATGCCAGTGCAGATGGTGAACTTTGGATAAGCTCATGGGCTGTCCATGTGGGTATTCATTCCTGAGGATAGACAGAAGTATATAGGGGAAGTAATTCTACTTGAGGAAAAAATTTAAGTACTGGAAATTTTATTTACAACGTGACCTTGGGCCAATCCCCATCTTTCTGTGTCAGCAGGTTTCTTTGGGTTACATTATAGAAAACCCAACTCAGAATGGGCTAAACCGGAAAAGGAATGTGTTGGCTAACTGAACCAAACATTTTAAGATTAGTGAGTCATACATGGCTAAACGTATGAGCGCCAGTAATATTGCTATATTCCAGTCTCTCTTTCGCCCCTTCTTTTACTTCAGCTTTCCTCTCGGTTGGTGTAATACTGACGGCAAGATGGTTGTCATCCCCCCCACTCACATTTATTCTCTCAGCTACCCCAAGAGAGAAGAATTCTCTTTTATTATCAGTTCCAACAGAAGTTCCCGAAATTAATCTCATTAGTAATCAATGAAGTAATATATGGCCAGTTGTCAAAGGTACACGAAGAAGGTAGATGGCGAGAGTGGGCAGGTATTGCTGCCTCACACATGCTGTGGGAGAATGTCCCTGAGATTCATAATACCTGGATATCTGGAACATTCCAGCCTCAGACAGTAACAGCCTGGGGTGCCCGGATTCTCTACCCAGGGCCTCAGCTTTCTCATTTGCAAATTAAAGGGGTTAGATTACGTCATGCGGTGGCCCACCCTCCGTGAGTCTGTAACTCTGATTCTTTCAGAAGTCTCCATTTCTGATGGTTTTGTGTTTCTGGCTCGTGTGCGCTCCCACAGCCCAGACCCTAAAAGCTGAAGCTCAAAGGTTGGAACCTATCCTCAGTTACCTTGGAAACCTGCAAGAAAAGCCAAAACTAGATTGTATTTATTTCTTTTTTATTTTTATTTTCAGTTGGATAAACTCTTAACCTTTAAGAGTAGGGTATTGATTTTCCTGGCCTGGCTGCTGAACTCTAGTAACACAAGATCCCCGGTCCCTGGGGAACTGCCATGCGTAGCATGTCTAAAATGTGGCTTGGAGCTGCAGAAACCCAAGCGGGGTCTTCCATTTTCCACATAGACCAGGAAATTTCTGATGTTCTCCTACATATTCCTCTGCTCCATACCAACCCCTCTTCCGGCTCCCCACCGGAGACCATGCAAATGACGCATAAATGGCCTGAGTCTGGTTGCCGACATTCTAAATACTTCAGAGGAAATGTGACCACTCTGGGTGCCTAACTTTGCTTCGAAAGGTCATGGGCAAACGTGGGCTATAAATGTCCTGGCATTAACACTGGTCTGCTACCCCTGCCCAGAATAACCAGTACTCAGACAGCTTTACTAAATCTGCATTGGTTTAGTTTTCCCAGCTTTACCATGTAAGCCTCGAGGCATCAGAGGGTTTGCGAGGGGGCAGCTGGAGGTTATACGTAGGGTAAACATCTACTATGTTGTCTGGACAGTCTTGGTTTTGTGTCTGTCGTTCCTGATGCAGTTATAAACAGAACCAAATTTTGTTCTCAAAGTGTTCTGGTTTGAAAGATAAATTATATGGCCACCCTAGATATAAAGGGCTTGCTCAATGTGACACAGCTAATGAACTTGAAGTTGAAAATTGAGATCACCCAATTTTACTACAGAGTTGTTTTCCCCTGAGCCATAGGCGCCTCCCGTGATGAAGCTCTATCCTTGTCCCTCAAACCACATCTTAGAGGCTTGAAGGCCCCATCTTCCCTCTACACAGGCTTTGGGGGTAGGTGAAGGGCTTTCCCAAGGTTATACCATTAGCACCTGAGAACCATTAGTTCTGCTGAAATGCAAACATACAAATTTTAGCACGCGATAACAATTTCTCTACTGTAATTAGACATGATTTTTTATTTTTCACCAGGAAATGTGATTACTGCTTGACAAAGGAGGGTAACTTAAAGGTGTTTGTTGAAGGCAAGGGACAAAAACAGACCTTCATTTTAGGACATAACTTTTGGCAAAACACAATCAGAATCCTGCATGTATTCACATGGGCACACACATACACACATCCCGACCTGTTTTATCTCAGCAGCTGTGTACATAGGAGTTGCCAGAGATGAATAATTCATTAATCACCCTTAAGAAAATTAGCCAATAAACTCAAACTCATTAGCTAGATCTGGATTAAGTCAGAAGGCAATTCCTCGGATCTGGAGGAGGATTTGTAGAGGTAAAGTTAGAACACAGTATTAAGGAAGCAGGTTGACAGATTGGAGGCTCTAAATGAATCCACAAAGTTGCTACATAGGACTCTTTTCAGAGATACCACTGCCCGCTAAGCAGACGAAAACACCCGCTACTACCCTCCTCTGTGTTCTGACACCAATTCCAACATGAGGGGTTGAATGTTAGACTTGGTGTCACCCCACCATCCCACCAACAAGCAATTCTCTAGACACCAGCTGGGTGTCCTACAAGTTCACTCAATTCTAACACTCTTTACCGGGAGCTAGCGTCAGATTCCACAGGTTAAGCATTCAGTCCTACAGGACTGCTCCCCGACCTTCAGATGCCTGTCACAAGCCCAGGTTATTACCTGTGTGCGTGTAACTATAAGTGGCTATAAATCAGAGGTTCCCAAGACACCCTCCCCAGGTTTCATTAATTTGCTAGAGTGCTTCACAGAGCTCAGAGAAACATTCACTTACTAGATCCCTGGCTTTATTATAATAGAATACAACTGAGGAACCACCAGACAGAATCAAACAGTGTGATGGAGGGCTGGGGTGGAGAGATGAAATTCCACGCCTTCTCCAGGTGTGCCATTCTCCCCACACCTCCATGTGTTTGCCAACCCAGAAGTTCTCCAAACCCTGTGTTTTTGGTTTTTATGGATGCCGCATACACAGTCATAGATAATTAAATCATTGGTCATTGGCGATTGATTCAACCTCCAACCCTATAAGGGCTTTCCAAACATCATCTCATTAAGATAATGAAGGAAAAAAAATTTAAAGATAACACAGGAAACCTTTATTGATCTTATCACAGGAAATTTCAAGTATTTTAGGATCTCTGTGCCAGGAATGGGTTGAAGATGAAATATATATTTTTATTATAAATGATGATATCACAACCTCAGAGATATTTGGTTTGCACAGCACCGACTGTCAAATTCCTAGCCATGTTATGCCTTCTGTCCTGAGGGCTTTGAGGAAGGGCCAAGATCTGAAATGATTTCCAAACCATCCCCAGGTAGGAAAGAAGGAAGAAAATCAAACTAAGGAAAGGGGATTTGAGTTCCTAATGCATACCATTTATTCTTGTTAAATAGGTAACTGTTAAAGGACAAGCGACAACTCAAGATCCCCTGAGCAGTGAGTATCAGAACCAGAAGATTGCACCCTTATTCTGTGACAGCCTGCCCTCACTGACAGATCCTTCTCAGACTTTGTGGCAAGTCCAGCCTCCTAGTGCCTGGGGATGTCCTCATGTGGTAAAGAAGCAGAATGAAATGATACTGAATTTAGAATCATCTCTTCCATGTATCAGTGGTATGCCTTTGGACAAGTCATTTCCAGTCACTTTGAACCTCAGTTTCTTCATTTGTCAAATAGATACAAATTACGACTTCCTCCTACAGTCATTGTCAAGTTTTAATGAAATTATAATGACAACAAACACCCCGAGTGCTTACTATGTGCCAGGCATTGTCATGTGTGTTTAATGTGTGATAGTATGTGATCTTCACAACTTATCTTTAAAGTAGTTACCAATTTATAAAGGAGGAAAGTAGAACATAGGGAAGTTAAGTTAAGCAGCTATTTATTAACTGAGAGGAGATTCAAACCTAGACCATCTGATTTTGGAGTCCGTACTCTTCTCTTCTGCCTTTTCTCCATAGCATACTATCATTTGGAAGGGATTTAATAAATGTTGCTTCATCCACTGATTTTCATTCAGTACATAAGAACCCAGGACAGAAAATATGCAATCTTGGGCACTTAATATCTACCCCTAGTTTGAGCTCAAGATAAAGCAGTTTTTTCCACGGGCCATCCGCATTCCTATCACCTGTGTTAGCAGGTAGGGCTGTCAGTCTTCCTCTTGGAAATCAAGCCTAGAGTTTAGCAAAGCTTCAGTGAGCCAAAGAAAATGCAAAATCATCAGATTTCATAGAGTTCTTTTGATGTATGATTCAGACACTAAGAGACAGAAGCATGTGATAAGACCTATCATAGCCTTGCAAATAATGGAGGCTCAAATCAGATTTGTTTAGATGAAATAGAATTTACATGATCAACCCCAATGAGACGTTGGTTCTGGGATTATCTCCCAAATGCTCTCAGATTAGCAGGTGGGGAAATACCACCTACTGGGAGGATCCTGCTGCCATGACCCCATTTCCAAAGATCACCGTGAAAGTTTTGCATATTGGTCCAGCACTTAACAAGTAATGACCACAGGCAAAGAGGAAATGGCACGGACTCTTTTCTTTTTGGAGTGCAGTGGGGGCACGTTGTCCCTTTCTTCTGGTTTTCAAAGTGCGACATGAGATGGTTCTTTGTCCCTCTTCGTAGATACATCAGTCTGCAAGCTCAGCCAATATCCCAGCCAAACAAAATCCACGTGCAAACTGATGCCAGCCATCCTGAATTTAAGCATAGCCATCATGAGTGTTTCTGCCGCATGGAGGTAGGTGCACTATATGCATTGTCTCATGAGATCCTCACAATGATCCCGTCGTTCAGGCTGCGCCATC
This sequence comes from Trachops cirrhosus, assembly GCA_028533065.1. Classification (NCBI taxonomy): domain Eukaryota; kingdom Metazoa; phylum Chordata; class Mammalia; order Chiroptera; family Phyllostomidae; genus Trachops; species Trachops cirrhosus. The sequence goes on from CM052547.1 coordinate 78,977,925, forward strand.
ATTTCCATTTCACTGGGGAAAACTTGAATTGCAAGAAGATGGAACAAAATATTTAGGGGACACAGAGTAAATTGTGCAGCTGGGCTGTGCATGCAGGCCAAACCTCCACCATGTATTTTTCTTTAAATAAGATGTATTCTTAAGTGAAGCACAGTCATTTCTACACACTTCCATTGAAATGTGAAAGTCTTTGCTATAAGAAACAAATGAGGGATGATTAATTTATCACATTTTCATCTTCCATGACATATTTGGATTCAGAACTTCAACATCATAGGTTCTTGTTCTGAGGTGGAAAGAGAAAGGGAGTGGAAAGGGGGTAAAGAGAATTAAAGAAACATAGAATCATTGAATTTCTCATTTTGTCTAAGCAGATGCTACTAAAGCCAGTGCCCATTGTCAAGGAATCAGGCAGATAAAGAGAATACAGTCACTAAGGTGAGTGCATGTTTACTAGTTATGGTAACCAGCAGCCACGTGGATTTTGGCTTCTATTGTTGTTGTTGTTATGTATACCATAAATACAGAATACACATTTATTTGAAGTGCCAATAGAACATTGACCAAAATGGAACAGTTGCTAAGCCATGAAGAAGTTCTCAATAAATTTCAAAGTACTGAAGTCCCATCAAGTATCAGGGAAATTAAGCTAGAAATCATTTAAATAAGATAAGAAATAAAAATATCCAAAATGCTTAGAAAGGGAACTTGTTTTTAAAAATCAGGTATAATTTACACTTGATACATTTTACCAATTTTAGTGTATATTTTGAGGCTCTAGACAAATGCATACAAGCATGGAACACCACCATAATCAAAGTGTGGAATAGCTTCATCACTTCAAGTGCCCCCGCCAAGTGCTCTTTTTGTAGATACCCTACTCCACAACCCTGTCCCCTGGTAACCACTGGCCTGATTTCTGTCCCTATAATTTTGAGCTTCAGATCTGGTTTCTTTGAGTCCGGGATGATGCATTTGAGGTTCATCCATGGTGTTGGGTGTATCAACACCGTGCTCCTTTAATAACTGAATAGTATGTTAGTACACGAATGGGCCACAGTTTGTTTCTCCATTCAGTAACTGAAGGGCATTTCCAGGATTTATTTCCAGTATTCAGTAATTATGAATAAAGTTGATATCACAATTTTTACACAGAATTGCTAGGACTTATGGTAAGTGCATATTTAGCTTAATGAGAAGATGCCACACTTTCCAGTGCTGATGTGCTGTTTTGCATTCCCGCAGCAACATCTGAGATTTGCCTTCGCTCCACGTCCTCACCTGCACAGGCTATTAGTAGTTTTTGTCTTTCCAATGAGTATGTAGTTGTGTCTAATTGTGGTTTTAATTTGCATTTAGCTATTTATTAATGATTTTTATGTCATTTATTGGTTGCTATTATATCTTCTTTGGTGAAATGTTTGTTAAAATGTTTCACCTGTTTTTAAATGAGGTGGTTGTTCTTGTTACTGAGTTTTGTGAGTCCTTTATATGGTCTGAATATCCTTTATTAAATATGTATTTTCCAATGTTTTCTCCCAGACTGTGGCTTGTAATCTCATTTTGATAACCAAACTGAGCAAAAGCTTTTAATTTTGATAAAGTCCACTCTATAAATTTTTAAAATTTTTATATTTTGTGATATCTGTGTCCTACCTAAAAAATCATTGCCTACCACAAGGTTGCAAAGAATTTCTTTGGCTTTTCTTTATGATCTCACAAAATCATACTCCAATTTCTCCTTTTCATTGTTTATGCAATTATTATCACACATCTACAAATGGTATGAAACACAATGCATCACTAACCTTTTTCTTTAGTCAACTGTTCTTGTGTGCAAATCCAAGTTTCTTATTAATATGCTTTTTCTCCCTGAAAAACTTTTTGGTATTTCTTTCAGTTAAGTTTTTCTGATATTACAGGGGTTGACAAACATAGGTTTACAGTTGTAATACAAATAAATAATAGAATAATTAATAAATAATAATCCAAGAATAAACTGTGTTTCATGTACTCACAGCTGTAAACCTACTTTGTCCACCCCTGCAGACTCTCTTGATTTTTATTTGTTTGAATAAGTCTTTATTTCTTCTTCATTATCGAATTGGGGGTGGGGGGTGGGCAGGGCGCCGTAGTCCGGGTTGACAGTGTTTTTGCTTGTTTTTGTTTTGTTTTGTTTCAGACCTTTGTGTGTGTCACTTGATTTTCATTTTGCTTATGTAGTTTCTGATTTTAAGTTGGCTTTCATTCTTAGATCCGCTCTCTGTATATAACAGATCCTTTTTTTTGGTGTCTTTCAAGATTTTCCCTTTATCTTTGAATTTCAAAATGTTGAATAGGATGGTGAAGGGTGCGTGTGTGTTGCACGAGCACGTGTATTGCATGTGTTTTCCTACGTGTCCTGCTTGGTGTTCTCTGAGCATCTTAACTTTCTGGATAAGTGTCTGCTCTTTCTGTGATTCCAATGACATCAATTACATATATAGGCTGCACAGTCAGATACTGTTCCACAGTTTTTGGGTAATTTGTTCTTATTTCTCTTCATGCTTTTATTTAGATAAACTGTTCAACAGCTGTTTATTATGTCCACATTAATTTATATTCAATTTCATGTTTATAATTTCTGTTGACTGTCATCCAGTTCATTGAATCTTTTCTGGGCTGTGTCAAGTATACCAATAAATTCATTAAAGACATTCTTCATTGCTGCTCCTATGTTTTTTATTTCTTTTTTATTACTTTTGAAGGCATAAAAGTGTCCTTCACTCTTGCTGAAATTTCTCACCAATTCAAGTATGTTGTCTATTTTTTGCACTAGAGACTTTACTATGCTAATAATATTTATTTTGTATTTCTAATTGTTCAAAACATCTGGGTGATATCTGAATCTGGTCCACTTGAGTGTCCATTGAATTAATACTGTAAGTCAAGTATCTTAAGAGATCAAGTTAAAGGACACTAGATGAATAGCTCAAGATCACACAGCTGAGAACTGATACAATGAAGTCTAACATTTTAGATTTTATTCTCTGTCCAGGATAACATGATGCTCCATAATATGGGCACAATAAGTGCCAAACAAATGATATGATTAAATTACCTGCTGATCTTGAGCATGCAATTTCTTCCCAAAGTCTCCCAATAGAGATATCTCAGATGATGTCAATTTTGGGACACGGCTGAGAGGAAGCCAATGGGACCATATGCCTAAGTTCTGATGGTGCTGAACTGTTACATTTAGTTGATGTCACCCTGGCCAAGTGAAAGTACGTTCGTGTCTTTATTCACATGCCAGGCTTGCTCATCTGGAGCAGTCAGAGAACAGAACAACAGTTGACATTAGTCATGTAGATCCGTATCTCACCCTGACTCCTCACTGGGAAAATGCCATTTGTTTTTTCACTGAATAATCTTTTATCACTTACATAATAAGCCCTGTGATTTGTGTCTTTACTTACTAAAACAAACGAAACTTGCAACCCTGTTCTGTCCCACAGCCAGGGATCCGCTGGCTACAAGCCAATTTTGTGGCTCTGAAAGTCCAGGCAGTAGAATGAGCTGGGATGGGACATGTGGGGTTTTCCCAGCTCCAAGGGCACAGCTGTCCAGAGTGCTTGTGGACCAAAACTCTTAGGGAAGGGTCGGTGTTGCTGAGAATACCTTCTTCCCATTCCAGCCAGTAGGCAGTACAGCACACCGCAAAGCCTCTTACATCAGGTCCATGGGGCCTGGGTGACCACCCATTGAATCAGACACATCACCTGCCAGGCAGGTAGGACAGAGAGGAAAGGTTAGCCTCACAGGTGTCTGCAGCATACCTGAGTTGCCTTAAGCAGGGCAAGTCGGCCTCTCCAGGGTAGCCGGAGGGACCGTGTCTCTGTGGCCTGAGTTCCAGTAAGAGACAGCCACAGGCCTGACTGACTTCTTCAATTCGGTGTACAGTTCAGAAGAGGTATCTGATACCAGAGGTCTCAAACAAGTCAATAAAAAGGTTTCCCAGTCTTTGACCTAGTAAATATTATTCCTGAGGAAATAATTCCAAAGAAGAACATGCAGAGATGATATTTATAATGATCTAAGTTTATAACGTTAGGGCCATGGCATACCTACTTAATGGACTGTCATGGACCTATTAATATCAATCTGCCCCATATTCAAAGTTCCATAAAAAAAAGAAACTAGGAGTAAAAGTATCAAAGTTTTAATATACGAGAATTTTCCAGAGAAATAAAGGTCACAAGCATTCGTATTGACAGGATATATTAAGAGTCCAGTGTAATAGGAAAGAAATGGCTAAACCTAGGGGCATTACTGTAAAATTTTAAGCATTAAGAATAAAGAGGTGATCCAAAAACTTCCCAAGGTATAGAATGGTCCCCTACAAAGTAACAAGAATTAAACTGACCTCAGACTCTTCATCAGCAACACTGGATGCTTCCTGCTACTTTAAGTCCTATGATAATGTTTTATAGAAGGCAACTGTATTATAGAGATATATTTAGAAATATAGCATACAAATAAATACTACATATGACATTTAATATGTGTAATATAATATATAATGTGTATGATATAATGCATAGAAATGCAGAGGGTCTGGCACAAATAATATTCCCTTTTATTACAAAATCTTTTATTACAAAATCATAAACATGTAATTCTGTAACATAACAATATCACACTCAAGAACAACATATGACATTTTAGGTTTAATGTTCAAATTAAAACTATATATTATTGCCCCGCCACCACATTCAAGCAGGCCCTACTTCTGCCAGACCCTGTGTGCCCATATATATTGTACCTGTGTGTGTATAGAGAGAATTAAAAATATAAAAATAATTATAAAAATAAGAGCGTATGAAACAAATTCATATAAAATGTAATATAACAGTTCTTTGTATTGTTTCATATGATGAGAAGTGAAACTTTCCAAACTAAGAGTACCTAGGATCCACAAAAACTCAAAAAGTCTTGCAAATCCTGTAACACGAGGCCTAATAACCTAACAGTTACAGGGAAAAATTCCACTCCAATAGATTTGTATCTCCATCCAAATTACATATGATTATATACAAGGACCTAATGAAGAGATTTTTACATGTGACAAAAAAAATTAAGTTAATTTTAAGCTGCTGTTGGGATTTGAGTGGTGAAAATTAATTATACCTTTCACCTCTCCCCAAGTTAGTATCCAATTAAGAAATAGACACAAGAAGCTGAACGATATTTTTAAAAATTGTCTTTATTTCTGATAGTACTGAACTGGATTTATGTACAGCCAATTGGGTCCCTTAATAACCTCTTGATGGATCTGAAACCCAGAAGTGACGGTCACCGGCGGGGTTCGGTAAGCAGGCAGTCCTACCAGAATCATAGCTTTGTCTCCTTTGGATGCAGAGAGGGCCCCTATATATACTTTCAAAGTTGGGCTTTGTCCCTGACCCAGGTGTGTGTCTGGGTCCAGAATGCCAACAGCCAGTGTGGGCCAACTTGAAAGAGAAACCTCAGAAAGAGCTGAGCTGCAGGTATTGGTAGGTTCTTTCTTTCTGCATCATTCATCACGAAGTCAGACCTTCTTTCCTGGCAACAAGGGCGTGGGTGGGAAAGGGAGAGGCCAAAAGTATTTCCCCCATTCATATTCCTTTTCTCGTAGCACAGCGGTACTCCAAGTGTGGTCCTTGAACTGATAGCATCAGCATCGCCTGAGAGCGTGGCAAAAATGCAGATTCTCAGGCCCCAGCCCAGACCTTCCAAGTCAGAAACTCTTAGGGTACAATCCAGCAGTATGTGTTTCCACGAGCCCTCCTGTGTGATTCTGATAACAATTACGCCTGAGAACCACTATGCGGAAGCATGTAATGCAAGTACAGTATATGTGTGTGTGTGAGTATCCTTACATGTATAAATGGAGGGTAATCAAATCTACCCTGTTGATTTGTGTAAGAATCAGAAATAGTGCTGAGCATGAAACCTGGCAGCTATTAGGCCCTTCATAAATAGTAGTTTCTATTTATAATTATTACTGTTATTTAGTCACTTATTTAACAAATATTCATTAAGTGCTCACACTGTACCAGATTCTAGTAAAGCCTCTGAAATTGAAATGCTGAAGAAAAACAGACACAGTTATTTTCCTTAGAAGCCACTAGCCCTTTAGAAGAGATAAATATTAATCAAATAATCACACATAAATGCAAAACACATCTATAATAAGAGCTATAAATGGCAAGAATACAAAGTTATTCATGGGGGGACAGGGAGTTTGGTTTAATCTTGGAGGAGTCAGGCAGCACAGATTTCCTGAGAAGTTACCATTTGAATTCTTGTCTGAAGGATAAACAGAAGTTGAATAAGCACAGGGAAAGCTAATCAAAAAGTCGCCAAAGAGTGACAACAGTTTCTGCAAAATTCCTGTGGCAAATGGGAACATCAAGGAACCAGAAATGATCAATGGTTACTGAGTGCAGAAAGCAAAGGAGAGTATAGCTCCAAATTAATTTGGAAAGGCATATCCTTGAGGAACTGTGGGCTAATGTCATTCCCTAGCAATCCTCTGGCTGTGACTCAACAAAGAGCCTGGTGAATACCAGGCATGCAGTCAAGCCTCCCTCAGTCGCATCCACTGGTCACACCTGGTGGGCCCCAGCATCTTACCGCCCACCATTGCGAGGGAGCAGAGCTGACAGCACAGAGTGCCTGCTCATAGCTTGTGCGCAATAAGCCAGAATGAAGAGAGGAGGGACTTGGTAGGTCCAGAGTGTTCAAGATGCCTCCAGGAGCCAGGAAGAGGAAGTCCTAGGGAAAAGAAGAGGGCAGGGAGGCAGGGACACACTGCTCTTGGGAAAGGGTCAAGTTCTGCCCTCTCTGCCCTCGGTAAAGGCAATGAGTTGTCCAAACTTGCTTGAGTGGCTAACCCTGACACTGGTAGGCACACAGCAGGTAGGGTCCCACCTGTTCACGTCCTAAGCTGTGACTTCAAAACTTACCTGTCTGGGGCACATCGCCTCAATACCACAACTCACTCTGGGATGAGCTGAGCAATGGCTTCATAAGCCACCCCTCCCAAAGTCGGAAGGAACAAGGGAGGTCTTCTTAACTCAAGGGAGAGGGAAAGGAAATTAACCTTCACTGAGCACTTACTACATGCCAGGTGCTGAACAACCTTCAAATCTCTTTAATGCTAGAAGGGGAATAACTATAAAATGGAGAGAAAAGATTAATTTGTAGAGAAAGGTAAGGGACAAAAATACAAAAAAAATGCTCTTCTCTGCTGTTGTTGGTAGTAATGTGTGTGTATTTGCAAAATATATTGCATTCCAATTTCTGTTCCTGGCTTGAGAAATTTTGTCTAGATTATTGTCCAGCCACATACACCATGAAGATATACTGAGGGCCATGAGACAGCCCTTGTCACGCCCTGATGGTATTCTGACCATGACACTGTGGGAAGCTTAGCCTAGTTGTGGAGCATAGGAGTGTCCCCAGTGTGGTGGAGTCCATAGCCATGAGGTCATGCACCTTTCTCATTTCCTCTCTCTTGTGAATTTCAGTAGTGCACTTGGAGGTTGAATTAGCAAAGCACTTTGCTATCCATTCTTTACACCATGGCTGTGTCCTGAAAAACTCTTGAGTCTGGAAAAGGGATGAATTAAACCCTTACTGTTTTCCATAGAAGTTCTGAAGCTATTTACGTATTTGGCCCCTGGTCCTCTAGCATCTGCAGTGACTGGTACTGGTTGGCATGTTTTTTCCCTCGATCATTTTTATTGCCAGTGTCCACAGTTGCTGGAAGACTTTCCAGGATCCTGCATGCATATGGCTTTTGACGGAAAAATGTCTCCCTTGGCACGTCCTTGTAGGAACCACATATATCAAAACCCAGCTCCCAGACCACCCTTCCAGCCAAACATTCATAAATGTCCAGGAGGGAAAGAAGTTATGCAGGAAGACTATATCTCTTAATAAAATCTTGAAAGAGTTTCCATTTCATTTCTCATAAATCCTCTGTAAGTGAGTGTCGTACAATACTTTCTTAAGAGGCAAAATTGCCTCCAAATCTTTTCCTGGATCGAGACTACAGGACCATTTGTACCTGTCTGATACATCATAATCCATCTTTGGCTTGACAGTGGGAGACATGATTTTTTATTTCATTTATTATATTGTTATTCAAGTTCATTTTTAATAAATAGGCTTTCACTGAATGCAGCTTCTTTTTAATAGAAAAGTCTAATAAAGTTTAGCATAAATGCCACATTTTCTTCATATGGTAAAACTTGCTTTAGAAGTCTCTGTGCTATACTTTTGCCCTCTAGAAAGTGGTAGAAATTTGGGAGAGTGGGCATAATTCTGAGTGTAAACTCTGCAATTAAACAAACCAGGTCAGCTGCAACTACCTCTGTGTGGCCTAGAGCAAGTCACTTTACTTCTCTGGGCATGCTTTTTTAATTTAATTTTGGGGTGACATTGGTGAATAAAATTATATAAGTTTCAGGTGCATAATTCTATAATACATCATCTGTGTATTGTATTGTGTGTTCACCACCCCAAGTCAAGTCTCCTTTTATCATCATTTATCCCCCTTTTACCCTATTCTACTTGCCCCCACACCCTGTTCCCTCTGGTAATCACTATACTGTTTTCTGTGTCTGTAAGAGTTTTCTCTTTTTTTGGCTTAATCCCTTCATCTTTTTCACCCAGTCCCCAAAGCCCCCTCCCTCTGACAGCTGTCAGTCTGTTCTCTGTATCTATGAGTCTGTTTCTGTTTTGTTTCCTACTTTATTTTGTTCATTAGAGTGCTTTTGTTTTCTCATATATAGAATGGGGATAATAAAAAAATCACTGTAAGAATTTATTTAAGAAATGACCTAAAAGCTTAATGCAGTGATGGGCCATCATATACATGTGTTAAGTTGTATTTTATTATTTCCTTATAACATCAAATTTAATAACAGCCTCAGGTTCTTCTATCTAATTCTAGTAACAGTTGCTATTTTTTTGAGCACCTAGTATATGCTATGAACTGCCAAATACTTGATGTGAATTATCCCACTAGAGACCCCCAATAACTCTGTCAGCTAGGTGTTATTATCATTATCATTTCACAGATGAGGAAAAAATTTGAGAGGCAGAGACGTGAGTCGCCGCTTACGGAGGTCACTTGGCAGGTAAGCAGTGGAATTAGTGTCTGTCTGTATCGTGATGCCCTGCGGGCCCCCTCGGGGGAACGCTGCACATCTCAGACACTGGAGTGAGGGCTTGGCCACGCTGGGAAGTGCCTGGGATTTCGACTCTGTCCAGTCTGCACTCGGAAAGGCCAGAGAGGTGCATGGCCTGGTTCAACTGTTGCAGGTGTTCTGACTGCCGGTTTCTGTACTTGTAAATGGAGAGAGAAATGCTAACAGGCTCCCGGAGACCTTGGGGGAGGCTATGCTGTGTTGCGGTTTGAGCACGCAGGTCCTGGCATCCGACTGCCGGCAGCTCACCCAGGACCACGCTCCCCTAGCTACGTGACCTTGCGGAAATTACTAGATCTTTCTTAGCCTCAGTTACTTCAGCAGTACTCTTCCTCTTATCAGCACTAGAGAACTAATGACATTGTCATAGTGACTTCAACAGAATACGACTGAAAAGAGGGTCAAGAACATAGTTTTGCCTATTTTGCTTGTGTGAGAAATTCTTCATTATACCACAGTTGCACATTATCTGTTTTAAGAAATTTAATTTAGATGGCTGTGGCACACTGTTAGATACAGTGGTCCTAAATGACAATTATGAAGCCACCCAAGGCTACTGCATCACACATGGCAGCATTGGTGACGAAGTAGGAATGCTAGGGGGTGGTGAAGCAGAAGAACTGGCTTTTGGGCCCAAAAGTGCCAGCACAGTCCCCAAGTGAAGCCACGACATTTCGCAGCTAGGACACTTCCTTGGAGAAACAAGAGCCTTGTGTTTATTCGCTCCTCAAGCAGGGTCTGCAAACCTTTCCTGTAAAGGGCCAGATAGTATATACAATTAGGGTCTGTGGACCAAGAAGCAGTGTCTTCAACTCTTCCAACAATTGGGCCACCGCCCAGCCTAACACAAACAGACAGCAAGAGGGTTTGGTCTGTGGGTGTAGTTTGACAGCCCTGTCTCGGAGTGTCGTGGTTGAGAGCATGTGTTCTGGAGCCAAACCACATGGGGTTGTGTCTACATTTGTCACTTTGTAGCTGGGTGACCTTGGGAAAATTAGTTAAACTCCCTTTGCCTTAGTGTCCTTCTGTGTATAAATGGAATAAAGATACCGTGGGGTGCCAGGGGTTAAACGAGTGCACATGTGCCAGGCACTCAGAGCAGTGGGTCCCACGCAGTAATGCTAATTTGTCTTTATTGTTACTACCACCCTCCAGTTTTTCCTCATTTCTCTCAGTTTTGTAAAACACATCTGGCATCAGGGTTTGTCTCTATGTGTTTTCATGAGTCTCTTGTGTCTGAACCACCTGGGACAAAAATGAACCATCTGTTACAAATGCAGGTTCCTGGGCCCTTCCCCAGACTTGCAGAATTGTGCCTTCTGGAGGTGGGTCCTGGGAATAAGCACTTAATGTATTTACTGCACTGGTGGTTGCTCTGCGCATAAAGTTGAGGGTCCACTGCCCTCAGATTTCCCCATATCTTCCTTCTGATCAAGATTCCAAGCCGGAAGACAAATAGAAAGGAGGGAGACCCATCACTGAATTAACGTGAACTCCAATCCACCAGCAGCCTCACTCGAGGCTCAAAGCCCTGTGGTTGAATACACACTTCTCAATTTCCTCCAAGACTAGGAAGGCGAGTAGTAACTGATGATTGGAAAAACCAACCACTGTCCCTGTCCAGACTGTGTGGTTGAACCCAGGGGAGCTAATTCCATGCAGAAAATGAACTCAGTTGAACCTTGTGGATTTGGAACTCAGCGTGGAAAGGCTGACCTTACAGTGTCCCAGGCCTCTTTCCAGAACAGTGGGTTTGGGAGACACACAAGCACCTCTGGACTTCCTGAACCTCCACGATGAAAAGCAAGTACCCAGCATGCAGCTGCTTAGGGGGGAAAATCCCTCGGCGTTACTTTTCCTGAGGGCAACAATTTTTTAATTAATTAATTAATTTAATTTTAGAGATGGTAGAAGGGAGAAAACGAGGGAAACATTCTATGTGTAAGAGAAACATCAATGATCTGCCTCTCACACGCCCTGGCCCACAACCCAGGCACATGCCCTGACTGGGAATCAAACTAGCAACCCTTTGGTTCACAGGCCCATGCTCAGTCCACTGAGCCACACCAGCCAGGGCTTGTTTTTTAATTTATGCAATCAAAATAAACATGTGAGGGTATATGACTAGTTTTTTAAGGTAAAAACTTTATTTTTTTTAATTTTAGAGAGAGGGGGAGGGAGGGAGAAATAGAGGGAGAGCAACATCGATGTGAGAAACGTCTATCGGTTGCTTCTCATGTACAACCTGACCAAGAATCAAGCCAGCGACCCTTTGCTTTGCAGGATGGCGCCCAACAACTGACCCACGCTGGCCGGGGCTTAACGTAAAAACTGTAAAAAGTACCAATTTGGTAAGGTGAAATTTAAAAGCACTCTTCTACACTCAGTCTCTCTCATCAAAGATAACTGTAATTATTATTTTCTTCTGTGTCCCTTTAGAAATATCTTAAGCATACACAGAGAAACTTGCTGGGTGTGTTTGCTAGAAATGCATTTGTTTGCACTAACAGAATCATACAGTATGTACTCTAGGCAACTCACTCTTTTGAGTTCAATTATACCCTGGGCCAAAGTTCAATTTTAATTCCAAATACCCACTCCTGACACGTCTATCCTTTCTAATACACCCCTCACCTCTTTCTTCCTTCCATTCTGTACTGTCATTCTCTGTATTACTTAGACATTTGACTAATGGATGTGTTAGCATCATCCAAGTAAGGACAGATGCCTGTACCTAGAGAGATATTTCTTAAAATGCAGCACATGCATAGGCTTAACTCTCCTCCACTCCGTACATCAATCTGATGTTTCTCTGGGCTCTGTCGGCAAACACAACCATATTGCTGCCCATACCCTCTTTCCCTGTTGCTCTTGGTTCAGTTTCCAGAATAGTTGATGTTACTACCAAACCAAGAAGTGACAACTTAAGATATGCTTAACTTAGAGGTGCTAGTTTAAAGATACACCCAGGCCCTGGCCGGCTGGTGGGGCTCAGCGAACTGAGCTCAGGCTTGTGAACCAAGCTCAGGCCTGTGAACCAAAAGGTCACTGGTTTGATTCCCAGTCAGGGCACATGCCTGGGATGCAGGCCAGGTCCCCAGTTGGGGTCATGCGAGTGGTAACCTATAGATGTATCTCTCACATATGGATATTTCTCCCCTTTCTTTCTCCCTACCTTCCCATCTCTCTAAAAGAAATAAATAAAATCTTTTTAAATAAGACATCCCTAGCCACCCTGTGTGCTGGAAATCTCCCTACTCACCTCTGGCAATTCATAATGAGGTTTGAAAAGCTGTTAGGTAGCAAAATATTGATTTGCTCACAAAAATCAGCTCCATCTTACAAGCCACTGTTCATTTTGGGAGTCAGTTAGGTAAACATCTCCAGTGGGGAATATGAGGACTTCCAGAGGACTGAGGACAAGCAAGAAAGTAGTATCTGGATTTATAAGAAAAGAGAAAATGCAGATTTCCTCAACCATGGATCAGAAGCCCTGATAGAGCATATCAGAAAGATTTGACAGTGGGCAAGTGAAATGGAGCCTTGTGAGACCTTAGAACAAGAGGACCCAGCATGAAGTCACCAAGACAGCACCACCCTCAGTACCCCAATAACCACATTCCCTTTTTAAGTGCAGTTACCAGCCTGGCAGACCAGGAAAGTTCCATAAGTATAGGGGATCAGAAGTTCAGCAGAGGGTTTTGCAAAATCGTCCATGAGGGAAGGACGGCATTTCATTTAGTTTAGCTTTGTGTTCAGATATCTAACTGGCCATAGGTCATTAGTGGTGCACCTCAAGATTTGCTGTGATACTTAGGGGACCTTGTGGGTGGCACAGCCTCAGGGAGGGGACTCCTGAGAATTCTCCTCCTGGAAGAATGCACCAGTCTTTAGGTAGGATGAGACGGTGGGCTGCTTAGTACAAGGTATGTGCTTCAGAGCTGATAGGAACAAGCAAAAATAAATCATGGCTATTGTCAGTGATGGAAGGAAGGACACAAATAAACAGTGGTGGGACACTCAGGGAAAAGGATGGAAGGGAAGGGCACCCCTCCCTGCCTGGCTGGCCTTGGGGCACAGGCAGCTCCCTCAGGGCCTTTCATCTCCCAGCGTCATTCGTGTGGGTGAACTTCAGAGAGAAGAAAGGAAAACCTCCAGATACGGTAGAAGGAACACCTTATATGCTCTTTAGGAAGAAAATCTGTTCAACAAAAGGGAGCAAATAAAAAGAGATTTCTGGTCAATTTTCAAAAGTCCTTCACAAAGAGCAGTCTAGACAACGGGACCCCAAAGGGTCAAGCAGACCAAAAGGTCACCAGTTTCAGTACCTCCTAAGAGCTTGACCTCTTGCCTCTCCACAGATAATGATCTCTGAGTGAATGAGCAAGTGAGTGAGAGTCATTCATTCAATCCACTTTCACTAGATGCTGTCTGTCCCGAGCCTAACCTAGTGACTAGTGCTAGGCAGATAGGAATGTACGTGACACCCCTTGTCTTTAAGGATCTTGTAGCCAAGACTGTGTTTCTCAAGAAGGGGTGCACAGATTACCTAAATTGGAACCATCTAATGCTTGTGTTAAAGATGCAGCTTTTTGAAACCCACCCTACACTCGCCAAATGTACATTTTAACAAGTCCCTAAGTCATGGTGCTGAGCAGAAAGTTTACAGCCACTGCTCTGGAGGAGGCGTGTGAGAATCTGGCTCTAAGTAGGAGAGTGACCATGTGCATGTGATGGTGGTGAAGATGTGTGTGTGCAGACACAGTAAGGCCACGAGGACATGCTGTAAGAACCCGCATTTGCATATGTGAGTGCACTCAGTGCAGGGGTGGCGGCGCCTGGGAGAAAGCATATTTATACATGTGCTCAGTTACCTAATCAGAGGAGAACAAAGGAGCAGACCCTGAGTTTCTGAAACTAAAAATAGCTCATGCTCCATCCAGAGCAAGCTTAAGGATCTGAGGTATGAAGTGTCTAGACTTCCCCATGTAGTCCATGATCCATGGGATAGAAAATAAGCAAACTTTTTTATACTGTCGATGTGTTGTAGCAACAGCATTTTCAGAGGCCCAGGGAGCTTGTGTTCAGTCTGTAATGCTTACCACCTGCGTGACCTTGCTGGAGAATCATGATTGCGGAGCCTTGATGCTCCTCTCCAAAGAAGGAGGTAGCAGAGCCAATCCTGCAGAGTGTTGTCATTCTGGCATTGCGACAGGTAGCGCAGCCCTGATGACCAGATGTCTGAGACAAGAAGAAAGCTCCAAGTAGCACGGCTTGAGGAGTGAGATCCAGCAGGTGGAAGGACTGCCCTCCAAACAACACTGCTCTGGGGGCCTCGAGCCTAAACTTGGGAACTCACAATGAAGGCGGCTGCACGTGTCCTCCTTCCTCTGATGAAAGCCTGACCTTTCCTGTCCCTTAAAACAAGAGCCAGCCATCTAGTTAAGACTTCCTTAATCGATGCCACGCTCCCTGTTAGCACAGTGCTGGAGCCCAAACTGGAAGATGGAGATGCGTGCCCCGTACACCAACAGAACTTTGACTTTGGCCGCCTGTCATCTCCTAGAGCCAGGACCCATGATTCTGACACCCTAGATTTCTCTAGTCTCCCAGTGTCTTATTGATTGTCAGAGGTGTGATGACATGCCCAGAGTGTTGTTCTTGTCCACTTGTACCACTAACAATAGCTCTGAGGAGTTGCTCCGAGGTTGCTAGCAGAAGGCCATGCACACAAACACAGGTTTACATCCGGCCCTTCTCCCCAGTGGACGTGCCACAGCAGGCTGGGGGAGAAGCGGTCCTGGCCGCAGGCCCTTTCTCCAATGCACCCCCGAACACGATGGGGGCAGCACTCAGCTCGACTTACCATGTTCCAACGGCTTCCTACCTACCAGGCTGCCATATGTTCAGGATCATTCTACTGCCAGATGTATGTCAAAGTTTTCCTTTTTAAAATGTAATTTTCCCCAGAATTTATTGGCATCCTACAATGCTGCTTCTTGGCTACAGAAGCAGCTTTTCTGCCATTTGGGCCCAAAATAGAAACCCCACGCAACCTTGACAGTAATCTCAGCCAAGGAGAGAGAACGTACATCTATTTCTAAGGCGCCTGAAGGTGAGTTCTTCTTTTGTGCTTCTGCTGCTCTGAAGATAAGGTCAACAAAGCAGGACTATCAGCCTTATTGGTTGTGTAACTTCATTTAAAAAAATGATACAATCACAAATATATAATAAGTACCAAACTATTAGATATCATGGATGAAGTTTATTGATTTGAATTTTTAAAAAGTTCATATGTTCATAAATTAGAATTTTGTTTAGAAGCCCTATGTTTTATTCTTTGCCTTAATCTTCATTTCTTGCCCTCCATGTCACATGCAGGGTAAAATCTTAGGGGGGTTGGAAAGGGGAGGGAGGAGGGGAGGAATGGATGGGTGGACTGGAATGGGAATAAAGGATAGAAACTGTAATGAATAAACTAAAATAGAAAATAAAATAAAATAAAATCTTAGCATCTCAAGACTTCGTGTGGCTGTAATACCCAGGCATGTGTACTTAGGGATGAGTATGCTGCTTAGAGAGATGGTAGAAGAACTCTCAAGAATTTTATTCAACAAAAGCACTAACATATGTTTTTGACAGCCAGGACACACTTCTTGGAATGGAAATCACATTCGTGTTTAAAAATTCTTACTCATTTTTGTTTGAAGAGTTCGGACAAATAATCAATATTTTTTTGTTTTCCTTTTCAAATCCCGAAACTTAAGATGGCAGTCTTCACAGACCAAAAATATAATAATACTCAACTCCGCTCTGATGACAATAGTGTCCATGTGTGATCTCAGGATACTGATGTCCACCTCCACATCACTGCTTCCCAAAGCTGGTCTCTTTTTCCCCTTCAGTTACCTGTCTAAGCTTGCTGTGTTTCTGGGTTGTTCCTTTGTTAGATGGTTTATTTGTTCAAGCAGTTTTATATTAAAAACATGCTACTCAAATCTGCAAATAAAAAAATGATAGTGCTGCGTCACTCTGTCATTGGAAAACTCACTAGTCTGGGATTCATCACTGCCAAACCCAAGTGCATTTCAGGTGGAACATGCACACAGCGACATTTTGGGACTTAAGACTATGTCCACCCCATTCACACTGACACTGTCTCTGCTGAGGATTTTGCTGGGGACTAATTCGGGGGCCTTAGGGCAGAATCAGGCTGCCAGCTGGTGTTGAAATGGAGTTTTCCCTCCAGAGTAATCAATTACTGTTTCCCAAGACGAGCTCATGGAATGTCGCCAGCCCAGCAGGCTGCAGAGTCTTGGAGCTGGAGCCCTTCCGCAGATGTACAGGTCATCCCGTGCACATGTGGCGGTGACAAACCGGAGAGGCAGAGAGAAGAGACTATTGAAAGCAGGTCTGATGTAAAGAAAAGTTGTGAAACAGATAACAATGATATTACACATATTACTTATAAGTTGCACTTTCTTTAACATCCACTGGGTGATGTTAAAGAAATCATAGGCAGATTTCC
Organism: Trachops cirrhosus; assembly: GCA_028533065.1. Classification (NCBI taxonomy): domain Eukaryota; kingdom Metazoa; phylum Chordata; class Mammalia; order Chiroptera; family Phyllostomidae; genus Trachops; species Trachops cirrhosus. The sequence goes on from CM052547.1 coordinate 78,994,692, forward strand.
AGAGACCCGTGGAAGGAATGGATCTTAGGCATAACCTGATCCAATTCCCTAATTAATAGGCAATAGCTTTGATGGAGAAGCTGTTATGTGTAAAACACTCTACAGCTGAAAAAACATAACAACCCAAACTCTTTCCCTCTTTCCTCAGGAACTTATCAGGACTTGAGTAACATTCTAAGAAAATATAGCATATTAACAGATAATAATAAACAAGGTTATTTATGATGATAATCACTTTTTTTCTTTTTTCCTTTGAGCACTTTCTAAGTATGTTAAGTATCTTATGCACACAATTCCAATTAATTACCTTTTTAAAAAACTGTAATTACTTTTAAATGATTATTATAAAAATAGGTGGTTTTTACTATGATTTCCACTTTACAGATGAAGAAATTGAGGTTTAGGACAGTGCTGGAGCTAGTGGAGTGACAGGTACTTGCCTTGGGTATGAAATGAAAGAAGAATCCTTCCCCCCAAAAACCTCAGTACCTCAGTAATCAAGATTTGAAAAAAATCAGATGTAAAAAATTCCACAATGAACAAAACATCAAGTTTTTAAATAAAGATGGGGTGAGTGTGGCTGAATTATCCCTTTGTCCAACTCAGGCTCCCGTCTGGTGTGGCGCTGGCTCAGAGCGCTGGTTAGATTTTCCAGAATTCATAAGACGGTACGTGGGGCATATGGCCTAAGAGATTTGATGTTCCAGCTTGAACTCTCAACCACTGCTCTCCAAGTGAGAAGGTCAAGGGTCTAGTCTTGCTGATGTGAGTCCTAGGCAGGAGCTATCAGGGGAAGCCTCTTTATCCCAGATCTGCAAGTGGGTTAAGATAGAGCAGATGTGCAAAGTCAGGAGTAAAGTGTCAGCTGGCCAAGTCCTATTCACTGGAGAGGAAAATCCAGCTGGGCTTGGGGAAACTGATTGTGAAATACTGAGATTGAAAGGCCATTGTCAGGGGCTGGAGAATATAAGCTGAGTATGCAAATGAGAGTCAGGACTGGACACATCCCTGAGTTAGGAAATGGTGTTTACGAACTCCAAGAAAACTGATGTGTAGGTGAGCGAGCACACCCATGATGGAGTTGCTGAGCATCTTGGACCACAGAGTTGTGGCTCAAAATCCCTCCAGGTTGGCAATCTACAAAACCAGTACTTGCAACTTAACATCCACCCCATGCTTTCCTGTCTCCGGAGAAAGGGTGATGGCCTTATTCACTTACACAATTCTACCCACACACCTGCCCTCCCAAATATTTGACCCCTGGAATGGGGCAGGGTAGGTTAATAGCTCCTTGGGGACAGGGTGGGCCCTGGCTTATGGACACAGAAAGATTCCTTTCTGCTGAACCTCTGGAAGCTTGATAAGAGCATTGCACAAACGAGGACCCCCTCCCTCCTTTCGCTTTGGCTTTGCACAACCTTAATCATTCGTAGGTGCTCAGTCCATCGGGCTTGTCTTCAGAGTGGCAACCGCTAGTGTTCAGAATGGAAGGACAAACCCAGCAAGGGGTTCAGTTGGGGAGTGAGGGGAGGAGATGAATTTCCAATTGAGGAAATATGGAATTTCACTTACAAACTCACGGAATGTAAAAGCTGTTGGAATTCCATGCCAGAGGGCACCCCCGGGAGCCCTTCCCAACTGTCCTCACATTACTGCCTGTTATGGTAATATCCAGATTAATGCAAGAGATGTTTCCCCAGATACCCAGGTAATCTACAAAACATGTTATTCTGATTCCAGGGGGGAATTCACCTAACAGCCTGGAGATGTGGGACTCTAATTGTCTGCTTTTCTCACTGGTCCCTTGACCTTCACAAAATAAGTGACTTCAATGAGGAATATTCCCTTTTACTTTGTATCACCAGGCTTCACAGCCCTCAAAACTGCATGGAGCACTGGAGCCCCTCTCCCTCTGGGTCCACCTCCCACACGACATGCTTAGGCATGGAGCCAGCTAACGTGGCTTGGCTAGTGGCACCTTGAAATGGAAGTAAATCCCTAATCTTCTGATTTATTGTTTCCTTTTCTTCAAACAGAGGGGAAGGCAGCAATGCTTGAAGTATTTAGGCAGTTAGTCACTGTACAAATCCATCTCTTGTCTCACCCCCAATTCGGGGGAATAATATTTTTTTCCCTGGGTTACATAAGGCATGATAGAAAGCATTTTGGAACCCTCTTTGCCTGAGGACCGATTTCTTGCAATAAATCTCCAGAAAATCTTTCACAGTTTCTAAAATGAGCGCCCAGGCTTTGGCAATAGGTTTCGCAGTGTGAGCGAGCTCGAGTTCACTCATGTGTTAACCTCGCCATCGCGTCCTCTCTTTTCATCATCTCTCTGTCTTCAGTTCCAATGCAGTTTCATTCAAATCACAGGTGTGACTGTCTGTTTTTGTGTAAGTGGAGCTATGGTTAAGACCTGGGGATTTTTGATGATAAAGCTCAATGCTAAGTCAAAATTTTTTTAAAATGCCATGGGAAGGAGATGAAATTGAACATGAACTGGACACTTTCACAATTAGCTGAAGGACTGAGATCGTTACCAACTAGAATTTTCCAAACACACGTAGTCCTGGCAGAACAAGGCAGCTGGAAATGACATTAACCCCTTATAGTTTTCCCCCATATTTGTGTTAGTATATCAGTAGATGCTGTCACTAAATGAATCGGAGATGTACACAGAAACCAAATATCAGGTTTGCACATCTGTAACTTAGCCCCGCTTATGGTTGTATAATACAGGGGGTGGTGATCATTTGATAAGGCTAAGGTGGTTTTGTTTTGGGGGTAAATGCCTGATAGCTCCTGGCTTTCATCAGATATTCTGGGTGCAGGGACCATGGTCTATCTTTTCTAAATTGGCCTTTAAACAATTCTGTACTCATGCCTAACTTTAAATTCATCTATTCCCATCAGCTCATCTCTTGATGTATCTTTGTTCTCTGGGTCTCAAAACCCAAGGCCACAGTTCCGGGCTGGAAAATCACAGATTAACTCATTTTCTACCCTCCATCTCTTAATACAGCTGACTTTCAACTGCCATTTTGGTTGTCTGCATCTGGACTTCTCTCAGATCTGCTTCTTGCTTCTGGGAATGCCAATTTCTGTCACAAAAGATCTAGTTGTCCTGAATTTATGGCTGTCCAACTTATAAGTGCCCACATGTATTAACAAACATTAGAAAGTTGAGTAGACTCACTATACACTCGCACACATACACTGACTCTTAATCACAAACAGAACATATCTGGACAATGATTGACTGAGACATATTTGCCTTTGTAAATCCTGGGGAGTAGTCCCCAGGTTTGTGAATTAATGTCTTCTAATCCTGGCAGTGAGGCACTCTAATACCTAATTCTAGGCATATGGTTCATTTTTGCCTCTGAATCTGGGACACATCGCATTCCAAAGCTATTGAGACCCTGAGTTATCATTTGCACTTTATTAAAGTTCAAGTTCATCTTGAGCATCTCTCTTCTACTCTGACTTTGAAATCAGCCACCTAAGAGATTGTGGTCACCTACCACCTGACCTCTAACCCTAATGGGCATTTTAGGATTCCAGCAGATATTCTGCTGTCCTTCTATCCTCCCTCCCTTCCTCCAACCTTCTATCCCTTCTACTCTTTCTCCTTCCCTCTCTTATATAGTAGTTCCCTTTGACCTCACACCATTTCTGAGGAATTCCTTCTTTCATTCCTCCCTCCCTTCCTTCTTTCTTTTAGTCAATAAACATAGCATGTTAACTATATACTTTGTAGGAACTTGCAAATCTCATTAGAAAGAATTCCCCCACCCCCAGCTTACCAAACACACACAGAGTAAGAAAAATAGTTAAAAGGAATATAATGTTGAGCACCAAAATGAACAATACAAATAAGAGACAGCTCCTGTAGTTGAGAGAAAGGGAAACAAAATAGCATCTGAATCAATCTTAGAATAAAAATTAATAACATCAATAATGCTACCTATTAATTTTTGAACATTTCCATTATTTGTATAAGACAAGGTATTGCTCTGCAGCAATCACTGCTCAGATATATCCAGTTCACCAAACAGTAGTTGTCCACATGATGTGTGTGGGTGTGTGAATGTGGGAATGCCTAGGGGGGGTTCACTTTGATTTCTCTAAAACTCATTTCTTTGTAAGGTGGGAATCATCTTTAATTCACCAATGAAGAAACCAAGGCTCAGAGCCACTAAGTAATATTTAAGACTAGTAAGTGTCAGGGCTGAGTTTGACCACTCTGGGAAAGCAATGATCATAGACTTAGAGGGCAAGTCTGGAACCATCTGTGGAAGTTCGTGAATGCTGGAATAAAGAATCAAAGGCAGTGAGGAGCCCTAGAAGGTGTTTGAGGGAGAAGTAACTCAATGACCTTAGTCTTTAAGAGGATAAATTCAGCCAAAAGAGCTAGATCTATTGTGATAGAGAAAGCAACAAGAAACTTAGTAACTGACAGATGGCATTCATTCTAATATGATATTCTCTCTTCATCATTTCAGTTATTTAGAAACAGAGCACATGACTTTTGTCACTGGCCGTAGAAATTTTTCTCACATGTTTCTAAGAAAACCCTTTTTGTTTGTTTCTTCCATTGTTTGCCCTTAAATTGGTTCCTCAGAATGGTTCCTTCCCTCCAATTTTACCTACTAAAGTATGTAATAACACTCCAAAAATTCAAAAGAAAGAATGAAACTTATCAAAGCAAAATAGTAGTTCCCTCTGATCTCACACCATTTCTGAGGAATCAGTATGGGGCTAGGAGCCCTGTACTAACAGTGAAACATGCTTAAAATTTCACTAACAGAAGGTGAAATTTTGCCAGGAGCTGGGAATGATAGAAAGAGGGCTTAGTATTTATTATTCAATGGAGATAGTTCCCGGGGGCGGGGGAGGGAAGATTTCAACTGAGCTGAGTGGAAGAAAGCTCCCTTTTTGCTAAGGCTCTCTGTAAAGTCATAGGATGGGGTTTATTTTTTAAACAAATTTTTTTGTATTTTTTTTCCATTACCATTTAGTCCTCTTATACCACCCTCCCCACCACTTGTCCCAGTGGAAGGCAGTCCTCTTCCCAGAAATGTTAAGCCCAGTGGTGTCTCTAGGAAAAGGGAAGCGAAGAGTCAGGGATGGATGGGTGTGCTGACTAATCTATATAACCAGTGTCCCAGGAGGGGCAGAAGTTGAAACTATTTATTTATAATCAGAGATGCAATGGGCTGTGTGACTTGAAATTTCATGATTCAATGTTCTTAGTGAAAATGCTCAATAATAATTGAGAAAACAATCAAAAGCTTGAGCAAGAAATATTTGAATTGATATCAGATACCCTCTTCTCAAGCAAGACCAGCACTGGTCTTCGAGGTACCACTTTGAAGACTAAAACATAACTTTCAAACTCTCCCCTGAGGCCACCCTCCATCCCTAGAGTCGGTGCAGTTCAGGGCAAGAGGCTCCCAGGCCAGGATGAGCCAGACAGAGGCGGGTCTGACTCCTCTGGGCTTCCGGTCAGGATTGACCTGTGAGGAATGTGCCCCTTGAAATTCCAGAGTCTGGACACAAATACAACTGATACTATCTGCAGCAACAAGAATTAGAGACCAACTCAATGTTTACCATTAGAAAGCATTTTTAGACTTTGGGTCCAGAATTTTAATTGAAAACAAGAAACAGGAAAGCATGCTTACAATATGATGTTAAATGGGGGAGGGGTGAAACAGAATGTCAACCTCCTGGTCTCAAATATACATGCCAGTGGACAAAACTAGGAGGGAATTTGCAGATGTGTAAATAATTAATTAAGGTTTAAGACATTTAAGACAATACAAGGAAATGTTTGGCCCATTTCATTTAATGTTGCTGTTCTGTTGATTTTCCATTTTTCAAGTGGATCGAAAAACCATCCATTGTATAGAATTAAGTTATCATCAGTAGATTGGTTTTGAGAGAGCTGGGTGTAATCTTCAGCCATTTCTCATTTTAAAAAATCTGTTACGTAGAGTGAGTTAACAATGTATAGCAATTAGCATAGTGCCTGGCACATTGTGGACCACCTTCTCATTTTTGTTTTCATTGTTATTATTAATACCCGTCTCAAGTAGAGTTCAAGGTGACCATATCCTTTAAACTTCTCTACACGATTAGGCTTCCCCAGTGGTGGTCAGCCTCAACACCAGGTATTTTCCCCATTTCATTACTAAAATTCCACTCTGGTTTTCAAAAGCTTACTTCAGTGAGTTTTGACAAAACCGGTCAGTGTCATCCATAGAATGACATTGCAAACTTATTAGAAATAAGAGAAATGTGCTGAGAGAACATACATTTCATGAGATACCCACCTTTGCCACCACTACATATGTTATCTAACAGGCTTTTCTGTGTTTGCCGACATTTGAGATGTCTGTTATCCTGGACATCAGAGTCCATTAGAGTTTCAGGTCCATCAGCTCTTCCAGGCCTCCTTCACTCTCTTACAAGGGATTTTCCTACGACAGAAAAGTCCTCAATGGAAGGTCCAGATTCATGGGTACATATCTTCCCTGCCCTCCAGGGCCTTTCACTCTGCAGACCAGCTGGTCAATCAAATTAAATATTTTGTTCTCTCGCAGCCTCTCTAGAGGCCAAGCATTTCACTAAAGACCGCTGGCAACCAGGAATCAGAGCACAGTCTATGGTCAGAACAGAGTTTCCGGTTGCTTAGAGAGCCTCAGAGGAGGCTGGGGTCCATTCAAGAAGCACGATGCTGGGCTGTTCCCAAGCTTTCCCATGATTAAGGTGCATGGCCCTTGGAGTGCCAAAAAAACATTTTCAGATTCTGGTACTCTATAGGGGAGTCTGCCTTGTGGACTTCAAAATAGAAGCATCATCCACCTTCCATTAACTCAGCATGCCTTTATGGATCATTACCATGTTTTACTGACCCTAAGACACAACTGTTGTGTTGGTTTGTTTCACATTTAAACACCTCTAAATCCAGGTGTTCAGGAAATCAGGCAGTCGAAGGACACACTTATTATTGCCTGTGCAGAACCATCAACATATTTTTTTTACCATCAACATTTTCATAATGTGTGTCAGTGGCTTGGAGGAAAATTCCAAGGATAAGAGTTGAGCTCTCTTTTAAGAAACATTTGTTTTCAACAACGTGCCTGAAAGCCCAGAAGGCAATGATGTGTTGGGGGGTGGGGGGAAACAAAAGACCCAAACAACAGAGATTCTGAGTCAGAGAGTTATTCACAAGACTCAGACTCAAGTGCAAAATACTTTAAGAAGACCAGAACCAATTTATTGTGCAATCATTCCCCTTTTCCTATGTTCATGGGCGTGGTATATGGCAATGATCTATATCTAAATAAGTCTAAAAGGATATTTAAAATAAATAAGAATTACATCTTTAAAATAAGAATAGCCTAGTTTAAAAACAAGAAAATCTGTCTCTAGAATAAAGTGCATTCTATTATTTTCCTGTGGAAAATAGTGTGTGCTTCGGTTTAAGGCCTACACAAGTCAATGGCATGAAAAAAAACAATGTGTACATTACACTTGGTTAATTATCCAGAAGACATTAGATTAACCAATACAGTGGTCTTCCTGTAAGTATTCTTACACTTCAACAGGCAGGGCTGACGAGGATCCATGGTCGGATGAGTCTTCTACCTGATTGAGCAGCAACCTCCTCTGAAATGAATTTTGGAGCAACACAATTTGAATGGGCCACTAACAAAAATGCACTCAAAATGCACCGGCTCAAAAAAATAAAGCAATAAGAAAAAGATCACATATATTGAACATGTGATAGACATTGCGCTAGGCATTTTGTATGCATTAGCTCATTCAGTCCTAACAAGAAATCTGTGAGGCAGCTATCCATATCCACAAATTACAGATGAAAAAAGTTGACCAGAAGAGTTTGCTACTGGCTCCAAGTTCCACAACTGGTAAAGTACAAATATGGGGTTTGAACTCCAAATACTGTGTTCTTTATTATATATTCTTAATACAAAGTATTGAATTATCCCGTAATCAATCTACGCCACGAATCATCCCACACACAAACACACAAACTAAATTGCTAAACCCACAAACTAAGAGCTAGTAATGAAATGTTTATATAAGTCAAAAGAAATATTGAGTCAAGTAATCACATATTTCATCAGAGAATGCATTAAAACATAACATGATTGATGATGATGTAAAAGAAAGTGATCAGTGGACCTCAGGATCTTGACATTGTGTGATACATGAGCCAAACTTGTTATGGAAAGTACTGAAATTGTTTAACCTGTGTAAGGGAGGGGTGGGAGGTCATGCTTTTCAGGTTGGTGACAAATTTTTCTATTTAAGAGAAACAAAAAAACACTTCTCTATGTGCTGTACTCCCCACCCCAACATAAGCTCAAGATTCATGGGGAAGGAAACACTTTTATAGTGTTCAATGAAGAATGCATTCTGATTGTAAGGTTTTGGAACTTAAAATAGTCTTTATATAGAATGACCCCCCTTTTAAACACCTGGTACAAACACTGTGTTATGAGAAGCTGATCTCAACCACAGTTTTGGCCCCAATAAGCAAGAGAAAAAGTTTGAACAGAGAAATCACTCAATAGGTAACACTATTTTTTAAAAAAAATATTAAAAACACTCAGCCATGGGAGGCTTCAGTGAGGAAAATGTAAACTAGCAAAAATAAAATTATTAATACATAGTGCAGATGTGAATGTGTGGTGAAGCTTATATGTGCATATTTTATGTGAAGGGGTATAAATCAAATTCTTCATAAATGATGTTGTTAGAGTTGAAACCTGGACTTTCTTGTCCCATGTCATCTCCATCACCACATACTGCCTCTCTGCTGCATCAAAGAATTTTCATTTACAAATGGACAAAGCCAATACCTGGCTGTGTTACAGAAGAAGAGTATAACAAACTCAGGCCTGGCTCAGACTGGTATGAACCAAGAGAGAAGGTCAAATACATGAAAGAGAAAAAGCAACAGGTTCTGGGTACATGCACATAATTGGAGTTAGCTGGGAAACATCTCTATAGACCAGAGAGACCCGTGGCACGGGGATCTCATTCCATAGCCTCAGATACAAACAAACCTGTGCAGATGCTCTAGGATAAAGGTTGTAAAGAACCAGGCAGAGAGAGGGTCAGGGTTTGGCTACATGGGCTTTACCCCAAGAAGCTCAGAAGGGAAATGGAATGCTGACCAGAGAACATATTTGGAAGTCCAAATGCAGGGTTTGGCCCCAAAAAAATGGAGTGTTGTAGAAAAAGCTCAGATAAGCCCACATATTGGCTTCCACGCCAGCATCAGAATGACTCATTCTAAACCTCTACGTGCCTTTGCAAAGATAAGCACTCTGTTGATCTGAGGTTATAGTAGGGACTTCAGTTGTCCAAGTAAGAAACATGTTGCTGGACTATTCTGAATTAAATTATCTCAGACCTTATCTCTTTATTTTATGTACCTTCTGGAATTGCACCCCTCTGCTCTGTTCTCAGCTGACCTCTGGTGTACTGGTAGAAGATCATACATGCCTTCACCATGTGCTTTAATAGAAAAAAGGCAGTGATTTTTGGGTGATTGTTCACCCAAAGATCTTTTTATCTATCTCTGATCTATCTATTATTCTGCCTCTCTTTCTTCCTATTAAATTTATTTCTACTTGCAATGATGTCTGAGAGGGTGACCCCTTTAGCCAATATATGATTTTCACATGAGAAATAATTTATCACATGAGAAGAAATGGACAGCTAGGTTTTCAAAATAGAGAAGGAGAAAGTTTGAAAGCACAGAATCTAGGGTGAAGGAAAGGAAAGAGAAAGCAACTGCTGTGTTATTTGGGTTATATGGAAGAGTTGTAGGAATAGTGAAAAAATAGCACTGCCCCTGTCCTTTTTGGAATGCCTATTGTGTGCCATGCACTGTGCCAACCGCTTTACATGTGGCATTTCATGGACAACTCCCTCGTGTAGTTTTGCTTTTCTCCATTTTAAAGAGGGAATGGATAATCTGAGAGCCAAAGACTAGTTACGCTGTTAGTGAGAAACAGAGGTAAGGTTCTAACTAAGTTCTGTTTCTGCTGCTCCAAATCTCTTCCTCTGTCCTCTATGGTGGCCTCTCTCCAAAATACCCTCCAAAGACTCACCCTGACTCCTGGAATCACAAATAAGAACTCTAAAAAATTTAGATTTCCTATACCCTAACCCTCCCATTTTACAGATGGGAGGTCAAGCAAGTAGTGTGAGCTACACGCTGAGCAAGGCCCTAAACTGGGCAGGACACCAACTTTACCCTCTTTACTTCCACTCAAGTCTTCTTATTGGGTCTCAAGGGAAGAGTCAAGACCATAACCGAGGGAGCCTTGCAAGCCCTGCCCGGGTTTTCACGTCATCCTCCGACTGTGCTACGCACAGTTTCTGCTGTTGACTTCGGGAGCTTTGCACTCAGACATTTTCTACAAAGTTATCTCTTTTTGTCATCTTCTGTGACACCACACTCATTTGTAGAAAAATGTCAGTTTCTATTTTCTTGCTTTGGTATTTATAAAATATTGGATAAATATTGAGTTTACACAAACACTAACAACACTATCCAAAGAAACCGCTTGGCTCACTTTGCTGTTGTATCCTTGCTTTTAAGTTTGTGTTCTCTCTAACTTCCCAGTGCTATCAAACTTTAATAAGAAGTTTTTTTTTCAAGTTTAGAAGTTGGCTCATGAGTGCTCTGAATATGTTTACTGGGAAAAAATTTAAATAAAAATCATTGTTCGGATGTCACTCATATCAATCATTTTTAGGCAACAGCAGTAGAATAGAAATAATTGTAATCATGTGCCCTGTACTTGAAGAATGTAAGGAGTAAAGAAAAACAACATAGATCATTTAAAAAAGAATCTGAGAGTGTCCAGAATTTCCAAAGACCATTTCTGCCCATCCATTTCTAGAGAAATCTCAATGACTATTCCTTCAACAATGTTTCGAATTACACAACACCCACATCCCTAGTAATCATCTCCTCCCCTCATCACCATAAGCATACCCACATGATCCCACTCATGGCTCACTTTACCAACTCTATTTTCATACCAGACACCCATCCTGGCAGCAGGATCAGGCTGCATCAACAGGGGTTGAAGTAGTGGCAAAACCAATCCAATGCCAGATCTGAACCGCCTCCAGGCGTAATGTGGGGATGACTTGCAATGACCACATGGAATTTGAAAGTTTGTTCCCAATAACTTCTCCCCACATAGACTTTGCCCATACAAACTTTAAGGCCCATGAGAAGAAATGAACAAAGAGTAAAAAAAAAAAAAAACAGCTCAGGGGCATATGGGTTGCACGGAATTCCAGTCATGAGCCTCTGCCCCAGGTTGAGAAAGATGACTTCTAGCCATTTAAAAGAATAACCTTAAAACTTGTGCTAATTTGGTGACCCTGTCAACTACTATAGCAGGCAGGGCTACAAAAACTCTCTAGTCTGACTACTAAGTCATTTTCTTGATAATAATTTTGCCCACCTACAAAAAATAAAAAATCTCACATTCTTTCTCTCTCTTCTCTATCTCCTCCATGTACTGAAGAACTTCAAAAGCACCGAGAAGTTCAAAACCCTTTCTCTTGTTTAGCTGCACTCTCTTTCTGCAAGTGGACAAGTGCTTTGTCCTATTTGAGTATGAATTTGAGAGGATTCCTATTAGACTTTGCATGGGGGCCCATTTTTACCTTTTATGATACTGGCTGCAAGGTGATTTCAAACCTATTCTCTAACAAGACCAAGTACCAGCTGCAGCAAGCCACCTTGTCTAAGGTCTCTCTTCCCAGAGTAGCTGACATCCAGCAACTGGGCAAGGACAGAGAATAAACATGACCAATTTGGCTCAACGGATTACATGCTGATGGACAATAACACTCCACCACTCTCTTGCGAGCTGTCCAGGGCTTTGTCAAGTCTGCTTCTCCCTCTGCCCAATCCTGCTTTCCTTCTTACCTGCCCCAGGTGTTACTCTCTAATAGACATCTTGCATCCCAGCCTCTATCTTGATGTTGACTTCTGGATGACCCAGTGGCTGATGCCTACACACCCTTTATCTCTCTCTTTCTCTTTATCCAGAACCAGCCTAGACTCTATGACTCAGCTTGGCTCTGATGAACATACAGACAGCGCATAGGTGGGTCATTATCACATCCAGCTGCAGCTGGTGCCACTCAACCTCCAGTATCCCAGGTCTCTGGGCACAGGCTTCTCTCCCAGAGGGTGAGTGCTTGCTGTTCACCCAGGTTTCCAGTGACTCTGCCAGTGACTCTGCCCTACTGAATTCCCAGCTCCTAAATTCAGGTTTTCTCATAACTGATTCCCCAATATTTACAATGCTCATTATAAATGTGGTATTTATAATGCTTATTATCTTTTTTCTGTAAAGTATTCTTTTTTTCTCTTTTTTATTGTTGTTTAAGTACAGTTGTCTCCATTCACCCTACCGCTGCTCTCCCCTGCCGCACTGACCCCCACCTCCCACCCTCAATCCTTCCCTGCTTTGGCTTTGTCCATGGGTCCTTTATACATGTTCCTTGGCCCTTCCCCTTCTTTCCCCCATTATTCCCCTCCCCCTACCCTTCTGGTTACTGCCAGTTTGTTCTTTATTTCAATGTCTCTGGTTATATTTTGCTTGCTTGTTTGTTTTGTTGATTCAGTTCCACTTATAGGTGAGATCATATGGTATTTGTCTTTTACCACCTGGCTTATTTCATTTAGCATAATGCTCTCCAGTTCCATCCATGCTGTCACGAAAGGTAGGAGCTCCTTCTTTCTTTCTGCTGTGTATTATTCCATTGTGTAACTGTACCATAGTTTTTCTTCTTTTTTTATTGTTGTTGTTCGAGTACAGTTGTTTCCATTTTCTATCCACCACTCTCCCCCAACCCACCGACCCCCACCTCCCACCCTCAACCTTACCCCTCTTTGGCTTTGTCCATGGGTCCTTTTTACACATTCCTTGATGACCTTTCCCCTTCACGCCCCCACTATCCCTCTCACCCTTCCCTTTTGTCTTTTATCAGGGGTCTCAAACTCAAATGTCTGTTGAGAATTATCCAATAAAACTAGTGATTAAAGCTGGTTGTGTACAAGACAATAAATACTAAGGTGTTTGTTTTGGAATTAAGCAATAAACAACTTCCTGTTTGTGTTGCCTGATAAGATTGCATGAAACAAAACACACCCCGTGGACCATCACTGTTGCCTCTTGCTCTGGTGTTTACCAAGTGACTAGTTACTAAGTGGCAGTCTGAATCCTCAACTAAGTGGATCTTCACATTTCCTTTACCTTGTAGATGAATTGGTCTTCCAATGGCAGATGCTCTTTAAATATGCCCTAAGTGTCTCTCTCCTCTGTCTGTGACAGAAAGCTTTCAAATCTGTAAGGGCAATTTCCCAGTAAATGGCTTGTGGTTGCCCAATGATCAAAAAAGATCAGTCAAAGAGATAAAAATGGATAAAACCTGGTTCAGATTATAACTCTTTGCTGCATATTTCATGATAACCCGAACTTAGGTCCCCCCTTTTTTTTTCCTCCGCAATATGGAAATCCTTAAGCAATAAACACATCACACACATGTTGAGTTCTGGGTTGTTATCTATAACTCACTATTTTTTTTTTTTTACAGATAGAAAAGAGCTGACGGTTGCTACATTCCCTGAGCATCAGTCACAATTTTCAAATCTTCCAACAACTATTATCAAGTGAATCATTGATTTATACATTTCATTTATTTAACAAATATTCATCCATAGCCAACTTATTCATTCATAGCCAGTTGAGTTCTCTTGACAAAGCTACCTACAATATGATTCTCATGCCACGCCCCCCCCCAAAAAATTCCACAGCGGACTCAACAGGTCTTTAACTTTCAAATGTTCTTCCCCATGTCTCCTCCTTTTCATTTAGAAGGACCACATTCACTTAGTTGCTCAAGACAAACACTGTCTTGAGCAACTGTCCTTGATTGCTCCCTCTCCTTCATTATTCATGTTTATCCACCCATTTATCCATCCCCAGATCCTTCCATTATAATGTTCAAATCTCTCTTAAATTCATGTTCTTTTCTCCATCTCCATTCACCACTCCAGGCCAATCCACAATCTCTCTCACTATGGCAGTGAAATCAATTCTGAAACCTTTGCTTCCTCTCTGGTCCTCCTAAATCTATCCTCCACTGAGTAAGCAGAGTAAGGGATTAACTTAAAACCTAAATCAATTTATGTAACTTTTTGTTTAATTCAGTTTAATAGCACCTAGTAGCACTTCAAGCAAAATCCAAATTCTGTGCCATGGTCTACATAGTCTCGAGTGATCTAACTCTGCCTAACCCCTCCTGTCACTCCCTACCCGCTTCATTCAGTCCTCTGCAGACACATGAACTTCTAGGTTCCCCAACCAGCCAAGCACTTTCCAACTTCAGTGCCTTTGTGTTTGCTGATCCCTCTACCTGGAATGTCCTTTCCCTGGATTTTTCTTATTCTTCAGATACTAACTTTAATGTCACAACCTCCTCAGAGAGCTTTTCCCAATGCATAATATCTAAAATAGGCCACTTGTCTGCACACCCTGTTATCCTTCATTATAACGCCTGTTACTTTATTTTATAGAATTTCTTCTAATTCATGATTAATGAATTTGTTTGCATATTCAGTCTCTGTCTAGACTGTACTGAGTTCCAGAAGGCAACATTTCTCTAGTTTAACATATATTCCTAGAGCCTAGAACACTGTCTTTCCCATAACTTTTAGAATGAATGAAACTTCTTCTTCCTCAGAGCCCCTTCCGAAGGCCACCTGTTAAACCTCATGGTCGTGCTATCAGGTTTGATGTTCTTTCCCAGTCAGTGCAATTCCATCTTCTGTTCCTGCTGCCATGCCCTCCTCTCCATCCCCTATGTTACTGCCTTAACTTAGATCCTTGTCATCCACACTTAGACAACTCTCATACTCTCTGAGCAGGTCGCTCTGGCTGCACTCTCCGCCTCTCTATCCTCCATACCTTGTCAGGGTGACCTTTCCAATATGCAAATAACTCCCAGGTTTAAAACCTTTCAATGGCTCCCTGTTGCCTACAGGATAAAGTTCAGACTTCTTAGCCTGACATGCCAGGTACTCTTAGATTTGACCCTGACTTCCTTCTGGTTTCACCTCTTGGTCTTCTCTGAAAACTCCCATCTTCGCAGTCTCTGAACAGTCTTCCCCTGCCTCCCACCACGTGGTCCAGTCTACCTCCTAAAGACCCCCCTAATTCATTCACTTCTCTGCACCTTCAGTTACCAATCTCACTTATTCCAGTCTGGATGACCACATCCTTCTCTTTAATTGCACATTGCCCTGACCAATCCATTTTCTAAACAGCAGCAAGCGAACTTTTACACATCCAATTTAATCATGGAAAAACCTGCCTCATCTCTTCGCATAAAATCCATCCATGGACAGAGGTAAACAGGTTCTGCAAAAAACGGTACCTGGGTGTTTCTTTAACCTCTTCCCACACCTTCTTTCCCACACCGTACTCAGACCCACTGCCCTTCTCCTTCCTGCCCCAGGGACTTGGCTCCTCCTTTCCTCTTCGGCTTAAATACTAAGGGATGCCTACCTTTTTCATCTCATAGCTCAATTTTCTTCCTAGCCTAGGCCAAGATGCTCTGAATGTCCTCTCAAAGCTCACTGCATTTTTATTATACACCCACAAAGGTTTGAGATATGAGGGAATGAGCCTGCTCCCAGAAAAGACACAATGAATTTCAGACAGTAAGTCTGAAAAAAGGGAAAGAAGATTGGGTCCCTAGAAGCATTATGTCAGTCACTGTATTTTTGGTTGTGAGCACTCTCTGTTCAGTGAAAAGTGCTAGAGGTTTTAAAATCATTGTTACATATTTTTCCATACTTTGTTGGAGTTTCATACAGCAGAAGGAGGCTGCAGTATGTGCTCAATTCAATGTGTGGAAAGAATTAAAATCATGAAGTTCTGTTTATTTGTTTAGGTTTTGTTTTTTAAAGTTTTCAGTATACCTTCATCTCTTGGGGGTGGAGCTACTAATCAAATGGATTGTTCATCAACTTCCATAACCTATTCATTTATTCATTCATTCATTTGTTCACTCATTCCATCATTCGTTCATACACACATTTAGCAAACACTCACTGGGTACCACCTTCTTTCCTAGGGGCAAGGAGGAGGAAATAGCCTTAGAACTCTTTGACTGTGGGGCATGGATGAAAGAAAAACTACATTTGCATCCTAAGAATCTGAGAGATCAGAAAACAGATAAAGGTCAAGTGTTTTTAAATCCAGAGCAATAGAAAACAATAGAAAACTCTCCCCAGGGAGAGTGGGGCAGGTACAGAAGAAGCAAAACCACGGTCCTGGGGCAAACCATTCAGCAAGAGAGAGCCTGCTGCAATAATTTCAGCCAAGCCTGTGGTTGGAAAAGCATCCCTTTGAGGGTTTGGCAGGTTCCTGTAAACAAATGAATGAGATCAAGGCCGACTAGACAGTGTCACTTGGCTCCAGATTCATATTGTATCTGCAGAATTAAAGTTGGTAACCAAGAATACTGGGGAGTGGGGTCCTTGCTGAGGGAAGACAGAAACAAGTGCCATGGAAGTGGGGCTTTTGCAAAATTCTAGCTATGACAAAAGACTAGAGGAACAGACAAGGACGTGGGACGATTCCCAACCCTGTGGACTTAATTAGCAGGACACTTGTAGCAGGAATGCCTAAGACTCCTCCAAAACTGGGTCTATCATCATCTATTAATTCTAAGCACCAAATACAAGTGAGTAAACACTGTGGTTTAGACACTGAACTCTGAGCAAATCTGGCTCCAGTGGAGGCCAGGTGAGGCTGCAGGTGCAAGATCAGGGGAAACGGGGTGGACACTGCACACGTCCCACTGTCCCTTCGCTGTCCTATCTTCCTGCAGAACCCACAGGGGAAAAATCACGTCTGTGAATCAGGGCCTACTGCCTCCATTTGTGAAGACTTGCCTTCTGTCCTTTTTAAATATCACTGTTAATACCCCCTTGTGGCACTGTCTTGGTCCTTTACCCTTTCATCCAGATATTATTAAAAACTGGTGTCAAAATGGAATTCTCCAAAGACCTTGTAAAAGTCAGCTGTGAGGCTGTGCTATCCAAGAGCTCGGCCCCAGCATGGTGGCGAGCCACCTCCTAGGCTGTGATTTCTGCAGCTGGCACTTTCACTTTTCACCCCCATGAGGGAAAACTTAGAGGTAGCCCCCATCCCACTGCACACTTCCTGGCCTTGAAACCATTCTTAGAATACCATTCTTTTGCAACTTTCTATAAGCTTAAAATACTTATTTCATCTTTTTATGAATACAGTCTCTCCATCTTCAGCCTCAAACCCTCCTCCCACCCAACACACATATACACACAATAGTCTTTCTTTCGCTACAGACATTTCGAGAACATCAGGTATATGCCTTGGGACTCCAATCAGTGGTCCCTTTAAGACTCACAAAGATATTTTGATGCCCAGATCAGAGCATTTTGAAAGAACGGTTTTAATTCAGTAGTTCTGATGTGGAAGCAAAATATATAAAATAGTGTCATATAGGTAGGTGATGTGTTATAGTGCTATGAATTTAATCCACAGTAGCCAGGCACAAAAGATAATTACATTTTTTAAAATTAGATTAAATCAAGCTTCAATATGGTTAAAAGAAAAATCAATCTTTGTTAAATTTAGTGACCCTTCCATCTCCCCAAGGTCATGAGACGGTAATTATTGTTATTATTATCACATTATAATTAATTAAATATGGTAAACATGTAGCACTTGCTAAATTTCAAGCTCTATCTTAAGTGCATCATCTTTACAAACTCACTTATCATCACAACTACCTTATGAAGTCAGTACTATTATTTTTATCCATTTATAGGTATTGAGGCACAAGAGATCTTTAGCCCAAGCCCACAGAGTAAACAGAGAAGCTCGCATTTGAACCCAGGAGGCTTGTTCTAGAATCCACGCTCTTAACAGCCGTGGAAAACCCAAATCCTAGCACTTAGAAGTTATCTAGGAAAAAGGAGAAGGATCTTACTGCTAGTCCAAGGTGTCTGCTGTTGTCAGCCTTAGTCTCCTGTTCCATGGGGTGGCTACTACACCTGAATTCTCTGCCATCTTTTGGACTCTAGTCCCTCATGGGGACCTCCCCTAACCACAGGCCCAGCCACAGAGTCTTGGTCAAAGACTGTGGGTCTTGATGTCCACTATTTCCAAATCCCATCGAGATCCTCAGTCCAGAGCACTGTGTGAATTGAGGGCATGTGCTCTCATGAAAATCCTCAATTACTAACTTTTCCCTAATTCACATACAGACCTTTTAAACCAGAGCCACAGCTTCCCTGTCCTCAGTCCAACATACCAGCTCTACCTTCTCTCCTCCTGTGATGATCCAGAACCAATTCCCCAGGAGAACCTGAAACACAAAGGCCACTGACTTCCTGTTGGTTGTGGGTTTGGAAGTGAAGTGGGCTGGGGTCCCTCTTTCTTAGGATGGGAGGGAGAAAATACCTGATTTACTCAACCATGGTGAATGTGCGTTATTCTTCCTCATCTTGAACACTGATGTATGCGAAGTAGGCCTCTTGGAGCCACACGATAGCCCTCACCTCATCGCTGAACCTGAGTCCACCTTTCACCTCCATCCCACCATCCCGTTATTACTGAGTCCCTTATCACCCTCACTTCCTCACCCTCACCTCCACCCCACCCCAACATGCACCCCACACCTTAAGGAGCATTGCAAAAATTGCACCTGTGTTTTGAAAAATGGTAAACAAAGGAAAATGATCGAGCAAAGATTCTTTATGATGCTTTTTCTATATGAACTGTTCCTTCAGGCAACCAAATAGTTGAGGGTTGGAAGTATCCCTTTAGAAAAGTGTTACCAACAATACATGAAGGTAGGATGATAAAATAACACCGCTTTGCAAGTCTTAATGAACTAATAGATCTAACCAATGATCACAAATGGCTTCCAGCATCACCAAAGAGAGGCAACCCGGAATTCATCGTTTCCTGTCAAAATAAAAACAATAAGCCTGCACGTGATTGAGTTTCTAAGTCCAAGCTGTTCAGTGCAGGAGTCGCTGGCCACAAGTGGTGACTGGGCACTTTAAATGTGGCTAATCTTGAGTGAACTGTGTTTTAAGTGTAAAATATGCACCCCATCTCTGAGATTGAGTCCAAATAAAGAATGTAAACTATCTCAATAATTGTGTTGATTACATTGAAGTGGTAACATTTTGGATATATTGGATTAAGTAAGTACATTAGTAATACAAAAAAAATACACCTTTAAACCTTGTCCCATGGCTTCTTTCTGAGCCTAGAGCCTCATTTTGATTTTGGAAGCATGGATAAGTTTTAAAGTGAGAAGTAAAGGTCAGAATTGGGGTAAAACTGAGCAGCAAGATGAAGTTTAGAGTCAAGTTCTACTTAAATGCTGATTATGTATCAAGTTTTATCAAAATTCCCCTGCTTCCAAATGGGGATATACAAATATCACATGCTCAGGGGTAGTGTGATTAATAGGAGGAGGTGGAGACAAAAAAAAGAGAGAATCTGCAAGAAATACCCCAAGGCAGTAAGCAAAGGCCACTAGGAATAATCTGAACTGTTCAGATTGCACTGACCTCCAGGCTTCCTGTTAGTTCCCACTGGCTTTGGCCTTGAATTCCTTGTTGCAGTTTCATCTTCCCACTTCCCAGCTGAGCTCTGGGCCTCTGCCTCATCCCCACCTCTGCAATAAGGAATGTTGCTTGGGTATTTGTCCCAAGACAATTGCAAAATTCAGAGAAGCCAGAAAATAACGCCTCTTACTCAGTGTGACTATCACGTGAGCAGCTCAGCTCCGCGCTGGGCTGCCGATCTCTGCTGCATTCTTAGCAGAGGGAGCGTGATGTGGTGGCTCTGCTGCCCAGTCACCTGGCCTGGCTCTGGATTCCTGCTCCACTGTGGACCAGATTTTCCAAATCAGGCCCCAGCTTTGCTAGACTTAGGCAGAGAGTGAGTTAAGATAATATCTACAGAGCGCTTTCCACAATCCTGGCTTAGAGGTGGCTTAAGGGTAACGCCCATGAAAATTAAGCTCCAGGGACTCTCATGTGTAGCAGCCCCTTGCGAAGCCCTGGGAGGGTGCTTAGCAAGTTTTATTCATAATTTTGGATTGTATTTCCTGGAGGGCTTCAAATATTAGCTTAAGTTCAGGTCCCGACAAACAAGAATCCCCTTTTGTTTTGGACCATTTTGGTTCTTAACAAATGTATCCATTTATCCTATCTCCTGTTATGTCTTTCTCCATTTTGCCCTATTACCCTTCCTTGCACTTCTAGAGTCAAATTGTACCAGTGCTTCCCATTTGCTGTCTTTCCTAGGCCCTATATATGTATATATATGTACACACATGTATACATATATACATGTATATATCATATATACATATATACATATGTGTATATATACACATATATATTTATGAGTATATGATAGGCAGAATATGGGTCCTCAAAAATGTGCACTGCCAAGGGGCTTTGCAGATGTGATTAAGATTATGAACCTTAAAATAGGAGATTATCCTGGATTACCTAAGTGTATTCAATCAAATTACATAAATTCTTAAAAAGCACTAAAACTTTCCTGGCTGCAGTCAAAGAGAGATGCACCATTGTTGGCTTTGAAAATGTTGGAAGTGGCCACAAGCCAAGATATGTGGGCAAGCCACTCGCAGCTGGATAGGCAAGGAGACACATTTTCTTGGGAAGCCTCCGGAAGGCATTCAGCCCTGATGACACCTTGATATTAGACCTCTGACTTCCAAAGCTGTAAAATGATATTTATATTTCCAGCAGCCAAGTTGGTGCTGCTCTATTCTGGAAGTTATTGGAGATGAAAAGAGTGTAAATACCTATTTTTCTCTTTACTCTTGTAGTTCCTGGTCCCTTGTGATTGATCCGTGATGTCTCTTACTTTGCTCACTTGTCTCCTAATACTTTCTTTTCTCTTGGAGTCACGTGTGGTGGGAACAGGACTTCCTCCTTTGTGCCACCCCCTTCATAAAATCATATGAGTCCTCCACTGAAATGGATTGGTTCAAATTCCAATTTAATTATATTTAGCATCCCGATATATTAATAATCCATTACCATGAGACAGCTATTTTTTAAGGGACTACACCCTGAAGTCAGTGAGAAACTCACGGCTTCAGTCTCATTTTTTTTCTACACATGTGACCTTTGTCAACATCACCAACCTTTCTGAGCTATGTTTTCTCTCTCAGAACAGAAGACCTACAGGGTATTCCTCTCTGTTCCCTTGATTATAAATTCTATGAAGATACCATCCACCCAGCGAAAATGAACATTTTACAGACCCTTAAATTTAAAATCCATTTCATCTTGCTTATATCTTGCTTTGTAATGCTGTCTTCTGTTTGTAAGACTCATGCAGATGTTAATGGTGTGTAATGGAGTCACTACTTATTCAGTATTTTCCTAGAAGCTCTGAAAAGGATCTAATTAAAGGTTGACGCCTCACAGAGGTGGTGACCTGAGGGTTACATAATGATACCGATGTCACCACGTTGTTGCAAAATGAAGAGGGATAACTCATGGAAATTATGGGGCCAGCACGTGGGAGACTTTCTATGATCGAATCCCAAGTCAAGAAGTAAGCATGTCACTTTTTCTTTTGTCAGAAACGTGAGTGTATTTGAATAGTTATAAAATCACCCCTTAGCCTTTGCATTTGCAAAATGAATTATCTGAATTCTCTTAGTGGATCCTCTAAATGAGAGTCTATATGCAAAAGTGCTTTGGGAAGGTAACCAATGCTGGAAGTTACTGTAAATTCAATTTTCTAATTACATATTCATCTTTGTAAATTTTCTATTCCCAGAATAGAGGCACCCTGTTAGTAGACTGTGGTATGAAATGATATGACCTGTTGGGAAGGAGATCTAAGTTTTAACTTTTTTTTGATCAGGTTCTTCCCCCATGACATCTGAAGTTTACTCCTGAGATGCTGGGAAAGCCTTATAGAAAGATTGGAATGAACTTGCTCCCTTTTTGTCTTCTTAGATGAAAAAGAGATAAACAGCAGTAAGTTTCGCATTTGTCTTTTCTTATCTTGAGGGGTCAGTCACTGTTGAAGAGTTAATGGTGGGTAATTGTGGCTTTTGACTTCAGGGCAGAACTGAGATCAAACCCCAGACCTTTACCTATCTCTTGCAAGATAATGGAAACATTGGCCAACCCCTTTAATGCTAAACTTTCTTTAGAACAAAAAAGGAATGGTAATCATAGGATCTGGAAGGATGTCATGAGAGTGAAATGATTTCTGTGAGAGAGGGTAAGGTGCTGCCTACACAGCAGTGCTCCATGGGTACCATTTTTTTCTTTATTTGGGCCACTCTAATCAGATTATTCAAACCAACTAATTATTTGCCAAGCATTATGGAGACAGCGGTGAAGAGGGCACCGTTCTCCCAACCATGAGCGATCTCAGCGTCTAGTGGGAGAAAGAAATGAGTACACCAACAGTGATGATCTGGTTACATAAGTGCTCGAGTGCTGTGATCCGAGAAATATCACACCAAGGGACCATGTACAATAGGAAAGACATCTCAATCACATGTGAGGGGTCAGAGAAGGATCTCTGGAGGAACTGACTTCTTAACCAAGACCTGAGTGATGCGCCTGAGTTACCTAGATAAGAGATTGAGGGGCTGGGAAGTTTTAGATCCCAGGCAGAGGGATTAGATGTGGATATCAAGGGTGCAGACATAACGAGGCATGGTGTTTTCAGAAAATCCAACATCTTTATGTAAGGCAGAAGATGGAAGGAAAACATTAGTGTGTGAGTGGTAGGTGTACTGGGGAAGGTACTGAAGGATGGGGCAGCAAGGTAGGGAGATCATTGAAAAACCTTGTAACAATAATCAGACTTGGGGGATTTAACCTAATGGAAAGCAGTGTATGATTTCATACGGTGGTCCAACAGGAGTAAGGCCTGCTTGAACGTGGTTGGTAGGGTAATAATATGGGTGTAATAATTTATAGTTTTAATTTGAACATTTCACCCAAAGTGTCATATAGGGTGCTTGAATGTGATATTGTTATGTTACAGAATTACATGCTTATGATTTTGTAATAAAAGATTGTGTGATGGAAAAGGGACATTATTTGTGCTGGACCCTGTATATGAGAATAACATGATTAGACTTTCTCTTTAAAAGGACACTTCGGCTGCCCTGAAGGGAAGCTCTGCGATGAAGAGGAACCCCTCCCCCACAATCGTTCTGCAGCTCTTTGAGCTGGTCTCAACCCTCACTCAGCTCCTGCAAAATCAAACTTCTGGCTGGGTCTGAGACACCTCTGTTCGCTGGCTTGTGGAGAAAACAAGGCTGACTTCTCACCCTGCCACTATATCGGGTGAGAGGTGGGGAGCCATTGTTCAGGAAAAGCTATCTGGAAAAGATCACAGACCAGTAATGTGGCAATGACTAGCAGCAGTGTATCCACCCCTCTGGCCTAGAGTGTCAGAGTTTTGTTAAGAACTAAGTGGCTTGTTCTTGGCTGGAACAGATGGTCTTCTAACTGGAGCAGGGGGGAATCTAGCTAGACAGAGAAAAAAATAACAGCTGAACATAATAAATCAGAAACAGAAGAGGTGGACAAGTCCTCTACAAATTGGGATCTGATGTTGGAGCATCAACAACCCCTTGCCCTGGGGAGGGCTCCTGGCTCTTTCAGTGAAGTGGGCAAAGCTGGGCTCGCCCTGGGGAGTCAGAGAGATGCAGAGACAAGAGGAGGAAGCAAAGGGCAGGGCAGCCTCTGCTCAGCACTGTGAATCCATAGGAACAGTGAAGGGTGTAAATTGTGGATGCCATTTGGGTTTTGTAGGTAGAGTCTTTTGCTTTCATCCCAGGATTTCAAAGCCCCTTACAGCCATTAATTAGTTGTAAGCAATTCAGCCCTGTCAACTTTTCACACGTAATCAAGGGCTGATATATATCACCCCAAGGGATCTAATCGATAATTCCTCTGCACTCTCTCCCTTTATCCTTCTCCCAGGCCAGTTTTTATTTCAAGCCCACTCCCACTGTTTTTTTTTTCTCTTACAGCATTTGATGCCCTTGCTCTCACCTCGCTGTTCATTTTCTCTCTCCTCTTCCAAGCATTCCTTTCCTTTCCAGCTGCCTGGGCAGTGTTGGGGGAATTTGAGGCCTGCGCACAGAAGACTGTGAGTCCCAGGTTTTCACAGTGAAAGGCCCAAATGAAGATGTGTTCAAGGTCATGGTTTTCCATTTCTCAAGGGAGATGTTGGCCTTGAGTAATTTGTCTAACTGCTGCTCAGCAGTCGGATGAACCGCTGCCAGGTGCAGGCCTCGGTGGAGCTGTTCCTCCCCGTCTCTCCGACAGGCCCCTGATTACGAAGGAAAGTGAAAATACAGCTCTGTGTCTTTAAATTGGCTCAAGCCCCTCTTCTGCCCTCAATAAAGTCAAAGCTCTGTTCCTTGGGAATAAATCACTCGGAACAGGAATGGTAAATCCACTGTACAGTGTTGTCACTCTGATCTCCACACCCATGCAGACATCAATAATCAACAATGGAGCATCGTACATTCCTCTCCCCACCCCAAACCAACCTCAGACCCAGAATTCCTCTCAAAAGGAAATAGGAATGCTATTTTCCCTTGCTGTGGAGCTTCATAACTGCTGCCCACCCGTTCCGTTTCTCTTTTTGTATTTTGCCCATTCCTTTTATTTTGTTTTTAAGTTTAAATTTTATTATTTGCATATCTTCTACTATAATATGTAATACCTTTTAATATAATGTTTAATGCTTACAGTTTTATACATTATGTAACATTTATAGAATGAATATTCATTACCTTACTAGCAAAAAATAAGATATAAAATAAAATATTACCAAGATTTGCATTTAGCAAAAGGTTTCTCTCCATCTCACACTACCTTTTAGTATAATGTTTAATACTTACAGTTTTATACATTATAAAACATATTGGTAGAATGAATGTCCATTAAGTTACTAAATGAAAATGAGAAGTAAAATATTACCAAGATTTGCATCTACCAAAGGTTTCTCTCCATCTCACTCCTCTGCCTCCGTCCATGAATTAACTATCAGCTGAATTTTGTGGTGGTCATACCCTTACTGTTATATATGCATATGTAATTGTATCACATAAGTATATAGTTCTAAAAAATGTGTGTGTGTATATATTTATATTTATATATTTGTATATTTATATATATTTTATATATTTATATAAATATTTATATATTTATATATATAAAAAAGTTTGCTTTGCTTCCAAGTTTTCAGGAATATATACAATATTTTAGATATAGCAATGGTTCATATATTTTTATGGATGAAAACTTACAGGGGTGTCCAACCTTTTGGCATGTCGGCACTACACTGGAAGAAGAAGAGTTGTGTTGGACCACACATTAAATACACTGCAACATGTAATCACAAAAAAATCTCCTAATGTTTTAAGTAAATTTGTGATTTTGTGTTGAGCTGCATTTACAGCCATTTCTGGTCTGCATGAGGCCTGCCTGCTGCAGGGTGGACTCCCCGATGCAAAGTATTCCATTATGTAAATGAAACTCAATTTTTTCCAGATGCTATTAGTATTATTAGGCTTTTCCAATCATATCTGCTGTGATATTGTGATTTATAATAAGAAATACATATATATATATATATATATTTGGTCTTTGCCCACGATTCCTGGCTCACAGCTCACAAAACCCTTGGAATTTCCTGAGGAGACCAATCAAGTTGTCTTTTATTATGTTAATGAGATGACTTTTGGAGGGCTGGTGCCAGGAGCAGCAAGCACTTGATTAGAAGGTTGGAACTTTCAGTCCCACTATGCCACCACCCCCACTTCTCCCCCAAACCTCCAGGGAGAGGAAGAGGGGCTGGAACCTGAGTCAACTGTTGACATTTAACCAGTCATGTTTAAATAACGGAGTTGCTATAAAAACCCAAAAGGACAGAGCTTCTGGGTTCGTAAACACAGGGAGGTTCAGGAAGAGGGGCACACCTGGCAAGGTCATGGAAGCCCCTGGCCACATACTCTGCCCTATGTATCTCTTCCATCATTAATAGTTCTTCCTGACTTATAAACTCGAGATCTAGTCAGTAAAATGTTTCTCCGCATTCTGTGAGCAGCTCTAACAAATTAGTCAAGCCCTGGGCGGGGGCGGGGCGGGGGCTGTGGGAACCTCCAGTCCTGGTCAGTCAGAAGCGTAAGTGACAACCTGAGGTGTGACTGCAATCCGAAGTTGAGCGGGGGGGCGTGTAGGGAGCACTTGAGGGATGAACCCTTAGCCTGTGGAATCTGATTCCACCTCAGATCAAAAGTGTCAGAATTGAGTTGAATTCTAGGACCCCTAGCTGGTGTCCCAAGAATTGTTTGGTGGAGGGGGGGAAATTCCTCAACACGCACATTGGAAGGGGGTCCAAGAATCTAAAAGACCTGCTGTGAAAATTCTCAAACATTTTTCATGGTTCCAACATACAGGGTTATTTTTAAGGAATGTACTTTAGAGTAGAATTCTTAGGTTCTAGAATTTGTGAAGTTTCAAATTTACCAGAATTTTTGCTCTTTTCATGTGTTTTTTCTTTGTTCTATGTTTTTCTAGACTGGTTTAGAATTTATATACTTCATTTCTAAATTTTTAATGGTTACTCTTGGAATTTTAACATGTATTTAACTATTTAAATATTAAAGTAACCAATATGTTAAATTATTGTAACTAATTAAAGAATCTTGGAACTCTTATAATTCAGCCATTGCCCTCTCAAGTTAAATACTACTCTTGTCCACTATTTAAACTTTGCCCTTTTAAACCCATTAATTAAACATTATTTTATTATTATCATATGGAGATAATCATTGTTTATATTTACATACATATTTATTGTTTTATTTGTTCACTATTACATCTTCCTCCAAAGTCTTTTGGAAATGTTTTCCCCTAAAGTGCATTCTTTATCAATTCCCTTACTCACAGTGTATCAGCAGTAAACTTCCTCAGTTGTCTGTAAATGTGTTTATTCTAAACACAAAAATCAAGGCAGAGCTTGATATTTAAACAAGAGAATAAGGTACAATGAAAATAATGCAATTTAAAATAAGAAGACCGGGGTTAGGTTTAAGTTTGTCCTTTTTTTGGCTTTGGATAAATTACTCCGTAATATTCATGAATGCATGTGTGAAATAAACATATGGTGTATATCTGCTAATTGCTTGGTTCTGTCCTAGATATTCATGATTAAAAACAGGAAGTATGGTTTCTGGCTACAGTGAGCTCTAGAAGGAAATTCAATCACATTAGTCAGATAGATAAAAGATAATTCTGTAAATGGAGAAAGAAGAAAATTTATTTATCATTTCTACAAAAACATCCATCGGGACATCCATCTGGGTTTGGTTTGCAGAGAGGTTGGTGAGATTTGGTTTCCTGAAAGCCATGTGAGTAGGAGTAGGAAAGGTATTCCTGGAAGAGGAAAAAAGAGGGAAGAAAAAGAAAAAGAGAAAAGACTCAGTAACAAAAATTAGAAAGACATGCATAGTTAATTAATAACATGAAAATGGAGCAGAAGTTTGGGTGGGAGGCTGTTAGAGAGGAGGTTGGAGGTTTAAGGATGGACAGGTCAGGAAGGGTCATCGATGCTGTGCCAAAGTGTTTGGACTTTACCTCGTGGGTCAGGAAGGCTCATTACAGAGGTGAAATGGTAATGGCAAGGTCGTATTTGTGTTTCAGATGGCTGACTCCAGTGAGCGTGAAGAGGCCAGATGGGGGGTGGGGAAGAAAGACTGGTTTCCCATCTGGCTCTGAAACCATTTTATAATATAGGCAAAAGCTGGTAAAGATTTTTAATGAATCAGTGATATTACTGATGGACAAGAGGAGTCCTGACTTAGAAACAAAGATGCAAACGCTTCAGGATTTACTGTTAAAACCAGACGAGCGATGAATAAAGGGGAGAAGGAGTGAAGAATAATCCATTGATTTCTAGCTCTGCTGTTTGGTAGATGGGACAGCCACTAACTCACCAACTAAGGAAATTTAGAAAGAAATGCAGCTTTAAAACAAAGGAATAGTTTGTTCTGGAACATCTTGGGTTTTAAAGTTAAACATCTTTGGACATTAAAGTTGAAAACCTTGAAATTCTTGTCTCCAAGACTTTAGTTTTCCGAAACAGGAAGCCATAACATTAGCCAACCCAAGGGCACAGCTACGGCCTAGGAGTGTAAGAGATTATTGGAGTTGTAAATTATTGATGGATACTCTCCATGAGAGGCTCTACGGTGGCAAAAGACACAGCTTGGGCTCTCTGAACTCTTAGAACCAACAGGGCAGGGAAGGAGGTATTTTAATGGCCAACACAGATGTAATATTTTTTCTCCCATAGTTTCTTGTCTCTGAGAAATGAGTCTCATTCACCTTAGATGGCCCAGTTTAAAGTCTCTTCCATCACATGCACTGGGACCTGAGGCGGTGCATGCTTTATCAGGCATTTGGACAGGCAGAAACTTCACCTGCAGCTGTGATAACCAGAGTTGGTGAGGAGTCTTCACCCATCTGCTTGGGAATTGTGTGTGGTTAATAAAACATGGCCAAGAAAATACTTTAAATGCTCACTTTGACATTCCTGCAATGCCTGTAGTCAGTCCCTCGTCATCAGAACAACTCCAGCCATTCTCCCTGAAGCATAGAATATATTCAGTTAATCAATAAATACATCTCCCCAACTCATGAGCACATTGGAAGTTCCCCAGAACCCCTTTTTGTTATATTATCTCTATGCTCATCAGACTTTACCTGAAAGCTTTCTTTCATCCAGAGTTTCTTCCTATTCAATTATTCAAGGCTTAGAAAAATGGGGCTCTATCTCCTTCCTCAGGAGCAAGAACCCAACTGTCCTTGGATCTTCACTGCCATTGAAGCATCGCCTCTGAGAAAATCTCTGTATGTGCAAGGTCATCCTTAGAAACGTTTTTCTGGCAGATCCAAATATGACTCTCATCCTTTACCTTTTGGGAAATGCAATATAAATTGGGAATTTTGATGCCCCAGTTGATGTTTTATCTGACCAGCCTCCAAGCAAGAATTTATCCTCTTAAATATTGTGCTTTGATAAAAGTTCTGCTGAGGATCTGTGATTATTAGAGTTTTTAACACGGCACTTCATAAGCCATTACATAAAACACTAATTATCCAATATTTCTACCAGCAGGGTCTCTTGTACTAATTAAATTAACACTGAAAACTGCTAACAACATTGATTAAGAGTCCAAAGCACTGTATAACAGTAACAATTAGAACAAAAATTACATCTACTCCTCTTTTATCCCAGGAGATTAATTATCATCCTTTCCTAATAATGAAGGCTCTCACTGGAGACTAAAGGCTTTTGTGGTTTTTCCCCATTTTGGCTCCCACTGTAGAGTCTCTTATGGGGAGGGCAGTCTTCAGTTTCAAACTTGGCTTTATATCTGGTTGACCTTGTTCAAGCTATAGCCCTACCACTTAGCAAATGTATAATCCTGAGCAAAGTAAGAACGTCTAGGGGGTCAGTTTCCTTTTCTGTAGTTTGTTGATCAAAATTGTCCCCATCATTAGGACTGTGACAATCACTATACGAGAAAAGTCCTGTAAAAGCGTTAGTTCTGAGCCTGACACGCAAAAAGATTTTCACATGAAGCCTCCTCTCCAATTCTCTTACCATCAGAGGCTCCAAGAATTTCCTTCTAATTCAGCCTTTTCTAAACCAATCTATGCCCTGCAAGCCCTAAATCCTCTCGTCTCCTCCACTTCTGCCCCCACGCCTTCCCGGGCCCACCTTTCTCAGATACCCTGTCTGCAGCACCCACATCCCCCTCTCTCGCTCCAGCTCAGCTTCCCTTTCTAGGCTTCTCTGCTCACCCCTCCCACATGCGTAGGCCCTAGAACCTAAGCCCTCCATCTAATGGACCTTCTTACTCAGCCTCAATATTTGCTTTCCGATACATTGGATTTATAGAGTGTTTGCCTGAATTAAAATGAGAAATTTTAGAGCAAACTGAGGCTTCTCAGCTGCTAAGCTCCATCATGTACTTTAAATAAAGAAAGGGGGGAGTGTGTGTGGAGGGGCACTGGACGCATCCACCTACCCCCAGAATTACCGTTTCATCCCAGGCTGCTCCCCTTCCAACCCAGCTGGTGACTCCCTGGCCCCACTCACCTCCCCCAGCTAAGTTAACAAAGCAGTTACCGCTCATCCACAGAGCTTCCTCTAATCGACTCCCAGTGAAATAATATTTGCTTTCCATGCCTACTTTGAATCCCACTCACTTTGTTAAGAGATTGCCTCTGGCTGTCTCTGCTGGCCTAATCTAATAGTTTCTAGTTTGTACAAGCAAAGTGTTTTCAACCACCTATATAAATAACTTAAGCAGAGGAGGACACTTGTGCAGCTCTGGTGCAGGGCTATAGGACATGACAGATCCCAAAATGATACCACGGCTGAGTTCGTGGCGGAGCCCCCCCTTGCTGAGTGGAAGAAATTACCATATTGTATCAGGCCGAAAGGACAGTCTGTCTTCCTATGGAAAAGCTGAAGGGAAAAGACATTCTTGTTTGGTTTCTCCAAGGCTGGAGACCATCCAAAGGGCCTCCACCTTCTCCGTGCCTCTCCATGCTGCCCGCATCCATGGAGCACGGCAGCCAGAGCAAAGTGGTGTGAGGTGAGAGGGGCTGAATCAAGCTATTTTTTTCCTGTAAAATATTTAATGCAATCAACTTTACTTTTAAAAAAATCGTGGTAAAATACACATAACATAAGATTCACCATCTTAGCGATGTTTAGGTGTACAGTTCAATAATGACATTAATATAATTCACATTGTTGTGAAACCCATCTCCAGAAGTTTTCCATCTTGCAAAACTGAGACTCTATACCCATTAAACAATAGCTTCTCTTTCCCTTCTTTCCCTGGCCTCTGTCAACAACCACTCTAACCTCTGTTTCAGTGAATTCAACCACTCTAGGCAATTCATGTAAGCAGAATCAAATGGTATTGGTCTTTTTGTGACCAGCCTATTTCACTTAGCATAATGTCTTCAAGGTCCATACATTTTGTGTCATGTGTCAAAACTTCCTTCCTTCTTAAGGCCAAATAATATTTCATTCTGTGTACACACCATGTTTTGTTTATCTGTTCACTCATCAGACACTTGGATCACTTCCATATCTTGGCTGTTACGAATAATGATGTTGTGAACATAAACATACAAAAGTCTCTTTGAGACCTTGCTTTCAATTCTTCTGGATGATACTCAGAGGTGGAATTTCTGGACCATATGGTAACTCTATTTTTAACTTTTTGAGGAGCTACCATACTGTTTTCCATTCCTACCACCAGTGTGCAAGGATTCCAATTTATTCACATCTTCCCAACACTCATTTTATGTTTGTTTGTTTTGATAGTAGCGATCCTCATGGATATGCTCAAGATATATATTTTTAAGTATATTAAATAAGAGAAATAAAAAGCAGATCAGGTTGGGGACAGAGTTTCTAACAAAAGTGAAGGGACATTTCTCCCTGTGGATGGAGTTATCTTCTGAGACAAGGGTTGGCACATTGTCGCCACAACAGCCTATTCTAGTAAGTAAAGTTTTGTTGGAATAGAGCCACGCTCATTTTCTTGCCTACCGTCTATGGCTATGTTCATACAGCCAGAGCAGAGTAGAGAAGTTACAGCAGAGACTGTATGTGGCACACAAAGCCTAAAGTATTTAACATCTGGTCTTTTACAGGAAAGGTTTGCCAGCCCCTGTTCTGAAACTGGGGTGTGTCCTGAACCCCTTATCAGCACTGCCGTGTGCAGAGAGTGGGAGGGTGGGAGAGCTTCACTGAGTCCAGCTGAGGATGGACTGAAGGGGCACTGAAGGTTTCTTTGTGAGCTGGAGCTTGGGCTGGGCCAGGGGAAGTATCAGGATTGGGTGGGCAGAGAGAAGCAGGACTGGCCGTTTGGGGTTTGGGGAGATGGACTGTGTCAACATGCAGAGCCAGCAGCTCTTGGTGTAGGACTGAAGAACTGTAGAGAGCTTAGAGAGGGTGTCTGGGACATGATGGGGACAAGACCACAGACACACACTGGAGTCCGGTCACAGGGAGCAAACGAGGTAATATTAGGCATTTGGGTTTGGCCTTGAGAGTAATAGAGTACCCTGGAAGTTTTTATGACCTAGGAATTAGATGTGACCCCATTTTCACTTTGGTCACCCTCCCTTTCAAAGATCAAGAGAAAGCAGTTCAAACCTCCACCCCAAATCGGATGGATGGTCCAGTGTCCCTTCCAGTCCCTTAGACATCCTTGGGTTCAGGGTTACAAGTGTCTTGACTTTTCTGAGCAATTTGGGCATTCAGTTTCTGCCTCGGCTAAGTTTAGATTACATACAGGGTGGGGCAAACGTAGGTTTACAGTTGTTCATATGGAAAATAACACAACAGTTAATAAATAATAATGCAAGTATATACTATGCTTCCCATACTCACAACTAAACCTACGTTTGCCCTGCCTGTGCAATCTTACATCCTACATGTTTAACCCACTTTTTCACACAGCAGCACCCCACTTTGGACATTGCCACTCCCTCAATTCTTTCACTCCCCCAAAATACATGCACCCAACTCATGGCTGCATAATAATGGCAGTACAATAATAACATTAACAGTAATAACAACAACAGTATTGCCAGTAGCTGTTCCAAAGATTTTACATATTAACTCACTTTCGACAAGCAGATGTTTGTTGTGTTTATCTAAATAACACTGAAAAACCACTTAACATTGAATATTAGACATTTGAACATGTTTTTCAAGAGGAATTTAGCATGCTGCATGCCTGATATTTCTCCTAGATCTCTTCTCTGCTCTTACATTTGCCCCTCTCCTTTTCCCTGTCTCAGAGATTACCCAAATCCTGCTACTGTCTCATCAAGAGGATCTGAGCTATTTTTGTATAGCACAGTCTCCTCTGACATCATGCCTGGGGTCTTACTTTCCATATCTAAACCAAGACCTGTCCATCTGTCCTCAATCTCCCAATACCCCTTTTCAAAGGGAGGCTCAGGAACCAGCTGGATGATGACAAATGTGGCCGTCTCCTCCTTACATAATAGGAGCAAGGCTTTAGGAGGATACATTTTTCCAGGGTATGTGATAGGCATTAGAAGCTAAAAGCAGGGACACCATGACTGTGCTATCAATGAGAAAGCAAGTTTTAGGCTTCTGCCAAACAGAGGTAGGAGTCGGAGAGAATGATAAGGATCCGGTAGGTATGGACTACACACTGTGTGTCCCAGTCACTGTGCTTTGTATGACCATTCTGTCTTCAAGAAAACCCCATGGGGTCGGCAGTATTAATCAAGTAGTATCGGTGAACAAACTGAGGATCACAGAGCTTGAGAGATTTACCCCAAGTCACACATGAAGTCAGCAAAAGACTAGGGATTTCAGTCTTTGCTCTTTCTCCTGTATCATGCTCCTTTACCTAGGTACATAAGAAAGAGGTTGCTTAAAGGCTTCAAGGGCAAGCCTTAATTTGCTCTGGCTGTCCCTTGTGACCCTTCAATTGCGAACACCAAGATCTCTTATTCTCCATGTCTGACTCTTATTTTCAATCACTCTCATTCCCATAGAAGTGAGTATATCAACCCTCCAATGAGACTTAATTGCAACATCTGTTTTTTTCTAATTTCCCTTTTAAAAATCAATAAATGGTTAGTGATGCTGTTAATAAAGTGAAAGCAGATTTCTTCCTATTATGAAATTGATATTTGTAGCATTTATCATGCACACCAAAAAAAATCACTGAGTTTGTGAAACTGTAAATACTTGGGTTTAAATACCTGCGATCTTAAGAGAAGGCAAAGTGAATAATGCAGGACAGTTCTTGCACAAGGGCCAGAAAGTCCCGAGGTCAAATTCTAACTGCACCACTTCCTACTTCAAAGGATTTTTAGAAGATTAGTTGAATTAGGTCCTTAAAAACCCAATGTCTGCTCCTAATAAGTAGGAGATGCTGCACTAAGGTCAGTCACAGATGCAGGTGGACTGGTCCCCTTCTGTGACACCTCACTCCTTGGGCACGCAGGTAGTCTCTTCCCTTCCATGCACTCCCATTCTGTTCCGGCCCTAAGTTAAACAGAAAGAGTAGATGAGTATTTCAGATGAAGGAGAGGCATTAAGAAATGACAGAAG
Source organism: Trachops cirrhosus (assembly GCA_028533065.1). Taxonomy (NCBI): domain Eukaryota; kingdom Metazoa; phylum Chordata; class Mammalia; order Chiroptera; family Phyllostomidae; genus Trachops; species Trachops cirrhosus. The sequence continues at coordinate 79,029,071 of CM052547.1, forward strand.
AGCGTAGATATACTATAGGCATCACTGGAATTCACTCTTACTGGAGACCAGTGGCCCTAGAGGCACCAGGGAGATGAGGCTAGAGAAGTCAGCATGAGCCAGATCACACAGGGCCTTGTAGTACAAGGAAAAGAGTGTGAACATTATATCAGAATAAGGAACCCATGTGTCCATCAGTAAATGAATGGATCAAAAAACCATGGTACATTTACACAATGGAATACTATGCAGCCGAAAGAAAGAAGGAGCTCATACCCTTTGCAACAGCATGGATGGAGCTGAAAGCATTATGCTAAGCGAAATAAGCCAGGCATTGAAAGACAAATACCATATGATCTCGCCTTTAACAGGAACTTAAACAACAAAACAAAGAAACAAGTAAAATATAACAAAAGACACTGAAATAGAGGACAGGTTGTCAGTGACCAGAGGGGAGAGGGGAGGGAATTTCAGGGGAATTTCAGGGGAGAAGGGAAAGGTTTACAGGAACAAATATAAAGGACACATGGACAAAACTAGGGGGGTTGGAAATGGGAGGGAAGAGGGGAGGAATGGGTGGGTAGGCTGGAATGGGAATAAAGGATAGAAACTGTACTGAATAAACTAAAATAAAAAAATTTAAAAAAAAGAATAAGGAGCCACTGACAGCTTTAGGAGAAGAACATGGTCGAGACACTCCACCTGTGACTGTGGGGGCACATGTCTGGAAGCCAGAAGGACGTTTACTAGACTGTTGCTGGGTTCCAGGTAAAATGTGGTGTGGGTCAGGACCAATGGGGTAACGGATAGGTTGGAGAGGAGGAGGTAGGCAAAAAAGATGCAAGAAAGATGGAAAAGGCAAGGATGAGTGATTGCTTGGGTATGTTGCTGAAGATGAAAGAGAATTGATAGTGACTTCCAAGATAGCTATCTTGCGAGGCAAGAGAAATAGACAAGGAAAGAACATGGGTGTTAGCAGAGAGGGAAAGATCAAGAGGTTTTCCAGTTTTCCTTCTGTGCTCCCTCTCTTCCTCCACCTCTGCCTCTTTCCACACCACCCTCCCTGCAGGGCTGTAGCCTGTGCAAGGGGCTCTGAACATTGGTGCTTGTGTAATTAATGATGCTGAGTTAGAGGCAGTTTCCTGCTGCGATGGCTCCAGTCGTGGCCGCAAAGAATGATGGGATTTCCCAAAAGAGAGAAGCTTCAGTGAAAGGAGGAAATTCGGCATGGGGTCTGTGGAACTTTCAGAATTTTCTGGCCCACAAGTCCCTCTGTCAGGCCTTGGCATGTGATCAGTCAACTGAAAGCACAGAAGTCTCAAGGCTTCCAGAAATCACAAGGAACCGCTCCAGAGAAGCCTTCTGGGTTGTCAGGGGTTTCTTCCTTGGTACTGGGATGCGGTTCATTCTAAGACACAGACCCAGAAACTGACTACAGGAGACAAGAATGAGGAGAGGAAAAATTCCTCTCCAACACAATCCTGAGGACATGGGCATAGCAAGGAATGACATTTCCCTCTATGCTCTCCTAAAGTTTCAGAATTTCTGTGCTGAGCACAATTTGCTGCTGCCACCCCTGTCCCCAGACTCCTTAGGTAGAAAGAAATGAGGTCACATGGCACCTTGGAGGAAGCAGGGTATCTTTTTTTGCCCCATTTAAGACTCAGTCTATGACTTTAAGCAATGCTTCTGCTCTCTGAGCCTCAGTTTCTTTTTTGGATCTGCAAAATCAGGTGGTAGTAGTAATCTTTATTTCACAGAGCAAAATGTAGATGAAATGAAAATACAGGGCCTGGAAAAAAATAGGTGCTCAATAATTACTGATTCAGTTAATCATTCAATACATATTTACTGAGTGCCGACTGTGTGCCAGACACTGAGCTTGGTGCTTAGAAACAGAGGAAGATTCCTGTCTACGTGGAGCTTATATTCCAGTGTGTGTGTGCAAGAGAGGAAGGAAGGCAGACACTATTTAACAAAAAATAAGTTGATTATCTATTTTGTTAGAACATGGTAAGCACTATGAAATGAATAAAAAGTAGAGCACGGTAAGGGAAGGGATGGCAGGAGTAACATTGAACAAGTAATTTGGTTTTTCTAAGGGTTTTGCTTCAACTATAAATCAGATACTATAATACCTACTTACCATGGTATTGTGTAGCATAAATGAGTACAAATTACTTAGAACTGTATCGAAACCTTGCTAAATGCTCAAGAGTAATAATTTATATCATCATCGTTGTCATCACTTTGCAGGATTAGTGGATGGGGTCAGGCTTTTTTGAGAAGGTGACATTAGAGCAAAGATAGGAAGGAGATAAGGGAGTGAGCCATGGGTGTGTCTGGGGAGAGCATTCTGGGCATGAGGACTAAACAATGCAAGGCCCTAAGACAGGAGTAGGGGTACCACAGAGGATGTGCCATTGGCAGTCTTCCACCTAACTCCGTCAAGGGGCTTGGAAGCGACTCAGATAATCAGTCCCTCTAGAAGAGGATGAGGAAGGGGAAGAAGCAAACTGAAGGTGGGCCATGCTGGGAGAATTGAGGGTTGGAGAACTTGGCTATTGCCAGAACAACGAAAAAGAGGGAGAAACAGCAAATCTCCCCCACCCCTGCTTCTGTGAACGAAACACTGGAACTTGTAGCCCAGCTGGTTGTGGTGCAGCCTGCCTGCATGTTGATGCACTCAGGTTTCTGCTTGGGTGGGTGTGAATGCATGTTTCTGGGGTGCCTCTCTATGTATGAGGTTATAGGAGTGGATGAACATTTGTGTACCCTCTGTGTTGATGTGCATCTTTGTATTCAGCCATGTCCATCTGCTTGTTACTATGTACCAGTAGTGTGTAGCCTTGTTTGGTTGTGGGAGTGTGTCTGTGTCTCTGGTACGTGTGTGTATGTGTTTGCATGTGTGTGTTTGTATATCTAGAGGAGTGTGTGCTTAGTGATTTGGAGTGGGACAGCTCTCCTCACTGAAGAGATGTGTGCAATGGAAGGGAAGAGACAAAGTCACCATGCTTTATTTCATATCCATGTGCGAGCCTCAACAATGACGTGATTCACCATGGGGGTCTTCGTGCTCTATCCCACCATCCTCTCAGAAATGCAGTACTTGTCAAATGCTAAATATACTCCAGTCTCAGACTTGCCAGAAATTTAAACAGTCATATTCCATGGCCTTAATGGGATATTAGGGTAATGAAGTCACTCCTTCATCCATATATCAAATTGTTAAATATTTATATGCTAGACCCCATGTTAAGTGCTGGGAATGCAAAGAAAATGGGCCATTGAAGGTTATAGGTTTTGGAGACAGGTTGGAGTTTGAGAGCTTCAGCTAATGTCCTTTACCTGAGCAAGTTATTTTATTTTTCTGAGGATTTTACTTCATATGCAAGTCGGATACATTAATACCTACCTCACAGTGCTATTGTGAGAGATGATGAATGCAAATATCCACAATGGTAGCTAGACCCCAACAGATGCTCAAGAGTAAGTCAATACCATGGTCATTGGCATCATCACCATCATTTTCATTATTACTGGTTATGGTTTCTTCCCTCACATGGCACACTATTAAGTGGAGCTACCTTTGAACTCCCACAGTCTCTGACCCCCAATCTTTATATGGCCTTTTTCCTACCTTCACTGAAGTCGTTATTCATAAAACTGTTATCAGAAGGGTTTGCCTGATGGCTCACCAATCTGCTTTATTTTCCTCCCTGCACATACCCTTATCTGAAATTATACCATTTCTTTTGCTTCCTTGTTTATTTGCTTGTCTTCTCCAGTCAATGTAAGTCCTATGGGATAATAGTGACCGTATATGTTCACTTGCTCTGGGATCAGGTGAAAACTTTGTCTTCTGTGCCTAGGACAATGCCTGGCACGATGAAGGCTCTCAGTGAGCCTATGTCAAATCAATATGTGAATGAATGAATGAATGAACATGATCTATGCCACTACAGACTAACTTTGCTGGAACTAAATTTTAGTGTGGAAGGCTTCTCAGAGCAGACAATATTTGATTATGATCACTGACAGTATGTTTCGGCTAAAGGCATACCAGGCAAAGGAAAGACCATGAGCAAAACCACGCACTTGTGACTGCATCCCAGGAAACAACCCCGGATGGCCAGCCTTGCTCCTAACCACCCTGGCAGATGCTGCTGAAACTCTACACTTGGCCTGGGAGCACAGAGAAAGGAAGAAAACCCCAAATGCATGACTCTGTGTAATCAACCCTCTTCAGTCTTCCAGACACATAAGACCAGCACTCATTTGCATATAAATGGTCATAATTTTTTAATCATAGATAAATGCCATTCTGTTTGCTTGTCCTTGTGCCTCCCTTGATGGAGAAACAAGAATGACTTATGATTCGTGTGTAACAGCAATTAAAACACATATGTACACAATATTTCCTTGCTTCTTGCAATCTATCTCAAGTTCTCTCTCTCTCTCCTTCTCCCACCCAGGCATGACAAATGACAGAGAGAATGTCATCTTGGTTGAAAGGTGGTAGGAATACGTAAGAGCTCTGGATTCCAGTGATTTGCTTTCAAACCCGAGGTCCTTCACTTACTTTCTTTGCCATTTTGGACAAGTCACTTCATCTCTCTACCAGGTTGATCATTTGTGATGACAAAATATAAAATCACATAGGTTTGTTGCAAGGAGGAAAAGAAGTGATGTACCTAAAGTACTAACAAAGCAAGCCCTCATAATGGAAATTTTATTATTTTATTATTATTGCCAAATTGTATGGAGATATATATATATATATGAAGATATATATGGAGATATATATAGAGATATATATATATATAGATATATATATATATAACTCAATTCCAATCAGCAAGAGAAATCAAAAGTCTTACTCTCTGACCAGAGAAGAGGAGAATGCAATGAAGCTACCATATAGGAATGTTGATACAGATTGGACCTCAATTGATGCTCACATTGAGAAAGCTCATATTTCATCCCTGGAGCAAAATTTGTTTGGAAAACAGACTGGCTATAACTCAAGAGAAGACCCAGTCCCTGCATGTCACTAACACTTGACCCCAAGAACTAGACCAGCACTAGAGAAATCAACCATCAGTGAACAGACATCTAATGGATATTTGTTTTAAAGACAACTGTGTTGGTTTTTGTTTCAGTTCTTGACTCTTGTTCTGAGATAATCTTCGGGGGAAAAAAGAGTGGGTGCAGGTGGGGGTGGAACAGACACTTACTGGGTCCTTCCTACAGATGTTTTTCTTGCTTCATCTCATCTCATCTCATCTCATCTCATCTTATCTCATCTCATCATCTCATTCTCATACAACCCTATGAGGCAAGAGTTATTATTTTAATTTGCAGATCAGGAATTTGAGGCTTAACAAGGTTAAGTAATTTGCTCATAGCTGATGAGGGAGAGCCCAGATTTAAAGTGAGGCTGCCAGAATACTTCCATTTTCAGCCTCCTTCCTGTTCTTCATGGAGATAAGAAGTGTGGTATTATTTGTGAGACCCAGTTTAAGGACATCTTTTTGCCAGAAACTATCTCCTAAGAATCTAGGAACACTTGACTACCTACCAGCCTCCTGATGGTAGGAGGCCCACTGGCACCAAGAACTCAACTTGTCCAAAACTAAACCCAACATCTCCCTGCTCCCCCCCATTCTTACCCACCATCTTACCATAGATCTGCTCCTTTGACATTTTTACAAATTGTCTGTCACCACAAGTCACCCTAAAATCCTCCCATCTCTCACCTCCCAACATCCCACAAGTCACTAAGTCTTATCTCCTCTCCCTTTGAAGGTCTGTTAAATTTGCTCTTACTCCAGCTACACCACCCAGCCTATTATCTCTCACCTGAATCAGAAAGACACAGCCTTTTCCCTGGTGTACTTGCCCTGCCTTCGTGTTCATCCTTTTTGCTCTGCCAGGGTTATTGTCATAAAAACAAATGTAATCATGCCACTTCCCTGCTCAAGAACCTTTGATGACCTCCCACTGTCTGCATGTTAAAGATCAAGCAGCATAGTAAGACATCTACAATGTAACTCAGCATTATGCTCTCATCTCGTGTCATCTCCTACCCACCATCACAGAAATTTCTAGTGATTTTTCTAAAATACAATGCTTTCTCATTTCCCCACCTTTTTCCATTTAAACAAATTTTTTCTCCCATATCTTGTCTTTCAACTCCTAGTTACCCTCCAGCCCCACATTAAATGTATAATCCCTCTGCACAGCACTGCACATGCACTACCATCACTGAACTCACAACATGATCATTCTTACACACACCTATCTCCCCCAGGATAGCATGAGCCATGGCTTACTAGAGATAAACATCTTTTCTTGTTCTTCTTTGCCTCTTCAGCACCCTGCCTGGGAATTTTTAGTCAGTGAGAATCATACTGCAGACACCACTTTGCATGTTCACATTAAACCTACCATAAACATATTTCCACCAAGCTATGCAGTCCTTTTAATTTTTTCAATTGCTGCATAATATTTCCTCCTGTTGATGTGCCATAATTACCTAAACATTCAATTCAGGTCATTAAATTCAACAAACCTATGCCAAGTACTGGAAATGGGTCAGGTACTAAGTTAGATGTTAGATGCTGGAGACACCAAGAGGAGGAAGATATGGCCTGTGTCCTCCAAGCACCCGCATTCTAGTATAGTAATGGGTGGGGTAAGAGGGGTGTGTCATGAATGGGTTCTGATTACCAAGTAGAAGGGACATTTTTTGTTTTGTGTAGAGGTTGGGGACAGTAAAAGACATGGGTGACATTTTGTCTGTGCTTTAAAAGTTGTCTAGGAACCAAAGAGAAAAATAAAAAAATAAATAAATAAAACAAATATTTAAGTCCTCACAGCTTTTAAGGGACAGAGTTAGGGTTTCAACACAAATGGTCTGGTTCTAAGACCCCACAGTCATCTTTCTCCTGCTGGTGAACTCCTGCTCATCCAACAGCGCTTGGCTTCAGCCAGCTCTATGCTCTTTGCTCATCTCAGCTCTCCTTCTGTTGAGCAATTATGCATCACAAAGCTGGGTTGTGTTAACAGATTTTTCTCCAACCCACATTTTTCTTCAATCTGATAACTGTGGTTTTGCAAAGTCTGATTTTTTTTAAGATTACAAAAATGGGTTCAGTAATGTGATGCATTCTCATCCTTTATTCCTGTTTTCTACAAGACTGGCAATGTTACCAAGAAAACACTATTCTAGAGTAAATCCCTTGGCAAATACTAGGTTCTTGAAAGATTTTGAATGAATAAATGATCGACCAAAGGCTAAAAGCATGAGTTGGCTGGGTGGAAAGTAGAGAAGAGTTAGTAGAAAGTGAAAGGCAGTGTCAGGTTACATTATTGCATTTGCAGAAGTTTTAAAAAAGGTATCTTTTTTTTTGCAGAAGTTAAAAAAAATTAGTATTTTGATGCCATGCCAGACACATTACTGTTTATGGAATCAGCAGAACCATGTTTATCAGGAGCTATGAATCAACCTTATCCTTTGACTCACTCATTAATCTAAGAAATTCAGTTAAAAAAGGGAAAACAACAGAAATTGTATGCACCATTTTCTATATTAGTAAAGGTCTGGAAACAATCTAAAATGTCCACAATAGGGAGTGGTTAAATAAATTACAATATGTGAACTTAAAGGAGTATTATGAAGTCATTAAAATGGTAATTAGAAAGATTATGTAGCCACATGGAAAAACATTTACTATATAATATTAAGTGAGAAAAAAAGCAGAATACAAAATTAAATCTAGGCCATCACTGCAATTATGCAAAAATGTGTGCACATGAATCAAGACACCAGGGGAAGAGGCATGCATGTGACCGGTTGTTTTCACTGCTGTCTTTTCTTTTAAAAATGTCCTTGAATTTGATATAATGTGTATTCATTCACTCAGTGTATGCTGTCTAACCTCTAGGGGGAGCTCAAGTCTTCCCCTACACAAGCCTCCTCTATCCACCCTGGGAAGATAGAGAAGGTCTCCAACCAGAGTCAGAGGTCTCCATCAATGAGGCGTTCAGGGCAGTGCTTCTGATAGATGGTTTAAAAGGATTATGAACAGACTGAACTGGAGCAAACCTTCCCTGGGCTCTTTTTTCTCTGTCTTTTCTGTTCACAAATCTTGGTCCCTTTTTTGGAATGATTGTTCTTTTGGCTTTTTCCCCTTCTGGGCCTGTACGTATTTCTCTTGCTTCTCTGTATTAAGAGGGATTTGGAGTGTCTTTCACCTGGAAAGCAAAAACCATCCATAGACCCCTTAATAAAAAAGCAGAAATTATTCTATAGATGTCTTTATACAGTGAGAAAGATATACATCTGTGGTCCCATAATTTCTAGCTTAAGAAATAGAATTTTAGTTAAATAATTTAGGGTACATGTTTACAATTAAATACTAGGAATTTATTTAAAAAATAAAACATGTATATGGGTTGGTAAAATTTTCTAATATATAGCATATGCATTAGGGGAACAGAGCAAGACACAGAATCATGAGTATCTCCATGTGTATGTATCTGTATGTATACATAAATTATCCATTTGTTCATGAGAAACATGTGTATGTGCTGGAGTGAATAAGCACTGAACATGTAAGAACAGGTAAGAAACCGATGCTAATAGTTCCCCTAGAGGGCATAGAAATTAAGGGAAGAACAGAAACCTTTACTTTTTACTTCACATCCTTTTATATTCTTTTATTTATTTGCAATGTCCATATAGTAGTTTTTGATTTATCTTTTCAAAGTGGGATTAGGGTAGAACCTAAGGTTAAGGAGGTGGAAATAGGTAATTTAGAATCAACATATTCTATATATCTATGCTGTGCACCTGTACCAAGAAGCCAGCACATTTACCAAATATATTCCAGCTCACCGTGACAAGCAACCGGGTAAGGATTTAGGTCCGAAGCTAGAACACACAAACCTGCCACCACCCCTACTGTCACTACTATGACAGCTAATATTTGTATAGATAACGACAATAAATGCAATAGCAATAAACAAATGTTAGACAATGAAAATATTCAATAATAATACAATAATAAGTGAATGTAAGGCAAATGATCCAAAATAAAAGTAAATATTCAAAGTTCAGTACTTAAACTATATAAAATATTGTACTTTTATAAAATTAGGGCAGGAAATTTCACAAACAATTTCATTTTAGCCAAATCACTTAACCAGGACAAAGGGAATGGAAAGTCCATTTAAAATAGGGCGGGGCTAGTCCCTGCTTGTGGTTTCATTTGGCTTTCTAATAAACTGTGACTAAATGAGCTTTTGCTGGCTTTGAGCTGCAAAATTTGCCTTTTTCAAACGCCCCTTTCTCCTTAGATTTTGAAGCCCTCTTGGTTCCTGCCTTCCCTGAGGTTTCAAAGCCCAGGGACTTTGCTGTTTTAAATTATTGCTTCTGGTTGCGGAGAATGGGGGGTGAGGAGTGGCTGGCAGCCTGAGGCGGAGGGGCAAGTGCAGATCCATCCACGAGAGTCAAGGCCAGAGCCCTGATGTGGCCCCGCCCTAGAGCAGAGCCAGAGCCCGGCCTGATCTCTTTTCCACATGCAGCCTCAGGGAAGAACTGTGACTGCTCAGGCTTTCTGAGGGAGCAGGCCTCCCTTCGCTGAGGCCCCCAGTCCTCTTCCCCTAGCAGAGGTGCATTCTTAGAAAGGACTGGGAATGTGAGAAGCACATCCTGTGCCAAACAGGGATACTCTATATGAAGGCGGTCACAGCCAAAAAGAGGCACACCTTCACAGGGGACCCTCTCCCGGCACATGTGGCCCAGTAGTTGCTCCTCAGTGTCACCCTCTGGGGAAGAATATGGCACAGAACCGAAGCTCATCTAGGGATTTTTCATTGCTTCCTTGCCTATAGATTCCTTTCCTGCCCAAGCCTGGGACAGAGTCCATAGGGATGGAACTCAGACGACAGGGAGCTGGCTCCCAGGTCTGGGTGTGTAAATCCACACGTCATCACTACTCAGTGGTTCCCAGGGCTCTCACCACAGATTCATTGACACAGGGTTTAGTGTGGAGTGATTGATGCTTGAATTTCTTCACCATCGGGTTGGTATGGATCTAATCGGTCCAAAAAAAAAAAAAAGTTGGTTCTAGCCAGCACACAAGATCTTCCTCTTTCAACATCTCTTGCTCAGAATTCAGAGCATCTTTCCCCGTAAAAATACTCTTACAAAGGGACGGTTGGAACCACAGTGTAGCCCAGAAAAGCATTTTGCGTTGCCATATTATATAAATGCATAGCTATGCGTAAATTGCTGGCCTTTGACCAAATAGCCACCTTCAATAGTCTAATAATCTGCATGATCTGGAACAAAATATTGAATTTCAATTTTTTTTTCTGCAAAAATGGAGTTAGTAGCATTGACCCTTTCAAGCCACTGAGGAAATGAACAAGTTGAAGTGCATGAAAGTGCCTGAACCAGGATTATGTGGGTATACTCAGGCTGGTTTCCCCCTCTGCTGCATCTTCCAAGAATTCCTCAGGTACTGGCACATCAGAAATAATCCTAACTTTAGCTAATTGAGAGCTTCTTAAATCACCAACCAAGTGTCAGCATTAAGAACCAGTTCCTTGTATTTGAATCAATTTGCCTTAACGTTTTGCAAGCACCCAGCGCCAGCTGACTTGTCACCAAGCTTATCCCAGATGAGAGTCTGCAAATCTCCATTTATGAAATGAAACTGGCGGCTAACTTACTTTGGAAGGGAACTCCATTTACATAAGTACATGTAATTGCTGCATTTCCATTTCTACCATTCTGTAATGTCATAGGTAAGACAACATGCTAGCTTGTTACCTACCTATGCATGTGGGAGGAGCTGGATAGAACACTTGCTCCAGGTATTACTAGCTCTGTGACCTTGGGCAGTTTATGCAATACCTCTGAGCACCAATTTCCGTATATGAGGAATAGGGTAATCATAACTTCTACAAAGTTTTGTTGAAAGATTAAGTTATATGCAACATACACATGCCTGACCCAGATGGCAATGTTATTGTTGTTGTTACTGGCTTTTAAAAATGATCTATTACTTTATTAACTTTTTCCCTACATTTTCCATGACATGAAGAATGTGACTCCTACATCTATTTGATTATTTTCCTTGGCTATCTCTACCAAAATTAATAGAATAACAAACTTTTAAACATTTAAGGCAGATTTTTTTAATGCAATATCCAGCCTAGGTCATTGAATGTAGTAGGCTTAAAGAACGTTCGCTAACAGGTTGAATACACGATTGTATCTAATCCCCCATTTAGTATTTTGAATGCTCTCTATAACATCCTTGGCAAATAGTCATCACACCTTTATTTGGACATCTCCAGTCTCCAGAAACTTAAAACTGCCTTAATTGCATCTATAGTAGGTTTAACAGATATGTGACTTGTGAAGACATTTTCGAACCCTAAAGCCGTGGCAGATTGCATGCATCGCTCAGAGCACCGAGATGGGCTTCAGCATCCTTAGCTCCAGCTAGATGACCAACAATGCAGAATCCTCTTCCAAACCCTGACTGTTAGAGAACTCTGCTTTATACTGAGCGTTCTGTCTCTCACCTTTCCTGTGTCCCTCAGAGCCAAACATAAAACACCTGATTTTTATGTTCCTGCAAGAGATTTCTCAGAGACCTGCAGGCAGCTCTTAGTTATTCAAAACCACCCTCAGTAGGACACACTCTTGTGCCATCACCACACACAGACTCCAGAGACATGAAAAATATTGGGGAGTTCCTCACAATTTGTTCATGAAGAGGGAGGAGGAGAGATGCCTCTTGGTCTCTAAGCTATTATTAAAATAAATATCATTGGCAAAAAGGCAAGAGAAATTTGGGGACCACCCAGGCAAATGACACTTTTCAGCTCCACCATATCATCGCTAATTGGATATTCTAACACTTTCTGTAGCATTTCATAGAAATGTTTCAAG
>CM052547.1:79041123-79102852 GCA_028533065.1 Trachops cirrhosus
CCTCTCCTCTCTCTCCTCTCTCTCCTCTCTCTCCTCTCCTCTCTCTTTTATTCTATTTCTTGATCTTTCTCTCTCTGTCTCTGGATGGGAACACAGAGGGTTTGCTGGACCTCAAAATTACGAAACCACTCCCTTGAAATAGCCACGGTTCAGTGTTTAAGCACAAATCCAAAGGGTTTCACTTGAATTTGTTTTGGATCAAGCACCTCCCCTGAGAGGTATAAAGTTCCAGGGGTCATGTTTTATGGCTTTGCTTCAGGTTCAGTAAGGATTTGTTGTAAACAGTGACACAAAATCATGAGCTTGAACTTTCTCAGAAACTAGGGGCAGTCAGTGTCTTAGGAGTTTGAAAGGTGAGCACATAACTATCTGTAGGATCGTATTCTCAAAAAGAAGTTGTATTTACATGATTCTGCTCAAACACAAAAGGCCTTTTTATGAGAAAAAAAAGGAAATGGTGCTTAAATGTTTGGTCTACATCAACCCACTCATTCTGCTCTGGAAGCCTCAACCTTTTGTCTAACGAAGAGAAACGATCATTACTCCATTAGCCTCTGCTGAGTCCTTTCAGGAGCTAGAAAGCACTTTTTCAGCTATTCTGTGCACTTCCTGCACAGCAGCTGGGACCTGGCTCTGCAAAACTTCTGCATTTGTTTCCAGTGCATGCTATAACAAATCAGCCCAAACTTAGTGGCCTCCAGCAACACAAATGTATTATCTTACAGTTCTGAAAGTCCCAAGTCTGAGATGGGTCTCGCTGGGCTAAAATAAATGTGTCATCAGTGCCATGTTCCTCCCAGAGGCTCAGGAAAGGATCCATTTCCTCGCCTAGTCCAGCTTCTAGAGAACACTGGCATTCCTTAGCTCGTGGCGTCTTCCTTCATCTTCGAGGGCAACAGCATAGCATCTGCTCTGTCTGAGCCCCTTCTTCCACCCACAAGGACCCTTGCACAGTAATACTGGGCTCCCCTGGATAGTCCAGCACAATTTTTCACCTACGGATCATTAATGTAATCACATTTGCAGAATCCCTCTTGCTATGTCGGGCAATGTATTTCCAGGCTTCAGAAAGGAAGACATCATTGGGGGGCCACGATTCTTTCTACCATAAATGCTGCAACAAAATTATGAGCTGGCTCTGGATCTAGAAATGAGGGGGCAGTGAAGGAGAGGGCCCTCAGCATGGGTGGAGCATCTGCTTTCTGCCTGGTTTATTACTTTGTCATCACAGAATCCAAGGGAATAGAGGGTGCTAGGCCCATTTTCAAGACATGGTGACTGAGACTCAGAGTTTGCATGGTATTTCCAAGACACAGTCATTCCGAGGAGATCAAAATCCACTCAGCTCTTTCCAACAGCACCATGCCACTGGGTTTACCACACATATCAGATGTCAGGTGTGCTTAGCGAGGTTTTATGATTCAGACATGGGGCTGTGCACAAATATTAACTTACAGTTGGTGACTTCTCAAAGCTAAAAGTTGACATTTTGATGTTATTCCTCAAAGGTGAGACTTACTTCGTGAAATCATTTTTCTCTTTAGTGGGAAGTGAAAACATTCCTGTATTTTTGGCTGAGCCAAAAGAAATGCTGTTTTCAAAGAGTAAGTAGTTTTCACCTGTGAATACTATATTACATTTCAGTGCTTTAGAGGAGGTTTTAAGGAATATCCAAGAACATCAAAAGGTAAAATGTTTCTATATGGAAAATTAGTTTTAAATCTTTTAAATAAAAGGTTAGGCAGGGGTGAAGAGTACCAGTGTAGAATTAAATAACTGGTATCCTATTCCCCTGCCTTGTATTTCTGAGCCAAATTGTATTGAATTTTTGAAGAAAGAGGCTTGGCATTTCCACAAAATTTGGAAGAAAGGTAAAAAACATCTCATAGAAATGCTGCAAGAATAAATCATGTTTGGGGTGCCTGGCCAGCAAGAGCAGGCCTTTTCACCCCAAATTAGCGTAAGAGGTTTTCTTTGAAATAAAATGGACCTTTGAAATTTTGATTTATTAGAGTAATTCAAATTACATATTTAGAATTCTGAGGAAGGCCAACAATACATTGTCTTTTTTTTCTCCCATTTTTCTATCATACAATATGGTCTTCTACCTGGTTCTGGGAAGGGGCGTGATGGACAACATTTATAGACTTATTTTGCTTTAAAAGCTTTACATTTTGTTTCCAAGCCAAATTTAGATTTGAGCATGTGAGAAAGGCATCTCACTTCAGAGAGTAATTGCTGATTTTATAAATAAGTCAATACTTCACTGATTTCAGTACTAAGGTGGAAATCTTAATGACTACCTGTCCCATTTGCAGCATTAACCAGAACATTGAGCTTATCCCAGGGCCAAAATCAAATCTCAGAAGTAAAGGATACATTTCTAGGAGAACTATTATAGTTTAGAGGCTGATGCCTACGAAGGCTTCAGAAAGATGAAACCTGAGGGGATTATGGTCTCGACCTGTGAAGGGAAGGATGGGGCGGGTAGTTAACAATTTCAAAAGGACCTTCTAATTGCCCATATCATCGTGTGAGCCTCATAGTCATGCTTTGACACGGAATAGTCACCCTGTCAGCAAGTAAAGAGAGGCTCGGAAAGCAACTTACGTGGCTTTTCCAAGGACACCTTACTAGATCTTCTAAGTCAGCTAGGTCTCCGACAACAGGTGTTTGCTTTGCCTCAAATACGAATATATTCACCCTGTTCTAGTGAAAGAGAAGTGAGGCTGAAGTCCATAAAAGGACATAGAGGCTTTGCCAAGCATCCTTACCTGTTAACACTGAAACACTCCACTCAGGTCAGAAGTATCTGCGGCTGGGCATGTTCACCGAGGCGCGACGGGTCCCCTTTACAAGGACTGTGCTCAGTTGACAGTTGAATTGTCTTGACAAATCTCATGTGGTTTCTGCACACCCACGCCGTGGCTCCTCTGGCACTCTCAGATACTCCTTCTCAGCATTTGAACTAACGTGTTCAAGTTAGTCGGTAGTGGGAACATCAGCTAAGAGATTATTTCAATCCAGAGCTGGGGCTCATCTTTTTACATGCTGCTAAACACAGAGGGAAGTGTACAGCCCAGAACAGACCCTAGGAACATGCTGTGCTACGTACATATTATGACCATTTTATATATATATAATAAGTAAACTTTGTGTTACTTACTATATATGTATTATATTATACATATATGTATACAATAAATATATTTTTGATATAATATAAACATTTTATATTTATATTATATAAATATAAATATATTTTTATGTATGATTTTTCTGTTTTAAAATATATTTTATTGATTATGCTTTACAGTTGTCCCATTTCCCTCTTTATACATATATTTTATAAAAATCTATTTTATAAATACATATATAAAATAGTGTATATGTTATTACTTGGTTATTTAAACCAGTTAGCCTGTATAAAGGTGAGTTTATTACACATATATGACATATATATATATTATATATACATGCTGCCCTACACACATATAAATATATAGAATATGATATATTATATATAAAATAAAATAACCTTCATATAGGGTAGTTAGTGTGATGTCCTCCCTCAAAACTTGCTCCATGACACTGACTTTGTCGCCTGGTTGTGAGATGTGACCGATGATGCCTATTTCATAGAGATGTCCTGAAGATTAAACAACACAGTGTATTTCAGTGAAGCTTTGCTTGCCGGTTCCTACTGCTCTTCCTGATTCAGGTCAAGTCTCACCTCTTCCAGTAGCTTCTTGTGGTCCCTGCCCACTCTCTGGCCCTGCCAAACTGGTCAATGCACCCTTTTGGCGTATTGTCCTTCTCACGGCATACACTACGTCACACTAATTATCTCAGATGGTGAGCTCTTTGAAAGCAGGAATAATGTGTCATGAGTCCCCAGACCTTCAGCAACCATTCCAGTCCTTAACACACAGTCCATGCTGAGTGAAGAAATACAAAACGCCCCGCACACTTGGATCCTAGAACATAATATTCATGCTGTCTTGTTTTATGCTCAGAAAGTACTAATAACGCCATGAGCATTAACTAGTAAAAAGAAATGTTTCAGTTACCTCAAGTTATGGAAGGTTTTAAAATGATTAAAACAGTGAGTGTGAAGAATCTTATGTTTCACTTTTATAATGACTTGTTATTTTTGAAATTCACAGCTTGGATAGTAAAAGAAATAAAAAGGGTTTGAGTTCCAGGTCTTTCTGTTCTCTACCGCAGCACGGCCCAATGCAGAATTCACTTCAGACAGTGCTCCTTTTCAAGAGTTTTCGTGACCTGCACCCCAAAAATAAAGAAAAATATCAAGGCTATTTTTCCTATTGTCACTGCTTACTAGTCTTGGGAAAACATTAAACATTATTTCCAGAAATGCAAATGGGAAGTTTGGCCTATGAAATTGATGTCCACTGTCCAGGAGGACTGAGTCCAGAGGAGACCCACGACTGTATCCAAATCAGGGATCGATGCACTGGAACAGTCACTGCAAAAGACAGGTCTGGGGACACCCTCATAACAATCCTGTCGTTCCACCGAAAAATTGCTTTCACCTTTTACGATATACCTATTGACTTTCTTTCCCCATGCAGATGTCCAAGTCTTCCAAAGGAGTCTGATGGTCCCACAGGATAGATCCCCATCTGACTTTCCAGAAAGTTCCATAGACTCACTCTTAACAGACATATCCTAAGCAGATCGGGTAACTGACAAGCCCAGAATGTAGTTCGGTTACCTTTTTCCATTTGCAAGTCTAAGGGCCCCTATTCATGGAAAAATCTCTGCCATTGGCAGTAAGAAAGCACACCTGCTACCTTCACTGTGGAATTCTGCAGCCTTGAAGGGCTGAAGGCAGTGGTTCTCAGTCTTTCCCTGACATTAATGATGATGTTGTCTAGGGAGATTTGAAAACTAAGCCACCCCAGAGATTCCTGTGTAATCAGCCCAGCCACCTGGGCATCTGGACTTCTAAAAGCTCTCCAGGTGTCTCTAATCTGCAGCTAAGGTTGAGAACCGTTGCTCTGAGGTCTATAGCTGTAGTACTCATCCCTGAGTCCACAATGGAATCTGGGAAACTTTGGAAGCATCCCAATACTCACCCCCTCTCCCCAAATCAGTAGTTCTAAATCTTGAGCAAACATCAGAATTACCTGGAGGTCTTTTCACAGCTTGCTGCCTTCACCCCTTAATTGTTGATTCAGTAAGGCTAGGATGGAGCCTACAAGGTTGCATTTCTGACGAGCTCCCCTATGGTGCTGTTGCTGCTTGTCCTGGGACCCACTTCGAGAACCACTGCCAGAGATACTACCATTCTTTTGGTTCAGGGAACTTTATATTTCTAGTTCTACTCAGAATGTATGGTCAAATTCCCCTGTGAAGCCATCCGGTCCAGAGCTTTTGTTGGTTAGGAGGTTTTTTTTTTTAATTATTATTACTGCTTCAGTTTCACTAGGTATAATCTGCCTATTCAGATTCTCTGATTCTTTCTGATTTAGTTTTGGAAGATTGTATGTTTCTAGGAATTTATCCATTTCACCCATGTTGTCCAGTTTGTTGTCGTATCAGTTGTTCATAATATTTTCTTACAATCTTTTGTATTTCTTGGGGCTCAGTTGTTATTTATCCTCTCTCATTTTTTTATTGTTGTTCAATTGCAGTTGCCTCCATTTCCCCCCCATCACTCTCCCTGCCCTACCCGCCTCCCACATTCAGTCCTGTCCACTCTCCCGTTGTCTTTATCCTTGAATCCTTTATGCCTGTTCCTTGACTTGACCCTTCCCCTTCTTTCCTCCGTTATCTCCCTCTCCCCTGCCCTCTGGTTACTGTCAGTTTGTTTATTTCCAGGTCACTGGTTCTATTTTGCTAGCTTATTTGTTTTGTTGATTAAGTTCCACTTATAAGTGAGATCATATATTTGTCTTTCACCCTGGCTTATTTCACTTAGCATAATGCTCTCCAGTTCCATCCATGCTGTCGTGAAAGGTAGTATTTCTGCTGCATAGTATTCCATTGCATAAATGTACCACAGTTTTTTGATCTACTCATTCACTGATGCGCATTTAAGCTGTTTCCAGCACTTGGCTATTGTAAATAGCACTGCTATGAACATTGCGGTGCATAGGTTCTTTTGAATTGGTGTTTCAGGATTCCCCAGCAGTGGAATTGCCGAGTTCATTTCTGACTTTATTTATTTGGGTCCTTTCTCTTTTTTTCTTGATGAGTCTGATTAGAGGTTTGTCAATCTCATTTATCTTTTCAAAAACCAGCTCTTGGATTCATTGATGTTTTATATTGTTTTTTAGACTCTATTTTGT
The DNA here is from genome assembly GCA_028533065.1 of Trachops cirrhosus. Lineage (NCBI taxonomy): Eukaryota > Metazoa > Chordata > Mammalia > Chiroptera > Phyllostomidae > Trachops > Trachops cirrhosus. The sequence goes on from CM052547.1 coordinate 79,047,441, forward strand.
TTATTTCTGCTCTGATCCTTATTATTTCCTTCCTTCTACTCACTTTGGGCTTTGTTTGTTGTTGTTTTTCAAGTCCTTTAACTGTAGTTAAATTGTTTATTTGAGCTTTTCTTCTTTCTTTCTTTCTTTCTTTCTTTCTTTCTTTCTTTCTTTCTTTCTTTCTTTGAGATAAGCCTGTAATACTATGAATTTCCCTCTTAGGATTGCTTTCCCACTGTCCCACAGATGTTGGATTATTGTGTCCTTATTTTCATTTGTTTCAAGGTATCTCCTGATTTCTCCCTTGATCTCATTATTAACCTATTCGTTGTTTAATGACATGTAATTTAGCTCCCATGTCTTTGCATGTTTTTCAGTGTTCTTGTGATTGATTTCTAGTTTCATAGCATTGTGATCCAAGAAGATTCTTGATATAATTTCAGTCATCTTAAATTTATTGAGACTTGTTTTGTGTCCTAACACATGGTCTATCCTAGACAATATTCCATGTGCACTTGAAAACTGTGTATATTCTGCTTTGGAGTGAAATGCTCTGAAGAAATCAATTAAATCCACTTGATCTAGTGTGTCATTTAAGGCCTTTGTCTCCTTGTTGATGTTCTGTCTGGAAGATCTATCCATTAAAGTCAATGGGGTGTTGAAATCCCCAACTATGACTGTATTTTTGTCGATCTCTCCCTTTATATCCATCAAGATTTGCTTCACATATTTAGGTGCTCCAGTGTTGGGTGTGTAAATGTTTAATGGGGTTATAAGCTCTTGTTGGATTGTTCCCTTTATCATTATGTAATGCCCTTATTTGTCTCTTACTATAGCCTTGGTTATAAAGTCTATTTTGTTTGATGTGAATACTACTACCCCAACTTTTTTTCCTTTCAATTTGCATGAAATATGTTTTTCCATTCCTTTACTTTTCATCTGTGTGTATCTTTTCTATCTGAGCTGTGTCTTCTGGAGGCAGCATATATATGGGTCTTGTTTTCTTATCCATTCAGCTACCCTATGTCTTTTGCTCGGAGCATTTAAGCCTTTTGCATTTAAGGTGATTACTGACAGATATGTACATAGTGCCATTTTATTGCTAGATTATTTTCCTCTGTTTTTTTTCTTTCTATCTCTTTTTTTCTTCTTCTCTCAAAGCAAGGCTTTTAACGTTTGTTGCAGTACTGAGTTGGTATTAACAAACTTCTTCAGCTTTTTCTTGTCTGGGAAGCTCCTTATTTCTCCTTTGATTTTAAATGATAGCTTTTCTGGGTAAAGTAACCTTGGTAGTGGGTCTTTGCTTTGCATCACCTTGAATATTTCATGCCACTCTCTTCTGGCCTGAAATGTTTCTGTTGAGTAATCAGATGACAGTCTAATTGATGCTCCCTTGTAGGTAACTACCTGCTTTTCTCTTGCAGCTTTTAGGATTCTCTCCTTACCTTTAAGCCTTGTCATTTTAAATATGACATGTCTTGGTGTAGGCCTCTTTGGGCCCAACTAGTTTGGGACTCTCTGAGCTTCCTGGACTTGTGTGTCTTTTTCCTTCACCAGATCTTCCGCTGCCTCCTATGGGAGCCCAGCCAGCCAGCCTTCTCATGACTCCTCTGTACTCCCTACTAGGCTCATTGTGGTGAAGTGGTTCCTTCTGTCTGTCCTTGATTATAAGGCTTCTCTCCAGCTAGCGTTCCGTTGGTTATTCAGGCTGCTTTTTCTACAACTAGTTGTAATTCCAGGTTGGTCCTGGGAGGAGGTTAGTGTAGTTTCCATTTACTCCTCCACCATCTTGGATCTCCCACTTTATATTTCTAAACTGAAAAATGTCTGAAATACCACGCCTAAGTGTGCTCTTAGTCATTTTAAACTAATCAACCCTGCATTGTAATAAAGATCATCCATGACTGCAGGCTGAGTCATTTCTTATCATCTCTCTCCCATGACCTTCCAGAGCACTGTGGTAGAGAGTGGAAGATGGAAGAGACAAACCTGCTTTCAACTCCCGGCCATGCCACTTAGTAGCAAGTGTCTGTGGGCACATCATTAGCCTTAGGGTGACCAACTCATCTTTGTTTTCTTGGGACTTTACTGGTTTTAGCACTGGAAGTCCCACATTCCAGGATATCTGTCCAGTGACAACCAGGATGGTTGGCCACCCTATTCAGCCTCCATTTTTTGACCAGTTGTAAGGAAAATAAAGCTAACCTTGAACTGCCTCTTCATGCATTGAAGGTAGTACATGTAAACTGCCTTGCATTTTGGTCCATAAAAACTATGTATTACTTCTAATGTTATTTTAACCATTTATATTACCTAGAAAATCATCTACTTTGAAATAGCATTGTTTTCTAAAGTATCAATCTAGATAAAATGTTTTTAATTCCTTCAACGTTTATGTCTATGACTTTTCTAAATGTTAGAACTGAAAGTTTAGTACATGGATTCATGTTCTTTATTAATTTAAATACTTGACTATAAGAATTTTCCTTAGATAATAGCTTTGACTATTGTCAAAAAGCTTTGATAACTTCTGTTATTATGAATAACTGTTTATGGAAGATGCTGTGACAGATAATCAACTTTTAAATGTTCTTTGAGCAATAAAAAAGATATTTTTTTGTTTTCACAGCACAGAAATATAGATATATAATGTATATATGTATACTATAGGTATCAACTTATAAAAGAATATATGTATATTAACCTGTAAGTGATGCTCTGATTGTACATGCTGCTATTTTTTGCAAATTTTACTAGTGTTAGTTTTGCAAAATTCTTCAACTATTATACAAAACACAAAATAATCCTTTCTTAATAGAAATGATTTTTGGTTATTTGTAAAAATACTTGATTTTTTAATTTTAATTTGCATCTGCCTGGCATGTTGTAAACAAGCATTTTATTTTCTATCTTTAAAACTGTTCTAATATAATAATTTTTAAAGTTATTTTTTTATTTTTCAAAATTTGTGCATGCTAAATATAAAAAAATAAATGGAAGTCTAAGAAATAAAGACAAGTACCCTGGCTGGTGTGGCTCAGAGCATTGAGCACCTACCTGCGAACCAAAGGGTTGCCGATTAGATTCCCAGTCAGGGCACATGCCTGAGCTGAAGGCCAAGTTCCCAGTGGGGGGCCTGTGAGAGGCAACCACACACTGATGTTTCTCTCCCTCTCTCCTTCCCTTCCTCTCTCTCTAAAAATAAATAAATAAATAAAGATCTAAAAAATAAAATAAAATAAAATAAAGACAAGAAATTTTTAAATATTGTGGTCTTAACACATTGATACAGTTACTAGGATAAATTCTAAATATACCTTAATAACCTGGTTCCCTTCTTTTCACTTAATGTGCCAAGAACAAATTAGCATATTAAATACATTTCTTATATTATTATTTTAATATTATGTTATTTTAATACTAGTATATTAAAAAACTATTGCAATGACTTAAGATCATTTTACATTATAAATGCTTACATTTTAACATAGAATTTCATAGATGTTTTTAATTTTTGACATTTTATCTTATTTTGGTATTTCATATAAAGTTGCAATGAATATTTTTATATATTCATGTCTTTGTACACATGTGATTGTTTTTTTGAAATAAATGTCTAAAATGAAAAACTGCTGGGTTAACAAATTTAAAACATTGAAAAATTACTCTACTGAAATATCTTTATTTTAGCTATGTTTCTTTTAAACAGCAAGTAATTGCAGTTTTATATTGACCCAAGTTGAAAAGCTTTTTAGAAAGAAGTAATTTGCTTTGTGCATATTGTTCTAACTAGAGTTTTTCATTTTGGTTGATATTATTTGGTTTCATTTGTTTTATTTTTAGCTTTATCTATTTTTATTTTTTTCCTTTCCTTTGTGCTTCTATTTGCTAACTAAACACTAAACCCCATTATCCCCTAGTAACTCAGAAAATATGTTATTTCAAGCATTTATACCCTTAGCTGATTGTTAGTTTTCTGATTTCTAGATGTAATGAATACATAACTGTCAATTCTCCCTGTAAGATAAAAATATTAATCTACCCTTATTGTCCCACACTTTTCACCCAAATAACATCCAGGATATTTCTGGAAATTATGGGACTCTGGGCCAGGTAATTATGCTACATTTATGTTTACATTATTAACTTTTCTATTCGTATATGATTGTGTTCATTTGTGAAAAGTTCTGCATTTATCTGATCTCTCTGATTCTCAGGATACTGTTAAAAATGTGTGGATAAAAAAAGTTGTGGTACATTTACACAGTGGAATGCTACTCAGCTTTAAAAAAGAAGGAAATCTTACTTTTTGCAACAGCATGAATGGAGCTGGAGAGTATTATACTAAGTGAAATAAGCCAGTCAGAGAAAGAAAAGTACCATATGATTTCACTTATATGTAGGATCTAATGAACAAAACAAACTAACAAATGAAACAGAAACAGACTTGTAGATACGGAGAACAGACTGACAGCTATCAGAGGGGAGAGGGGTGGGGGACTGGGTGAAAAAAACCTCAGACACAGACAATAGTGCGGTGATGACCAGAGCGAAAGGGGATGAGGAAAGGGAGAAGAGGGTAAAGAGGGGATAAATGGTGATGGAAGGAGACTTGACTTTGGGTGGTGAACATGCAGTACAATATTCAAGTAAATTGTGTACCTGAAACCTACATAATTTCATTGACCAATGTCAGCCTAATAAATTCAGTAATCTTTTTAAAATAAAAATAAATAAAATGTTATATGAACGGTTTATTTTCTGAAACATACTGACATTTGTCCTTCAGCCATTGCTGAATGTGAAAGGCAGCTCAGGAGAACATGAGATCTGGTTCCTTGATCACAATCTTTTGTCCTCAAAACTGTAGACATTTTTCTTGTGTTTCTCATAACAATACTTGGGAGCACTTTAAATTCTTCAATATGCTTTATAGGACATGTTTTTGGTGTTGTTTTCTGTAAGAAACCATACAGTAATAGTTTTTACCCTCCAAATACTAAGTTTTTACAACTTACTCATTTTGACCAGGTTTTATTTATATAATGGATTTTACTTATTCATTGTTCCTGGTACTTTTAACCCACAGACTCAGCTGCTTCATTATGTGTCTTTGGAAATACTACAGATCAATACATTTCCTTCACATGTATCACATTCTGTTTACTGCAGTAGATTATCAACAGGCCTAGCCTCTCAATTAGAGTCAGAGCATGTAAGAACCTGTGACTATAGCCCATCTCTTAAGCTTTTTGGTATCATGGAAGATAACCTGAACCTTTAAGGTGTGGCTCTTAGGGACTTTATGAGCAACATAATACAGGACCAAACAGCTCATGCGTCAAGTCCAGCAGAGCCTCCAGCTCTCTTATCCTATCCTTTTCCCAAAAAGGGCAGTGCCAGACTATGTCATCTCCAGCTCTCAGTCCATACTAGGAGCAAGAGGGCTGCCATCACAGTTCTCAAAGTATAGTCATGAACCACCTGCAACAGAACCATTTGGGGGTGATTATTAAAAACTCAAGTTTCTTAAGTCTAATCACCCAACCAGACAAGTCAGAATCATCTGAGGACATAGTCCAGGAATCTACATTTTTATTAGTGACCCAAACAAATCTTGGACATATGGAGGTTTGAGTACCTCTTGTTTGTATTTCTTTTCTCTAGAAGGATATATGAAGATTACATGGATGAATTAAAGATAAACTCCCCCCTCCAGTAATATGTATAGCAACGTATTCCATGGCCATGTTGTGCCCTGATTACTTATCTGAATTAAAATTAGACATATTTGGGGAATGGCTGAATGGAAACTATGAACACTTTGTTTCTTTAGTGGCTTTTAAAGATATTCTGTGTCTTCTTAATGAACCTCTATGAATGACCTCAGTCCTGAGGAGAATTAGGCTACTTCAAACCCACCACTTTCCTTACTTATCCCGAAGAATAAGTAACTATTAGAGCAGACATTAAACCCTAACCACCACTAGCTATACCAGATGACTCAACTCAGGTTATAATTAGGGGAAGAAAAAGCCAGAGGGAGACTGGTGGGGATTAGGGCAGGGCAGCTAGCTGGCAGGAAGAATGTTCCAGGTCTTTCCCCAGAGGGACAACTGGCTCTCCTCAGAGGTCAGCCCTGGTCAGTCTCCATAATCACAGACACTCCCTGATTATCCTTCTTAAGCCAATTGGACCCTTCAGTATCCAGAAATGCCTGAGATTTAGGAGGTCAAAAAGAAATAGATTCAGATATTATGGTAGAGTTTGAGGCTGGATGCCCAGAACTGTCCTGTGGATAACATTAAAAGGAGAGTGATAGACACAGGCTTTCTAGTGTTCGAGGAGCTTCAGGAAGGATAAATGACTTTTAGAGCTAGAAGTAGCCCTCGGATAAGAAGCCTCCATATATACCAGGAAGAATTATGGAGCCAGGAAATGAAAGAGCAGTCTAATTCCTAAGACAGTTCACCTTAAATAATATGAACTCATCTAAGATAGGAAGGTTGGGGGGGGAGGAGAATTGCAAAGGAGGAAGTCTTGGAAAATCCGTAGCCAAGCTAAAGGCTTTCCATCATCTGAACCCTGATCACTTGTCCAGCTCCAGCTTTCTTTCAGCTCTCTGCTATGACCATGCTTCCTTGAAGGCCCTGCCTGACCACACCACATTCCCTCCCACACCAGGCTCTTTGCATGTGCTGGGCCCTTGGCCAGAACCACGGTGCCCTCTAGCCCCTTCCCACTGAATATGCAGTTCAGACACCACTTTGCTGGGGAAGCCAAGCCTAGTCCTCAGATTACAATGTCTTTCAGTGGGTTGGTTATTGTTCCCCTCCAGAGCACTAAGCAAAGGAAGAACTTTGCAATTGTGTCTATGATTAGTTGAACAGCTAGTTCCCCAACCAGCCTGCAAGCATGATGTGGGCAGAACCTGAGCCCTCAGATTTTACTTACCATTGTTTCTACTCTGCTTAGAGCAACTCTATTATTTATGGAATGCATGCATGAATGGTGAATGCTGGGATCACTAACATAAAAAGACAAAAAGTCTCATCTTTTAAAAAATATTCACTTACATATATGGGGTGGGCAAAAATAGGTTTACAGTTGTGAGTATGCAAAACAATTTATTCTTGTATTGTAACTGATTAATTATTGTATTATTTACTTGTATTATAACTGTAAACCTACTGTCCATTGTGAGACCTGACCAAGATTTTGGTTTGTATCAGGGAGTAAAATTCAGTTCTTCCTTGAGCCAAAGAGGCTTCCTTATCCTCAAATATTTATTCAAAACCAGAAGAGTACCTCACCCTCAGGGGAATGCAAGGGGAACAATATGCTCCCCACATAATCTATCCTGGACTGTCACTGCAAAGGGGCCTGTGCCTTTCAAGAGCAACACCTTCAGGAAGGAGCCAGGGTGTGATGGGTGTTGGTAAAAACACAGAGGCCTCTGCTCAGAGTCAAGCCCAAAGCACAAAGCCTTCCTTTGTAAGCTTGTCTTCACAAACTTGTGTCAACTGTTCCTTGACCCAGCATCACCCAGTTAAACCAGGGATTACCCACAAATGCACACAAAACCAAACCTGCCAGGCCCTTTACCATATTTGAGAGACTCTCTACCTGTTCACATTGATTTAGGCTCCAATACAATGGAGAGAAAAGCCTCTCTCCCAAAATTCTCAAGATGCAGAGATTAACTCAGTTTTCCCTTCCAAATGACACTTTCCAAACCATATGAGCAAAGTTTCCTTTGCAGAGGCCCATTGAATTGCAAACGAAACTAACCAATGGTCCATGTTACTCATAAGCTATTCTAACCTCAAATACTTGCCCCAGAAATCATGGCTGGACAAATTTGAAATACCCAAACCTGGATTAAGCCTGCAAGCTTCAGTTGACTTCTATCCAAGCCCAGCTCCCTAGTTTTATCATGTATGACATTACATCACTGCATTGCAATGAAACGTATAATCAAAAAGCCAGACTCCACTTTCCTCTGGGGTTTTGGAAGAGCAATTCCTTTTTAGGGGTGAAAAAATGAGCTGTGACCTTGTTATTCATGTTATCAGTCAAGTATCAACCCAGACATTCACCTTTCAAAGAAAGGTCAAGCCAGTGCCTGGCCTATTGATGTATCCCCCACCACTCAAATAAATACTGGTGCAGGGTCACTTTACATGCAATATCTCAGTGAACCAATTCCACTCTTTCTCATTTGCCCCTATTGGAAGGTTCAGGCAGGAGAAGACATTTGGTTTTAGAGTCTGTGAAGCTAGATGAAGAGTCAGTGGCCGGGAATATAAGGACGCGGTTGCACGGTGCCGGGCAGGGCTATGAGAAATTATCTTCAGGGCACATCATCTAAGAGCAGAGTATGAAGTCCAGATTAGAAGATGGGCACAGAGGAACATCGAGCACAGCATAGCAGAACCGAAGTGGGAGGAAACAGGGAGACTATACTGGGGGCAGACCCAGCTGGTCTCAGGAGAGAGGTGAAGGGCAACAGCCCCAGAGAGATCCACAGCTCTTCTGACTGTCAATGAGCCAGCCCCTTCCAGACTCCCAGCTCAGGGCCAGAGCAGGGATGTGTGCCTGGGCAGGTCTGAGGCCACAGGCCTGAGCATGTACACCCATGTGCATGGAAAAGAGGACTCCAGGGCAGGGAGCCAGACTCCCAGCGCAAGCTCAGGCAATAACTGCTTCCTACTCCAAATGAGTATCATAAAGCCAAGCAAAAAAACCTGTCATCCCAATAATCCTTCATGATTCACAAGGAGAGAAGGAGTTTTAAAAATTGAATATGAAGAGGCTTTTTTTTAAAATGCAAATCATTCCCCTGGCAAACAGTTAATAATTTATAGTAATCTTTATTTGTTAATAATTTGAATAGTATGGACTGCAGTATGCTGGAAAGCATACTGATACTCTAAGAGCTGTAGATATATTCATCTAGGAGTTTTATTTCATTTTACTTCTCAGAAAAGGAGCAACCCCATTAAACGATGATAAAGCAGGCTGCCTGGGCTCACACTCTTTCAGTTCAACAGGAGCATGTCTAGTTTAGTCTAGGTCAATCATTAGAGACATAGCTAAGTTCTACAAGATACTGTGGGGCCACTAGGACTACAAGGATGAAACGGACCCAGTCCTTCAAGTGTCTTAGGCAAACTGTAGCCAACTGGCTCAGGCTAAACATCTGTGGCCTCTGTTTGAGAAAAAGCAGGCATCTTTTCTGACTTTGAGACAGGGACACAATGAACTAAGGGACAGAGCTAGCATTGCTGGTTATTTACCACATATCATGCTGTGTGCTAAGTGCTATATATCTATTGCCTAACTTAACTCTTATCTTTGTTGAGTAGGGTATCTAATTATCCCCACTGAACACATGAGGATACTGAGGCATGAAGGAGTAAGTGGGTGTATTAGATTTCTACTGCTGCTATAACAAATTACCACAAACTTAGTGGCTTAAACTGAAACAAGCTCATTGCCACTGTTCTGTAGGTCAGAGGCCTGACTCAGGTCTCACTGGGCTGAATCAAGGTGTCCTGACCTCCTGCTTTCCTCTTCCACTTTTAAAGACTCTGGTGATTACACTGGATCTGCCAGGGTAATCCAGAGCAATCTCCATATCTCAAGGTCAGCTGTTCAGCAACCTTAACTCCATCTGCAACCTTAACCTCCATTTTCCATAAAACGTAAGATAATCACAGGGTCCAGGAATTAGAATGTGGGTATCTTTGCAGGCCCATGATTCTTCCTAATACAGTGGAACAGGTAGGGTCTGAATCCAACAAATCTGGCTCCAGACCCATGCTCCGAATCAGAAGACAGTCCCAACTGCTTTGGAACTGACCATTTTACTCAGCACCAACATCCACATACACATACACACACACACATGAAAAATTTGCATTTCCAATTTAGTGTAACACTTTGAGGTGGGTAGAATAACTGTCATTTACCTCACAGCTATGTAAAATGAAGCACAAAGAGAAGAGTGCTACCCCAGGGGATACCATGAGGAAGAACATGTCCCAGGTCACACCTGCTGTGCCTCTAGAACGTAGAGTCTAGATCCTCCATTGCAGGGTGAGGATGCTCTGAGCCAGGAGAGAGCAAAAACGGAGCCCAGGTATGGGCAGTGGGGGCTCTGAGGCCCAAGATTCCAGGGGGAAGCACTGAGAGCAAGCTTTATTTCTCTAAGATTTTATTTTCCTCTTACTGTTCATGAAGAGGAGGCAGGAGAAGGCTGTAACTGCACTCAGAGTGATCATGGACGTTTTCCTTGTGTGAGCACCTTTGATAGAAGGTCCACATCTGTGGTCGGCAGTCTCCATGTAGGTGGCAAACTACATGAAGGTATAGAGGAAAAGGCAGACATGAATAATTACCAGGGATTTTCCATGTCTGAGGACAAAGACAAGACCCTGAATATAGCCCACAGGTCCTGCGTATTCTGGTCCCTGACAACCTCTCCACCTCCATGTTATTTTATATTCCCCATTTCTCTTTCCTTTCTAGACACCCAAATCCTTCAGATCTCAACCCATGTGAGCATCCTTAGTTATACACTCACCTGGAACCAGGTTATTTTTATTTATTAGTATGGTTGATTAGTTGCTTTCTGTTTATCACACTAGACCAGGAGTTGGCAAACTATGGCTCACAGACCAATCCTTGCCCTCTGCCCATTTTGTAAATAAAGTTTTATTAGAACACAGTCATGTTCATTCATTTACATAGTGTTTATTACTACTTTTGCACTACAACAGCAGAGTTGAGTAGTTGCAACAAAGACTGCATGACCTGCAAAGCCTAACATATTTACTATCTAGTCCTTTACAGGAAAAGTTTACCAACCCCTCTACTATATAGTAGAAGGATCATGTCTGTGTCTGCTGTCACTCACCATTTTTGTCACTGGTGCCTGACAGAAGGCCTGAGCCATAGAAGAGTCAAGAACTGTTTTTGGAATGATGAATGAATGAGTAAAATTGTACCATACCAGTGTATCTCTATACAAAAATTTCATTTCAGCCTCCCACCTAGCACTGCAGAGTTTAACTTCTGTCATGTCTATTCAGAAATTCAAGTTTGCAGAAGTTGTAAATCTCAACCAAAATTACATACATATAAATATATATAAATAAATAAATAAATAAATATATATATATATACTGGGCAGTAGGGACAAGAGTTCAAGACAGCTGTCTCATGACAGCAGATACAAAAGACAGCATACATGAAAGTCTGGTGGTAAATAAGATTATGGTGCAATCTACGCTCTATCTCAACCCAAAGGCAGGCTTGTTCTAGTAACTTTTATGTGTTTGACACTGTTCTAGGAACTTTACATACTTTGAGAAAAACTACTATGTATTTTTCCTTACATATACCAAGAACCAAATGGACCTATCTTTTCTCTTTCCTTGATTCTGAAAAAAGAAAGAAAAGGAAAAGAGAAAAAACCTTACTCTAGTTACATAGTACACATGACGGGCTTCTTTCTAAGCCATTGGGAGGATATATCAAGAAAAGGCCCAGTCCTACGTCCATGTAGTCAGTGGAAGATGATGTATGCCTACAGCAGTGTGCCATAGAGAAGCATAATTAGTATATGCAGGGAACTGAAAATAATAGCATACGGTGTACAGACCAATCTGAGAAATGGAGAGGCTCTTGGGTGTATCACCAGCCTGTGGTTAGGAATGCAGAGTTTGAGGCTAAGCTTTGATGAGGTAAGATCAAGAGGGCATAGAACACATGATTGCAGTCTTGTTTTACGGAATGTGGGAATTATATTTTACCTTGGCTCTTAAAACACACATAAACCAAACATAGGGCTTTCTTGAGCAAGGTAGAACTCAAACCTCTCTATGCTCCTTATTTCTTCAAGCCAGCAGGTACCAAGAGCGAAGTTTAAGTTATATGAGTGGCTTATGGTCTAGTTTCCTCAAGATAAAATCTGGAGAATATGTGGTTTATATGGCTTTTTAAAAAATGGATATTTATGGAATCTCTGACTTAAGCAGTTTAATCAAACATCTCAACTCCCACAGAAGTTCATATTTGTAACCCTCACAACATGGTCAAGAGAGTGACTCATCAATGTGTTTAGCTGAATTAATTTAAACTATGATGTAATTTACTTATTATTTTACCAATAATTACATGGTAAGCACTATTTTAGATACTTTATGTACTTTGGGGGAAGCTAATAGTTTTGGCTTCCTTATATGTTGACTTTGAAGTACCTGTAAATTTCCATACAAATTTTTTAGCAAATGTTAATTGAGCATTTAATATAAACAAGGCCTTATGCTAAGTAAGGCCTTATACTGAATAAACAGAGGTTAAAAATAGATCTGGTTCTTGTACTGTAAGACCAGGCAGTCTAGTTGGAGAGGCACAAAAATAATTGTAATAACATGTAATGAGCCACTCTACAATAATAGCAATGACAATGGCAATAATAATAATTGCTATAAATTTATTCAACATTTACTCTAAGATAGACACTTTATATAATGAGCTCATTAAATTCAATTTATAGCCCCATGAGGTATATATTCATATCCCAAATTTACAGATGGGGAAACTGAGGCTTTAATGGGATAAGCAACTTGACAAAGACCTCACAAGTAATCAATAACAGAACTTACTCCCATCTGACCCCAAACCTTGTGTTCCTTATTGCCACCCTATATTATCCAACTTCTCCACCTCCTATTAAAATTGTAAAGATGTGTATGCAGTGTGATGGGCACACAAAAGAAGTTAGAGCTAGAATGGGAAGAATAGAAAGGCTTCACAGAAGAGTGAGATTTAAGTCTCACCTTAAAAACCAGTTGGCATGTACTAGCTGTGAAAGATAGGTACTGAGTGGCAATGGAACGGTATGGTGAAAGTTCAGGGCCAAGGCAGTTTCTGCCATTTTAGGCAACAGATAGATTAGCACAGCTGGAAGGTACAGTACGTTGAAAGAAATGGAGAGAAGTGTGACCAGAGAGATACACTGAGTCCAGATCAACATTGTCCCTAAGGATCTACCCATGTGAACGTGCTGGGCCTACTTCATAGGGAAGATCCTTGACTCTTTCTAAGCAGTAGAATACCAATGGCTAATAACTTTAGGGTATGGAGTCATCCCTTCACAGTGCCTACTGTAGGTGCAAGGTAGTTGCTCAATACTCTTTGGATAAACTAATAAATATATATATTTTAAAATAATCCATTGGATAGCAATGTGGAAGATACACTGAAGAAGAACTAGACTAATGCCAGATCATAAACCAGGAACTTATTGGAAAAATAAGGAAGAAAGGTCAGTTATAGTAAAGAACTTGATGTGAGAGAGACATTGGAAGTAGAATTAACAGAATGACTAGGTGGACTCAGACAGAGAAAGTAGTTGAGAATAACATCCAGAATTTCTACATTCACCTGAGCCCTCGATGGAGAATACAGAAGGAGGCGTAGAGTGAGGAATTTTGTGCCTGAAGGCCTGTGGGAATCAGTTGCACAGATTGGGGGCCTAACATGAAGTGGCAGAAAAGACAAGTTCAAAGTGGCTGCCAACAGGTTCCTGCCTTTCATGGAGGCTCAGAGAACCTGGTGGCAGGGAGGGACCTTCATGAAGGTCGTCCCCAGGCTCAGTGGTCACACAGCATGAACACTTGTGCTGCAAAGACAGAAAGAAAATTAGAATCTGAGAGCTTGAAAAAGAGATGAACTAAAAATCAGCAACCTGACCATTACAACCGTGTAGTTATGCTCAGTAGGCACCCCAGGCAAAGCCATGGCAGATTTCATAGCCTTTTCCTGTGGAAAATTTATGAAGCCCGGATTGGGGAAAATGTTCTGATAGTTTGAAGGCTGGCATTTGAAGTTGGAATGCTGTCTCAAAGTAGCACGTAACGGCACAATTCAATAACTCTGACCATTGTGGAAAAATGCCATGTGCCAACAGCGATTTTCCATAATTTTGTTCAGAAAATCTGAAAGAAATGCAGAAAATGGATTCGCAGCCCTGGCAGCAGGCAAAGAAACAGTAGCAGAGGGCTGCAGGCCAGTAATTGATGTTTCAAATATCACTGAGTGCTTTGCCTGTAATTTTAGGGGAGAATGATAATAATTAAAAGCACAAACTTACAAGTCATTTCTGAGGAGGGAAAATGCTGAACGCACTTAAAATGAGGGGGGTGGCGGCTGTTGAAATGTTTAAGTTTTTCCAGAGAGTTTTCAGATATGCAATGATTAGTTTTAGGTTCACAGAGTGACTTTCTCCTCAAATGTCCCAAAGTGCCCAAAAGATTATTAGTCCCTGGGGTTCTCCGGGAGACAGTGACAAAGCTATGTCCATACGACATTGCCAAACATGCAGATCTCACCTGATGGTACTGATTTTTTTCATAAACAGCATGCTCTTTAAAAGGATAAAATTAAGCATCTCTCCCTTCCCCCAGTTATGGAATCAGTTGTTGTAATGGTTCATGCTAAATTAGATTTGGGACTCTGTGATGAGGCTGATTTGAGCTTGAGTCTACATTCATCCTAATTATTAGCTCTGTAACCACAGGTGATCTCATTCAGCTTCTCTGAGACTCCATTTCTTCATCTGGAAAATGGGTATCATAATAGCACTTACTTCTCATACAGTGAGTACTGAAGATCACCTAAGATAGTTACCCATTTGTGATTAGCATTCAACAAATATTATCTGTTATGAATAATATTATTGCTGCTAAAATGACAAAGACACACTCTTTTGTGTAAGTATTTATTTTTGCTGACAGAATGTAATTTCTTCAACTACAACTTAGTTAAATCTTCTTGACACTGCCAGAAAATAGAGTCTAAATTGAACCTGGCACCCTGATCCGGAAAGGAGTCCCCTTAGGTTACCAAATTCAAGGCCTCAGTTTTCTGTGTCTCTATTCCTAACACAGATCCTGGCATACAGTCAGTGCACTATAAGTGCGTGTGCAGCATACATATGTGTGGATGGACAAATAGTTTATCCCTCCGTTGCGGTAAAGGACAGGGGACCCTGGGACCTTACCAGCTTCCGATGACTGACCTTCCCCTTCCAGCAGCACCACTAACTGTGACATCTGGGCATTTTCCTATGCAAACATTCTCTTCCCTCCCGGGAAGACCGGGGGCGACCTTCTGTAACTTGGGTTGCCAGATGAGATAACAAGCTTTGTCTTAAAAAGACAAAGCTGTGGGTTGACTGAGTACCGTAGTGAGCAGATGAAGTGAGCTTACTAAGCAAACGCTGTAATTGTAGTGACCCACCATTAGCACTGCAATAAATATAGTCATTTCGTACTTTTCCTTTCACACCATCAACCTCCTTCTGGCCTAACAGAGTAAATTTTGTTCTCTAGACCACGTTTACTCACTTCTCTAGGTTTTCACAAACATGACCCTACTTGCTGGTGCAGGATTCCGAATGTGGACCAGCAACCAGCCAGAGGTGAGAGGCAGGGTTCTTCCCAACCCTACCCAGCACAAAACAGGACCATTTATGCCCCTAGAAAATAATTTACAGCAGGACACACTACCTGGAGGCAGACTGGTGTGCTAGGCTGGTGGCTTGCATCAGTCTGACAAGCAACTCTGCTTGGAACAGCATGGCTTAGAGACAGAATAGGAAGTTGTCATGAAAACATAGTAGTTTCTCACATCCTCCCTAAATAATATGTCAACAATCTAGCCCAGCTGTAGTTTTCTGCAAGAAACCCCTCTATCTAAATGCAAGACTAAACTTTCTAAAGTACTTACAGCATTTTACTAATCCTAAAACTCTAGACTTTGAATTGGGGGGAAAAGTTTGTTTTGTTTTGTTTTGCTGCAAACTGTGTGCCTTGAACTACTGATATTTATCATAGGGCTAAATATCAAATTCAAAAAAATGTAAAGACCAGCCAAACAGCAGTGAGACAAGGTAAGAGATGCCAGATAATTCTGTTGATTCAATTTGGGAGAAATAGCGAATAGAATTATTTACTTTTAGTTGAATTTTCCAAGCCAGATTCTGTTGAATTCTAATCACAATTTAGTGTCAAAACAGAGGTGACTGAGTACCTCTGAGGAGTTAAGAATGGCAGTATAAGTAGTTAAAAATGTAAATATATAAAGCAAGCTGCAAGGAAACTCAGCAGGAGGGGAATCTGTGCAGTCTGCCATGATGACGTGGGAGGGCCAGGAACACCCAGATTGGACCCATATCCCTGGGCCTAGTGGGTAGGTGTTTACATTTAAGAGTCAGAATCATTGTTATTGCCTAAGCCCCTCCTTCAAATGGAGAGAGGTTCACCCCAATCCCAATGTGCTCAAGTTGGGGGGTTTAAATGACTCCAGATTCTAAAAGACAGAAACTGAAGGAACAAAAGGACTAAAGTGGCATTTGGATGAAGGTGCCCCAAAATGGTTGGGTACCAGAATAGCCTGCTGATGTTAAACAGATAGTTAGGACCCATTGAAGGCCAACTGGATACAAATTTCCTTTTTCCATTTTTCCTTTTGCCTTTGAACTTTTGTCAGAATCAGTTGTCCACATATGTGTGGGTCTGTTACTAGACTTTTCAGTCTGTATTTATCCATCTCCACATACTGCCACACTCTCTTAATTACCATAACTTTATAAGAAGTCTTAAAATCACACTGTGTTAGTCCTTCAACTTGACTCTTTTTTCCAAATTGTTTTGCACATTCCAGTTCTTGGTATTTCTGTATAAATTTTGGAATCATTCCGTGATTCCAAATTTTATGTAGTGTTTTTGTTTCATTCAGTTTGATATGCATCCTAATATTTTCTTCTTTTTCGTGAATTATTTTTAGAAGTGTCTTATTTAGTCTAGAAATATTTGGGATAATACAAAAATCTTTATGTTACTGAATGGAATTAGAGTTTTAACTTAATTCCATTTCAGTCTACTTTGTTGACTTAAATCTTTAAAAAATATTAAGACTAATTTTTGGCCCAGGATATGTTTTATCTTGGAAAATATTTTGAATGCACTTAATAATAATATATATTTTACTATTGGTAGAGTGTACTATTACTGTTGGTTGGGTCAATTTGTTTGATAGTGTTATTCAAATATTGTATACACTTACTGATTTTCTGTCTATTTTGTTCTATTAATTTTCTGAGAGAGGAGTACTTATTCTCAACCATAATTTTGGACTTGTCTATTTCTCCCTGATGTCCTTGATTAGTTTTTGTTCCATGTATTTTGAAGCTGTATTAAATGCATAAACATTTAGGACTGTTATATCCTCTTGATGAATTGGTCACTATACCATTATAAAATGAAAACTTTAATCCCTGCTTATACTTTTGTCTCTGAAATACACTTTGTCTGATACTAAGATAGCCACTCCAGATTTCTTTTGATTAATTTTAATATATCATTTTTACCTTTTGTTTTTAACTTATTTGTGTCTTTATATTCGAAGTGTGATTCTTTATAGGCAGGATAGATTGAGATCTCTCTTTTTCTACCCAATTTGACAATCCCTGCCTTTTAATTGCTGTATTTAAAGCATTTACATTTAATTGTATTGTTGATATTAAAATTTCTTATCTTTCTTTTGTTCTTGGTTTCTTCCATTAAGGGATTAAAAAGTACAAGTTGGTTGTTACAAAATAAACAGAGGAATGTACAGTACAACAAAGGGAATGTAGTTAACAACATTGTAATAACCATGTATGGTGCCAGGCTGGTGTAGGCTTACAAGGAGATCACTTCATAAATTATATCAATGTCTAATTAATTACCATGTTGTACACAAAAAACTAATATAAACCAATATTGAATGTCAGCTGTAGTTGAAAACATAAAATAATTTTTTAAAAAAGAAAAGAATTAATTTAATTTTTTTTTTTACTTTTTATAGGAGGTTATTTGAGTCGAACTGACATTTGCCAGGAAAAAAATTTTAAATGCTTCAGAAAATAACAGTTTTCTAGATTCTTTTATGCATTTGAGACTAAGGAGGGACTGTAAGAAAGATTACATGAGGGTGGAAGAAAACAAAGTGAGGACTGGATTAACAAGATTCTGTGCTCTTTTGAGGGTGATGATGGCTTCTTTCAAAGGTTAACCTATTTGTACAGAAAAAAATGACCAGGGCTTGCTCAAGGCAAAAATAAAACTTTTACCCAAAATTTATATACCTGTGGTGTGACTACCCATCATGACCTGCCCTGTTAGGAATTTATGATAAGATCACCCTGTGAGTTTCCTTTTCATTAAACTCCTTTTTTAAATCCACAACTCCCCTTTTTGGTCATAGATCAATACAAAGGATGCATTGATGACCATACTTTGAGTTGGACAGTGTGGTCTCACAGCACTAGGGAGGCTCAGTCCTAGGAAGTCTCAGTATTGACTTGTTAACCTTTGGGGTAGGGCAATATTGTAATCATGGGATCTGAGTTAAGCCAAATTGTCCCAAAGCAAAAAGGGCAGGTAAATAGAAGGTAGTCAGGTATTATGACCTTTATTGTGAAAAAAAACACTCTGGATCATTTCTATCCTGTGAACTATAATGATATGAGTTTCACCTTCTGTTTCATTCATTTGGCATCTAGTATAACATGAATATTTTTTAATTATTTCACTTCATCTCCTTCTTTGGATTACCATTATCTATAATGTTTTGTTTTGTTATTTAGTGGTTGCTTTAGGGTTTATGGTGTGCATCTTAAACTTGTCACAGTCAACCTTTAAGTGATATCATATGTGCATGTATAGCTTAAGTCTTCTAAGAGTATATTTAAATTTCTACCCTCTCATTCTTCCAAATGTTATCATACATTTTAATTTTACATCTGCAATAAACATGTTACATTAATTCATGTTACATGAATTAATAATAATTCATTGTTATTTTTTAAAAAGTCAGTGATCTTTTAAGACATTTAAGTTATAAGAAAAAATTTTTATGTATTCACCCATGTGTTTACCCTTTCCAATGTCCTTCATTCTTTCATGTAGATTCGTATTCATGGGGCATCATTTTTCTTTGGTTTGAAGGACTTCCTTTAACCTCTCTTGCAGTGAAGATCTGCTGCTTATAAATTATTTTCACTTTTGTTTGTCTGAAAAAGAGTATTATGTTTGTATTTTTAAAAGATATTTTCATTGGATATAAAATTTTAGATTTTTTTTTCTTTCAGTACCCCAACTATGTTGCTTTATTGTTTTCTTCTTTTTATTGTATCTGATATGAAATCTGTTGTCATCATTACGTTTATTTGTCTGAACACAGGGTGTGTATTTTTCTCCCCTGGCTGCTTTAAAGATTTCCTTTTGATAGCTGGCATTGAGCAAATGAATTATAATATGACTTGGTGCAGTTTTCTTCATGTTTGTTGTGTCTGGGGCTTTTGAGGGGTTTTTTAAGTTTATAATTTCATCAAATTTGGATAAATTTTTGTCCACTATATCTTTAAATATTTGTTTTGCTTTTCTTTCCTGTGGGATCTCCAATTATACATACATTAAACCACTTGAAGTCATCCTAAGCTCACTGATTCTTTTTTCATTTTGTCTGTAGTTTGGGGTTATGTGAGGTTTTTTGAATTTCTATTGCTGTGTCTTCAAGTTCACTAATATTTTCTACTGCAATGCCTGGTCTACCATTAATCTCAGTTCATGTATTTTTCATCTCAATGTTGTCTTTATCTACAAAACTTCTATTTGGATCTTTTAAAATATTTTCTATATCTTCTCTTTTTGAATATCTGGAATACAGTTATACATAATAACTTTTTTTAGATTTTATTTATTTTACTTTTAGAGAGAGGGTAAGGGGAGGAGAAAGAGAAGGAGAGAAACATCGATGTGCAGTTGCCTCCTGAGCACCTGCTACTGGGGACCTGGCCCACAACCCAGGCATGTGCCCTGAATGGGAATAGAACTGGCAACCTTTGGTTTGTAGGCTGGCACTCGATCCACTGAGCCACACCAGCCAGGGCCGTAATAACTGTTTTGCTTCAGTAATTGAGAAGTCTCATACTTTATGGAGCACTATCTTTCACTGTCTGATGTTCAGTAATTTGCAAATTGTTGTTTAATATATTCTGTCCAATCTTTTATTGGTTTTGGCTGTTTCAGGTGAATGGATAAATCTGGTTTTTGTTACTTCATCTTTTTTGGATAGGGAAATATAAAGCATTATTTTTATCTCCATTTCACAGATAGGCTAAGAGCTCAAACAGATTGGTTTCTCTTTGTCTACTCATTGCCAATGAGTCAAAAAGCTAATATTAGAAGTACCTTAAGTTGAAGAAAGGGTGTTGTAAGTTGTATATTATGAAAAAGTAAGTAAATTACAGGCAGTCCTTACCAGGTACACACATAAGCTTTGTATATCTACCACATAAATATGGCCCTTACACATTAGCTACAACTTTCCCTTATGTTTCTACTTTTGAAGAATCCAATTCAGACAGTCTGGATTTGAATTCTGTCTCTACCGCTTACTGGTTCTCTGATCTTAAGCATATTGAAGCTTTGATTTACCCATCTGTAAAATGGAAATAATAATAGTACTGTATCTGCCAAGTATGGCTGTTATGAAGATCACATGAGATGGTCCCTGCAAAGCCCTTGGTAGGGTGGTAAATATTGTTTTCCCACCATGTATGAGTTACCTTAGATGTTAAGTCTAGCATGTGCTCAATAAAATTTAGCTCTAACCCCAAGTGAAATGAAGTTCTTTCTTTCTCATTGTCCTTCTTGACATCAAGAACTGAGCTTTTTTCCTCTCTACATTCCTGAGATTTGCACTGAAATGTGAATTAGATAGTTCTTCCAGAAACTAACTGATCTATCTGGTCAATCTGGTCCGCATTCGGAAAGTTGTTGTAGGGTGTTTCTTTTTTTGTTGACCAAGTTTCAATGTTTACCTCCTCTTAAAATCTTTATTGGTCACTTCTCACAGTGTCTACCCAATGGTTTCTCTAAATGAGATCCCCAGATTTTTAATCATGTCTGTCTATTCTCACTCAACAACTGTAGACTTGTTCTAATCCGGTCTTTTACTTATCCATCACCCTGGAGCCACACAGATGACTTTCTACTAGCCGACTTTTATCTGAGTTGCCTCTTAGTTGCTCACTACCAATGTTAACATATGAAAACCAGAGTTCTGTAATCATTTTCCCTACTCCAGACACATGGAATTATAGTCAAATTCACATATGACTTTGTTCCTGTGTTTTCTTTGTGTCAGTCCCTGGCTTTGACTTTAGGAGAAAAAATTACTATTCTTGATACTCCACATATATTTGGTACATGCTATGGTTTCTTTAAGAACTTGGAGGAGAGTGATCAATAGACATGCAATAAAGGATGTCTATCCATTTATCTGAGACATCTTCTTTGGACCAAAGTCTTCAATGTTAAGGACATCAAGATTCATGTGTTAGGGGTTAAAGATTTCCCCAGTGCACAAAGGCACCTTTGGTAAATGATCTCATTTAGCAAACACTACTGAGAAACCACACCCCGATTCCACACATCTCTCTCACCATTCACTGGGACACTGGGCCGTGTCTTGATTATATCCTCAGAGAGCAAAGGCTTACATACAAAACTGCAAACAACTCAGCAAACTTGCTAAAAATACTTATATTTCAGTAGATGATTCTGAGCAGAAAGGAAGAAAAATGTATTTAGCAAACCCAGAAATATCCAACAGAGAGTGGAGTGGAATTGAACAAAATCTTATATAAAAATATCATTTGGGTCCCATCTGAATTTAGCAATAAGGCCCACAACAATACAATACAAATGCACCTGGTGCAGCATTTGTCATCTAACTCTGGCTATCAGACACTTTATAGCATTAGATAACGCAGTTACAGAGAGATCTAATAGCAGAGGGACAGGAAAATTAAAAGACTTCAAGTCAGGTTGGCACAGTAGTATATCAAATGAGATTTACAAACCAATTGGTAGACTGACAATAAGGCCCACATGATTCAAAACACGTGTTTAAAAAGTGGCTATCTTGGAATGACATAAGCTAGCATCAGAAAGAAAAAAGAAGATTCAGATCCCACATCTATGTGAGGATACCCACCATGTGCCCACCATTGTTTCAATCACTTCCACACACTATTGCATTTTATCTTCAAGGATCTCTCTAATATACACACCATCACCTTATCCTTACAAGGGGAAAAGTGATACTTGGAGAATGAAAGGAAATATCCTAAAGTCAGATGTCAGATGACTAGTATCAGAGGCAGGATTCAAGGCAAATCTTCTAACCCATGGTTCTTAAATTTTAATGCTCATATGGGCTTGTACACACACACACACACACACACACGCACAAACAAACAAACACACACACACCTGGGGAAGCTCATAAAAACTTCATTTCCAGTGACCAACACTTGCGTACTTTGATTCGGTGGATCTGGGGTAGGAGTGTGGAGGAGGTTTCAAGGATTTGGAGCTGACCAAAGAAAAAGAGAAGACCAAGAGGCGGCAGCACACAGGAGCTTTGTTGGGCAGCACTTGGACAGGCTTGCATGAGAGGGGAAGTCTCCCACAGCATGAGACAATCCAGAGGCTCCCAGGAAACCACCACGAGGGAGGGGAGAGGGGCAAGAGAACTCCTGGGGAAGGGAGACCTGAGAGGGGCTAAGTGCCTAGCTGATGCCACTCAGCAGCATGGCGGGTGGCCCTGGGTCAGAGAACTCCCAAGGGCAGCCGTGGCTCAGAGCCTTATAACTACAAGGTTAGTATGTCTTATCAATAGATAACAGCTACCGGGTGAGGTTTCCAGGGCTATGCAGAACAGACAGATCCTAAATGGCTAAAAATTTGCTTCTTGGGTTATTTTTAAGTAACTGGCTATGTAAAACTTTGGTTTGGTGCTAGTCAGCTTTTGAGCTTACAGGTCTTATACACAGAGGCCATCTTTGGCTCATTTATATAAAAGAGTGAGACCCTTCCCCTTCAAGATAAGTCTGTTTTAGCATGTTACAGACCCATTTTTTTAGGAGGAGAAAATGCTTCAAACTCCGTGTTTGGGCTCCCAGCCATCCAAAACATGGATACACATGTCCATTGATGGTTTCCAAAAACGTAGTTTCCTGGGACACCAAGTGGAAGATAGTCAGCACTGAGGGCCAATGTCACAAAGGGCACATGCCGGTTGGGCCTCGAGGTCTGGGTTAGGGTGGCCAACATGCTGCCATTGTCTTAACGAGGACAAATGCTCTCCATACAAGCTCAGCTTCTGCAGTCCTTCATGATCAATGTGAGAACAGGACAGCTTTGGCCAATGATCTTCCCAACCTGGTTAGGAGCAAACGGTGAAGTACACACCACATTAGAATTTATGATTCAAACCACAGGGGTGGGCAAAAGTAGGTTTGTAGTTGTGAGTACATGAACCAAAGAGTTTATTCTTGTATTATTATTAGGTATTGTCCACCCCTGTATAAGCTCACTGATGGCAGAGGTTGGGTTGGTTTGAGGCATAATTGTGTACCCAGTGTATAAAGGAATGTCTTTCAAAGGAAGGTGGTTAGTAAATGAGCACTGACTGAATGAAGAACATAGAAATAGCCAAGTTCATAGATTCTATATATTCAAGTGGGTGCATCCAGAAAGCTGCCTGGAGCCATGTAACTCCAACCATTTCTCCCATCCTTCCTGCCAAGTGGGGACTTCAGATTCTGTCCTCACCTCCAGGCTGAGTCACAAACAAAAGCTGCCACACTGGGTTATGGCACTTAAGAGTGTGCTTACCGAACTAATAACAGATTCTCTTTGAGGGGATGGGATGGAGAAGGGAATTGTGGGGAGAAGAGAAAATAAAACACTAACTGGAAAAAGCCTTGAGGGGCAGAGTTCTCCTTTTTCTTGCAGGTCGGGGTGAAGAAGAACATGCTGTCCTTTCCTTAACTTTTTTCTTTCACTTCCCTGTCCCCACCGCATTCTTTGTGACTCAGTTAGAACTTTCCAACCTTTTTAAAGTCTGTTTCCAAGTGCCCACGCATCACCTTATCGGAGGCAAGATTTTGGTCTTGACACTAAATGCACCTCAACCCCAACCTTAAATTTCTCAATCCGCCCCTCCCCTGAAGTACACTCAGATTTCAGTTCTCGTGAAAGTACTCCCAATCACAGCATCACGGCCACCCAGTTAGGACTTGTTGGTGAGGTTACAGTTCCACTCATCTCTACCCCATCCCCCAAGAATAGAACAAAATGCAATAAAAATTCTAAACTTTAGTTGCTAATAGTGTGTTTTACAATAAATAAGTAAATAATATGGAAATATATTTTTTTAAAAAAATGTAATCCATACATTTTGCTTTCTTTTTCCTGATGTGCCCTTTTCCAAGGTTCATCTTTGCTTTAATTACCCCTCACAGCGAGGAAGGGGCCCTATATCTAACTACAGCACATTCGTAGATGATTGTAAGACAATGCGGTTGCTTGCCGTTCCTTATGGCACCCATGATGTTCCTTACACACGTAATATTGCAAATGCCTTTACGCTACCAGGAAGCCCTGTTGCCTCCTCCATCATCTGGATCATTTCTCTTTTTTCTTTTTTAAATATACTTTATTGATTATGCTATTACATGTTGTCCCCGTTTTCCCCCTTTTCCCAACTCCACCCACTACCACTCATTCCCTCCAGCCATCCCCTCCCTTAGGTCATGTCCATGGCTCATGCATGTAAGTTCTTCGGTGACTCCATTTTCTATATTATTCTTAACATCCCCTGTCTATTCTCTTCCTACCAATTTGTACTTTGTGTGTGTGTGCTTTTTTCAAAAAAATATTTTATTGATTATGCTGCTACAGTTGTCCCATGTCTTTCTCCCCTTTAATCCCCTCCACCCTGTACCCCCCCTCCCACCATCATTCCCCCACCTTAGTTCATGTCCATGGGTCATACATTTAAGTTCTTTGGCTTCCTCATTTCCCATACTACTTTTAATCTCCCCCTGTCTATTTTGTACCTACTATTTATGCTTCTTATTCCCTGGACCTTTTCCTCCACTCTTCCCCCTAGCCTTCCCCCTCCCCACTAATAACTCCTCATGTGATCTCTCTTTCTGTGATTCTGATCCTGTTCTATTTATTTGCTTAGTTTATTTTTGTATTTTTAGGTTCAATTGTTGATAGTTGTGAGTTTGTTGTCATTTTACAGTTCATATTTTTGAACTTCTTCTTTTTCTTAGATAAGTCCCTTTAACATTTCATATAATAAGGGCTTGGTGATGATGAGCTCCTTTAACTTGACCTTATCTGGGAAGCACTTTATCCGCCCTTTCATTCTAAATGATAGCTTTGCTGGATAGAGTAATCTTGGATGTAGGTCCTTGCCTTTCATGACTTTGAATACTTCTTTCCAGCCCCTTCTTGCCTATAATGTTTCTTTTGAGAAATCAGCTGATAGTTTTATGGGAACTCCTTTGTAGGTAACTGTCTCCATTTCTCTTGCTGCTTTTAAGATTCTCTCCATATCTTTAATCTTAGGTAATGTAATTATGATGTGCTTTGGCATGTGCTTCCTTGGGTCCAACTTCTTTGGGACTCTCTGAGCTTCATGGACTTCCTGGAAGTCTATTTTCTTTGACAGATTAGGGAAGTTCTCCTTCATTGTGTTTTCAATAAGTTTTCAATTTCTTGCTCTTTCTCTTCTCCTTCTGCCACCCTATGATGCAGATGTAAAAATGTTTAAAGTTGTCCTGGAGGTTTCTAAGCCTCTCCTCATTTTTTTGAATTTTTGTTGCTTCATTCTGTTCTGGTTGAATGTTTATTTCTTCATTCTGCTCCAAACTGTTGATCTGAGTCTCAGTTTCCCTCCCATCACTATTGGTTCCCTATACATTTTCCTTTATTTCACTTTTCATGGCCTTCACTTTTTCCTCTATTTTATGACCATACTCAACCATTTCTGTGAGCATCTTGATCACCACTGTTTTGAACTGTGCATCTGATAGGTTGGCTATCTCTTCATCGCTTAGTTGTATTTTCTCTGGAGCTTTGATCTGTTCTTTCATTTGGGCCATACTTTTTTGTCTCAGTGCACTGTTACATAGTAAGGTGTGGTGTCTTAGGTATTTGCCAGGGCAGAGCAACCCACGTCACTGCATTGTGGCAGGGAGGGGTCCGAGAGGGAAGAGTGTTCCTTACATGGCTCTCTGCTGGTTTTCAGTCACTACATCTGCTACCCACAAGCAAATTGGGCCCTTCTGGTGCTAATACCCAGGTGCATGGTTTTGTGTACATTCTAGGATCCTGTGGGTCTTCCCAACAAACTCTCCTATAAGCCTGGGAGCTTCTCCTGCTGCCTCAACCCCCACAGTTTTTTTTAGCCAGAGATTTTGAGGCTTTAATTCCCCACCAGAACCCTGGATTCTGTGATCTGTCTCACTCCCCTGTTGTTCCAGCCAGTTTATCTGCACACAAATGTGGAATCACCTGCTCTGCCAGCTGCTGCCTTGCTGCAAGTTCTCCCCACCCCAGCTGCAGTCTCCACCCCTCCTACTGGTCTGGATGAATGTTTCTTCTTTAACTCTTTAGTTGTAGGATTCCATATAGTTCGATTTTCTGGCAGTTCTGGTTATTTTTCTTTTTAAATTTGTTGTTGTCCTCCTTTTGGTTGTATGAGGAGGCAAAGTGTATCTACCCATGCCTCCACCTTGGCCAGAAATTATCTGCATAATTTCTGATCATCCTCTGGACTTTACCTCCTGGACCCTTGCTTTTCAAGGTGTAATCCAGGGACCAGCGATACCAGCCCCACCTGGGAGCACGTCAGAAACCCAGAATTCCAGATCTCACACCCAACATCCCAAGTCAGAGTCTGCATTTTTAGTAAATCCTTGGGGACTTCATGTGCATTTTAGAGTTTGGGGGCCAAAGTCCCCAAGGATAAATGGCAACTCACCTGTGGATCACACCATTTCCTTCTTACTTTATTGTAGTGACATAAGGAAACTCTCTCCCATTCTAGAGCTATCTTTTTCAAATGGCCTGCAAGTAATTAGTTGTATTAATTGGAACATATACTGGATAGTGGGGTCAATTTATTAGTTCATAATCAGATTTTTTAATGAAATAAAATAGGTTAAACCACTTCAGAATAAAATGGAAATGTCACTCAGGTAAGTACTGCTTCATACAACTTTTAAAACAATGTGTATCTATGCGTTTGTTTATGTAGACCAAATTTTATATATATATTTACTGTGGATCATGCTCATAAAAGCTTCATCACCACCCAAGTCTAAACATCTTGAATTCAGGGACTATTTGATCCATTCATTGTATATACAACACTTAACATAGTGATTATACAGAACACATGCCCCAAAATGTGGGATGTTGCATGGGAGTCTATAGATCATCATAAGTGGCATCAACTCTTAGTAAAAATAACAGCCGATGAGAGACAGCTAAAGATGCAAGTAGATTCAGGGCCTGGCAGAGCCTAGGAAGTAAGAAAGATGGAAAGCATTTTGCCAACACATCTGAGTCCCGTTTTGAGGCAAACTTGAGTCCACTATTTGCATGGGATTCATGGTAACAAGGTGACGTGACTTTTAAGGCATCTCAGCCTCTATCTGACTATAGAAATATCCCTGAGCATGTCTCAAAAGGTACAAAAAAACAGCCATTGGCCTGAGCAATACTAACCATAAATAGATGTTTGAAAAGAGAAGGAAATGAAAAACTATGAGAAAGATTCAGGTTGAATCCCAGGCAGAATCGTACATTGTAAGACAGCAAAACAAAGCTCAGTGAAGAGCCTTCTGAAGGCAAGTATCAGATACGCACCCATTCCACCGTTACCGATACGGCATCTAAAAGCCCAGACCCTGGGCTGGGTGCTAGGGATACAGAAGTGAGCACGTAGACAAAATGTCACTGTTCTCATGGAGTTGGCATTCCAGCGATGGGAGGAAGAAATAAGCAAATAAAAAACTCATATTTGTATTCATCTTTGTATTGTGTTTGCATGATACTATCCAAAACTCTTCATTTTGCTTATATTATGTACATAGATGATATGATGATTTCAGGTGGCAATGCTGGAATAATGAATGGAGTGTGAGAGATAATAATCTATCCATCTCTCTTTTAGCCCCTCACCTGTGAGCTAGGAAGATCAGGATGAGGTGAGAGCTACCCTGAAAATATATTCCATTCAAGATTAATTCATATTTTTAATGGTTTAATTTATTTAAAAATTTTACTTCATTTTCTGCTTAGATATGATATCAAAGAAATGTAGCATTATAAGGAGTCTTAACATGGTCAAGTGCATTGACATTACCAGCCTGTTCTGCATAGTCCTAGGATGTCAGCAACTGGAGACCCCAGTTCCCTTACCACCACTTCCCGCTCACCAGGACATACTGCTTAACATGGCTGTACTTATGGAGGTGCCATGGTAAACTGTGCTGGGGAGAGTTGTCCTGCTCCTGAATAACTTTGACAAAGCTCTCCAGCACCTTCTGTTTTCAGATGGAGAAACTGAGATTTATCAAAATTTGTTGACTTGATCAAGGTCACATATTAAGGAAAAGCTGGGTGTAGACTTATGAATCATGCTTGGTTTTCCTGACCTTGATCAATTACAAAATAACAGACTTTCTACAAATGTCTTACTCCAGAAAGAAGTTTTCCAGGCTATGTTTCCCTTAGTAGGCAGAAGAGCATGACCCAGGCCAAGAATCACTGGCCTTACTGACTTTGGCATTATAATTCCTTATCTGGTGATGTGACATACACCTCACTAGACAATTTTTTCATAAGAGATAACCAATGCAGATTTAACTCCTTAGAAATATCATTCACCTATCTCCTACCTCAATGCATACCTTCTGCTCTCAATCCTGGTCCATTCAAATCAGTACATAAATATAATCTTGTCTGCTTGCATTCTCAAAGAAGTTCTAAAACTTTGAAAGCAAAGTGTCCATTCAAGTTCACTGCTTTGAACTCCTTCTTCACCCTGCTTCCAGCCACAAGGGTTATCTTACATCTGTACCATATTTTCTCTCTGACAACTCCAGGGAGGACTTTCCCTCCTTTGTATTCAAAGGCACTTAGATGCCAGTTCCTTCTCTCATGGGCTTTTCTTTGGGCCAACACCATTTCTCATAAACAGAGGCCCAGCCGCACATTTTCATACACCGGCCCTTGGAGGTCACATCCAGCTGCGAGAAGGTCCTCATGGCAAACATCAATTGACTTTCTCCCTGCTGTTTTCCGATCCTCCCAGCTCTTTGTTTAGTGACCTGTGTGTCTTTGTTACCAGTGGAATGGAGATGATCTATTTCCCAAAGGGTATGATTCCTGTGTTTGCACTTACTTTTTTTTTCCTTCCCTCTAAGCATTTTAAATACATATGAACAGATGGAACTGTTTTTAAACACACTGGCAGAGTTTTCCCTCACAGACACATAGCCCCGCATTCTGGTAAACCAGCCGGGTGACCTGAGTAAGCAATCAACGGGATTTCTGACAGCCATTTTCCAACCCATCCAGAGCTGAGATGACTACAGTATGGTCTGTCTCAGGGGCACATCATTTGTTTTGTTTTGTTTTGTTTCTTTCTCCAACGGAGCATCCTAGCTGAAGCCATTGTGCTGCCTTCTGTAATGCCAGCCCAATGAGAGGAAAGTTTCTCCCAACACGTATCCGTCAATTCTATGCAGCCACGCTGGGGACCACCGCTGATCATTTCACAGCCACTCAGGCTAAACCTCTCTTTACTTCTTGTCTCCCAATAGCGTCGTCTGTTCTTCTGGGATTGGAACTAGAAACATCACACGTCCCCAGAGCAGCACCAGTATCCGTGTTTACTTTAGAATGTATTTTGAGAAGCACCCAAGTGCTTTAGCTGGAACCAAAGGGTATTTTTGTGAGGTAGCAGATTGTGGGGAAGTTTTATGTTTCAACATACTCCAGGGAAAAGAAAACGACTTTCCTGGAAGGAAAGAAAAGAAAAGAAAGAGGGGCAAGAGAAAATAAAGACTAAGATTGAGTGCACGCCACGGAAAGACAAGATGAGGGAATCCCAATAGCACAGACTTTTCTGGGGGGGAAATGGCACCTCTCTTATCCCCCACAGAACGCCCGGACTCCAGGGAAACTGTGCTGATGGTGTTGGAAACAATGCTTGTTTTGTGACTGGGAATGAACCGCCCTTCTGTGGGAGGCTGAACCCACGGAGTGCAAAGTTCTGCTTTTCTCAGTAGAGCAAGCTCCCCAAAATGTGTGCGAGAAGAACTGGGATAGCTGAAAATTCCAGCCCACAGCTTCAGGTTTTCCAGAGCCTGTTTGCTTTGGCCCACCTCTGCCATTCCTTTCTCTTTTTTTCAGAAGTGTGAAATGGGTTGGTTGCTGGTATTTGTTCTGTGGTCTCTGCTAACTCTTCCATCTGTATAAACTCAGCGCTGCCAACCCAGCAGTTTAGAATGCTCTCTCTTCAGCCAGCTCGAAGGGACTCGAAGGTCCTATGAAGTGGCACTTTGAAGGCTTGCAAATGTGTGATGCTGGCTGTGTGGTTGAGGCTCTAGGGCTTAACTGTGCTGCCCTCCCAGGGACTAGCCGTTCCTCGAGGACTCGTAGCTAAACGTGGTGAGCACGAAGTGAACCCACATCTGCACTGGACTGGACCTTCCCGGGAGAAGGGAAAGGATGGGAAACTGCTGATCATGGGTTCACAGATCTGAGCAACCAGAGATGGGGCATTGCTCCTGGTGGTTTCTCCCTTTCTCATGTGAAAATATTTGTCTGGGGATGGAGAGAATCATAGGAGACTCTACAGTTCCATGTTTTCCCACTCTCCTCCTGTATTTATCAGTATCCGGGTTTGACTATTCTTCCAGAAGCAACAGGTTAGCAGTGTGCCAATATTTTTATTTCTGTTCTTGCTATAACAACTTAGCTTCTTTAATTAATTGTTTTTCCCTAGTTGCCGTTACCCAGCAAAAATATTGTCAAATAAGACAATTTGTCTTGGGGTCAGAGACTAAAAATGAGTCGAGCTGATGGCTTTTGCCAAGCTCAACAAGTATCGCTGTGAAGTGTAAACAGCTATTAATGAAAAGAGTAGCCACAGTTAAATAAACCATGAGGTAGAGAACACAGGTGCCAAGGGAAGAGCTGTTTGCTGGCATGTCTGCTCTCGCAGATGAAGGCTGAACCCAGGCCAGTAGGGTCTTCAGGGAAGGCAAGCTGAAACTGAAGAGCAACATAAATAACCGTTATAAAGAAATGGTTTGAACTAGTGCCCTGTTGTCCAGCATGGCATTGAAAAAGATCTCTACTCCATGACCAGAAGAGTCCATGAGCTCTTCATTGGGCTCCCCATGCTAGAGCTGGCAAGCTCTGTCTCAGGGCTGCTTGGGGAAACTGGTCTTCAGTTACTAGGTGTTAGCTAAACTTAGTTTCACTGGTCTACTTTAGTGTAGGTGCTAAAATTTCAAGACCCTGTCTCTCCTTTATATGTGCAACCTCGGTAATTTATTAATCTGCTCATTATGGGGCAACATTAAACTCTATAAAATACATTCTAAAGTTTTTGAGTATTTTTGCATTTGTACAATAGAGCAAATAATACATGTGTCCCATGATTGTGTTAAATAAAACCACTTTAATGGAATATGCAATGAGTTATTAGGAAAAAAGTGAGTCCTCCAAAAATAGCAACTAAAATTTTACAAAGGATGTGGGCCTGCCATGATCAGGGCCCAGGGAAATAAGAAAGAAAAAATATAAGTGTATATCCTAAGGCCACCCTTATATTGTGATTGGTAATTCCAAAGAGGTGATCAGTAACTTTAAGTACAAGGAACATCCTTTTCATGAGAAAGCTCTTCCAACCTTAAAACTCTTGAGCACAGACACCTGTGGTTATTTGAACTCGGGGTCTCATAGCCAAAATTGACCATGATAAAGTCAAGACCATGAAAATTATCAGGAAATATTCCCATAAGGCCAAGAGAAGAGAAACTTTTAATGTATGTTCCAAAGCACACAATTCCTTTTCAAAGCAAGGTCATTACCATGAGGTAAGACCCATCATCTGCTTTTGATTCTCTCTGGACAATTTACTCTGAGCTCCTAGAGGCAAGAGATTCTGTCTCCAGTGTCCAGAATAATTAATAGTGCATAGTGAGTGCTCAATAAATCAAGGCAATGCCTTGGGTTCAAAACTTGCCTCTGCCATTTCCTACCTATGTTACATTGCCCTCTTTGAACCTTAATTTTCTTTTCCTTTAGAGAGACCTACCTTGTAGGGTGGTTATGAAAATTAAATGACTCTGCATGTTTAGTGCTTATAGAAGTGCCTGGCATATAATAAAGATCTGTAAATGATATCTGATATTTGACATAATGGTTATGATGATGAGGATGGCATAATCTTTTGGTTGCTTACCATTAGCTAGTCACTTTTCTTTCTTGCTAACAGAACCACAGTTTGGCAAAATTAAATATGGAAACCCTATTCCCCTTTGCTTCATATTAATCTGGTATGTGACCCAGTTCTGACCAATGAAATATAAGGGGTTTCTGCTGAAATTTTCTTAATCTAGTTCAAGGCACTGAGACAATTTAAAGCTAGACTTTAATCTGTACAAGCACTGAATCTTTTGTTTTTCCTTGCACCTGGAATGTAGGCTTTCCAAATCCCAAAACAAATGATGGTGTTGTGTTATAAGAACTGCCCATCCTTGACAAACCCAGGACTCCAAATTGTGCCCCTATAATTCCATGTGGCTATAAAATCTCAGCTCAGTTTTCCAGCCTCTCAGCTACCTATTCAGGTAGCTTAGAGAGGTACATTCCATCAAGGTTCCTTCTTCTCTAGAATATTAACATTGTGATTCTTCAATTTTAAAAAATGGTTCTATTTAGCTATTCTAGTTGTTCTCTGGGAGAGGTTGACCTGCATGTTTTATCCCAGTGAAAGCAGAAATCAACTTTTAATAATCTTGAGAACTATGTGAAAACATGCTTACAATATTTATACATTCAAAGATGTCTGATAAGTGAGCTAATATCAAGCAGAAAGCTGGACAGTAGTAGTTTCTGGGCAGGAAAACAAGAAAAGGTAATGGAAGGAAAGCAAACAGAAAGATGAAAAGAAAAAAGCCGAAGGCCTCATGCTGTAGGTATTCTTATTATCTGTATTTATGATGAGGACTAACATTAAAAGAGACATGCTCAAAATTCATGCAGATCATATATATTAGTTGTTTTTGAACTTGGGACTTTCTGACTCCAGCCTGTGTTTTGCTGTCTCCTCAACATATTTGTCTGGTTTTATACTTTTGTCCTCTCTCAGTTTTTAATTTGTGAAGCCTGGGAACAAATCTGAGCTTTTTGATCCTGCTGAAAACCTTGGCTATTGAACTTGACCTTATAATCTCTGTCTACTTTCCCTTAACGATACAGAACCTTTTTGTTCCACCAGTAATGATCAGTCCATGCTAACTAATCTCAGCTCTGATCCCTACACTGTCCTCCTGGATTGTTCTCTCCCACAGTAGGAATGAATATGAGGAATTTAAAGGATGATGAAAAGGTGGCCATAGAGATCACCAAATAAGTAGAATGGACAATATCTGTCTCTCTCCATTCCTCTTTCTGTTTTTTCTTTGTGGGGGGGGGGGGCTCTAGTTCTTCGTCTTATTGTTGTTGTTTTCCTTCTTCTTCTTCTTGCTCTTCTTCTCCTTCTCCTTCTCCTTCTTTCTGTCTCTCTGTCTCTCTCCCCCCTCTATTAACAAATATTGACTCCACAAATGCTGTGTGCTAATGGTATTGCTAAGTACTGGGTACACAAAGTAGAAAACATGCTGTGATTTCTATTGATTTCAAGCACACAGGTGACTAGACTCAGGTTGATGCTGCCTTTCCAAGTTACTGCCCTGGGGAGGGGCAGATCTATAGAAGACCAGTGGAGAAGAGAAAAGGCCTAAGTCACAAACAAGGCATTCTGTTGGTGCTGAAGCCAGCCTACAGTTCTCAGATTCCCTGGAGATGTGTCTGTACCAATGCAAGAGAAACAATTGCTCCATGACCCCTCATTACCTTTGAGTAATAATGTCACTTTGGGCTGAATTGACCTAGTTTCCTAGACCCCATTCCAGTTCTCCACTTCCCTTGGCCACAACCCAGACAGCACAGAGACATGACAGCTGAGCAGAGGCTCTGCCACTGAGAGAAATTTGCCCTTCAGCATGCCTGGCTGGTGATGGAAACCCAGAACATTTGACCTGAGGAAAACATCTATCCAAGTCCTTTAAAATATATGCCCTATTTTTTTTTAATTCTGAAAACAAGTTAGTGCCAAACTGATCAGATGACTAACTGAGAATTGCGTGTCTTTAAATACGTGGATGGAACCAAATGAAATAGTATCTTCCCCTGGCCTCCCATCCCCTTGAACTTCCTCAGTGGTTAGGTCTGGTTTGACACCGAGGGCACCCGTGAAGGCAAGTTATTTGTGGTTATATATAATTAGTCTGCTTGACTCTTAGGACCAAGGTGCTTCCATTAGTTCTGAAGAAGAAACATTGACTTTTCATCATTTGTTTTCTTTCATTTACTCTCAATAAAGCTAAGTGCAATATAATTTCATCTTAGTGACTTCGTTGCATTTGATGCTATCTTTGGATGCAGAACCATCTATGTTTGAAAATAAAACATAGATCTATCCCTTTAATGCAGAGAAGACCTCCATTGATAGAAAGGACATTTCAGGAAAAGGAGAATATGAATCTGTGGGAGAGTTCGTTCCTGGAAGAACATGATTCTGGAAATAAATCTGGGTTGGAAGAAGAGTGGGGCAGGCAGAGCTTGTGAAGTAGAGAAGCTAGCTTCCTCAATCTTTAAACAGAAACTCACTCCTTTATAACTTTTGTCCATTTGTGGTAGCTATCCTCTTTGGAATAATGCTGAACAAGTTTCTTTCTCCATAACAACCCTTCAATTAGTTAAACACAGAGCTCATGCCCTCTTCTCCTTTTCTTGTGTTTTCTGTTCCATTCTTCCAACTATTTCTGATAGGGCATTTTGGCAGGAGGAAACAGAGATGGAAAAAAAAAGTACGTGAATAAGTACTCAGTGTACGCTTCAGTAAATGACAAATCTCTCTCTGACCTGTAAGCCAATGTTCTGACACCAGATCAGGCTACACACTAGGAGTGGCATGTCAACAGGCAACATTCCAAGCTTTCTGCCTGTGAGGGGAAGCAAGAATAACAGGTCAAAATAGCTTTGCCCATGTTAATTAAGAAATGTTTTCCCTTCATTGATTTTCATGTGGAACTGACATTTCTTTGGTCACTCATTGGAATTATTAAAAGTTTTATAGTTTAAGCTCTTAACGAATCTTTCCTTGAGATGTGTTTGGAATTATTTTGGTACCTAAAACATAACTCGGCAAATGTGCTTTAGAGCCTCGTAGTCTTTTTTATTTATTTTTACTTCCTGAAATAAAAATAAACAACTACTCTTCACAAATGTCTCTGTTTTCTGAAACTGTGGAACCAGGGAAAAACCAGACCTCAAAAAATGGGCTCCAAATCAAGCACAAGTTAATATTTTTTATTGAATTTCTGGGATAAAGCTCAGAGCATAAGTCCTGGCATTTTTCAGCTCATACTAGCTGTAATTATAATGGCACACCTCCACCTGTCTTCTCTGACTTGTTGAGCCTGAGACAAACCAGATGAGGATAAGGAGTAGATCAACTACGTGTGCCCACTCTTAGGTGGGTTCTGGGATTAAATTTGTAATTAATCTTGTAATCTTAGACCTGTAGTTCTGTGGTCACGAAAGGTAAGATTAATACATTTGCAAGTATTGCTACTAATTATATCCACAGCAAAAATAGCTGCAATGTTCCTGGTTGTATAAAAGTGATTTTTATGTTTCACTATTAAGTATGATGTTGGTTCCTACTTTAAAATAAATTTCTTAAATCATGTTGAAAATTATATTCTTAAGTTTTTTTATGAAATGTGATGAATTGTTAATATTTTAAAATGTCTTTTCATGTTGCATTGAATTTTAAATATTATTTTAATATTATCTTATTATTGGAGTCTGGGAAATCACTGGTGACAGTGGCATAATTTTTCAATCTTCCCGAATCTCACATAAAGAGAGTAAAGCTACATAACACAGCATAAGCCCCTGATAATCATATATAACCAAACCAGGTGGCCAGTTATCCCTATGGAACACAAAATAAAAATGGGTTGGTCAAAATACAGACAGTTACAAACTGTTAGTGGTATCAACATCGGTGTGGGGAGAAACAGAGCAAAGAAAACTGACAAACTAGAGAAGAAGAGAACCAAAGAATGGCAACAGGAAGTCACTGTAATGTATAGTGAGCAATGGGCTTTGTTAACTCCAGTACAAATGGGTGAGTGCATGAGGTACGACGCTAATGTCTGCAGTTCAGGTCTGAAGAACTCTGGGCATGGTTAACTCTCAAAGCCAGCCAAGCTCCCTTTGAGGAAAAATGCCCACAGTGATGAAGAGTTTCTGGGACAGAATCCTCACTGAGCAGAACAGAGACAATTAAGATTTTTTAAATGCAAGTTTCATACAAAAGTAGAGAAGATGAACAGGTCCTGGGGTAGATTTGAAATCAAACTGACAAATTCCGTAACAACAGAAAAGGAGCTTTGTGAAATTGGAAAAATTGTCATGAACCGTGATTGCCTCTAAAGATTCAAGAAAACTAGTTTCACATAAAAATGGAAAAGCATTTAAAAAGCATGAAGATCTAATTTCCTATAGACAACAAATGGACACAAAAAGACAGAGAAAGGACAGGCCCACAACAAAGACAAATTTTCCTTAAATGAGCTAAAATGTTAAAAGTATGATACATAAAATGAAAGACTAAGACATACCACAATTAGAAAAAAATCAGAAATGGGGTGAAAGAACTTAGGAAAAAATTATAAACAAAAGAAAAATCACTTGAGAATTGAAGACTAAAACAGAAGAAACACAATTGCAAAGAAGTACAACAAGTGATGGTTTAAGAGAAATAGGAAGTGAAAAGACAGAACTTTCAAATCACAAACAAACTTAAAAGACACAAAATGATTTAAGAAACAGGAAAAAAATATTGAATGGAGATAAAGAAGATCCAATTAATGTATAATAGCAGTCCCTGAAAAGTAAAAACAAAGGAAAAAAACAGAACAAAAATAACAATAATGGAGAAAAACTTTCCAAAAATCAAAATTACAATATATTTAACAAAAAATATACAATATAAAAGTAAAACTATATATTGAAAAGGCACAGTACACACCTAAGAAAATTGGCTCAGGAGAGCCAACACTGAAACATATTCTACTAAAGTCACTGCACTTGCAAAAATAATAATAATAAATAAACAACTCTTTGTCATCTAGAGAAAGATCCAAAAGCCATTAAAAAATTAGGCTGCCATCAGACTTTTCAGCAGCAATGCTTTATGACAAAACAAAGCTATGGACTAACATACTTAAGATACTCAAGGAAAGAACGAACCAAGGATTTTGTAAGCATCCAAACTAATTCTCACATATAAAAGCTGTAGACAAACTGCTATCTCATTAAAAAACCCAGGTAATGCAGTTCCTATGCACTCTTTCTGAGGAATCAACTAGAAAACAAACTTCAGACAAGTGAAATTATTATAAAGACGTTGAAATAAGGATTGATGGTGAGCATTATGTAATTACACTTACAAGCAAAATTTTAAAAGTTAAAAGAAAGAGTACATAGTATATAATAGTTATAAGCACTGACATTGTAGACAAAGTACCAATGTTTTCAAAAATAAAGACTGGGTAAGCATGAAAAATTTTAATCATATGCAGTAATCATATTGGTGGAATAGCATTGGTATTGTTACTCTGAGACTGTTGTATCACATGGGATTAAGTACACGGCTAATTGTGGGATGTTCTAATTCTATTATCACTCTCTTCTTGAGAATTGCCGTCACTGGTGTGATGTAAATGACCTGTGGAAGTAACCTGGAGGTGTGTCAAGCCAACCATGTAATCCTGATTGTAAATTGTGACTAATAGTATAAACTTACAAAGCACTTTAACATAAAAAGTTAAAAGATCCATTTTAACTTTACAAAATAATACTGTATAATGTTCTGTCAACTTAAGAGACTTAGAAATTAACCAAAAGCACACACCTCTTCATGTTGTCTACAAATAGTGGCAGTTTTAATTTTTCCCCTTCAATCCTGACCTCACCTTGCCACACAGGATCAGCACTACATTACCAACGTTCAATAAAAGCATAAAAGCAGACCTCGTTGTCATTGTCTCAATCTTAGGTGGACACTTTTTAATATGTTACAATTAAGTATAAAGTCTATTTTACATTTTTGGTGAGGCAGTAATTTTTAAACCATATTTGCAATGAATGATATCAATTTACCTTTTGCTATAAGAGATGAGGAAATTTACAGTATTATAATTTTTGCCATCTCATTTTTCTAATCTCCTGTTTTTATTAGATTTAGTATTCTTTGAATGATGCCAAAGTCTATAACATTAAATTATGTGCCATAACTCTAATTATTAAAATTGTGTTGCTTTAGTTCTAAGCCTAAATTTATTCATTTCTCATTATCCTTCATTTCATTTCTAATTTGCTTATTTATTTAAAATTCATATTTATCCCATGGTTGTTTTGATTGTACCAATAAACTTGCTTTCAAAGATTCCAAATGTATCTTTGAGTTCTGAGTATCCTGTTCCTTGAGTTCTTTGATATTTGAAAATATACATATGTTGCTTTTCTGTATTAGTTGTATAAGTCTAGCGATTTGTCAGAAAATGTTTAACTGGCTGTGCAGAAGAACAAAAAGACCTGATGTCAGCACTCGTTGATCTTACCGAGGTGAATAATTGCACCATGGCTAAGTGCACGCTACTGATCTAATATCACTGCGTGTGGCCGTGGGAAGACCTGCTCAGGAGCACGGCATCCCGTTACATTGTGTAACATCTGCACTATGTGGAAACAATGGGTACAATGATTTCAAGACTGCAAACAACAGTACATAAAATCCAGCAAAATAATTGGGAACTAATGAGTCTTACTTCTGTTTTTGAAAAATCATTTATTTAATTATATGTAATTTAATTTTAAATAATGTCTTTAACAACTGACTTGTAATATTTCTAAAACGTTGATGGGCAGGTCTTGGAAATCTGATCTGGTTCAAATTCATTATTCATACCTCACTTTAGAACTCTGTTAACAACATTTTTTTTTGTATTCCTGCATTAAATATGACTGTGGAAACATCTGAAGCTGACTTTTTGCAACATGACAACTAAAGTAATGCACCTTGTCCCACTTCTTACTTTAAGCCCATAGGAATTCTAGATAAAATGGTAAAAAATAAATAAAATAAGACAAGAGAGAATCCACGTATGAAAAAGAAGAAAGTAAATAAATTTTGGAGTGATAATCTAAAGGTGGTTCAGTGACAACACTCAGGTGTCAGAGGAAGCCAAGATCCGAAGAGCCAGGTGCTGAGACTTGAATGCCCATTCGAAGATAATACAGTGTGAAGTAGCTGACATTCAAGTCCTGGCTTGTCCTCGTGGACTATAAAAGCTTTGTACTGTAGCTCAGAACTAAATTCTAGAACTTTGGATTAAGAAAAAGAAAAGTCTTTGGTGAAAATGCAAACTTCCAGGCCCACACCAGGAGTGACTACGTTGTTCACCTCTGAGTCAGATAACTGGTACATTAACGGTAAACCCAGAGATTCACATGAAATCATGATCATTATAACTGCTGAGCTTTCTGCTGGGGATCCTCATTATAAGCAATCTTAAAATCACATGGTAGCAATAACTTTACAAGGCAAGATATGCAGAACTTCCACAGAGTACATAATCTTTTCCGAAGATGAACTCAATTTCAGAAAGGACAAAACAATAAGGGAAGGGTCCATGAGATACAAAGGCCCCCATGGTCCTGAAAATAAAATAAAACTTACCAACCCAAGAACTAGAAGTAATAGAATAATATGGAAATATTTAAGTACCAAAAGTTAATAAAGGCATTAGATGTAATTTTAAAATAACAGAGCCCTATAAAAGAAAACAGATGAGTCTGAAAGAGAACCAAGTAGAATTTCTGGAAGTAAAAAATAATAGTTTATTAGAGGTTTAAAAAAAAATGAAGAAATTGGATTGAAAAGATCAGATGCAGCTGAAGAGAAAACTGATATGGTAGAATATAAAGAATATAAATTATTTTCAAAACCATATAGGATATTTACAAAAAAATAATTTACAACAAACACCAAAATAACCAGTACTATAAATTTACTTTCTCAGATAACAATATAATTAAGTGAGAAGTAAATAATAAAATAACAACTGAAAGAATGTACACATATCTGTAATTTTTGAAGGATCTAAATAAAAGGGTCAAAAAGAAATAAAATCTAAATTGTGAAATCGTTGGACTTGCACGATAATGAAGATAGCACAAACGAAATATGTGAAAAGTAGCTGGAGTAGCGCTAGAGGGAAATGGAGAGCTTTGAATGTAAATATTAGAAAGAAAGGAAGATCAGATATTAATGGGCCAAATGTTAAATGTAACAAATTAGAAAAGAGTATATTAAAACTAAAGAAAATAGAAAATTGGAAATAATAAAGATCATAGGGGAAATTAATGAAATAGAAAAATCAAACAAAATCAATAAAACTAAAGGCTACTTTTATGAATGATCAATAAAATGAATGATCTGTCAAGACTAATGAAAACATTATTATAAATATTATATTTATTATAAATAAATATTAAGGCACAAATGAGTATTTTAAAAAACAAAAGAAACATAAGTACATATAGGGAAGAAATGTTAAAAGAACATTATGAACAATTTTATCTCAGTAACCTTGAAAATTTATATGAAATAGACTTCTTTATAAATATAATTAAAAGAAATATGGTTTCAGTTGATTTTAGAAATGACTCTCCTTTAAAGATTAGCTAATCCACATATCACATAAATGTCTTAGTCATTTAAAAAAATTGATGAAACCCTCCTTAAAATCTTTTTATAAGGTAGATAACTTCAAAACTAAAAATGGGCAATGAAAACATAGGAAGTAATAAAAATAATGATATTAAAATATTAATAACTTAAACTAATTATGGGCCTATAAAGGTGATTTACATGTATAAATTATCCTCATAACAAATCCCAGGTGAAGAACGTGATAGTCCCTGTGTTACAGATGAGGAAACTTTGGCAGAGAAATGGTGACTAACCTACCCCAAGCTTACACAGACAGACAGAATGTGCTGTAAACCCAGAAGGGAACCCAAACAGTCTGGTTTCAGATCCTCTGTTCTAAACCACAGACTCCAATATTTTAAATAAAATATTAGGAAAACAGATGCAGTGATGAATTTTTAATACAAAGTGATCATGTAGGGTTGGGAAAGATGTCCAGAGCAGTTCTTAGTCCCCGATCCGCATTCCTGTCATAGGCAGTCCACCGGACTGTTGTCCAGGTCTCCAAAACATTTTATAATTTGGCAAATATATCTTCCTTCTCCAGCAACTGTGCAGTCTCAGATTTGTTCCCTTTCCATCACTTTCAGCTCTAGCTTTATAGACATCAGGTTTGATAATTATGTCCTATCCTTTCTCACCCACACATCCTGCTTAAAACCAGTCAGTGATATTCCATTGTGTTTAGCATAGTGAGCAAATTTCTCATCATCACCTACTGGGTCTGTCCACAGCTGATCACTCCAACATCATCAGAAATCAAATTTTCCCTTCCTTCCAGCATTTTAGCCACACTGGCCTTCCTTCCCATCTAGAACTGGAGCCTAGGTGTTCATCATGCTGTTCTCCTGCCTAGAACTTCTCATCCCCAGCTCTGCTTGGTTGCCTCCCAGTCTTTCAGGTCTCACTTCAATCATCATTTCTCCAGAGAAATGATCCCTGAGCTCCCCACCTCCCAAGACTGGGTCATGTTCCCTTATTTAATCTCACAGAGCACTCTCTACAAGCCCATATGTAAATTCATGTGTACTTGCAGGATAATTTCATGAATATTCTTCTTCCCCACTAGAATGTATACTACAAGAGGTCAAGGACTGTGTATTTTTTCCTCTGGCATTGCTTTCTTAGTGTCTAAGTAGTGTTTTTAACTGATTGGAACAATTAATAAATTGTTAAGAAAGAAGAAGGGAGAGATAAGACATTATTTGGAAAATAGCTATAATTATTCTCCTCCCTATATCCATGCACTTTGAAATATGATTTTGTCACTTCTCCCTTCAAGACGGGGAGTTTTATTTCCAAAGTCTTTGAATCTGGGTTGGCTGTGGGGTTCCTTTCACTCAGTAGAACGCAGCAGAGGAAACGGTGTGCCAGCCCTGCACCTGTGCTTCTGAAGGTCTTGTGGACTTCCGCTCTCTCTCTCGGACCTCTATGACTGACATGAGAATGAGCCAAAGTTCACCTAATGGAGGATGAGAGGGCAGAAGAACCCAAGTCACTCTGTCCATCCCAGTCAAGTTCATCCTAGACCAGCCAGCTCCATGCCCACCTACCAGTTGACCTCAAACACAAGAGCTGATGTCCAAAGAACGTGGCCCACAGAATCAAACTGTCCAGCTCATCCTTATACTAAAGAGCAACGAGAAATGGTATTGTTTTAAGCCGCCAAGTTTTGGGGTAGGGAGAAGAAGAAGAAAAGTTAAGGGGAAGAAAAAGAAGAAAGTAAGACATGAAGGCTTATGTGTATAGGTGAAAAAAGATTCATTGTTTAGCTCCAGACAAAAATAAAAATAAAAAAATAAGTTTTATGCAAGGAGATGCAGGTTTATATCAAGGGGGGTTAGACTTGCTAAAAATATGTACTTTCAAAAAAATGGAATAAAGTCCTTGTCATGGGCCAATATGATGTCCTGGGGGAGGGGAAGACACAGGATTTTGAAGCTAGAGTTTCAAATCCAAGCTTATTTTACTAGTTTTAGGTACATAGATAATTTCCTCTCTAAATGTGTGCGATGGAGCCAATGGTTACAGCCTGGTCTTTCTTCTGTGGGACAGTGCGCTGGTATTGACGAGACTGCTGAGGGGTGACTGTATCCGTAAACACTCTATCTTGTGCTCACTCTGTGCCAAGCAGTATTCTAAGTGCTCTACTCAGCTCACTTATTCGCACCACCAATTTACAAGGTGAAGGCTAGGACTATCCCTACTTTGCAGATGATGAAGCCAAGGCATAGGTCATGTCGCTTATCCAAGGTCACAGAGCCAGTAAGTGGGGAGGCAAGATGCAACCCTGAAAACTCAGCCCAACAGTCCATGCTTTAAAATCCTCCGCCCCTTATCCATAGATATCCCAGTCCTTACCTCCCGAGTTCCCCTGCCTGGTATTATAGGGATGAAACACAGCTTGGCTGCCAGGCAGACTCTCCCTGCAAGTTAGAAACCCCCCTGTCTGGTGCACACATGAACCTAGATTTTCCAGTTGTGCTTGGCTCCAGTTCCCCGGAGAGAGTGCAGCAAATCGGGAAGGCTAGAGCTGTCTTCGGCCCGCCCTGCTAATTAAGCTCGTCCAACTGACATTTTTTGGCTGCTTCCAAGAAGGTATTATTTTTAGCTTGTGTGGGTTAAAGGAGAAGGGAAGTGTGCCAAATTCAGGTTGTTAGAAAGGGAGATGGAGAAAGGAGCTCAGAAGGATGCATTATGGTTATGACTCCATTTCATAAGAAGGTGGAGAAAATTGGGAGCTTCTGTCCCCGTCTCCAAGGCCATGTAAGGGAGGCTGCCTTAATGACTGCCACATTTAAATGGGTGGAATATTTCTCTACTCACACAGTCCCAATGGGACAGCAACTGCAGCTATTAGAAGGATCCAGTTTATTTTTTTATTTTTATTATAATTTACTGGAATGAAAGAAGAGTAATGCTATGCAAGTTGGGATAGAAGTAACTTTCCACCTCCTCCACCCCGTTTTCTTTAACGGCTCCTGACAGCCCCACCCTGGCTTGTCCTCAGAGGTAATAAATGATACACTAACTTGACCCTGATCAGGAAGCTGGGAGGTTCATCTGCGGGTCTCCTTGTGATAAAGACCGGGCCACACCCTGACACCGGGCCCAGCCCGTGGATAACCCTCAAGCCTGCAGAACCACAGGAGCCCCTCTGAGGGGTCTGGTCTGCAGTTCTGGTTCCGAGGGTTCCATCCACTTAAGTCTGTTTCACTCATCTACCCACTGCTTCCTTTTTCCTTCAGCCACGACCTCTCTGTTACGATTCCAGTGATTAAAGGTGGGAGATCGCCAGCCACTTCCCAGCACTCTTCAAACTGCCCTGGTCCTGACAGCTCAGCTCTGGTAAGCTGAGGCATAAAACCCTCCAGTCCTGTGATACAAACCATGGAACCCTTAAGACTCAATTCACAGGAAAAGAACTTTGGGGGGTTCTGATTTTCATGTGATGAATAGATGTCATCGTTTGGTCCAATGACAGCAAAAGCCTCATTATGTGACAGGCTGATCATCTTGCTCCTGCACAAAGCAAGAGGGAAAATACCACTGATGTTCAGATCATTTTTCTCAACACTCAATTCGTTGCCATTTTTTAGGAGCATGCTGGTGGAATTTT
The DNA here is from genome assembly GCA_028533065.1 of Trachops cirrhosus. Classification (NCBI taxonomy): domain Eukaryota; kingdom Metazoa; phylum Chordata; class Mammalia; order Chiroptera; family Phyllostomidae; genus Trachops; species Trachops cirrhosus. The sequence continues at coordinate 79,092,163 of CM052547.1, forward strand.
CAGCCTATATGGTAAACAGACACAGTAGAACTGACTGAATCTACTAGCATTGAAAGACAGCTACATATTGCAAAGGTGGCTATGAAGTGTACTCATTAAGAACAGGTAAGAGTCAGACCTGGGTTGGAATTTCGAGTCACCCACTTACTGCCTAAATGACCTTAAATGAATCATGTCACTTTCTGAGACATTGATCTGTCCTTGTAAAGTGGAGTCAGTAGCAGTTACCTCAAAGGGTTGTGGGGAGGATGACATGAGATGATGCTACTGAGGGTCTCAGCACAGTGCCTACCTGACACAGAATGGGTGGTCCCTCAATATTAGTTGCTATTACCAGGCCATCCATGAACACGGGGGGGCAGGGTCTGAGGCAAGAGCAAAACCACAACTTCATCTTGGCGTGTGGTAGGCTCTACTTTTTAAATCTCAATAAACCCTCTTCCACTAACCAGTGGGTTCAGAACACACAATGACTGTCATCAGTCTGAAGAAACTGTTCATTGTCGATGCCTAACCATTCCTTCATTCAGCAACTGCTTATTTAAAACATGCTCCCCCACAGCAGTAAATAAAGAATTTATTTAGAAGACACTTTGTAAAAAAAATACAATAAATTAAATTTTAATAGCGGGCAGTTGGTTAACATTTAATAGGTTTTATAGTAAATTAAACAATGGTCTTATTATTCTATATCTGTCAAGGGAGTGGGGAAAATGTTTGACTGGAAGATTTTGAATGATGCTAAATGAAATGTTCGGTGGTGTCTCAACATGGGGTCATTTTGACACCCCCCACCCCCGCCAGAAGGCATTTGACATTGTCTGAAGACATTTTTCATTGTCAAAACTAGGATGAGGGGCGTTTCCAAGGGTGTCTGGTAGAGAAAGTCCAGAGAGGCTGTTAAACATTCTACAGTGCACAACACTGGCCCTCGTGACAAAGAACCATCTGACCCCAAACGTTACTAGTGCTGAGGTTGTGAAACCCTGGTCCATAGAAACCTGAGAAACTGAGGAGGGATCCTAAATACGTTCTTATTTTGTGGGGAACTCTAGCTAGAGTTTAAAACAGTGGCATTGACTTGAAACACATTTTACCTAGTAAATCATAGGAGAATCACTTGTAAACATTGTAGTTCTTAATTAGTTTCAGTTTTTGCACTAAAATAAATTTTTTCTTCCAACATGAAGTGCTGTGGTCTTCTAATCATCATTGTTTCAAAGGTGACAGGAGTTGGTTGCTATGATTTAGTCTTTTAAGGAAGGAGTAAAAGTTAGAGGTTGAACTAATGCCATCTCCATTGTTCATGGTGAAATGTACTCCTGCAAACCCTTTTCCCTGTGGTCCCCAAAAAATAAAAGAAAAAAAACTAATTGCTAAGATATTACATGCCTGAACTTTAGTGTAAAGACTTTCTTAAATTCACTGTGAATATGGTCTCTAATCCAAGGATAGGATTTCCCCAATAGCTGCCAAGGTGGAAATCAAAACATTCAAAAGTACGAGGAACAAGGTATAGGTCTCATTCATTGTTTAGTTTTCTTTACCTTTCATGCCCACAGAATATGGCTTTGCCCATCTGAGAAAGTCATTAGTGAGAAGAGACTCTATAAGCACTGCCTTTAAAAATGGGGCATGTTTGCTGTTTTTGGGAAATACTGGTCTGGAAGAAATCGAATTCAGTAGAGGGCAAAGCTGCGAAAGTAAAATCAAATGATTCTTTGATTTCAGAGGATTTTGGTTAGATTTTGACATTGTATCACCCCCCTGCTCCCTTCTAAGTCCCATGTGTCAACCAAAGCCATCCATGGCCCTGGGAGGCCCAGAGAGGGCCTGAGTTTTGCAGGGTGCACACAGGTACATCAGCATCACAACCTCTACACAGAACAGAGGGGAAGCCTGGCATTCATTACATTTGGATCATGAGCCAGGAACTGGGCAAGGTGCTTTAGAGACATGAGTTTTTCCAGGGGAATTTTAGAAGCCACATCTAGGTTAGCGTTAAAAAATAAAATAAAATAATTGGGTGGAATCATGTTTAAATTAATGTAAACCTAAATCTGGATTATAAACATACTTTATTTTAAATTCTCACATACCCTAAAGTCCTTAGACCTTAGGGTATGTTTACTGATGTTTAGAGTGAGAAGAAGGGAGAGAGAGAAACACTGATGTGAGAGAGAAACATCAGTCCGTTGCCTCCCATATGTGCCCCATTTGGGGATCGAACTCTCAACCTAGGTATGTGCCCTGACTGGGGATCAAACCTGCAAACTTCTGGTGAATGGGTTGATGCTCCAGCCAACTGAGCCAGCCCGCCAGTGCTGCATTAATAAACATACATACTTTTTTAAAATGTTGATGCAGTCATGGAGTCACTGTCTTATTTATGTTTATTCCCAGTGGGTTTCCTCCCTCCCAGGGCTCTGAGTGATTCCCTTTGAGCCAAGGCCTCCTAAAAGCCAGCAATTTATCTGCATCTATTTATCCCCATACCTAGAAGAATGCCTGATTTATGGCAGGTCCTCATAGATTCCCGCTGAATTATTGTATTTCAGTTCCAACATGGGTGGATGTTTCACATGATGCCTGGCACACAGCATGGACTCCAATACATAATATATTTAAATTGAATTTATCCACAACATAAAAGGACTAGCAACAGCTATACCATCGAGTGGCTGCCACAATGCAAATGGACTAACATCAGAGACAGTGCCTAGCATGGTCCTTAGTGAATAGGGGGAACTCAGTTAATGTTTGCTAGGGTAGTGTTAGTACAGAGAAGGGCCTCTTACAGTGCAGAAGCTACGTACTTGCACAGGGATCCAGCCAAGCTTTGCAGGGACTGCGTCTGCTCTGAGACACTCTCTGGGATGCAGCACGATGTCAGCTGTGGGCTCCTGCTCTTCACCTGAGCCCTCTATGGCCCTTAAATGTGGCAGGTCAGTACCTTCTGCTGGGATGAGACCTGGAAGACACAATTAGCCTCCTTAAGTAGTGGGTGCAAAGGAAACTACATGTAACTAAGGGTGGACCTCTAGGGACAAAACAGCAATGTGAAATAAATTTTGAAAAGATAACCTCAATTTAAAAATGGGTAGAGAAAAGCTTATGCATGACTTCCCAACCTTCTATGCGTAGATTCATGTCAGCGGGACATTGCTTCAGTAGAGTCCCCGAATTGCACAGTACCCCAAGTGGTCCACACTCCATCTCCTCTTTTTACCTTTTAAGCTGATGTTCAGTTTTGCTGAGCATTTCTCATATTCCTGTGCTGTTTGCAGGGGAAGTCATTACCCCTACCTTGAAGGAACAGCCTGTAAAAGGTAGACATCACTCATAAGCACAGTGTGAAAATGACAATGATAATAACAATCATAATAATAGCTAACATTGATTGAGTCCCTTCCACATGCCAGGCACTGTGATAGGGGCGTACAGCTTGGAATAACCCTTTGCAGTTGGGATCCTGTGATCAAGTTTCAATCCCTACTTGATCCGTGGTTCTTTCCATCAGAAGCTACATCCCTTCCACCCGCAGAGATATGGAAGAGACGAAGCACCAATGATGTAGTAAGCATTTTGCTAAGTGTCTTTTTTTCTTGCAACCTGTTTCCAATACACTCCCTGAATCACAAAGATTTGGTAAGAAAGCAGGAACAAGTCCAATCAACCTTGTAATTACAACAAATACATTGATCCTGGTGGTCCACTCACTCAGGAAATATTTATTGAGCATATACTATGAGCCAGATACAATTCTAGGCTCCAGATCTATGCAGACAATAAGGCATAAGAAGGTCCTGCCCTCAGGAAGATGACATCCCAGGAGAAGAAGATATGGCAGTCAGAAAAACAAGAGAGAGAAAGAGAGGGAGAGAGAGAGAGAACAAATGAATACTTACTTACATGAGACAATTTCAGATAATAATAAATCTTGGAAAGAAAATAAAGAAAGGTCATGTGATAGGAGATGCTTAGGGTAGCAGAGGGTGGGACAGAGCCAGCTGAGAAGGGGAAATCAGAGGAGGCCCCAGAGGGGAGATAATATTCCATCTGAAGCAGGCAGCTATGCCAAGGTCAAATGGAAGACCATTCCAGGGGAGGCTGCAAGAGGGCCCTGTGGTGGTGAATAAAATATATAAAGTTCTTGGCCTCGTGTAGCTAAGAGACTAGTGGGATTAACCATCCACAAATGGGAATAGGTTACAATGCAATGGACACCTCCATTGGGCCCGTTCAAGGGCTGCTGGCGATGTGCCAGAGCAAGGCTTTCCAGAACTGACTTTCCCAATTATGACTTGATGATTATCAGAAGTCATCCATGTTAACAGAGGCAGTCAGAGCATGAAGTGCTTGTGACAAGGAAATGTCATTTCCAAAGTCCAGAGGAGAGAGAGCGGCAGTCTGCAGGGCAGGAACAGAGCCTAGGATTAGCCAGGGAGAGGCTGGAGAGGGAGGCCGGCCCACTGCTTGAGAGCATGGCGAGCCAGGAGGTGGGTTTATGCTGTGCAGTCATGTGTAAAGAAGGGCCCCAGCAGATCCTGATTCAACAGAACCAGAAGGCAGCTTGTAGGAGAGAACTGAGCGGCATGAGAATAAAACATCAAAGGGTTCCTCTGGCTAAATGGTTACTTTAACATTCAGGGTGCTCTTCCTCTAAGCACAGCCTTTACCTACCTTCCAGCCCTTTCCTTCAGGCCTCCTGGCTCTCTGGCCAATGGGAAGAGGCACCACTCCCTAGCCAGTGTGGACAAGCCACTCCCTGCTCCGCAACACCTGTGTTTGTGGCCTCCGCAAGGCTGAATTGTGGTGACTTTATGTCAAGGGCCCAGATGGAGAAAGAAGCGCTGTGATTGATGCTGCTGCTCTCCAGCTGCGGGAGAGCTGTTTGCACAACTCAATGGGCCATGCCCCATCAGCCCTTCCAAGCAGGGAAGCAGCACCCCGCTCTGCCAGAAAGGTGCGATGGGGGCCGTGACTCAGCCAAACAGGCGAACCAGCAGCAGGCTCTGCCCCTAAGAGGAGGCAGAGGAGACAGAGCTAGGATTATTCAGAATGAATATTTCAAAAACAGGAATGTATGCTCTTTGCAAACCCATGGGGCTTTCTGCAGTTGATGAAACAACATGGTAGACTGGCTAATAAGCCTAGCTTTGGAGTCATTCAGCCTGAGTTCAAATCCTGGCTCTGTGACATCCTGATTGTATGACACGGGGTGGGTTGCTACCCTCTCTGCCCCTCAGTTCCTTCATCAGTACATTGAAGCCAGAAACAGTATCCAGTATGGGGTTGTTATAAGGACTCAGAAATCAATAAATGTAAGGCTCATAGACCAGCACATGGCCTATAAGTGCTCATTTAATGCCAGCCTAGCTATCACTATTGCCTACTTTAACATCAAGCTCTGGGGGTTAAGAAATGGATGTACATAGTCTTTAAAAAAACTACACAGCCTCATATGAGAAAAAGATGGCCCTTATTGAGCACCTACTACATGCCGGGTGTCTTGCATATACTAGCTGTAAGTTCCTGGGAAAACACTTATTTTTAACTGTCTGATACCAAGGTGGAGAGCATTTCTACTAAACATAATAGAGCAATATAAATTCTGCACTAGAAATATATAAATAACAATTTCTGTATAAAGATGAGTCTCCCCGTAATTCTGACTAGGGAATGGGAGTGAGGTCCAGAAGGGTAATGAGATTGCGGTGGAAAGAAAGTTTCATGCAATTTGACGCATGTTCTTCTCAAGTCATCCCTTCATTTTCCTTAGCTTCTCACTCCTCCCTCTCCTGATGCTGTTACTGGCTGGCTTCTACATTTAGATTTTGTCTGGAGGGTAAGGTCATTGGAGCCAGTGGAAACATGAATTCTAACCCCATATTATGGAATCCTGAAACAGAAAGAACACAGGTACGAATTCCAGACTCACCTCTACCAGGTGTGTGGATTTACACACCTCACTCAACCCCTTCACCTTAAGCCTTGGCTGTGCGGTGAAACACAGCCACATCTGTGCTATGTGATTGTTAGGGGACTTACAGGACAGGGAAGAGGTGAGCTTACAGCACATCAGAGTACCCATCACTGACTTGGTTCTTATTTAGGCCCATAATTACATTAGACAGTTAGTGTGTGCTAACCACACCAGTGAACTCATTTATGGAGACTCCCCAGGGAGTGATGTCACAGGATTCCATCTTGTCCCACCTGACAGGACCAGCAGACCACACCTTCCCTCAGGGCAGCCAAGCCTGTCTCAGCACCTCTGAGAGGCCAGGGTACAAGAAATCTGAAGAGGTAGGCCTATAGGATTCTTCCTATCATGAAGCTAAATTGGCAAATAGATGAACAACAGGGAATCAAGAGCAGAGGCAAGGTAAAAAGATATGACAGTCAAATCCATGAGACAGAGAAATGCTGGAACTGTGAGCAAGGAGGTCAGCCAGGAGGTGGGAGAGAACCAAGTAGACTGGGGTGAGCAGGTTCAGAGAGAGTGCTGGAAGCCCGTTTGCACTGCAGCCTCTCCCTTCCTGAGGCCTGGCCACTCACTGTTCTCTGGGGCCTTGGAGACCGGCCACCCCACCAGAGGCTCAGACGCCTTCCTTCCAGCTGATGGTCATGCCATGAGCTTCCGCATTCAGAAAACCAAGCCTTAGGTCAAATTCCATACCTCTGTGAAAATCTATAGAAAATTGCCTTTCTAAATAACCTGGGATTAGTGGTTTAACTCTTAAATGACTGATACGTCCTATCAGATGTAGAACAAAGATGAGTGTTTTCAATAATTGCTTGGAATCTTAGGTAGTTTAATGCTTCATTCTATCTTATTCTACTCTAGTGCATCCAATTATTAAAATATAGTATATAATATATAATATGCAATATATTAAAGTATACAAACTATGACCTATTATATTAGTAAATTATGTTAGAATAAGTGAAATAGTTTATATAGCGTTTATATTTATAAATGCATTTATTGATATATTTATTATATATTTATAAATATAATAAAAGCAATGACTTTTTTAAAAGATTGCTGGCTTTAGGGAAAAGATTGGCAAACTATGATCCATAGGCCAAAGCCAGCCCAGCATTTGTTTTTATAAATAAAGTTTTATTAGAACAGGGCCACACTCATTCATTTACATATTGTTTTTGGCTGCTTTTGCATTACAACAGTTGCAACAAAGACAGTATATCCCATTCAGCTTAAAATATTTATGACCTAACCCTTTAGAGAAAAACTTTGCCAACCTTTTCCTTATAATAACATAGAAACTACAAATTTGAATTCAGTTTCCTCTTCATTAAATGAGAAGTTTTGACAGGGCAATAGCTAAAACTAAGATTCCTTTCACGCATTCTGATCAAAAACAAATTCAGGACCTATCTTGCATCTAGTAGTCCAGCAAAACGTTAGGGCGGTGTCCCCGAATATTCTAATATCTCTAGTGATGTGTGATGGATCCCTTAACTTCTCCAAGGTTTTTGTAGACGTCTTTTAGGTTATGACCGTTCTATGCTACTTGGGTAAATACATCTCTCACACCAGTAAACTCTAAGCATTACATTCTTTATCTACTTCCAAATGCCCTCACCCATCTCATGCCTACATCTCCCCACCCCTTATGGCACCACAGCCATAAATTCTAACATCCCGAGAAAGCTCAGGTGTTTCTCCCTGCCAATGTGCTCATGTCATCTATAAGATCATCTATAAGATGACATGATGCTGCACAGATTAGGAGCTAACACGGCATGTGTGGCGTGAATGATGTGACTGAGGCTTCCCCATGGGCTATGCTGCTGCCTTCCATTTCCCCTCCATCTTAATGGCCTGTGCCTCTGCTCTTCCCCGGCCAGTATTCCGATGTGCAGCTGTATCATTGTCATTTGGTATTGGGCTAACCCCACTGACTTCCAGTTTGACCTTGCTGATCTAAGCTCTTGGTTTGTCCTTACAGAACACTTAGAACATGACCTCATCTGACCAGGCCTGTCTCCACCGTGGTTCTGGCTCCAGTCGGCAAGGGGTAAGCGGTGTTTAGCCACTGAGAGGCCAAAGGGGGTCGAAAGCAGCTAAGCAGAGGAAGGGCTCCCTATGAATTGCAAAGCAACTGGGCCAATGGACACTAAGTTGACTTAGAAATATGGAGGGTATAATTGTTCGGTGAACCACACATATTCTGCTAAACACTGTGCCTCACTCTTGTCTTCACAAAAGCTGAAGCCATGCATGTCTGAAAAAACACACTCAGGGAAGGTTATTATGAGGAATCTCAATGGGGGTAAAAGTGACAAAGCGGATTGAGATGGAATAGTTAGACCCCTAAAATGCCAGATCAAAGCACCTCTGAAGTGTCTAGCTAACTTGCTTGATATGCATTTCACTTTTAAACTTTTAGGTAAAAAGAAAAAAAAAGCCTACCTCCTTAACTGTCCTTACTTGAGTGGTTTGATGCCTTATGGTTAGGAAGATGAACTTTGGAGCAAGACTGCCTGGTTCCAAATTCAGGCTCCATCTTTTACCAGATACATGACCTTGGACAAATTTACTTGACTTCCTTGTGCTTCAGCTTCCTCTTCTGTAAAGCAAAATGATAGTAGTGAGCACCACATCAGATAATCATGCAGGGCGCTGACTGTTACTACTCACCTTTGCTGTACGCCAGACTCTAAGCTAGGCAATCCAACTCACTGTTAAGAAGGAACTATCAGCATCCGTGTTTTACAGATGTGAAAACAGAGGCTGAGAACATTTAAGTCACTTGTCAAAGATCGAAGAGTGAGGAAACGGAAGGATCTACACGGAACTCAAATCTGTCCAATTCCCAAGCTGGGCTTTTAACATTCTGCTATACCACCTGGTTCAAAAAAAGCGTTTGGATCAAAAGTGATTCTTTGCTTTTAACTCATTAGATCCTATAGAGTCTTGTTCCTGGAAATCACCATCTGTGGTCTGAGATATAAATGCAGATGGTGGAGGCAGGAGCCAGGGCTGGTTTGTATTCAGCCTACATCTTTCTCCTGAAAAAAAATCAACCACATGTAACAAACAAGCAAATCTGGGAAATTGTGGAGGTTTCTTTTTTGATTTTTAGATTTTAATGAGGCACTTATCATTATGTGTGTTTTATGAATCTAGAGTATTTACCCTGTTCATTTGCTACTTCTCCACTGTTATTCTCTTAGTGTTTTCCAGCAATGCACCTTTGCAGAATACCAGCTATTTTTGTGATAGGTGTCTCACAAAGAAGAAAGTCTACATAATTCTTGTTAACAGAGTAATGTAGGAACACACACCTAAAAGCAGAGGTCCCATGGGAAAGGAGGGAGGGAGGGAGAACAAGAGAGAGAAGCCAAGTTGTATTGGATCTTAGTAGCAGATAAAGTAAGTTTTAAGGACACCTTCAGCTGCATGAGAAAAGCCAGCAGGGCTAAATAAATAGGCCAGAGGTAGGCAAACTCTAAGTTTCATTAATTCAAAGGTGAAACTACTTGACCCAATGCTTTCCATTTTTTTGCTCTATTATCTTCAGCTTATAGACTTGCCCTCAAGATGGCTCCCCTCAAGGCCAGGCAGCTTGAGAATTTACATCCAGATATAAAAACATTCAGAGGAAGGGGAAGACCAAGACCATCTATTCTGATGAATTCTTCTTAAGGTTTAGGAAGCATTTCTAGAATCCCCATCAGTTCTTTCTTTGTGTCAACAAAAAAGCAATCACAGACTCACTCCCGTACCAGTTCCTGGGAGAGGGAAGGAGCCCCCATGGCCTGAATTGACCCTTTGTGATGGAATAGATCTTGGAGAGTGAACCACCACGAATCCTCTGTACTTGACCCATTTGTGTCCCCTGTCAAAGAAGTCACTTCTGCTAAATATGTGAACCCACAGGCTGCACTGAATATAGAGAAAAGGCACTCAACATCCAACCACTCAGCGACCCTGTGGGGAAGGACTTGGGGCTTGGGAGAGCACAACTCTGTAGGCTGTGTGTGCATTTATTCACACACTGGAGCTAGAGAGGTGATCGATACAGACAAAGTCCTGCCCTCACAGGCCCTACCCTCAAAGACTTTGGATTCTAGTGCAGGCTGGGACAGAGAGGCAAAAACAAAGAATAGACATGTAATATACAACATGGCAAATAGTGCTATAAAGAAGAATGAAGATGAGGAGATAGAATATCACAAAGGATGTTTATTCTTCTTTCTCACTGGGAAGACCTCTTCATCCCCCAACACTATTCACCCAGTTAACTCCTGTTCTTCTTTCCGGTCTTAGCTTGGAAATCTCTCTCTTCTATGCAACATCTCATGACCAGAGTTGCAACATTGTATATATTTATATGATTGTTTAGCAGTGCTTCTCTAGATCAGTGATTTTCAGCCTTTGTCATCTCATAGCACACATCAACTAATTACTAAAATTCTGAGACAAGCCAAAAAATAAAATTTTTTGCCAATCTAACAAATAAAATAGGTACAATGTTGATTCATTCACACCATACAGCTATTGCTGTATTGGCTGTTGTCATTTTTCTGTTTGACAATCTGAGGGAAAAGAAGTGAGTGCCCCTGACTGCAGGTATTGCATGTTTTAAAACTTCTTGTGGCACACCAGTGTGCCATGGGTCACCAGATGAAAATCACTGCTCTAGATCATAAGAAC